>CM062928.1:88549456-89161956 GCA_031878705.1 Tapirus indicus | reverse complement strand
CAACAAATGCACCATGTGGTGCAGGATGTAGACAGTGAGGGAGACGTGCGTGTGCTGGGGCAGGGGCTATGTGGGAACTCTCTACTTGCCACTCAACTCTACTGTGAACCTACAACTGCTCTAAGAAATGGAGTCTATTTTTTCAAAAAATACGTTACACAAAAGGAGCTTTAAAAAATTCTAACTCAGGCTCTTTTCAGAGGTGAGCATAATGACTTACTAAAAAATGCATTCAACAAAATAATTATGCTGATTGCAAAGAGATGTTTCTAGTTGCATCAATTCACTCCAAGGGATGAGAGGTGGAGAGAAAGAGTCGATTTGTCAAACTAAGTATTAAAGTATTTTTATTTTAACATTAACCAAGTCTTTGTAATTATCTGACAAGTAATCTAATAAAAAATATTAGGTGGCATATAGAGAGGAGAGAGACAGAATAAAAAGCTTTATCCTTGATTAAGTTCTTCACTTTGTCAAATAACCACAAACATCCTTTTAAATAAGCATAACAAGATCCACCCCACTCAGGCAGCTGCTTTCCAAACAGTGCAGCTGTGCTGCAATCTGGGTTATTGGAAATTTTCAAAACTGTGATATTATAGCCTATGAAAAGTAAATTAAAGAGTTGGAGAAACTCCACTGATTTCCAACATGAGGGAAAAGTACCTTGTGTTTGCACATGGTGAGTCATGCACATATTTATTTTTCAGAGATAAAATCTCTCCAGTATTGTTTCAGAATTAGTAAAAGATCTTAGCTATTAGTCTGCAGAACTTTCTGTTACTTAGATGAGCAGGTCACAGGCCAGCACATCTTCAAATACCTACACAGGTATTAGTCAGAGCTGCATGAGCCAGCAGAGGAGACAAGTGAGATTATGGAGTCACGTATATCACATAACCATTTCTTTCAAGTCCTTAGCCAAGAGTGGCTTCAATCTCTCTGTGGCCAGAAGCACATAACCAGATTACCTCTCCTTCAGACAGGTCACTCCAGCACAAGCCAGAAAACATGAGGAGACAGGAAGACAGAGAATTAAAGACCAGCCTCAAAAAGAGATATGAAGAATTCCTAAACATTTTTAGATTTTAAAACAATTGTCTTGGTGCTACTCATTTGGAACCAGTCAAGTCTTTATTGTGCATCTGCTGCGAGTAAAGACAATGGTACATCTACAATGTTTTTAGATAATTGCAGTAGAGTCCTTTCTAATTTCTTCCTTTCCCTTCTCAGGAACCAAATAGATATATACCATCTTCTTTAAAAAAAAAAAAAAAAAGCAAAGATTAGGACCTGTGTTATAAAAGCTCATCTGAGAAAACTGAATAACTATCTTAGCATCACTATTTATTTTCCAGCTATGACTAAAGATTTAGGGGACTCTATGATATACTCAGGACCAGTAGATAGCTGTTTAAAGTAAAAGTTGGTTAATGTGGATAATCAAAAATTTATTAGTACTTTAAACATTTTAACTGGAACAATGTAAATTTACATTTATTTACCAATCTTCAGATATAAGGAAAATTATCACAATATCATATTCAAATTTCCAGTTAGTCTCAGGGCAGGAAAGAATACAGGGTCCCTCATCCCACAGTCTGAGTGAAAACACTTTCTAGATTAGCGTGATCCCTCCCTCCAGGCTCAGTCATCCCATTCACACCAAATTAGCCAGCAAACACGTTTTTTTATCAACATCCAAAGCATTTACCTTAGTTTCATAGAAAGAATTGTCATTCCAATATTTATTTCATTGACTTATATAGTGTCTAATTAGATTATATAATGATAACGTAGATTGTATGATAAAATACAGCTCAAATAAACAGATTTTGGAACAAACAATTTACTTGGTGGTAGCAGAAGTATACAGCTGTCCTAGAAAGTAGCTTCCAGCTTTGTGAACTACAGCCTTAGTGTGCTACGAGTATTGGAAACAGATTTTAAGAGGAAAAAAAAACTTATACAGAAAGTTGGTGAATAAAGGTCAGTTGGAAGTGCTTCTATCAAATTAATTGGGAGGCTGGATTATGCCCATGAGAAAACAGGCCTAATTAACACCTTTCCCAAACATGGTTCCAAATCCACATCACTGTGGGCTATGAGTTTTCTAGGAAAGTTTTTAAACCTTATTTTTTCATATGACAATTTAAAAAATTTACACGAATGTATTCTGCATCATCTAAAAAGCCACCACAAAGCTAAATCATGCCTCCCCAAGAATGACAATGATGGGAGCACCAATGACCACCTCAAGGCACAGAATTTAACTTTGTCTGTGTGAATAAGCATGACTAACTGCCATTAGGTTGGTACAATCTCATGTCAAGCTAACTGTCCTGCACTGTATCTGTACAGAACTGCTAGAGTTCCTACCCTGTAATCTAGTTAGAGATCTAGGAGACAGGAAGACTTGACTCTACAAAGCACTAAAGTGCCCAACCATATGACAGAGAGGATAAGAAGCTCCCCATGTGCTTGAGTAGGGGCCACTCCATCCTACAGCACTGTCCTCACCCATCCCCTGCTATCAACACAAGGCAGCTGATGAAAACTCCTCCCTCCACATGGCCCCTTGTAAGAATTTCCATTTGGGGAAGATATTTAACTAGAAAATAAAGATATCCAGAGGATAATAAAGGAGGCACATACTAGTTATCCTATACTTTAATCATGAATGTAAATGAACAACCAAGGACTACCAGATATATATATGAGGAGAACCAACATTGTACAAAAGAAAGACCCTTCCCTCCCCTCACCCATAAAAGCAAAAACAAAAACAAAAAATAGCAATGAAAAGACCTTGGTAGAAACAAATAGTTCAAGGTATAGAAGAAAAATTTAAGGCAAAAGAAAATTTATAATTTGCTCAGAGTTAGAAGTGATATCCATAATATTAAAACAGAAGGTAATAAAAAAGGAAGAGAATAAGAAAGAGCTTTTAGGAATTGTTTTATTGTTGTTGTTGAGGAAGATTCCCCCTGAGCTGACATCTGCTGCCAATCTTCCTCCACTAGGCCATGGGGCTGGCCCCTAGGAATTTTTTAAATAGCCAAAATAAAATAAATATTTGGTTGAATGATTGGAAATTAAATCAAGTAATCTCCCAGAATAAGAAGACAAAGAGATGGACAACATCAAGAATAAGAGAGATGGAGAACCATCCAGGAGATTCAATTAATAGTAATCTCAAAGAGTAAAAAGAAAATGGGGAGAAAAAAATTATCAAAGGGGATAATTTCAGGGTTTAAGGACAAATCTTCAGACTAAAGAATCCACCAAGTATACATTAAAATTACTTCTTAGAAATACAAAAAATATATACTTAGATGCACTATTGTGAAATTTTAGGTCAAGGACAAAGAGTAAACTCTGAACAAAAACAAAAGAACAAGAATTAGACTGGCACCAGACTTCTCATCAGCATTACATGCTAGAACACTGTGGTAAATCAAGTGCATTAATGGCCCTAAATGATGGTCTTACTGTATTGAACTCTTTGCTTTGTAACTTTGTGTTCTTCTTTCATCTGACTCTGAGTTCAGCCATGTGACTTGCTTTGACCAGTGGGGTGTTAGCAAGAGAAATTTAGAAAGGAGCTTGTGTACTTCCGGTCTTCCTCTTGGATCTCTGCCACTATCATGAGAACATCTTCAGGCTAGCCTGCAGGGAGAATAAGAGAGCAACATGGAAAACAGTTGAGTCATTTGAGACACTGTCTTCCTATACCAGTCTAGAGCTAGCCAATTCCCAAATATGTGTGATCCCAGTCAAAATCAGCAGTCTCATAGCTATTTTCAGCTAACCACGCACTCATAAGTATTCCAACTGAGACCAAAAGAATTGCCCAAACAACTCATAGAATTTGGAGTAATAATAAATAGTTAGATTTGTGTACGCTACTACATTTAAGGTACCTTGTTATGCATCATTGTTGTGGCCATAGATAAGAAATAGAAACACAGAGGATCAAAGTCCTCAAAATTTTAAGGAAAAGTTTTAAACCCAAAATTCAATACTTAGCCAAACTATCAATCAAGAGTGAAGGCAAGAACAAGACATTTCACAAAGGAAGAATACATACCTATTCTCTTCTCACATATCATTTTCTCAGGAAACTACTTGAGATTGTTTTCCAGAAAAGAAAGAGGGACAAAGCAAGATAGAACAAGGCACTGTATCTAGAAAACAGTGTATCCAATCCTGAATGTTCTGTGATAAAAGCCACGCTGTAGGCCCAGGGATAATGTGAAAAGACTGCAAAGGAGGACCCAGGTTCTGATCTCCAGGGGGCTGGAGTGTTGGCGCATGGGGGAAGTGACTCAATAAAACAGTAAATATTACTGAGAGATTGGAAAATAGTGAGAATGTGAAAGAAAAAATAATAGTGCAGGGGTGACATCAGTGAAAATGGCAGAGTAAGAACATCTGAAAAACCTCTCCTCCATAAAAGCAATGAGAACACTAGTAAAACTTGCCAAAGTCAACTTTTTTAGAACTCTGGAAATTAACCAAAAGCTTGCAACAGTCCAGGGGGCACTTATTCAAGACAAGTGACTGGATCTCAGTAAGTACAGTGCGTTTTTAACGTGCCCTATTCCCATCCCCCACTATCCAGCTCTGTAGTAGCCTTGAAAACCAACACCTCACAATCATGGTGAAAACCAGTAGCCTGGCAGCCACTGGATGAGGCTCCTCATTTCCCAAGAATTGTCATTATTTGACCTGTCTGGTCATTCTCTGGAAGACTTCACTCACAAATATGTCTTTATTTGACCTGACTCATAGCTCACTCATTGTGACAAGTGGATGCCCACATGCAAAAGAATGAAGTTGGAATCTATCTCACACAATATACAAAAATTAACTCAAAATGAATCAAAGATCTAAAAGTAAGAGGTAAAACTATAAAACTCTTAGACAAAAACATAGATGTAATTTCTGTTACCTTGGATTAGACAATGGTTTCATAGATATGACACCAACAGCACAAGCAACAAAAGAAAAAACAGATAAATTGGACTTAAAGTTAGAAACTTCTATGCTTCAAAAGACACTACCAAGAAAGTGAAAAGACAATCCACAGAACAGCAAATCATGCATCCAATAAGAGTCAAGTATTCAGAATATATAAAAAACTCTTAATAAATCATCTATAAGGCAACCCATTTAAAAAATGGGCAAAGAATCTGAATAGACATTTCTCCAAAGAAGATATACAAATGTTTGATAAGTACCTAAAAAGATGCTCAATGTCATTAGTCATTAGAGAAAGGCTAATCAAAACCACAATGAGATATTACTCAGTCTCTAGGGTGACCATAATTGGAAAGAGAGACAATAACAAGTATTGGCAAGGATGTGGAGAAATTGGAACTCTCATACACCGCTGGTGGCAATGTAAAATGATGCAGCTGCTTTGGAAAACAGTTATAGTTACTCAAAATTTAAACATAGAGTTATCATATGACTCAGCAATTCCATTCCTTGGGTATATACCCAAGAGAAATTAAAACCTATGTTCACACCAAAACTTGTATAAATATTCATAGCAGCAATATTCATAATAGCCAAAAAGTGGAAACAACCCAAATTTCCATCAATTGATGAACCAATAAACAAATATGGTATATCCATACAATGGAATATTTAGCCATAAAAAGGAATGAAAAACTAATACATGCTACAACATGGATGAAAACATTCTGCTAAGTCAAAGAATCCAGACACAAAACACACATATTGTATCAATCTATTTATATGAAATGTCCAGAATAGACAAATCCAAAGAGAAAGTAGATTAATGGTTGCCAGGGTCTGAGGGTAGAGAAGAAAGTGGAATGACTGCTAAAGGGGTTTCCTTTTAGGGTGATGAAAATATTCTGGAATTAGATAGTGGTGATGGTTACACAACTTTGTGAATGTACCAAAAGCCACTGAATTGTATACTTTAACAAGGTAAATTTTATGAGGTGTGAATTAAATCTAAATTAAAAAAATAATAATTCAGGATAAGAATCACAAAGCTCCCTCCCCCCCCAAATTTACATTTTAAATATGCAGCAAACTGAAATGGGAAATGATGCTAAGCAATTGGTGTACTATGAGAGAATTCAAGACTTCTGGTTTCTAGCTTAGCATGCAAGGAGCTTGGAAGCCACCACTCCATTCTAACAACAAGTAAAGCAGAACAAATTGAAAAATCAACTCTTCTTAGATCCACAAAAGAAGTGAGGTAACAGGGAAAACTGCTGCCCCCCAAATTGGAGAGATTGACAAGTGGATTCAGAGAATCACAACTTACAGGAGCAGAAACTCAGGAGTTGAAAGCTCCACAGAAACCAGTGTTGGAGTAGGAAAATCAGAACTGTAATTGATGAATTGGAGGCTCAGAGTGAACAAACCTGAGAGTTAAAAAACTCCATGAGGACTCAGTTATAGGGGAGCCCCCTCACTTTTGTGCTTTATCTCTAGGATATTGACCAGGTTCTTCCAGTAAATATCAGAGAAAAGTCCCTTATGCTTCCAGCAGGGGAGAGGCACAGGAATAATTTTGAAATATGCCAGAGCACTCTGTTCTTCTTCAAAATGTCTGCCCTCAGGAGATGCTATTTGACCAGAACCTAACCTCCTAGAGTTTTATCAGAGCCAATGACCTGAATAGGCAACGCATAACTCCAGCCAGCTCTAGCCTTCCTCACGAAAGAAAGGAAATATCCAACTCCAGCCTCCTCTGGCCTACCATATGGGAGAAGGGACATATCCATCTCTGCACCACTCAAGCCATCCTTTACACATGAGTGGGGGCTGGGGGGCTGGAAGAGAAGCATTTGTGAAGTTCACAGTCCAGAGACATAGACTCACTAAAAGATTGAGACCTAATCATAGGATTATAGAATGCTTCCCCTTCCCCCATACCTTATCACCACATTACTAAAGGCCTATTTACAGTAATTCATTTTACCTGATACATAATGTCCACCTATTAAAAAAAATTACAAGACATACAAAAGGCAAAAGATACAGTTTTAAGAGACAGAACAAGCATTAGAAACAGACATGGCAGAAATGTTGGAATTATGAGAATGGGAGTTTAAAACAACTATGATTACTATGTGAAGTGCTCTAATGGATAAAGTAGACATCTGCAAGAACAGATGGGCAATGTAAGCAAAAACATGGAAATTCTAAGACAGAACCAAAAAGAAAGACTACAGATAAAAAACACTGTAATAGAAATAAAGAATGCCTTTGATGGGTTCTTCAGTAGACTGAACATGGCTGAGGAAAGACTCTCTGAGTTTGATATACCAATAGAAACTTCCAAAACTGAGTAGCAAAGAGAACAAAGACTGAAAAAACAGAATATTTAAGGACTGTGGGACAACTACAAAAGGTGTAACATATGCATAATCAAAATATCAGAAGGAGAAGAAAAAAAGAGAGGAACAAAAGAAATATTTGAAACAGAAATGACTGAGAATTTCCCCAAAATTAATGTCAGACACCAAACTACAGATCCAAGAAGATCAGAGAACTGCAAGCAGGATAAATGTCCCCCCAAACTACACCTAGTCATGTCATATTCAATTAACAGAAAATCAAAGATAAAGAAAAAAGTTCTGAAAGAAACCAGAAGAAAAAACACCTTACCTGTAGAGAAACAAAGATAAGAATTACATGTGACTTCTCCTCAGAAATCATGCAAGCAAGAAGAGAACGAAGTGAAATATTTAAAGTGTTGAGAGAAAAAAAATCACCAGTCGAATTCTGTACTCTGTGAAACTATCCTTCAAAAATGAAGGAGAAATACTTTCTCAAACAAAAATTCAGGGAATTTGTTGCCAGTAGATTTGCCTTGCAAGAAATGTTAAAAAAAAAAAAAAGTTCTGCCAAGAGAAGCAAAATTGCATGTCAGAAATTCAGATCAACATAAAGAAAAGAAGAGCATCAGAGAAGAAATAAGTGAAGGTAAAATAAGAACTCTTACTTTTCTTATTCTTAATTAATCTAACAGATAATTGTTTCCTCAAAATAACCACAGCAACAATGTATTCAATTATGTATGCTTATAAACAAATGAAATGAATGACAGCAATAATACCAGGGATGGGAGGGAGGAATTAGGATTATGTTGTTATTTAAAATACACTACCCATGAAACAATATAGTGTTGAGAGTGGACTTGTATTAGTTGTAAATGTATATTGCAAATTCTAGGGGAACCACTAAAAAAAGTAAAAAAAGAAGTATAAGTGATAAGCTAAGAAAGGAGAGAAAATGGAATCATATAAAATGCTCAATTAAAACAACAAAAGGCAGAAAAGGAGTGGAAGACAAAAATAGGAACAAAGAGCGAGGACAACAACTCAAAGCAGTAACTAATATGGTAGAAATTAATCCACATATATCAATAATCACTTTGAGCATTAATGGTCTAAATGAACCAATTAAAAGACAGAGATTGTCAGAGTGGATCAAAAAACAAGACCCAACTAAATGTTGTCTACAAGAAACCCATTTTAAGTATAAAACACATATGGGCTAAAAGTAAACAGATGGGGAAAGATATACCACGCTAACACTAATCAAAGGAAAGCAGAGGAGCTGGCCTGGTGGCATAGTGGTTAAGTTTGTGTGCTCTGCTTTGGCGGCCCGGGGTTCACATGTTCGGATCCCGGGCTCAGACCTATGCACTGCTCATCAAGCCATGCTGTGGTGGCATCCCACATACAAAATGGAGGAAGATGGGCACAGATGTTAGCTCAGGGCCAATCTTCCTCACTAAAAAAAAAAAAGTGGCAACCCAGTGGTCATACCTAAAAGAAACGTCAAATTAGTTATCAAGAAAGCCCATATTAAAAAAGAACAAAAAAAGAAAAAAGAAAGCAGAGTAGCTATATTAATTTCAGAGCAGACTTCAAAGCAAGGAAATTTATCAGGGATAATTGGATAATGATAAAGGGGTCAATTCTCCAAGAAGACATAATCCTTCACATGTATAAGCCTAAAAACGGAGGGGTCAAACTATGTGAAGCAAAAACTGATAGAACTGCAAGGAGAAATATATGAATCCACTACTCTAGTTGGAGATTTCAACACCCTTCCATCAGAAATGGATTGATCCAGCTGACAGAAAATCAGTAAGAACATAACCGAACTCAACACACCATCAATCATCTCTATATAGTCAACATCAATAGTCTACCTCATTCAACAAGAGCAAAATACACACTCTTCTCAAGCTCACATGAACATTCACCAAGATAGACAACATTCTGGGCCATAAAACATGCCTTAACATATTTAGAGGATAGGAATCATGCAATGTCTACCCTCAGAAAACAATGGAATTAAACTAGAAATCAATAACAGAAAGATAAGTGGAAAAATCCTAAAACACATAGAGATTAAACAACACACTTTTAAAATAACACATGCATCAAAGGAGAAGTCCCAAGAAAATTTTAAAATATTTTGAACTAAATGAAAATAAAAACACAACTTATCAGTATTTGTAGGATGCAGTGAAAGCAGTGTTTAGAGGGAAATTTATGACATTGAATGCATATATTAGAAAAGAAGAAATATCTAAAATAAACAATCTAAGCTTCTACCTTAAGAAACTAGAAAAAGAAGTGCAAATTAAATCCAAAGTAAAAAGAAGAAAAGAATAAGAATTCAAGCAGAAATCAATGAAATTGAAAACAGGAAATCAAGAGAGAAAAATCAATAAAGCAAAAATTGGTTCTTTAAAAAGATCAATTAAATCAATAAACCTGTAGCCAGGCTAACCGAGAAAAAAAGAAAGAGGACACAAATTACAAATATCAGACACGAAAGAGCAGACATCACTACAGATTGTATGGACATTCAAAGGATATTAAAGAAATACTATGAACAACTCTATGCCCACAAATTTGATAACCTAGCTGAAACGGACGAAATCCTTGAAGGATACGATCTGCCAAAATTCACCCCAAAAGAAATAATCTGGACAGGCCTATACCTATTAAGGAAATTGAATCAATAATTAATAACCTTCCAAAACATAAAGCACCAGGCCCAAATGGTTTCACTGGTGAATTCTAACAAATATTTAAGGAATAAGTTATACCAATTCTCTACAATCTCTTTCAGAATACAGAAACAGAGGAAATACTTCCTAGCTCATTCTATGAGGCCAGCGTTACCCTAATACCAAAACCAGACAAAGAATTACAAGAAAAGAAAACTACAGACCAATATCTCTCACGAACATAGATGTAAAATAACTTCAAAAAAACATGAACAAATAGAATTCAACAATGCATAAAAATGATAATACACCATGACAAAGTGGGCTTTATTCCAGGTGTGTAAGGCTGGTTTGATATTCAAAAATCAATTAATATAATCCATCACATCAACAAGCCAAAAAAGAAAAATCACATGACTATATCAGTAGATGCAGAAAAACCATTTGACAAATCCATTGCCCATTCATGATAAAAACTCTCTGTAAACTAGAAATGAGGGGAACATTCTCATCTTGGTAAAGAATAGCCACAAAAAACTTACAGCTAACATCACGTTTAATGGTGAGAAATTTAAAGCTTTCCCACTAAGATCAGAACAAGGCAAGGATGTCCCCTTTCACCACTCCTTTGCAAAATTGTACTGGAAGTCTTAGCTAATGAAATAAGACAAGGAAAGGAAATATAAGGTACACAGATTGAGAAGGAAGTAATAAAACTGTCTTTGTTTGCAGATATCATGATTGAATATGTAGAAAATCCAAAATAATAAAAAAAAAAACCTCCTAGAACTAATAAGTGACTATAAAAAAGTTGCAGGATACAAGATTAATATACAAAAGTTGATTGCCTTTCTGTATACCAGCAATGAATAAATGGAACTTGAAATTTAAAAACACACTATCACTTACATTAGCACCCCAAAAATGAAATACTTAGGTATAAATCTAACAAAATATGTACAAGATCTTATAGGAAAGAGCCATCAGAGGAAAACTACAAAACTGATGGACAAAATCAAAGAAGAACCAAAATGGAGAGAGATTCCATGTTCATGGATAGGAAGACTGAATATTGTTAGAGCGTCAGTTCTTCCCAAATTGATCTATATATTCAGTGCAATCCCAGTCAAAATCCCAGGAAGTTATTTTGTGGATATCAACAAACTGATTCTAAAGTTTAAATGGAGAAATAAAAGATCCAGAATAACCAGCACAATATTGAAGGAGAAGAACAAAATTGGAGGACTGACATTATCCAACTTCAAGACTTCTCATAAAGCTACAGTAAAACTGTGGTATTGGCAAAGAATAGACAAATAGATCAGTGGAACAGAACAGAGAGTCTAGAAGTAGAACCACACAAATATACCCAATTGTTTTCTAACAAAGGAACAAAGGCAACACAATGGAGAAAAGATAGTCTTTGCAACAAGTGGTGCTGAAACAACTGGACGTCCACATGCAAAAAAATGCATCTAGACACAGACTTTATACCCTTCACAAAAATTATCTCAAAATGGAGCATAGACAGTAAAAGAAAATGCAAAAGTATAAAACTCCTAGAAGATAACATAGGAGAAAACCTAGATGACCTTGGGTATGGCAAAAACATTTTAACTACAACACCAAAGGCACATTTCATGAAAGAAAGAGTTGATAAGCTAGGTTTTATTAAAATTAAAATTTTCTGCCCTGCAAATAACACTGTCAAGAGAATAAAGAGACAATGCACAGATTGGGAGAAAATATTTGCAAAGACATGTCTGATAAAGGACTGGTATCCAAAATATATAAAGAACTCTTAAAATTCAACAATAAGTAAACAAACAACCTGATTTAAAAAATGGGCCAAAGACCTTAATAGACACCTAATCAATGAAGACATACAGGCAGCAAATAAGCTTATGAGAAGATGCTCCACATCGTACATCATAGGGGAAATGCAAATGACAACAATGAGATCAGAATTGCCTACACACCTATCAGAATGGCCAAAATCCAGACTGACACCACTCAAATGCTGAGAGGATGCAGAGCAATAGGAACTCTCATTCATTGCTAGTGGTAATGTAAAGTGGTACAGCCATTTGAAAGACAGTTTGGCAGTTTCTTACAAAACTAAACATATTCTTATCATATGATCCAGCAATCATGCACCTTGGTATTAATGCAAAGGAGTTGAAAACTTATGTCCACACAAAAACCTGCACATGGATGTTTATAGCTGGTTTATTCATCATTGCCAAAACTTGGAAGCAAACAAGATCTGTTCCAGTAGGTGGATAGATAAATAAACTGTGGATAGACAACAGATTATTCAGCACCTAAAGAAATGAGCTATCAAGCCATGTAAACACATTGAGGAATCTTAAATGCATATTGATAAATAAAAGAAGCCAATCTGAAAATGCTACATACTAAAAGATTCCAACTATATGACATTCTGGAAAAGTCAAAACTATGGACACAGTAAAAAGATCAGTGGCTGCCAGTGGTTGGGGGGGTAAATAGGTGAAGCATAGAGGATTTTTAGGGCAATGAAACTACTTTCTATGATACTATAATCGTGTATACATGTCATTATACATATATCCAAACCCATAAAATGTGCAACATCAAGAGTGAACCCTAATGTAAACTATGGACTTTGGCTGATAATGTGTCAATGTAGATTCATCAGTTGTAACAAATGTATCACTCTGGTGGAGGATGCTGATAATAGGGGAGGGTATGCACATGTAGGGGCAGGGGATATATGGGAAATCTCTGTACCTTCCTCTCAATTTTGCTGTGATCTAAAACTGCTCTAAAAAAAGCCTTAAAATACAAAAATAGATGTACTATTATTATTATTATTATTTTTGGTGAGGAAGACCCAGCCCTGAGCTAACATCTGTTGCCAATCCTCCTCTTTTTGCTGAGGAAGACTGGCCCTGGGCTAACATCCGTGCCCATCTTCCTCCACTTTATATGGGACGCCACCACAGCATGGCTGACAAGCAGTGCGTCGGCAGGCGCCCGGGGTCTGAACCCGCGAACCCCGGGCTGCCAAGCGTGAACTAAACCGCTGCGCCACCGGGCCAGCCCCAGATGTACTATTATTTTAATTTTTAAATCATCATTTCTCCTTAACAAAAAAACAGAAAGAATTCAATAGACCTGGAAAAAAAAAAAAACACATGTTCCTTCTGGGCTGGGAATAATGACATTGGATGTAGGAGGAAAAAACGTAATGGGGGCCCAGCTGTAGATATATATATATATATGATAATGTAGGAAATATTTATTGGTTTTAAAACTTTGGAGATAATCAAACACAGAAAACTTAGAACTGGTGCAGATAGAAAGTAACTGAGGACTGCAATAAAGATAGAGGAAAGGGTAGGGCTTTTTTTTTATTGCAGTAACATTGGTTTACAACATTGTATAAATTTCAGGAGTACATCATTATACTTCTGTTTCTGCATAGATTACATCATGGTCACCACCCAAAGACTAATTACAACCCATCACCACACACTTGTGCCTAATCAACCCTTTCGCCCTCCCCCCACCCCTTCCCCTCTGGTAACCACCAATCCAGTCTCTGTCTCTACATGTTTGTTGCTGTTTTTATCTTCTAATCATGAGTGAGATCATACAGTTTTCCACCTTCTCCCTCTGACTTACTTCGCTTAGCATAATACCCTCCATGCCCATCCATGTTGTCACATATGGCTGGATTTCATCATTTCTTATGGCTGAGTAGTATTCCACGATATATATATCAGAACTTCTTTATCCATTCATCCCTTCATGGGCACTTAGGTTGCTTCCAAGTCTTGGCTATTGTGAACAATGCTGCAATGAACACAGGGGCGCATGTACCTTTACGTACTGGTGTTTTCGTGTTCTTTGGATAAATACCCAGCAGAGGAAGAGCTGGATTGTATGGTAGTTCTATTCTTAATTTTTTGAGGAATCTCCATACTGTTTTCCATAGTGGCTGCACCAGTCTGCACTCCCACCAGCAGTGTATGAGAGTTCTCTTCTCTCCACATCCTCTCTAACACTTGTTGTTTCCTGCCTTGTTAATTATAGCCATTCTGACAGGAGTGAGGTGATATTTTACAGTAGTTTTGATGTGCATTTCCCTGATAGTTATTGATGTTGAGCATCTGTTCATGTGCCTGTTGGCCATCTGTATATCTTCCATGGAGAAAAGTCTGTTTTGCTCACTTTTTAATTGGGTTGTTAGTTTTCTTGTTTTTGAGACGTATGAGTTCTTTATATATTTGGGAGATTAACCCCTTATCAGATATATGGTTTGCAAATACCTTCTCCCAATTGTTAGGCTATCTTTTCATTTTGTTGATGGTTTTCCTTGCTGTGCAGAAGCTTTCTAGTTTGATGTAGTCCTATTTGTTTATTTTTTCTATTGTTTCCCTTGCTCGGTCAGACATGGTACTTGTTGCTAAGACCGATGTCAAAGAGCGTACTGCCTATGTTTTCTTCTAGAAGTTTCATGGTTTCAGGTCTTACATTCAAGTCTTCAATCCATTTTGAGTTAATTTTTGTGTGTGGTGTAAGATAATGGTCTACTTTCTTTTTTATTTCATGTGGTTGTCCAGTTTTCCCAACACCATTTGTTGAAGAGACTTTCCTTTCTCCATTGTATATTCTTAGCTCCCTTGTCAAAAATTAGGTGTCCATAGATGTGTGGGTTTATTTCTGGGCTCTCGATTCCATTCCATTGATCTCTGCGTCTGTTTTTGTGCCAGTACCATGCTGTTTTGGTTACTATAGCTTTGTAGTATATTTTGAAATCGAGCAGTGGGATTCCTCCAGCTTTGTTCCTTTTTCTTGATATTCTTTTAGCTATTTGGGGTCTTTTGTTGTTCTACATAAATTTTAGGGTTCTTTGTTCTATTTCTGTGAAAAATGTTGTTGGAACTTTGATGGGGATTGCATTGAATCTGTAGATTGCTTTAGGAAGTACAGACATTTTAACTGTTAATTCTTCCAATCCAAGAGCATGGAATATCTTGCCATTTCTTTGTGTCTTCAATTTCTTTCAACAATGTTTTGTAGTTTTCAGTGTACAGATCTTTCATCTCTTTTATTTATTCCTTCATTTATTTTATTTTTTCCTCATTTATTTTATTTATTCCTAGGTATTTTATTCTTTTTATTGCAATTGCAAATGGGATTGTATTCTTAATTTCTTTTTCTGCTACTTCATTGTTAGCGTATAGAAATGCAACTGATTTTTGTATGTTGATTTTGTATTCTACAACTTTACCATATTCATTTATTATTTCTGAAGGTTTTTGATGGATTCTTTAGGGTTTTCTAAATATAAAATCATGTCATCTTCAAATAATGAAAGTTTCACTTCTTCCTTCCCAATTTAGATCCCTTTTATTTCTTTTTCTTCCCTGATTGCTCTGGCCAGGACTTCCAATATGATGTTAAATAGGAGTGGTGAAAGTGGGCTTCCTTGTCTGATTGGTATTCTTAGAGGCATAACTTTCAGGTTTTCACCATTGAGGATATTAGCTGTGAGTTTGTCATATATGTCCTTTATTATGTTGAGGTATTTCCTTCTACACTCTTTTTATTCAGAGTTTTTGTCATAAATGGCTGCTGTATCTTGTCAAATGCTTTCTCTGCAATTATTGAAATGATCATGTGATTTTTATTCTTCATTTTACTAATGTGGTGTATCATGATGATTGATTTGCAGATGTTGAACCATCCCTGCATCCCTGGAATGAATCCCATTTGATCATGGTGTATGATCTTTTTCATGTATTGTTGTGTTCAATTTGCTAATATTTTGTTGAGGATTTTTGCATCAGTGTTCATCAGTGATATTGGCCTGTAATTTTCTTTTTTTGTGTTGTCCTTGTCTGGTTTTGGTATCAGGGTAATGTTGGCTTCGTAGAATGAGTTAGGAAGCTTCCCCTCCTCTTCAGTTTTTTGGAAGACTTTGAGAAGGTTACGTATTAAGTCTTCTTTGAATGTTTGGTAGAATTCACCAGGGAAGCATCTGGTCCTGGACTTGTATTTTGGGGGAGGTTTTCTTCGATCTCCTTCCTGGTGATTGGTCTATTCAAATTCTTTATTTCTTCTTGATTCAGTTTTGGAAGGTTGTATGATTCTAAGAATTTATCCATTTCTTCTAGTTTGCCCAGTTTGTTGGCATATAACTTTTCATAGTATTCTTATAATTTTTTGTGTTTTTGAGGTGTCCATTGTAATTTCTCCTCTTTCATTTCTGATTTAACTTATTTGAGACTTCTCTTTTTTTTTCTTGGTGAGTCTAGCTAAAGGTTTGTCAATTTTGTTTATCTTTTCAAAGAACCAGCTCTTAATTTTATTGATTTTTTTCTATTGTTTTTTAAGTCTCTATTTCATTTATTTCTGCTCTGATTTTTATTATTTCTCTCCTACTGATTTTGGGCTGTATTTGTTCTCTTTTTCCAATTCCTTTAGGTGCACTGTTAGATTGTTTGAGATTTTTCTTGTTTGTTGAGATAGGCTTGTATTGCTCTAAACTTCCCTCTTAGAACCGCTTTTGCTGTATCCCATAAATTCTGGCATGTCGTATTTTCATTTTCATTGTCTCCAGGCATTTTTTTATTTCTCCTTTGATTTCTTCATTGAACCAATCTTTGTTCAGTAGCATTTTGTTTAATCTCCACATATTTGTGGCTTTTCTGATTTTCTTCCTATAGTTGATTTCTAGTTTCATACCTTTGTGGTCAGAAAAGATGCTTGGTGTTATTTCAATCTCCTTAAATTTATGGAGACTTGTTTTGTGGCCTAATGTGTGATCAGTCCTGGAGAATGTTCCATGTGCATTTGAAAAGAATGTGTATTCTTTGGTTTTTGGATGGAATGTTCTGTATATATCTACTAAGGCCATCTGGTCTAATGTGTTGTTTCAGGCCAATGTTTCCTTGTTGATCTTCTGTTTGGATGATCTATCCCTTGGTGTAAGTGGAGTGTTAAAGTCCCCTACTATTATTGTGTTACTATCTGTTTCTCCTTTTATGTCTGTTAATAGTTGCTTTATATATTTAAGTGCTCCTATGTTGAGTGCATAGATATTTACGCATGTTATATCCTCTGTTGGATTGTTCCCTTGATCATTATGTAGTGCCCTTCTTTGTCTCTTGTTACAGTTTTTGTTTTAAAGTCTATTTTGTCTTATATGAGTATTGCTACCCCAGCTTTCTTTTCATTGCTATTTGCATTATCTTTTTTCCATCCCTTCACTTTCCGTTTGTGAGTGTCTTTAGGTCTGAATTGTGTCTCTGGTATGCACCATATATATGGGTCTTGTTTTTTATCCAGTCAGCCAACTTATGCCTTTTGATTGGAGCATTTAGTCCATTGAAATTTAAAAGTAGCTATTGCTATGTATGTACTTACTGCCACTTTTAAATTTTTTTTCTTGGTGTTTTAGTAGTTCTTCTCTGTTCCTTTCTTCTTCTCTTGCTCTCTTCCCCTGTGGTTTGATGGCTTTCTTTGGTATTATGTTTGGGTTCTTTTGCTTAGTTTTTTGTGTATTTATTGTACGTTTCTGGTTTGTGATTACCTTGAGGTTCATATATGATAACCTACATATATAGCAATCTATATTGAGTTGATGGTCTCTTTAGTTTGACCTCTATCTGAAAGCTCTACTCTTTTACTCCCCTCCTCCCACATTTTATTTTTTTGATATCACATCTATCCTCTTTTATGTGCGTTTGTACCCATTACCATCTTATCATGGAAATAGATAATTTTTTCATATTTGTTGTCTTCTCTTTCCCCCTTAAATAAGTCCCTTTAACATTTCCTGTAGGACTGGTTTCTTGGTGATAAACTCCTTTAATTCTTGCTTGTCTGGAAAGCTCTTTATCTGTCCTTCCATTCTGAATGATAACCTTGCCTGGTAGAATATTCTTGGTTGTAGGTTTTTTTCCTTTAGCTCTTTAATGTGTCATGCCACTCTCTTCTAGCCTGGGAGGTTTCTGTAGAGAAGACAGCTGATAGCTTATGGGGTTTCCTTTGTATGTAACTTGTCTTTCTCTTGTGGCTTTTAGGATTCTCTCTTTATATGTAATTCTGGACATTTTGATTATGTGTCTTGGTGTGGGCCTCTTTGGGTTTATCTTGTTTGGCACTCTCAGTGCTTCCTGTACCTGGATGTCTGCTTCCTTCCTTAGGTTAGGGAAGTTTTCAGCTAATGTTTCTTCAAATAGATTCTCTGCCACTTTGTCTCTCTCTTCTCCTTCTGGGACCCTTATGACATGAATGTTAGTGTGCTTGATGTTGTCCCAGAGGTCCCTTAGACTGTCTTCACTCTTTTTAATTCTTTTTTCTTTTATTTGTTCAGCTTGAGTGATTTCCCCTAGTCTTTTGTCCAGCTTGCTGATCCACTCTTCTGTATCTTCTACTCTGCCTTTAAGCCCCTCTAGTGAAATTTTCATTTCCAGTATTGTATTCTTCACTTCTGATTCATTCCTTTTTATATCTTCCATTTCTTTGTTGATGTTCTCATTGAGTTCATCCAGTCTTCTCTCAAGATCAATGAGCATATTTATGACTCTTTGTTTGAACTGTCAGGTAGATTGCTCATTTCTGTTTCATTTAGTTCCTTTTCTAGGGTTTTGTCCTGTTTCCTTACGTGGAAAGTATTCCTTTGCCTCTTCCTTTTGCCTCTTTCTGTGTGCTTGTATCTATGTATTAGGTAGGTCAGCTATGTCTCCCAATCTTGGAGAGGTGACCTTATGTAAGTGATGCCTTATGAGACTCAGCAGTGTGCTTCCCTCTTGCCACCAGTTCCAAATGTTCCAGGAGTGACCCCTGTGTGGGCTATTTGTGTCCTTCTGTTGTGGCAGGGTTACTCTTGCTGTAGGTGCCCAGGAAGGCTGAGCTGTCCCCTTGGCCAGCTGGTTGTAATGCTCAGCTGTGTGTGGTTGTTGTAGGCCCTTCAGTCTCTTTATCGGGTGTGGGGAGCCCCAGCACAGTTGGCTGCAAGGTCTAATAGCACATTCCTGTAGCAGTTTTTCTATTAAATGAGTAGGCCCCCAGCATGGCTGGTTGTTAGGCTCAGAGGCTTACAATTGCTATAAACCTCTGGCCTATTAGGCTCTTGTCAGCTGTCTGAGGGTTGCAGCTGGGTGGGGCTGGCCCCAGGCACAGGAGCACCCAGTTGTTTCAGGCTCTGGAGGGTGGGGCTGATCCCCTTGTGGCTGTTTGAGAAGCACAAGTCTTCTGCAGCTGAGAAGCCTTGCCACCCATGGGGCCACACACAGTCAACACAGTCCTGCCCTGTGCATGTGTCCTGACCCCCTAAAGTGGACCCAGTCACTCCAAGGCAGGGGCCCCACACTGTCCACCTGCTTCTTGGGCTCACCCTGTCCCACTGAGGTGGACCCACTTGACAGGCTGCAGAGAATCCAGACAGCTCCCTTAAGCAGGCCCACAAGTTGCTGGAGAGCATGTTGTTGGATGGGGCCAGTCCCTAGCACAGGCTGTTTTCTTTGGCTGAGCTGGATCAAATCAGTGCTCTAGTGGGTGGGGCAGACCCTGGGCTAGCAGGCCACAGGGAGAACTCCAATGGCATCTGCCAGTGTCTGTGTCAGCATGCCCACACCAGGCCACAACAATGGCTGCCACCAATGTCCCAGTCCCTTGGGAGGTCTCACCTCTCACTGAGATGCACCCAGAGCCTATCAGGTGAGTCTCTTTTCACCAAAGGTCTGTGCACCTTTCTTTCTGGTGATTTTAGGTTGCTTTCCAAAATGGGTGAATTTGTGCATGGGCCCTTTAAGAGCAGCTTTAATTTCTTGTGTCCCAGCTTTTCTAGGGGTATTCCCGTTGTTGTTAGTAGCCAGCAAAGCCAGGTATTGTGACACTTGTCTCAGTTCTGCTGGGTCCAAAAAATGCCTATAGAGCAATGCTCCCTGGCTCAGGTCCCCCTCCTCCAGGGAAGGCTGCATACCTTTGGATTGCTCCTGGGTGGCTGTGAAGTGTTGCAGCTTGTGGAGGTGGTGTTTTTTCTCTCCAAAAGGGAATTTCTGCCTCTTCCACCTCAGTTAGAACTGTCATTTGTTGCAGGGCTTCCTCTTATCCAGTTTTCAGTTCTCTCTGAGGGGTAACTTTTCCAAGATTAGTTGTAAATCTGCTGTGTCCATATAAGGAGGTGAGTTTAGAGTCCACTTATGCTGCCATCTTGACCTCTCCTCCCTAAGGGTGGGGCATTGACATTCTCATTTTACAAAAAGAAGATCAAGAAACAAAATCAAGGATTGAAGAACAAGACATAGATGCTTACATATATTAAAGTAACAAAACTGAAAAAGTAAAAGAAGGAAAACTACAAATACAAATATCAAAACATCAGAAGAGGAGGGTAAAGAATCGAAAGACTCATCTTCTATGTTGGGGAGTCAATAGACATGATGTTGATACATCAGTGAATAAATGCAGGTGTAAGCACATTACCTACAGTTTTTGAAGTAACCCGTGGGAGAATAAAAAACAGTTGACATCTATTTCCTCTGAGAATGGAAGCATAGATGAGGAAGAGAGAAGCAGAAAGTTATTGCCTTTCAGAAGTTGTTCTCTACTGACCTGATGCCATGTACCTGAATTCATTTATTTCAAAGGAGTTAATTAGAAGCTTTACAATTCATTGGATTGGTTGCAAAGGAAAGAGGAATTAAAGCTGCCCTTGTTTAAGCCCAAGTAATTGGGAAAGTGACCTCATAGAAACAGAAAACCAAGACAGGGAACTCGTAGTTGGTTTGAGGGAAGAAGATAAGAACACTGGAGATTCATTAAGAATATAACAAGCAGTTACATAAGTCTGGGGAAAAAAATCTAAGGTAAAACACAAATTTGAGAGGCATTTGCATAAATGTAAAAGTTTAATTGATACCAACAAAAGTTTGAAGAGGAAAACAAAAAATAGAGAAAAAAGTTTAGAAGCATCCCAGTCAAACTTAGAGAATCTTTGGGAAAAGTATAGCAGAGGGAAGAAGAGAGAGAAATGTCTTAGTGGAATGGGGTCCAAGGAATGTGAACGTTCACCAAAATGTGTCCACAATTATAAACACTGACTCCGTCAATTATAATAAAAAGAGTAGAAAATACAAAGAAGCCCATGGCCTTCACAGACAATACTTAAAATAGTCTCATGAAAGTTGAAAGCTGATCCATGGCTTTCCTCACTATTTATAACTGGCTCATAACACAGCTGAAAAAAGCACATTATGATTCTAACTGCATAGTACATGTAAAAAAAATTGTTCTGCTAACTCTCTTCTAAATCTTGCTCATCCATTGTGACCTGCTCCAAACTCATACCATTTGGGAGAATGAATACATGCAATCACAAAAAGCTTGAAGCCAATTTTTCTTGAAACCCCATGATGTAACCTTTGGGAATTACATCAGACAGCATTGCTATGAAAACAATTCAAAAATATTCACATTTTGCTTAATTTTAGAAGTAACTTTGTGCAGCATTCACCTTGGATCTATAGAAAGAAGTCATGCTATGATGAGTGTCATGGAGTTAGTATTAAAAGAATGCTTACTATGGGAAAGATCTCAAGTGACAATCTACAATTTGAAGGAAAGGTGCATTTGAAAATGAAACCAATGAGCATTATGCAAAAATTATAAACGCATGTATTTTTCTCTTAGTGATAATCTCAAAACCTCTGTTTTTGCCTTATCAGTCTAAGCTTCACCAGTATAAAACTCTGCCATGCACATCGCCCTCCAGCTGTTGTCTTCTCTCTTCTCTCTCTAATGGCCACACATATCTAGAGCTGCCTACAATGGTCTCATTTTCTTATTTCCAACTCACTCCCCAACCCTTCCAATTTGCTTCTATTCCATCACTCCATCCAAGCAGCTTTTGCCAATATGAATGAAGACTCTGGTATTTCAGTGTTCTTCCTGTTTCATCTGTGAGGCTACATTCAACACTTTGAATCAGTCCTTCATTCCTGAAATACTATCTTCCCTCTGTTTTCAAGATACAGCATTCTTTCTGTCTCCCTTGCAGGAGCATAATCATCAACCAGGTTTCAGGTACCCATCTATAAGCCCAATATTGTAAAATCTCACCCATATGTGCAAGTATCGCCTCAACACTTACATTTGGATGACCGGGGCATGTCAAAATTGACCTCATGATATTTACCTCTGAACCTGATTTTCTTTATATTTCCTGTCTCAATGAAAGTATGCATCTATCAAAGTATGCAAGCCAGAAACCTTGAAATTGACTTTGACACCGCCTCCACTCCCCTCCTATATTCAACTCATCACAAATTTCACTAAGTGTCTCTTGAGTCCATGCGACTCTGTCTCCATATCACCCATTAGTCCGGGCTGCTAGGACCTCTATGTGAACTACTGCCCCAGCCTCCTCACAGGTCTTCTACATTCACCTAGGACTCCCTGCAAACTAGCTTCCCCACTGCAAGCAGAGTCATCTTTTACAAAGCACAACCCCGATCTGGCACGCAACCCTACTTCTGCCAAGCCCTTGTTTAAACTCCTTTGGTGTCTTTTCATTGTTCATGGGCTGCAGACCAGCCTTAACCCAGTGTACCACGCCCTGCATGGTCTGGCCCCTGCCCCAGGCTTGTTTCACACAACTCTCCTCTCTCTCTCTGCCACACTGACATTCTAGTTCTTCACCCCCACCCCACTGCAGAGCCTTGGTATGTGCGTTCCCTCTCCAGCCCTGTTCACCTAGTTACTACAGATTCTTCAGCTCTTGCTCAACTGCTACCGTCACAGGGAAGCTTTTCCTGACCTCCCAGGCTAGGTTAGTTTTCTTTATTATCTGCTCCTGTAGGCTGTTCCTTTCTTTCAGAGCATTATCTCAGTTTGTAATGACACATGCAATCACGCGGTTATGTTATGCCTGCCCTTCTTGCCCATTAGTCTGTAAGCTCCACGAAGTCAGGAGCCACAGCTTTTCTTGCCAACCTAGCTCCAGCTCCTCGCAAAGCTCCCGACATATAGAGCACTCAATAGATATTTGTTGAATGAATGTATGCGTGAGTAAATAGCAGATTTGGCTTAAAAATAAGTATATGGTTCATAAGCCAATCCCTCACACCAATTCAGATCTAGTTTTCTCCAATTTTTACCTTAAAATGTGTTCTGTTTTTTCTTATACACCTACAGACATAAAGATTGTTCATAGATCTGAAATGTTACAACGCTCGTGAATATATTATCTTAGTTTCAGACGAACAGAGAATAGTAATGACATGAACACAGGATTTTTTCATACCAAATAAGTATTTTAGATAATGTCAAATAGATCCTACAGGTAGACTAAAGGCCTATTCATACGGCATTCAGAGACATGTGGGTAAATTTACCGATCCTTGTTCTGGTTCTGCTTCGTAAAATTCAGGAAAGTCTTCTGGGCCAGGCCTTTTTAGCCTGGGGCTGGAGGAGGGAAAGAGAGTGCTTTGAAAAAAGAGTGAAATGTCTGTTGTGACTTGAGTAGACTTTAGAATGGCAATGAAATATTGTATAACTTCAAAACTGATGACCCACCCCTGGCCCAGATGCAGAGTCAGCAACATCATTTGAATGGCACAGTGCAAAATGAAAATTCAGGATGCTTTGTTCAAAAAGCAGGATAAAGAAAACTTTTTTCCTTCCTTCTGCATTCCCTCAATTGACCTGTCATGATGGTTTTTTGTTGTTGTTATTTTGCTATTTAATGTTATTTTTCCTTGGACAAAAAGACACTTGTGGGGCATCACTACAGCCTGGGTCCCTGCCCTGTGACTAGGTGGAGCACGAGTACCCAAAACTGACTTTCTCCATGTCCAGACCCCCACCAGGAATGGAGGGCAACAGAAACCACTGAAGGGGGCAGAGGACCAGATGGCTGAGAAGCCCATCTGGGGAGGCATAGAGGAAGGGAGGTGGGACCTCCCATGAGTCAAATCTCAGTGCATGTTTCATTGTCCCATCAGACTTTACTTATAAAACACAAATTCAAAGATAAATTATTAAGAATTTTAAGATGGTAACAACAGAGCATTATCCCCAAGGCAGAGTCCCCTTCTGAGTGTGGGCCCTGTGCAACAGCACTGTTCACACCCCATGAAGCTGACCTTGCCCAGATGACATGGTCTCTAGCCTAATTCAACGTTACAAAGAAGGCTGAAACACAAGGGGGAGAGAATGCTCCCAGAAAGCACAATGTACCCTCACGCACTCAGACACTACCATCCATGCCTGCGTGTTCACAGGTGCTTCCTGTCTTGAGAAAGATTTGTGCCTTTGGAAAACGCTGTGCATCTCTGCTGAGCAGCCTGACTGTACTGACTTCATTTCGTATCACTTAGATAAGTGCATCCTGTGTAATTTACCCAAGTGCTGTCTGCCTGACATTTCCTCAAATCCAGCAGACATGCAGCGAAGAACCAGTTTATTTAAGAATTAATCCAGAGCATATGCTCCCTTAGGGCAGGAATGATCATCTTATCTCTAGCAATTGACAGTACCTTGCATAAGCTGGGCTCAGTAGGTGCTTCTTGAGTCGAAATAACAGACCCCACACTGCTCTTCAGGTTACTCTATTCCTAAAATAAAAGTCAACGGTTTTTAGGTGGATGGTAGCTAGACTTGTCAGACAAGTCAATCCACTGGTGTACGTCTGTTGTGTATATGAATGTACACACACACACACACACAAACACACACACACACACACACACGCACAGTCTTAACTCCACACGTTTGTTCTCAGAGGCTCAGTGTGGCTATCAGGACTCATCCAACAAATAGGCAGACTGAAAATTCCCCCAAAGGTATCATCTTAACCAAAAGGAAATCTAGTCCAAGGAAGCTCTAGTTAAAATTTAAAAAAAAAATGCTAAAACAATATTTACAAAGAATATTTAAGTAACACGGAGAAGAGCTTACAGGATAATTAAATGAAAAACCAAGAGGAAACAATATTGCAAGTCTTCAAAATAAGAACGTGTGCTCACAAAAGGAAAAAAATGGGATGGAAACGTTATCCAACAATATTAGTATTTATTTCTTGGTGTGTAAGATCATGAGGGATTTGGGAGATTTTTAATTTATTTTGTGTATTTATTAAAATTTTTCTCTCACAATGGGCATATGCTGTTTTAATCAGAAAAATATATATATAAAAAGCAAATCTTTGGAAAGAATAACTTTCAGTCATTTAAACCAATAGTTAAAATTAATTTTCAGGAACAAAGGTTTTTTGGCATCATTATGGAACCCCAACATACTAAAAAAACAAGTGGGGAATAGCTTCCTCAGGCAGTTTAAATCTTAATCACCAGGCAGAAAACACTTCATTGTTGGAAATACTCCAGAAGTGCTGCTCAGAAACTCACTGATTTAAACCCAAACCCCACCCAGCAGTTGTGAAACAGGCACGTGAAGTAGCCTTTTATCCATTTCTTTGCCTTGTATTTTATTCAAGATACTAGTATTATTTAAGTAATTCTTGGTTTTGCCTCAATAACAAATAAATCCTGAAATCTCAGTGGTTTAACTACAAGGGTTTATTTTTCCCTCATGTCAATCCACTGCAAATCAGCTGGCCAAGCAGTAACTCAGGGGCCCAGGCCCTTCAATCTTGCAACTCCATCATCTTGGATTTCTTTATTTCCAGTTACACAGATTAAAGAAAGAAAGAGATGGTGGAGTCACATTGGTCCTTAATTGCCCTGACCCAGAAGCCATCTCTTTACATATATATATGTAACCATCTCTTTACATATATATATATATATATATATGACACATATATACATACACATACAGATATGATACCTGAAGTAGTCACACGGCCCCAACCTAACTGCAGGGGAGATAGGGATGTGTAGAGAAGTGCAAGAATATTTGGTGATTAACAGTGTCTGTCATAATATTTTATTTTAAATTTCAAATAACATCACAGAAAGACATAAGATTTATCGCAATAGGACAAAGGTTAAGAGAGGTTATAAAACACTATATTAGCAGAAACTATTTTTTTTACATATCAATGTGCTTGAAAAAATTCTAAGAGTATGTGACAAGACAGACCATTGATATGAAGTGGGATTGAAGATGAGATCAAATAGAGTTGAAATGATCCCCTAAGATGTCATGTAACTCCACTTACCACCCCTGATTTCCAGAGGTTCTGTATTAAAACAGACAAGTGGGGCTTTTGAAATGTCCCAGCAGAAGCACAAAGCTGCCACAACTTACTACAAGATTTGATTTATGCTGCTTACAATAAACTTCAAAGAGATGCGTGCCAATGGTTCCTCAATGTCGTATAAACACAACTCCATATAAACATCAGTCTGGAACTCTACCAACGTGTACAGAACTGATGGATATTCAGCAGAGCAAACTAGCAAAGGACTTGACTCTCAAGCCTTCACAGCTGAGGATAACTTTGTCATTTCTCTACTTATTCAGTAAAGTGCCCACTTACTGTTTCTACTTCTAGGAGGTGATGTACGTTCTCCATGGTTTTGCACATCAGTTTAGATTTCTCAAGAACATTGTGAATTTAAGGGAAAGACTGTTTTTCAATCGTGTACACTACGCCTAGGATTGTGTTCTGTATATTCACCGGCCCTGTATAAATGTTTGTGATTGATTTAAATATAGTCACTAAAATCAATTGGGGACACACTTGAAATGTGATTCTACTAATACACGTGCACAAGAGGATTTTTAAAATGTGGCCTCACTCCTCGCACTTGCATTAAGTGCATTAGTGCCAAAATGTGAGAAAAGTTGGTTCCATATCATATTTTCCTATAAGTGACCAAGAAAGCTTTAAGCTAAACTAACGCTAAACAAGTTATATTTGTCAGAAATCTGTAAAGGATGATTCTTGCTCCTCCACTTTAACAAGAAGGAAGCAAGGAAAGAAGAGACAGAGGGAGGAAGGGAGAGAAGAAAAAAATCTGTTTTGAACTATTTAAAGAACATTTTGTACTCTCTTTAGATCATGGGTATTCAACTTTATTATTCGCAATAGTTTTATACTATATGAATGGGAAACTACAAAATTCTTATTAGTTGTTAAATAGACAGTGTGAAATCGATAGTTTTATTCATTAAGGGATAGAACTTCTGAATAAATGATTTTGTTTGCCTTTTATTACCTTACCAACTTCTTCTTTGAAAAAAAATGAATCATCAGTTTAATTCATCAAGAAATCTCTAGGAAAGTTCCCAAGTTTAAATAGCTGTTGAACCTAAAGTAGTCAAAGATGTAAGTCACCTCAGCACTCCCTTCAACAATTTCATCTTGGTTCAGAGTCACTCAAATTATTCTATGAATGAATGAGTTGATCTATCATTTCAACTCTCTTATCTTGGACACATCACTGACGCAATTAAATTTAACTTCCAACCATGGGAAATTAAACAGGCATAATTTGGTAAGAGTCTGCTCCTATTTTTTTTTCTTCAAGAATAAGTCAACTAGGCTTATAACTGAAAACAATCTCAGGGGTCTTTGACTCTGCCATTTTCCCAGCACAAATGGTCCTGACACTATTGTTCTGTTCTTCCAGAACAAATGACATGCCACTCAGAGGACAGTCTTCACACTGCTGAACTTCTCGTCATGTGTGGCAGAAGTAAGAGCTTCTCTGACATCCTGAAAGCAGAGGGGGCTTGGGCCAACTGCATTGATGTGGGTTATATTTTAGGTGTCTGTTTACTAGTCTGTCTCCCACATTAAACTGTGAGCAACGTGAGAAAGTCCTTCTTAAGCATCATTGTGTTCTGTTTCCAGCATATGTCTCAACACTGACAAATGCTCAATTCATATTATTTTAAAAAGATGCTCATGGAATGCTAAATTTTAGTTAAATCAATATATTCAGGAGTGGCGGGGCAGATACTAAGTGTGTAATTAGGTTATTTGGAGACTTTCTTCCTTCTTTCCAAATGCCAATAATCCAACAAAAGGACTTTCTCCTAGAATCCTTGCCCTTAACTACTGTTGAAAAATAGAAAAGGAGATTATCTCAAATAAACCATTGCCATGAATTCTAGCTGCATGAAGAAAGCTAAGAGGAACTTAAAAGCCTTGGAAATTTTATTTAAATTATTTTCCTTAAAGAAAAAAGCAGAACTGCTAGTACATGACAAACCTCCACAATGCATTCAATGCTCAAATTTCTACTCATATTTGCAATCCAAATCTAGTTTTTGGAAGGCAGTCCCCTCCCTCCCTTCTCTCCTAGTCTTGTCCCTGTCACCAACTTTCTTAGATGGAGCAAGACTTCTGATCTGAAGTTTCCTATGAAAGGAGCTAAGTCCAGTGAGCTGGGAGCATTTAAAAAAGCAAAGAAGGAAAGGAGAAAAAAAAAAAAACTGACAGAGCCTGTCACTCAAAACAGGAATGAAAAACAGGAAGCGCATTAGCCAATTCTAGACGTCTATTCATCTTAAACACGTGCTCCAGGCAAGTTTCCACATACTTCACACACATGGAATACATAATGCTATAAGATATGAAAATAAGATTGACAGAGAGAATAGGAATTAAAAAAGGAAGTAATTGTCCATGAGATATGTGACTGGAAATAGGGAGATTCACCTATTCAGAAGCTGTTGGAGTAATCTAAGCTGGAGTGATGCCCGTCTAGACTTGACTCTAGACCAGTGGTTGCTGAGGGCCATGCTGCATTAGCATCACCTAGAGAATTTGCTAAAACACAGTCAAAATACAGATCGTAATTCAGAAGGTCTGGGTTTGCATTTCTAACAGGCTTCCAAGTGGTGCTGATGCTGTTGATCCACGGACCATGCTGAGGAGCACTGCTCTAGCCTACTGAGGCAAAAACAATAAACCCAAAAACTATCTTCACTGAAAATCAAAAGGATATAACAAAGCCTATTTGTAAGGAGTAAGATACCATAATTTCTAGCATAATGGTGATGTCATTGACGTGCGTGGAAATTGAAAAAAACTGGCTAGAAGAGCGAGAGATGAGTTTTGTTCTCATAAATGCTGGGTTGGAGGTGACGTCAGGGTGTCTGTGTGAACACGACCTGTAAGAGAGCAGGAAACAGACGGCTGTCACAGGCATAGAGTTGGGATGCTTCTCTAAAGGCAAAGATTTGCAAGTCTCATTAACACAGTCGCTAAACCCACGAGAGGACAAACACTCTGAGTTACGGGGAGAAGCCAGAAAGCCACGCACAGAACCTGGAAGAATTTCGATCTCGTGGGTTAGGAGAATGAAAGACACCAAAGAGGGAAGAAGGTGGATTATGGTGATGAGGGTGGAAGAAGAGGAACCAGGAGGTGAGTGAGTGTCGCATTTAAAGAAGGAAGAGTTTCATTGACTAACAAGTGGTCCGCGCTGAACGCTTCAAAGAGAACGAGGGGGATGAAAACCCAAGAGAGACGCTCCAGGATTTGGCCCGATAATTGCTGATAAACTTTTGAAAGCATTGCATCGGACGCAGGAGCAGAAGCCAACCTCAAGTGGTTAAGAACAAAATGGGAAAGAAAAAGTGAGGCAGTGAGTATGATTAAAACAGGAGAATTGTACTGAACTTAAACTTGGTTTATGGAACTAGGATTCAATGACATCTATGATGTTTATAACTTCTTTTTTCTTTTTCAATTTCCCAAAAGCCATATATAGGTTGTGGCAGGCTAGAAATTGGTCCCTCAGAAGATATTCATATCCTAAATCCCTGAAACCTACGAATATTACCTTATATGGCACAAAAGAGTCTTTACAGATGTGATTAATTTAAGAATCTTGAGATGGGGAGAGTGGCCTGGATTATTCAGGTGTCTCCTAAATGCAATCACAGGTATTCTTATAAGGAAGAGGCAAAAGGAAATTTCACACACCCAGAACAAGAAAGCAGTGCGACAGCTGGAGCAAGATGCTATGCCGCTGGCTTTGAGGGTGGCGGAAGAGGCCACACGACAAGGAATGCTGCACTAGAAGCTGGAAAAGGCAAGGAAACAGAGTCTCCCCTAGAGCCTCCAGAGGAGCACGGCCGGCCGCCACCTTGATTTCAGCTCAGGGAAACTGATTTCGGGCTTCTGCGGCTCCAGAGCTGTAAGAGAATAAATCCATGTTGCTTCAAGCTACCAAGGTTCTGGTCACTGGTTACAGCAGCCATAGGAAACTAACACGCAGCTCAATGCTCAATCTTATCTTGGCAACAAATTTAGTCTATTAAGTCACCTACTCTTATTTTACTTATTCATTTATTTTGTGAGGAAGACCAGCCCTGAGCTAACATCCACACCCATCTTCCTCTACTTTATATGGGACGCTGCCACAGCATGGCTGACAAGCATTGCGTCAGCAGGTGCCCGGGATCCGAATCAGCAAACCCTGGGCTACCAAGAGCGAACTGAACTGCTGCGCCACTGGGCCGGCCCCTAAGTCACCTACTCTTAAACAAAAAAAACCACTCTAAGTGATTATGAGATATTTCTCAGTTGAGGGTCATGATATTTTGTTCCTCTTCTCACATCCAATTTGGTAAAAAAGAGATTTGCTGTTTATAAGACCTTTGAGGACATCACTTTAAATAATTTGAAAAATTAGACAGAAGATACAGATTTTATCGACTAAAATGTTAAGTTTTTAGAATATGGTTCAGCCAACTAGCCAAAATGGGTTGTCCAACTAGCAACTAAATTAGAATACATGGCAGCAACTACAGTCATCAGCATTTCACAACACAGATGCTAAGATGAAAATCTCAATTTCCCAGTAACTATTTAAAAAATCAGTGAAAAAATTCTAACAGGAAAAAATGAAATTTAAGCATAGCAAGGAAAGTCCATAAAATCGATATTATATGGAAAAATGAGACCTTTGTCTAAAAAGATATTTTGTATTCAATATTACTATTTTAAAAATGACTTACAGCAACTCAACAACAAAAAAAACAACCCAATTAAAAAAATGAGCAAAGGATTTGAATAGAAATTTCTCCCAAGATAGACTGATAGCCAATAAGCACATGAAAAAATGTTTGACAGCACCAACCATTAGAGAAATGCAAATCAAAACCATAATGAAATACAACTTCACACCCATTAGGATGACTTATCAAAATAACCAGAAATAAGTGTTGGCAAAGATGTGAGGAAACTGGAACCCTTGTGCATTGCTGGTGGGAATGTAAAATAGTACAGCCACTGTGGAAAACAGTATAGCAGGTCCTCAAAAAACTAAACAGAATTATCATATGATCTATCAATTCCATTTCTGAGTATACACCCAAAAGACTTGAAAGCAGGATGTCTTAGCTCAGGCTGCCATAAAAAATACCATAGACTGTGTGGCTTAAATAATAGAAATCTATTTTCTCATGGTTCTGGAGCCTTGTCCCAGATCAAGGTCTAACAGGGTTTGGTTTCTGGCGAGAATCTCTTCCTGGCTTACAGACAGCCACCTTCTTGCTGTGTCCTCACATGGCAGGGTGAGGGCTCTCTTCTTCTTTTTACAAAGTCACAATCCTATCAGATTAGGGCCCCACCTTTATAACCTCACTTAACCTTAATTACCTCCTAAAGACCCTTTCTTCAAATGCAATCATATTGTGGGCTAGGGCTTCAACAAAGGGATTTAGAGGGGACATAGTTCAGTCCACAGCACAAGGACTCAATCAGATATTTGTACACCCACGTTCATAGTGCTTTATTCACAAAGCCAAAAGGTGAAACAACCCAAATGTCTACAGACAGATGAACAGGTAAACAAATGTGGTACATACTTTCAATGGAATATTATTCAGCCTGAAAAAGGAATGAAATTCTCATACATGCTACAACATGCATGAACCTTGAAGATATTATGCTAAGTGAAATAAGTCAGACACAAAAGGACAAATATTGTATGATTCGACTTACATGAGATTCATAGAGTAGTCAAATTCATAGAGATAGACAGTAGGATCGTGGTTACCAGGGACTGGGGAGAAGGCGAATGGGGAGTTGTTGCTTAATGGGTTCAGAGTTTCACTTTAGGATGATGAAAAAGTTCTGGAGATGGATGTTGGTGATGGTTGCACAGCAACATGAATGCACTTAATGTCACTGAATTGTACACTTTAAAATGGTTGGAATGGCAAATTTTAAGGTAAGTATGTTTCACCGCAATAAAAAAAAATGGCTTATAGTAATGTTAGATTTTGAACTGATCCACCAAGCATCCCTAATGTTGTCCTGTCGAGGAGAATCTCAGACATCATGGAGCATATGACACAATGGTTCCACAAATATGGAAACTTCCTCAATTTGTTGATGAACAAGTGATGGGTTCTTACTTAACTGGAACTCTCTCATCTTCCAAACGACCCTACAGCTATTTTAGGGGCCGGGTCTAGACCTCGTCTAAAGGGGTACTAGGTCACAGCCAAGGTTCCCCAATGCCAATACCCATGATGATGCTCATCCTGGTCAGACTCTTTATTCCTTCTCTGGAAATTGGTAGAAAGGCACAGTTTCCATGAAGGTTATTCTGTATAACATTTTGGAACGCCTCATTTCTTATTGTCAATAATTTGTTATCTGATATAACCTTTTTATATTTTTAGTCTGTATTTGCTCATGGCTTACCACACATTGTGCAAAGCAATTTTCATTTATCACCTGTTTACTTCCTTCAAGGGGCATTTCATAGGGTCTATTCAATCATTCATTGATTAATTCCGGTGATTTATTCTATTTACATGCTCACTCTGTGACCGAGGTCTAACTGAACCACATAGCACTCAGGCTTGGAGCCAGACAGAAGGCAAAAGAAAAACTATTCCTCTACTCACAACACTTATGACACTAAATGTGTGGGTTTTCCACACTAAGCAATTATCCAATTATCTGTGGACACCAAATACAATTTAAGTCAATTCTGACACTAACTATCCAGAGTTAACTCAGACCCCAGAGGTTACAGGCTCAGTCCCACAAGACTGCCCCCCATTTCAGACCTCTATCACAAATCTGGCCTACCCCTACTTCTGACTGACCGGCTATAAATCAGGGGTTCACACAACCCCTTCCTTGTGTTCAATAATTTGCTAGAATTGTTCACAGAACTCAGGGAAACACTTTACTTACTATTATCGACTAGTTATAAAGGCTAGAACTCAGGAACAGTCCGATGGAAGAGATGCATAGGGCAAGGTATGGGGGTGGAGTACAGAGCTTCCATGCCCTCTCCAGGCATGCCATCCTCCCAGCACCTCAATGTGTTCACCAACCCAGAAGTTTTCCTTTTGTTTAGGGTTTTTCTGGAGGTTCCATTACACAGGCCTGATTGATTAAATTATTGGCCATTGGTGATTAACTGGATCCCCAGACCCACTCCCCTCCCCAGAGGTCAGGGGGTGTGGCTGAAAGTTCTAACCCTCTAATCACATGGTTGGCTCCTCTGGCAACCAGTCCCCATCCTCCAAGAGTCACCTCATTAGCAAGAAATCAGGTATGGTGAAAGGGTTATCGTAAATAACAAAAGACACTCTTTTCACCCCTACCACTCAAGAAGTAAGGGTTTTAGAAGATCTGTGCCAAGAACGAGGGACATAGACCAAATACATATTTCTTATCATATCGCAACATCACAGGAGGCAACCAAAATCAGATGTCAGCACTCTTGTCATTTACCCCCATGACTAAACCAATCTTTCTCATGCTAGAGTTCTTCCTGGTGAGCATGACTGCCTGTCTCCTTCAGGGAAAGGACCTGATGAGTGCCTGTCCTCTGAAGGTCTGAGTAAAATGGAGATAGTGATTCCCCTATGGTTTTGATCATTAAATGAGAGAAAATACGGCATACAACTAGAATATAAGGCATTCAATAAGTGATCTATGTGTGTGTATAGGGTATTTAATTGGACATTTTCTGTGTGCAAAATTTAATCCCCTGGTAACCTGTGGAGATTAATAAACAGAAAGCTCATTAAAATGGAGTTGGGAGGCCAAAAGGGGGAGCTCTCACACCCTAATCAATAGCAGAACCCAACAGAAGAAGAAAGACTTCCTTTTCTTGACTGGCAAGCAGCTTAGCCATTGAGAGGCTGTCACCACTCGGCCAATGAAAAGCCACTACACCTCCAACTCTTTGTTTACAATAGCCCTCCCAACTTCCTCTCCCCTCTGTAAAAGTCTCTCCCACCCTTGAGGCCGGGGGGCTTGCTCCCGGCTTGTCGTGGTTGCAGACCCTGAGTTGCAGTTCTTTGCTGATCCCAAATAAACCCATTTTTGCTGGAGAAATAACTGGCTATCTACTTGTTTAAGGTCAGCTAACCCTATATGAAACTTCTATCACAATTTTACTGAGAAAGAAATTGAGGCTTGGAGAGGTTAAATAAATTATCCTAAGTCACACAGACTGATTTTATCCCAAATCAGGGATAAAACACAAAGGGAATTTTGTGTTCCCTTCGTCATACCATTCTTTACCCAAGAGCTAAGAACCTGAGAAAGATAACACTGTTGAAAACATATGATACTCATTAAAACCAAAAATGTTTTAAATATGTTAATATTACTTAAATGGAATAGTAAATTGGTTTGCCTTCTGCAAGGTTATTGTAGTAATACATAGCAAAAGATTCAAGAGTCTTGTGCATTCCCTTTACCTAAAAGTCTGTTAGTTAGTTCCAATTAATGGAACCTAAGGAAATAATCAAAGATGTTTGGGAGGATTTAGGCACAAAACTCTTCACCAGAGTTGTCAATAATTATGAAAGATTGGAAAGCAATCCAATACCTAAGTAGGGAATCAATTAAATTACAGAATCCAATAGAACGTGATGCCATTATTAAAGTCTTATAGAAGTATTGGACACATCCATACATAAAAATAGTATGTACAGAGTGGACTTCTGTGCACACACAGAAAATAATCTATAAACATGTATCCCAAAAGTGAACGGTTATGTCTAGGTCAGATAGGATTATGGGTGATCATTTTCACTTTGTTTATCTGTATTTTCCAAAAAATATATATACTACTTATCTACTAAAAGCACAATTAAAACTGTTTTTACTAAAGGGATGACTAATAGGGTATTGAACAAAGGAAAAATTGGGGAAATCATCATCCTGGGAAATAACTAATACAGTTGGAAATATTTATGGGAAGCTTCTCTGGTGAATAGAACTCTAAAATGGAAATTATGAAAGGGAATTAACAAGGGAAGATCAATAGGGTAGAACTTGAGAGAAAGCTCAGACACCCACATGGGATAAATTCACACAAAGGCGATGTCACTCACTCTTCCCTCACTTCCCTTTGACCTCACGTATAACCAAGACCACGTCCTAACAAAGCCCTGACAGCAAAGTGGTGTGGTGTAAAGCAGTATCTCCGAGGTACATCCTGTGGAGGATACAAGTCCCACCAGATGAATGTGGGTGATATTATCAGGCTACAGTCAAATAAGTTTGCGAAGTGCTTGGTTTTAAAAAGTTAAACCAGTTTCTTTAATGCAGGACTTCTCAACACTTCGATATGCTTTATGCACCGTCAGTCACCAAAAGACAGATCTAGCATGCATGTAACATTCACAAATAAATTGAATTACATAACATTGTTTTTGTGGCATCTCTCTCAGGAATAGTATTCCAGAAAACACCTTGAAAACCCAGATTTAAGCAACAGGTAAAAGGAGTTCCATTAGGGAGTTCCATTAGTAAGCAGAAGACTCACCAGGAGGAAAGTGAAAATGGAGACATGAATTTTAGTAGAGAGATTTTCAAAAAATGTCAGGTGAAAACTAATAGAAGGAATGAGGAGGCTGTGGCTGGTAAAAAGAAAAAGAGCCAGTGCAAGCTAAAACCATCAGATTTTGATGTGATCCGGATAAGACTATACTGAATTAGCTTTCAGCTTCAAAGACTGTGTCCCTAACTGCCCTTACTGGCCCTTTTTCTCTTTTCTCTAGGCTATCCTTACTCAAATACTTAATTTAAAGCAATCTGACAGATATTCTTTTGTGTAACAGGATACTAAAATAGGACTCCTGTGTCCATTTTGGCTGAGACCTCAGGGGGATAGGTGCCTGCTATTGCCACATCCAAGCAGTAGGCAAGGCTGTGCAGGGCTTCTAAAAGAAGTGACAGAGCCAGTTTTGTAGCCCTTGGCTTACCAAACACCTCCAGCCTTTAGAAGAATAGGAAGCTAAATGGAGAGAAAACTTTAGAGAGAACTGTTGGTGGGTTATGAGCCTAGGGAAGTGGGTCCTTAATTCTCCTCAAACCTCCTGAGACAGTCTTCAAGGAGACCACTTGGAGGGCTTGATATGTATCCCTTGGGTTTGGAGACACACAGCAGAGTCCCCACTTAAGTGTCAGTCGCCAGACTAAAAGTGAGAGGCTGTGGCTGGAGCCTCTGCTCGAAGGACAGAGTGGGCATCGTAGCTGCACTTGAAACAGGCTGTGTCTTAGTCAGCTCAGGCTGCCATAACAAAATGCCATAAACCGGGGGGCTTAAACAACAGACGTTGACTTCTCACAGTCCTGGAGGCTGGGAAGTCCAAAATCAAGGTGCCGGTGTGGTCCGGTTCTGGTGAGAACCCTCTTCCCGGCTTGTAGACGGTGCCTTCCCACTCTACCCTCAGATGACGGAGAGAGAAAAAAGGAAGGACGCTCTCTGGTGTCCCTTCTTATAAAGGCACTGATCCCGTCATGTCATGGGAGCTCAGCAGTCATGACAGCGGGTGTCTAAACCTAGTTGCCTGCCAAAGGCCCCACCTCCTAATACCATCACATTGTGGGGTGGGGCTTCAACATATGAATTTGGGGGATGGGGACAGATTCAGTCCACAACAGTCTGCAATCCCAGTGTTAGCGCTTCTCCTGAGCTAGAGATGGTCAGGTGTTGACTGCCCAGGAGGCCTGCTGGAGGGGTAAGGACCCCAACATGAAAGGGCTAAAGTTGTACTGCCAGAAGATGAAAGACTGAAGCAGGAGTCTTAAGGAATGAGCTGGAGAAAATCTGTTAGTTACTGAACCACAGATGAGGTGTTGCTAGTGTTTGGTGGGGAGGAGGTCCCTGAAGACCACAGATGCCCCTGTGAGAGGCAGCTTTAAATAGTCACCAATGCTTAAATTGGGGCCAGTCGAGTAAAACCTTTCCTGCTCCTTACCCTGCTCTCCAGTCTCCATATTTCAAACTTGGAGGGATCAGGATCCTCGGGTACAAAGTGAGGGGAAAGGAAAAGAAGCTGCATGGTGAAGAGAGAAAAAACAGAAATCCAACCAGATCCCACCTCTCCGACTGAAGGCTGGAGCTGAGGCAGAAGAGAAGTTTTAACTTAGTTTTGACTATTTCATGATTTGCAATACTGTATTCACTGAAATGAGACTCTTTGAATAGGAGTAGGAGACTTCTTAGCATGGGATTTCAGCCAGAGGTCAAGAGAAAACTGTCTTCACAGAATGTATTTAAATGAGGGACGGGTACTCTTGACTGCACCTGAAATGTGTTGCTCCTTCAGCACGTATGTAGGTTAAACTTACAACCCTTGTGAAGGATTAAACTGGAAATTCATTTTTATTCCTGACCTTTTTTCAAGACCAACTGCCTCTGCTTCCTTATACCCATTTACTCCTTATACCTTACACTCATTTTCTATAGAAATTGCCGATACCAGTAAATTGCTGGGTTCTGTCAAATAATTTTTTTAAACTCCATTATAATGTTAACTATTTCAGAAAAATCAAATCCAGCCCCATGTTAGAAGATTGATACATGATGACATAGTTGGTTTTAACCCAAAAACACAAGGATGGTTTCATATTAGGGCAGTGATAATATAATTCATCATGTATGTTGGAAAAACTATATGATCATTATAAAATTCATAAAATCATTACAGATTTTAACAATTCTTTTTTTGAGGATGATTGGCCCTGTGCTATCATCTGTTGCCAATCTTCCTCTTTTTCTTTTTTTTCCCTCCCCAAAGCCCTAATACATAGTTGTGTATCATAGTTGTAGAGTTGTAGCTTTTCTATGTGGGACACCACCTCAGCATGGCTTGATGAGTGGTGAGTAGGTCCACGCCCAGGATCTGAACCTACAAACCCTGGGCTGCTGAAGCAGAACACATGAACTTAACAGCTACACCACCGGGCCAGCCCCAGATTTTAACAATTCTTAAAAGTGAAGAAAATAAATACCTTCCCATGTTAAATATCTTCTCAGACTTTCCATGTTAACATCTTATTTAATTATTAAACACCAAAGTGTTCAAAGTCAGAAACAACACATAGTTCAGGAACAATAAAAGATCAAAGATATAGAATAGAAAGCCTAGAAGAAAGATTCAACTATAAACAAAGAAATATGGCCAGTGTGATTTCAAATCAATGGGAAATTGATAGTGATGTCAGTAAGTGGCCGTGGAACATTGGTCAACTTTTCAGGAAGAAAATAGAAGACTGCTTCAAATGCTTTTCACATGTATTTAAGATATAGATGAAAAAAAAATGATCAGAAGTACCACTAGAAATTATAGATCAATGTTATCTTGGGGCAGAAAAAGCCCAATTATAATAAAAAGGTAAAAATCACATACACACAGAAAGACATATTTGACCATAGAAATTTTTCTATAAAAAAGAAGTTACCACAAACAAATGCCCACTAGGAGGCATTCCCATGAATTAGGCTCAGGGACAAGTAAACTAGACCTATTCTCTATCGCCAGGTGGAATCCAACTATTGCCAAGTCTATCACTTGAGGTAAAGGACTGAACATTCATTAGAATTCTGCAGGTGGACCTGGCCAGATGCTTTCTTATTTTGACCACCCACCTATGATAAGGGACTAGTGTCTAGGTTACACAAGTTTGAGATGCTGTGATAAAGAGCTGGCAACACAACACTTCAATTAATTCCAAAACAAATAAGTTAACATAGCATCATCTCATTGTGTAGCTGGGGTAGGGCAGTGATTTTCTACCCTAGCTGCCCATTAAAATCACCTGAGGGATTTATTTTTTTTTTTGCTGGGAAGGCTTCGCCCTGAGCTAACATCTGTTGCCAATCTTCCTCTCTTTTTTTTTTCTCCCCAGAGGTCCAGTACATAGTTGTATACTCTAGCTGTAAGTTCTTCTGGTTCTTCTATGTGAGCCACCGCCAAAGCATGGCTACTGACAGACAAGTGGTGTGGTTCCATGCCCAGGAAATGAACCCAGGTGCCACAGTGGAGCACTTGGAACTTTAACCACTAGGCCATCAGGGCTGGCTCTAGAGGGATTTTAAAGACATACTGATACTGGAAGAGCAGCACCTACCCCAGAGGTTCTAATTCAATTCACCTGAAGTGAGGCCCAGGCCTTTGTGTGTGTGTGTGTGTGTGTGTGTGTGTGTGTGTGTGAGGAAGATTAGCCCTGAGCTAATGTCTGTTGCCAATCCTCCTCTTTTTGCTGAGGAAGATTGGCCCTGGGCTAACATCTGTGCCCATATTCCTCTGCTTTATATATGGGACGCCGCCACGGCATGGCTTGATGAGCAGTGCATAGGTCTGCACCTGGGGTCCGAACCTGTGAACCCCAGGCCACTTAAGAGGAGCACATGAACTTAACCACTATGCCCAGGCCCTCTTTTTACTTTTTTTTTTCAGTTTCCCAATTATATAGTATTTCATCATAAAACAAGGGGGGATGTGACTTATTTCTCAGCAGCAAATCTGTGTTGTAAGAAGACTTAAAAAATAATGGTGATTTACTTTCTCATCAGATACACAGTCTTCTAACCTGAACAGTCCTACTCAATAATTCTGAAAGTGAAGAAACACCTTCATTCAGGACAGATCTGGTTTCTGGTTAGTACTTACTTCAAAAGCTACAATTTTTAGGGGCCAGCCCAGTGGAGTAGTGGTTAAGTTCATGCACTCCACCTCGGCAGCCCAGGGTTCACAGTTCCAATCCCAGGTGCAGACCTACACATAGCTCATCAAGCCACACTATGGTGGCATCCCATATACAAAAAATAGAGGCAGATAGGCACAGATGTTAGCTCAGGGACAGTCTTCCTTAAAAAAAAAACTACAATTTTTTGTACCCCTGCACCCTAAAAACCTCTTACACTTCAACATCTTTGCCTCCCTATAACTTTATACTTAATCCTTACAATTGTAAATCTACTGTTCTCTTTAATGAAAGAGTGCAATGCAATGACTAATTAGCTAAAGAAACTTCGTATTGTATTGTTGAAGACAGGAGAAAAGGACTTACAAGATCAGACAAGGCACATGGCACATGGCACACATTCATGTTGGCACAGCAAGAGCTCTTGAATTGTTTTTCCAAGTCAACGTGTTTTCCTGGCCAAAAAAAACAAAAAACAAAAAAATCTTGCCAGGTAAGCAGGAAGATTTCAGCATGAACTCCTAGACATTTCACATATAAACACAAAACCATCTTCATGCTAAGTACGTAAACCCTACTTGAGTTCCCTCTCTGGAGAAAACAACATCCTTCAATTTCACTGTTGTCCCTAATGACTTAGGACTGTGACCTGCATCGCCACTGAAAGCCTCACAACAAATGCCTTGGCCCGGGGTGACATCCTACAGCAATTCATTCAATTTCTTAACTGTTACAAAATTATTTGACAGTTTAGTATGTTTATCCTACTTAAACTAGATAGTTGAACTAGCTTCTTAAGGGCCAGGAATGTTCCTTTGTATCTTTATCCATAGCAACTGGTACTAATTAGCACTCAATAACAGCTGAATAATAGCTGTTTAAAATCTTCTCCTGCACCCTAAAGCAAGAGTTCATGCATGTGAACCCAAGTACATGGTCCTTGAGTAAAGGAAGTGTCTCCAAACTCTATTTGTCAGAGGACCTGTCTTGTTAAGATACCCAGTTATAGGAGGAGAGGGAGTAGGCAGCCAGAAGTGGTAGAAAAGACAGCTTATTGGCCCTAGGAGCATCAGAAGAAAGCTCCCTTGGTTTCTCTATTTTCCAACATTCTCCATTGCCATGAGGGGCTTCAAAGGGCATCAAGAGCAGCAAATACTACCACCAAAGGACAGGCCCAAGGCCCAGAGGAGGATAGGTTGGGGCAACTGTGGCTGTCATATTGATTGTGGTCAAATGGGCACCCCTATGGGGAAAATTCAGAAATATTAGGGGAGAGGGTCCCTTTGTAAGGGTATGGAAAGTCCTATCTAGGCAATTAGAGGCAAAAACAGGAACTGTGGCTTGCTGGTATCCTTGTGACCCCACTGTATCCTCAGGCTGGTGAAATATGGTCATTTGAGTTGTTACCATATGAGAATGCCAGAGATGTGCCAAGGGTGCTTTCCCCTAATGCTCCCAAGCCCTAGATCTATTTTATTATGCCTCCCAGCTGCCCAAACCCATTCTCCAACAGCACAAACCATGTCTGGGTAAGGGTTGGGTGTGCAGAGTCAAGATTCAAGCCTGAAATTGTGTGACATATTCAAAACCTAGGTGCTTTCCTCTACCCCATGCTGACATAGGTCAGGCATGCAAATAATTGAAACACAACGTAGATTATACCTTTTGGGGTATTTACTACTGTTAAGAAAAATGTATTCAAAACAGAAATTTGGCAAAAGGAAGCCTGCATATTCTTTCAATGTCACACTTGAACATCATGTGACAGGCCCACCCAAAGATTATTTATTTCTCTGGGAGAATGTACCTTTCTTTGACTTGCTATTTACCATTGATTCTATGAGATTATATAAAAACGCGTAGATTTGTGTCCAGCAGAGATGCAAATGATTTCCATTCAGTAGAAAAAGTAACCCCACATAGTATGACTTTATTGCCCTTTGGGACATTGACCAGTTTTTTCTCTAACTTAACCAACTTATTTTAGCATGCCATCCCCAACAAACTATAGAATTCTCTGTTAATCAGAGGATTTTTTGAACCAGTTTATCATCCTGTGGTTCCCTCATTAACAAGTTAAATAAATCTCTGACAAGTGCTAACTATGTACTCATATGAGTGTCATGTTAAGTTTTTGAAAATTATGCTTTGACGCTACAACATGTTGGGAAGGTTTGGCATAAGAAGTATTTTCATGCAGTAGCGGCCAAGATAAAGGAAAAGTTTCACGGATGAAATGGCACTAGGGTGAGACTTGAGGAATAGACAAGATTGCACCAGTGGCTGTGGGAAGGAGAGCCACTGCAGGCACAACTTCAAATATTTACATGTAAGGCTGACAAAGAGGTTCTAACCTAGATCATTTAGAAATACTTATTTTAGACCCATTCTATGTAATCTGCTAAATAAAATGTTATCAAATAGGATCTATCAATGCATAAAAATAACAATAAATTATGACCAAATAGAACTTATTCCAGGAAGAGAAGGGAGATTCAACATCTGAAAAATCTATTAACATAATAAAGTATATCAAGAAATTACAGGAGAAACACCATGTGATATCAATAAATGCAGGGGGAAAAAGACTTAAAATTAGACCACTATTTCTAATAGCGACAGTAAGTAAAATGGAAAGTACTTAAATATAATAAAAGTTATTTATCAAAAATCAACAGCAGATATCATTATAAATAATGAAAAATGAACCCATTTTCCTTGATACCAAGAACTAGACAGAGACGATGGCTACCACCATTATTAGTCACCATTTTGAAGATGCTAGCAAATGCCACACAAGTTTTAGAAAAACTAAATACTATGTAAAAATCATTGAAAAAACAAAGTTAATCCCTTTGCTGACAAGACTGAATAAAAAAAACCAAGAGAGAATTTATATGAATTCATGAGGTGGCTAGGTATGGAATAACTTTTTTAAACTAGTGAATTTTCCCTGTTTAGTAATAATTACTGAGAAATGGAAATGGGAAGGAATTTCTATTCTTAATGACAATAATGAGAAAAAATACCTAGGAGTAAATTTAACAAGAATTCTATAAGAAGAAAGATCTATATGAAGAAAATTTTAAATCCTATTGAAAGACACAAAATAGGATATGAAGAAATGGGAAGATGTGTACTATGTTCTTGGATAGGAAAAGCATATTATAGAAATACAGATTCCTCCAAAATTAATATATAAATCTAATGCGATTTCAATTAAATACCTACCAGAGATGGTTAAATTATATATTAAAGTTTTTATAGAATCTTAATTCCTCTAGGGCCTATCTTGTGTTTTGAGATTTTCCCAACCTCAGCGTACAGCCTTTTTTTTTTTTTCTCCACCAGAGAGAATGGTATACTACGGTCTCAAGTTTTCAGCTTTCTACCTCTTGTGTGCAGTTGGTGTCCAACAGAAAACTCTATTATGCACTAAAAGAGGCTGAAGAAGGATATTTGCCCTGGGTTCAATGGGTGGAGGAAAGTGGGGGACAGAGAGGAAGGGATGAAGTGGGACAAGAATGGTTACTTCTCCGGGCGAGGGCTTGTTTATTTTCTCTAAAGTACTTCTCTGAAGGCAATTTTACTCTTTACCATGAAGACCTCCTCTCACTTGCATGATAAAGGTACACTTCTATTAACATAACTTAGACCTCATTTCTTGTGAAGAAACAGCCTTCGCCTAAAAGAGCATGTGCCCATCCCTGCCCTGGGCCCTGTACGTCGTACAGTTTTCTTCCCTCAATTGACAACGAAGAACACCTTGCTCAAATGGCCTCTTTCTAAGTCCTGTTTTTCTCCCCTTGGTCCACAATTGGTTTGAGGCATGACAAGGATGTGGCAGCACCTCAGTTCATGCAGCCTCAATAAAATCAGCAAAGGAGGAGAATGGGTATTTGTAGGTCAAGTTGTCTCCAGAGGCGCTTAGAAGGACAGAAGCACCTGATGCTGACTTCTTCATACCCAACTCTGGGGCATTCTGCCCACGATTCCAGGAGACTCTGCTCAGGACCTCCTGGAGAGGTCTCAGACCCTCTCAATGACTACATACACTTTTCCTACTTGGCTAAAACAATACTGTGTTAAGCTCTATTTCCTCTCACAAATATATTATTTTAAAAAATGGGTAGAAAATATTAACGTCTCATTCAAAGACTTCACTGTGTTGAAACTTCAATTTAAAGTTTTGTAGAAAGACAGCTACAATTAACTTATTAAAAGCCTGTCATTTCAACTTTCTAAAACCACAAATAATATTCTCCCCTAGGCATCATTTTCTTTAAATTGCAAGAGTTTTTGTTTTTTTAAATGAAAGAGCTATAGCAGCTTCAAGAATCTCTGTTGGAAATTAGCCTTTGGAAAATCAGCCATCCATAGAAGAAGTCAGACAGCTTAATTTGCCTAATCAACAAGTTTAAACCTTTATCCTCAAACTCATAACACTTTCCAACTCATTAAAAGAGGAATTGCTTGTGTTTGTCATCTATGAAAAGCACCAGCTGATACTATAAAAGATAGCGATCTAAGCAAAGCATCCCTTCTGGGAATAAAACCACAGCTGCTGTCCAGGCAACAATACTATTTATTATATTCAATTACTAAAGCAAAACAAAATATAAAGTGTTTATAATGGATCAGCTAATAAATACCCATTACTTTCCGCTTAAGTGCCATCAGGAAATATTTTACTCACAAACATCAGCCAATAAAGAGGACATTTTGACTCTTCTCACTAAACATGAAGCTGTTTCTCAGTCAATAGAATCTCAACTAATCCTTCAAATCCCACTCCTCTCAGTAATAATCATTTGTGCACATCTACTGTGTGCCTGGCACTAATCCTTCCTAAAGGATCTATATTTAGTCAGTGAGTGTTAGTTTTTCATATTCTAAAACATACTCTTCACATCTGATGGTTTTGCATGAAATGCAACACCTCGTGATGTTAAACAGTAGAGATGTTCTTTAAGTTAGTGGTCACATTTTAAATCTAATCCCCTGAAGGGAATTTCTTTTAAGCAAATATGAATTAGCTCTTACAAACAGATTTCCCTCTGGAATAGCTGTCTCCTGAAATCTTTTATTAAAACCAACCCCAAATGAAGTTTAAGGCAAGAAAAAACTCCAAACATCTCTTTACTGCTCCGAAAGCAACCTTAAAGTCCCAGTGAGTGAAATGGAGTTTGAATAGTTAACGGCACTCTATTGAACATGCCAGTAGCTTTATCAAAACATATATGTTCATCAGCACAGGAAGACAGGTTGCTTACCTGCTTCCTGACTTTGACTTGCTCTGCCAGCAAGGTCACTGGAAAAGTCAGGACATTTAGAGATGACTCGGTGCTGGGAACATGTGGGTTCCGAATGCCTTCCTGCTTCTACGCAAAGTATCGCAGAAAACCATTCAAGCTGTTCGCTTGCAGGAAGTGACCCGTAAGATGAGCTTGGGTGACAGACGAGTATCCCTCACCTCACCCAACAACTGTGTATCAAGCCAGCCTTCACTTCTGAGCTGCTTTGCCACGACCGTAAAAACTTTTGAGAGCTCAATTCACCCACTGGAAGACAAACCAGACTCAAGCAAAGAATTAAATCCCTTGAAGGCACAGGTTTTCAGATGCTGTGTAGTGTGGTAACAGTTTCCTGTAGTGCCTCATCCTAGCTCTCCTGAATCAATGTCTTCGTGGAGCTGGGGACTGGGAATGTGCTTGTTTATTCACTGCCCAGGTATTTCTGGAAGAGTTGATGCTGTTTTAGAAACACTGATCTAGGACAAAAAAAAAAGCAAAAAAAAGATCCACTGCCTAATGGACTGGTATAAGAAATGACTGCTTTGTAGTGAAAAGAAGTCAGCTTGGTGTTTAAAGCCTCTGAGAAGAAAAAACTAGCAGGAAAAAAAAAAGAAAGAAAGGGAAAAGAGTTGAAATCTGTCTGAGGCTGAGGGCGAGATCACATCTCACTTAAACCCAGACAAGATTACACCAGTATTTCTTTGAAAGTGATACCAGCCACTCTACTCAGTTAAATCCCAGAGAGACAAAGAGAGAGAGAAGGAGATGTCACCAGCATGAGACCAATTCCTATGGTACTGAACTCTTGGTGCAGAAAGAGCCTGGACTCAGAGCTCCAGAATGGGTGGGGCAAAGGCATGGAAATGTGTGATGCCAGCTGTGTCTCTCATATCTCAGACCTAGTGAGTCTTTCTCTTGTTGGGAGAGAATCCCATGCAGCAGGAGGCCACACCATTGCACTCCTTCTGTAAACCAATGAGACAAGAGCTCACCCCAAGGCTCACCTTCACCCTTCCCACCTGTCTTCCCCTTGATTAGCTCCTTCTTGGAAAGGCCTGGTGTAAGCCCATGCCATTTTGCTGAATGATAATTAACTGGAACTGTATTGAAGTAGACATAAGCATTAACTGCACTTTGGGGAATCTAATCTGAACCCCAGACTGACCTTTAAGAAGCATCTTAGGGAAGAAGGTAAAACCAATATTTCACTCTTTCAATGATCTGTCCAGGAATTCCCTGGAGGCACACCAATGCTAAATAAACCTCTATTTTCCTTCAACACAGGTTGCAGGGCTGGCAGAAATCTCTGACCAGATGTGGGACCAAGTCCATGCCAGGTAGCTATAAAATAAATCTGAGGCCTCTGAGATCTAGCCAACACTTCCTGTGAAGAGACTAGGAACACGAAAGATTGACCAAGGCTGGGACTAAGCCAAAGTGAAAATACCCAGGAGATGGCCAAGCCTGGGCTTACACCTGTCTGACCACCAGTGGGCAGTGACAAGTCTATCATCTCAACATGTCTATTAGAGGCAAGCAAACAGAGTGGGAGACATCCAGGGAAGACAGAGGGAAAATATGGTCAATGGAAGAGTCAGAAATTCTTAGGTGCACGTGATTCACAGGAGTCAATGTAAGCAAAGAGGGCCTCCACAAAATGCCCCGTCATTGCCGGCGATCACAGTGAAGCTTCTGGATCCCTGAATTTGAAGAACAAAACAGCTCAAAGGGTAAGAGTGAAACATCATGCCTTGGAATTAAGAAACCCCCACTAAAAGCTAACGTATGGATTTATGTATCATAAACTAGGCCTGTCACCCATACAAGATCAACAAATGAGACCAAGGAAGTCAAGTGGCCTAGTCCGTTTCAGTGTTCAATTAGTTTAAACTCTAATTAGTTTGGTTTATCATACTTATATTGATTAGTGCAAATCTATGATGATTGTCTATTCCATATTTCAGACATTCCCAGGAATGCTGAAAAAGAAATTACGTCAACCCAAAGTAGAGATACACCACATTATATCCAAACCTACTGTAGCTCCCACTATCTTCACACCGACTCTAAACTTCTGTGCCTGACTCCCCAGACTCTTAATGACTGACCCTCTTTAAATGTCCAAAGTTGTTTCCTAGCACCAGCCTCTGTCCCAAGCATGAAAGCCCCCCAACTATTGTTCTGGAATGTCATAATCCCTGTACCTCTCTACCTTCATTCATGCCATTCCTCTTATAGATTGCTTTTGTCCCTCTGCCTCCCCTGGTCCTATTGCACAAGTTGGGTCTCTTTTGATTGCAAGTGACAGAAACCTAATCCAAATGTCTTAAGTGAAAAAGAGGAAGTATTGGTTTACATAACTAAAATGTACAGAGTAATACTGGTTTCAGACACAGCTGGATTCAGCGACCCAACTGATCTCACCAGATCCAGTTTCTCTCCATCTCCCAGCTCTTTTCTACCTAAGTTGGCTCCACTCTCAGTCATGCTTGTCCCTCACGAAGGCAAAATGACTGCCGTTAAAAAGAGAGGCCTCATCCCTGATAATTCAAAAGTCCTCGTATTGAATCTTACTGGTTCTGATTGACCTGAACTGGGTCATGTGTTCATCCCTGAACCAACTGTGGCCAGAGGAGAGGCATTCACTGATGGTTCAGCTTTAGGGTCATATCATGCCCATGGAGCCAGAGTGGAGTCAAAATCACTTGAAAGGGGCAAAGGAGCAGTTAGTTTCCTCAGAACAAAATCAGAGAATTATTATTATAAGAAGAGGGAGTGAGTGTTGTGTGGAAAACAACAAAGATACTCTCCACACCTACACTTTTGAGACCCAGCCATGTTTTCCTTCCTCAGTGGAGTTCCAACCCACAACGGTTGGTTGGTTGGTTGGTTTGATTGATGCCCTTATTGTTAATTCCAAACGATTAGCTCATGTTGTAGAGCTTTGCTCGCTAACTGTCATATGTGTGCCTGTTTTATTTCCTAACTAAGCTAAAGGCTCCTTCTGGGCAAAGACCATGGCATTTCTCCTTTTGTATTCCTCTCTCATTGGCACTCAATAAATAATTAACTTTCTACTGGACACTGTATTTTGAGAATTTCCTTAAAATCCCAAAATCCAAAAACAGTCATAGTGGAGAAATATAGATATCAAATTTAAAAAACATTAACTTGAAACAAGAAGGGAGTTTTTTTTAAGGTGTTATTACTTAGTACTACCTGCGCCTACTGCCCTGAGAAGGGTTTCCTCTAATGTGTCTCGGAATAACGTGCCATCAGACTAACAAGGAAGTCTGATGATATCAATGGAGAAAGTGGATCCAAACACCCTGCAGGGAAAGGGACTTGACTGTAAGAAAAAGTGAGTGAGATATGTGGTAAACACACGTTAGCCCTGCTGTACAATCCAGAATAGAGAGTCTACAGTATTATTCGATGATGGCCTGGATGATCTGTGGCAACTCTTCTCTCCAAAAGTCACCACCACCAACAACAACAACAAGAAGCAACAACAAACCAAACAAATGAAACTGGAAGATTCTCTTTTTCTCTCTGTGAGTTCCTCTCTGCCTCAATTCCATCTCTGAAAAGGAGCAGAGCATCTGGCTCCAGGCCAGCGGTCCAGGGAGCCAGGTCACACTCCTGCCTCATTCCTCAGAGCTGCCAACCTCATTGCAAGTTCCCATTGGGAATTGCTTTGCCCACATGTTGGGGATTGGACTGTATTGAGAATATCATAGTTGAAAGTGAAACTGGGTCTGGGCTCCTTGCAAAGCCATTGCCATCTACGTTACCCAGTTCCTTGAATCTAGAGTGCATCCAGCCCCAGCATATTCCCAGTCCTTGGTGTCTCCATCAAATAGAAAAAACAGACAACTGAGGCCAGTTCTCTCTCTCACTCTCCCTCACTCTCTCTTTTTTTTCTCCAACAACTAAAATGCCTACACTAGGTTTTCCAACAGTACATTTTATTGAGCAATAGGAACAAACTGTTAAATTGATGGGAGACCACAAGAGATCCCAGGGACATATTAGCCTAAGTTACTCAGATGGGGGATACAGGTCCAAGACCCTATTACACCTCCTCAATCTCCTTGGAATCTTGAAAATACTATTTACAATTCTGAAGTACCCACACGCCCCCATGCCCAGATCCACCAGGGCACTGCTTTAAAGAGACTCCTCTGACACCATAGAGCAGCATCAATGACCGAGGCCCCTTTCCAAGTTTCAAGGGTGACATCTCCAATTTCAAATCAAACATGGTCACCCAGTGGGACATTTGTTAGTGGAGTTTAATTTGTGAGACTGAAATTTTCTTAAGGACTTGCCTCACTGTTAAGATAATGTCTGGTAAGCATGTTACCATTATCTATACTTTAACACTTTGAATTGCCATTCTTAGACTCTTTTGATTTGCGGGATCCTCCATTCTTGCCATTGGTATTTGATCTGTCTGCAGATAACACTTTGCACATTTTGCCATGAGGCAGGACTCTGAAGGCTCTAAGTTTCAGGATTCCTTCCAGTTCCGTGACTCGAGGAGGAGCAGACTGGATATGGGGAATTACACGTAACTAAAGCATTCCTTCAAACCATCTAGTTTTCCCTCAGGGGGGAGAAGCACAGGCCCAGCATCATGTGCGGTTCTGAGGTCCAGCCCTTTATCCTGTCAATGGGTACACAAAGTGACAAAGCCTAAAGTGAGTTCAAATCCCACCCAGGGAGATGGATCAAAATGAGAAAAGCGTCACAAAAAGACAAATACTGTATGATTTCACTTATATGAGGTACCTAGAGGTGTCAAGTTCATAAAGACAGACAGTGGAAAGGTGATTTCCAGGGGCTGGGGGAAGGAGGGTATGGAGAGTTCTTGTTTAATGGGTTCAGAGTTTCAGTTCTGCAAGATAGAAAAATTCTGGAGATTGGTTGCACAACATGTGAATATGCTTATCACTGCTGAACAGTACACTTAAAAATGGTTAAGACGGTAAATTTTATGTTATATATTTTTCACCACAATTAAAAAAACAAAACAAAACAGGAAAGCTAAGGACTCTGATAGATCAAAAATCTTTTAGTGAGGACAAAAATGGAAAGCAAAGGCTCAAACCAGTCAGGATTGGGGCAGACATTGGCTTGGAGCAGGGCCTGCAGTGAAGGGAGAGTGCCCAGGACTGTTTTCAAAATCAGGGTTTTATAGTCAAGCTCTGCTGTTGTTGGAAGCTGTGCAATACCATCCGGTTGTCCTGGGTTGGGGCCCCGGTCGCGGTGGATGCATTAGACAGCAGTAAACGCCTCCCAGACGGCGCCAGAGAGCAGAGGCAGAGACTGAGAGACAGGGTCCTGAACCTTCAGACCCAGCTTGAGAGCAGAGCAAAGCTTTTCAAATTGTACTTAGTATATTGCTCCTCTGGACGGCACCAAACTGGGCAGGAGCCTCAGGAAGAAAAGCATTCCTTCCTTGGTTAATGGCCTCGGGAAGCAGAAAGAGGAGAAGGAAAGGATTAAAATGGCCTGGCGAAAAATATTGAGTATTATACTGTACCATAAAAATTTTACTACTTGTTTAGAAAGTCTTTGTAATATTTGCAATTTTGCCACTCAGAAATATGTGGCCACTCCAAATTTAGCCCAGGCAAGATTTTCAGGCTGCAACCCATTACACCACCTCCTCAGAGTGCCAGGCTCAGACTGCCAACTGCCTAATGGCTATTGCCACGTCGATGTGCCCTCTACACTCCAAGCTCAACATTTGCAAAATTGAAGACAGACCAAACAGGCTTTTCCTCCTCAGTTCCCTTTCTCAGTCATGGACCAGCATCCTCACAGTCACCCAGGCTTGAACTATTGGGTCAAAGAAATTCTCCTCAAATCACATCAATTTTGCTTGCCAAAGGCCAGTGATATGTGCCACACCCATCTCCTCCTTTCTTCTGCCTCTGCCACTGCCCTAGTCCAGCTTATAACACTAAGCTTTTGCTTGGTGTGTTGCTCAAGTTTTCTAACTGGCCCTGCTTGCACTCTTGGTTTCCACTCCGACTTTTAAATAGCCGCCTGGATTACCTGCTTCTACTCCTCCCTTAACTGCCTTCAGTGGCTCCCCAGTGTTCACAGACCGAAGTGTAAACTCTTCAGCCTCAATTTCAGGTTCCCACACAACCTTTCCAAAACTTCCCCGGTAGTCCCATCATCCTCCACATCTCTGTAGGCACCTATACTGTGCCATATCCAACTACTCACCAGTATCCAAACATGCGAGGAAATTTTACACGTCCATGCTTTGATCTTGTTGTTCCCTCAACTAGAATGCCCTTATTGTTTTCCCCATCTTTTTCACTTATTGAAATTTTACTCACCTTTTACAATTCAGAACAAATATCAGCTCCTCCATGACATTTACCATAAGTCTTCCCATTGGAATAAATCATCTCTTGTTCACACTCAACTGTTATTAAATACCTAATACTATGTGTTGGGTATCAAGCCACAGGTCCTGTTCTCAGAAAGCTTACAGTAAGCTATAAAGAAAACATAGTCTAGTTTTCATGTTATTCTTGCCTATGTTTTTTGTTTATATTTTATCTCCCCAGCAAGATTATAATTTCTTGGTAGAAATCAGGTCTCATTAATCTCTTTAACCACCACTGATTGACCTAGTAATAGTGCCTTGGTTTAGTAGGTGCTCAATACAAGTCAACTGACTGAATGATAAAAATAAGAGAATAAATGAATGGAATAATTCATCTTTACATGCCAGTTTACTGTATCATTACAGTCCAGCCTTCAAAAGCAACAAAACTCAAATACTTTCATCTGTGGGTTTCATTCTCAACCAGGAACTCAAAGTTACTCATTTTCACATTTTTTAAAGCTAGTGGATTTGCCAGGTTATGTTTGAAATCAAGCTATATATGCATCCCCAAAATGTCATGTACCTTCCTAAAAGGTTCCTTTTATTTTTTTAACATCAGTACTAGTAGGTTTATTTGCCAGCTCTCGAATATTATATGCATCCATGTGATGTGGACATTTCCAAGCGTAATGCAGCAAAAAAATTGCTCTCCTCCCTAGTGTTGAATTATATTTTAATTTAGCTTCTATGGAGATGCTGAATGTGCAGAAATTAGCAGAATTTACTGCTAATACATTCTAAATTTTTATTAGGCAAATAACTATACAGCTTTGAGGAGAGACAGTGCTAGAGAGATTTCCACAAGATCCATCAGAGAATCTTCTATCATTTGTCAACATTTCCCTTAACCAATATTCAAAAGGTAACAGGAGGGAAGATGCAGGAGCATCTTTGGTGAGTATGACAGATTATTGTTCAGAAATAGTCACATGCTCTCTCTATCCCAGAATTGGCCATGTGACTTGTTTAGGCCAATAGAATGTTACCGAGTATGACAAAAGCTTGAAAAGCACTTGCACAATTGGCCTTGCTCCTTTGCACTGCTGCCATCTCCATGAGAAGAGTGTCCCTGGGTGAGCTTGACGGTCCCAGGAGGAAGAGAGACAGATGGAACAAGCTGCTCCAGTCAGACCACCCAACTGGGCCCAACCTAGAAAACACACAGACACATAAGCTAAATAAATGTTTATTGCTGGATGCCACTGAGATTTTGTGGTTGTTTGTTACTCAGCAATAATATAGTAAACTAATAACTCCTTCCCCATATCCCTCTAATCCGCAAACAAGCATCTTCATCCTCACTTTTAGACTCAGTCCCATACCTGACATCTTGTGGGGGACATCTTTTATTTGCCCCTCCAGATCCAACTCTCCATCCTGCTTCTGCCCTGGGATACTCACCTGGATGAACTGCAGCAACAGGCTTTCTTCTCTCAGACTTCCACTTGGGATCTGCCAGTGGGGAGGCACAGAAGGAGATTCTGGGAGGGAGGAGAGTCAGGGCATGCATTCCCCTCACTCCCTGCCTCGCTGTGTCCCTTGACACACTGTTCTCTCAGGAAGGCGTCCTCTGCATGACCTTTTCTGGGTTCTGGGAATGGTTCCCTCCCTTGTCTATTTGAGCCTAGAGTGGTAATAGCCCAGTTGCCACTAATCCTGGTTACCACACCGATCCTGGGCATCTCCTATGATGCCCTACACCCCAGAACATTCACCTTTACAGATAGTCCCTTTGTAAATAAATCTTCCTGGAAATGTCCTAATTTGGCTGTTCCATCTCTTTCCTGTTGGGGTCTTGACTGATACTTGTCCCCTCTTGGTCTCTTATACCTTCGGCCAAGCATCACTTTTCTGATGACAGCTTACGTACTGGATCCTTCACCAGCTGTCCATCATTTACACTCCCACTTTGTCAATCCACTCTGATTTAACATCTCTGATCTTGAACATGGTCAACGAGTCAGTCATTGAACCAAGTTTGATTAAGTGTGTACCAGTGTCACTAGGCACTGGAGATACAGAAGTCCCTGCCTAAGGACTTCATCCTTTACTAGGAAAGACAAACAAATCAAATTAAAATTCAGTGGCAAGAATATTGATAAAGATATCAATAGAATGCTATCGAAGCCACAGAAGAAGGGGTGTCAAACACAGGACATCCAGAAAAAACAGGAGCCGCGGCAGTAATGATGACAGAGAGAATATAGAAATGTGTGAGAACAGCAGAATCGGCTAGCAGTCATGGAAATACAGGGCTGTGCATTTCCTGCTGGGTATCTTTGACCAGAAGACTTCAGCTTTTATTTGTTTTACATATAGGGCTTCCATAAAACATTTGTTTTGAACAAGAATTCAAAGGCTTTGACATTTGAAAGCCTCTAAGTCAGGGAATAAGTGAAAACAAGTTGGAAAACTGAAACTGCTAAAATCTATGAACTAGAGATAATGAAATCAGATGGACAACACAATGCAAGAGGAAAGGGTAAATACCGTGTTGCTAGGAACTAAGAGCATTGATTGAACTGGCTGCAGGCACCAAAGAGTAGCTTTTAGCAACATACACCCCAGAGGGCAGAGGCCAAGGCAAAGAGAAGCTCTATTGTTGTTTAATTGAAGATGCATATGGTTTGATAAATATCTAACTACGTCTGATAAGAGGTACCACAAAACACGCTTTCTTTGCCTGAGCCACTGAATTTGAAAGACTATACTGTGCATGCAAGCATAACTAATGCATATTTTTTTGAAAACTATTCAAAAGACTAATTAGGAGGTTACCGCTCCTGTCATTTGGAAATGATTGGGGAGGGAGTGTATAGAAGCGGAGGCAGGTTTGAGAAAAGGGTCCAAAATACCTCCGGCCTGGGGAGAACCAGTCTTCAGCAGAGAGGGGAGAGTTTGCAGGGAGATGACAGGACTCAGGAATTATCAACTCTCATTAACTGAGCCCTGTTCTTTTGGGCTTTCTGCTGTGCACTGATTCTTATTCATAACCAGAGCTAACATTTATTGAGTCTTACTATGTCCTAGGAATTATGCTTTGAATTTTAATTATAATAATTAATAAAAATAATATAAAATCAATAATTTTTCTAACAAAAATAATTACTAATTCAAAAAGATAATAATTTTGAGCACCTCTATGTGCCAGGTATTGTGCTAAGGGTTTTATGTACTTACTTCAGTTTTGCAATAATCATATGGGGTGTTCATAATAATCATATGGAATGATTCATAATCATTCATTTAACAGATGTTTTACTTTTTCTCCATATACGTCTATATTGTGTTTTAGGGATTCTGGGGAGGACTGGGTGGAAGGATGAGAAACAATTGTAAAGGAAATCACAGAAAAAAAATTGGTTTTTTCTGACCTAAAGAAAAACTCAGTGCTCAAAGTGAAAGAGAACCCTGATAATCAGAAGACATATTGAAAGAAAATCTATCTAGAATATATCCTAGTGAGACTTCGGAACTTCAAAAACAGAGAGATAAAACTAACAAATGAAAAGACAAAATAAACATATTACTGACAGGAAAAATAAACTAAGAGCAATTATCTATAAACTTAATACTAGGCAAAAAATGGCATAATCTTTACAGAATGCCTTAAAGGATTGGGACCCTAGAAGTCAACATCGAACCACACTGCCACTCAAACAGGAGGGCAACGGAGAAATCTTTTGAATGTGCAAAGACTCAAAAAATTTACTACCCATTCATTCTAACTGAAAAATATTACTTAAGGGTGTCTGCCAGAAAAATGGTTTAAAATTACCAAAAAATTTAAGACAGGCAAATGATGTACGGGAATTAGCAGAGAGTAATCAGACCAGTGGGAGAAAATCCTTAATTCTAAATAATTGTGGATAATATGGTTATAATTTTAATATAATTAAGAAAGGATTCCCAAAAACTACAAGGGCACAATATTTTTAAAAATCCAAACCTGAAACTCCAAATGATTTCAACAAAACCTTTAGTGAGAAGTGGCAGGGCTGGGGACACTTCTTGCAGCTAGAGTTTAGCTGCATTCTTCCAATCAGATGCCCTACCCTGGACTTGGAATCAAGAGCTAGCAACACAAGGGAATAAGATCCACAGAGAACTCTTCCTGGTGGTGGCAGCTGTAGCAAGAAGGACTTTCTGTATAGGAGCAATAGCAGCACTGGTTTTGATATCCAGAGTCTGCACCTTTGGTGCTACCAATAGAGATTCAGCGTTTAGAGCTTGGCCTTGGCGATGGTGGAGCAATATTCTTACTGGGCTGCGTAGCCTCCAAGCCTGGTTCTCCAATCCTCCTTACAATTCTGGAAGATGCCCAATTTCATTTGCAAATTGGAATGTTAAATTGGAAGTAGAGACTGAAAAGCACCGAATACAATTGCCATAACATTCCTAAGTGAGGATCCAAACCAAATTGCAGAAATTTCCAAGCAGGTGGCTATGACCTTGTTAAATTAACATTTGTTAAGTGGAGCACAGGGTGCCGGGGTGGTGAGCCATGGGTTAACAACAGACCACAATAGAAATGGAAATAGAGAAGTTCATTACTCACAGATCCTGGAAGAAGTGCATGACATGCCTTGAGGGACTACACTGGGAGGTCCAGGCAGAGTGCAGACACAGGGAGAGCCAGGAGTGGGGCACGTGTCTTTATTAGGGTCAGTGGGTAGAGGGCTTTTGGGTTCCCAGGCTGGGGCCAGTTTTGTCGATTAAAACCAAAAGAGTGGGGTTTTGGTGAGCCCCCTGGGGTCTTATCTAAGGGGCACATAAAGCACACAGGTGCTGGGAGGCGGGGGGAGACTATTGATCACCAGGGCGTTGGGGGAGTCACATCAGGAACTTACATTTGCTGACTCTGAGGGCTGCTATCTAGGGTATGCACCTGCACTAGGGGTTAGTGTCCATTTAAGGTCCCCATAGACCTCTTGGCCAAAGGAAATGCATACCGAGGCAGCAATACCGTGGAGTAACTTAGCTCAACTCTCGACAGTGACTGAGAAATTATTTTTCTGCTCAAATTAATAAGTTAATTTCTCACCTTTGCAACTAAGATATTTGACAGATACAGTGACCCCTGGCCAGAGTTGTTTGGTCAAAGGATAGAAACCTCATGCCAGCTTGACTGTCTGACTATCCAGTTCTGTATAACAAAACCTAGTGGCCTAAAACAATAAGTTCTTGTCTCTCAGTGTTCACAGGTCACTGGGCTCAGCTGGGAAGTGTTACTTGTCATCTCTCAGGCATTTGCAGGCGGGCCTGCAGCTGTCTGAAGGCTCACTGGGCTGGATGTCTAAGACGGTTCACTTATGTGCCCGGGAGTTTTTGCTGGCTATCCACTGGCGCTCAGCCCGGCTGTCAAGCAGAGCACCTGCACATGGCGTCTCCATGTGGTTTGAGCTTCTCTCAGCATGGCGGCTGAGTTCTAACAGGGAGCATCCAAGAACTAGAATTGCAAGAGGCCCAGGTGGAAGCTTCAAGGCTTCAGAAGTCACACAGCATCATTCCCCATTCAACGTAGTCACCGGGACAGCTCAGATTCAGAGAAGGGGCCTTTACAAGGGCATTATGGGAAGCAGAAAAATGGCCCTCCAGAGACATCCATATTCTAATCCCCAGAACCTGTGAATGCTTACATTACATGGCAAAAGGGACTCTGCTGGTGTGATTAAGGGTATGGACCGTGAGATAGGGAGATTATCCCACATTATCCAGGGGTGCCTAATCGAATCATATGAGTACTTCCAAATGGAGACACTTTCTTGGCTCCAGAAAGCCAGAGAAATGGCAGCATGAGAAGGACTTGGCCTGTCATGGCTAATTTGAAGATGAAGGAAGGGAGCCATGAGCCAGGGAATGCAGGTGGCCTCTCGAGGCTGGAAAAGGCAAGAACGTGGATCCTCCGCTAGAGCCTCCAGAAAGGAACACAGCTCTGCTGACATACTGGCATTAGCCCACCGAGAGCCATGTCGGATTTATGACCTGCAGAACTGTAAGATAATAAATTTGTGTTGTTTAAGCCAAAAATTTGTGGCAATTTGTTATAGCAGCAATAAGAAACTAATAAAGGCATAAATACCAGGAAGCATGGCTCATTGGGAGATCATCTTTGGACACCAGGTACCATGCCTGACCTATAAGAGTCCTTTCCTAAGAATTTAGAATTAGACCTAGAAGATTACCCACTCTCTTAGACGAAAGAGATCTAAATTCAGAAATTGCTGGTAGTAACCCATTTTCTAACATGTGCTCTGTAATCAGAATACACTATTTATAATTTAAAAAATAAATTACTGATATCAACACTAATTGAAAAGTAAAACATCTATGGACAGCTAATCTTTGAAGAACATACAATGGAGAAAGGAAAGTCTCTTTAATAAATGGTGTTGGGAAAACTGGACAGCCACGTGCAAAAGAATGAAAGTAGACCATTATCTTACACCATACACAAAAATTAACTCAAAATGGATTAAAGACTTGAATGTAAGACCTGAAACCATAAAACTCTTCGAAGAAAATACAGGAAGTACACTCTGACATTGGTCTTAGCAGTATCTTTTTGAATACCTTGTCTACTCAGGCAAGGGAAACAAAAGAAAAAATAAACAAATGGGACTACGTCAGATTAACAACCTTTTGCAAAGCAAAGGAAACCATCAACAAAATGAAAAAAGAACCCACCAACTGGGAGAAAATATTTGCAAATCATATATCTAACAAGGGGTTAATCTCCAAAATATATAAAGAACTCACACAACTCAACAACAAAAAAATGAACAACCTGATCAAAAAATGGGCAGAGGATATGAACAGACATTTTTCCAAAGAAGATACACAGATGGTCGACAGGCACATGAAAAGATGTTCAATCTCTGTAATTATTAGGGAAATGCAAATCAAAACTACAATGAAATACCACTTCACACCTGTCAGAATGGCTATAATTAACAAGACAAGAAATAAGAAGCGTTGGAGAAGATGTGGAGAAAAAGGAACCCTCATTCACTGCTGGTGGGAATCCAAACTGGTGCAGCCACTATGAAAAACAGTATGGAGAGTTCTCAAAAAAATAAAAATAGAAATATCATATGATCCAGCCATTCCACTACTGGGTATTTATCAAAAGAATATATAATTAACAATTCAAAAAGATTTATGCATCACGATGTTCATCACAGCATTATTTGCAATAGCCAAGATGTGGAAGCAACCCAAGTACCCATCAAGAATGGATAAAGGTGTGGTATATATATACTACTCAGCCATAAAAAAGACAAAATCCTGCCATTTGCAACAATAAAGATAGACCTTGAGGGTGTTATGCTAAGTGAAATAAGTCAGACAGAGAAAGACAAATGTCGTATGATTTCACTCGTATGTGGAAGATAAACAAATAATCACATAGATAAGGAGAACAGATTAGTAGTTACCAGAGGTAAAGGGGGTGGGGGGAGGGCAAAGGGGGTAAAGGGGCACATATGTACGTGTGATGGATAAAAACTAGACTATTGGTGTTGAACACAATCCAATCTACACAAAAACTGAAATATAATAATATACACCTGAAATTTACACAATGTTAAAAGCCAATATCACCTCAATAAAATAAAATTTTTTTAAAAAGTGAAAAAATCTCAGACACACAACCTTCTGTATTTCTTGTGTTGTGCAAAGAGGTTTTATTGATTTACCTAAACAATCAGCCTATTTTCTCTGGCAATGAAATCATTTAAGTCTAGAAACAGTTGCTTTGCTTTAACCACTAAATGTGTACGTATGACTTGGTAAATATGAAATAAATATTCAAATATAATGGACCTTAAGCAGGAACTAGAACTTGTGAAGCTGAATATTTGAAAGGAGAGTATAAGGGACTAGGAATCTAGGCATCCAAGTTACCTACCTGACTGGAAGGCGACCAGTCTATGCCAACAAACTGGAGATAACTAGTCAGGGAGAGATTAGATATTCAGGAGTTTCTCGGACAAGTTTTTATATGACTATATGTCAAGTTTGGTTAGAGGATAATGAGGTGGCAGTTATCCAAATTCTCAATAATATTCACTTGCTTTCTCTTCTTCAGTGATTGTCTTACTCATATGAGCAAAAAGTTAAAGTATAAATTTAAAGAGTGTGTCCTGTCTTCAAATAGCTTACTCTTCTTTCTACTCACCAGCACTCACTTCCCCAGCAAATCCACAATGAGATGCTCGGCCAAGTTTGTGTTAATAGAAAGCTACATTTCTAACTTGTGTAGAATAAACATAATGTTTAACATAAATATAAAAAAGAACTGATCCAGAGTCTTCCTTTAATACCAGCAAAATTTTGGTGACTTAAGGAAAGCTCATGCTTTTAAATGTGCATGTCTTTGTCCTTCTCGTTTAGACGAGGACAGAAATAGAAGTGCCAAGAACATGTCCGAAAGTCGCTTCAATAAAACAGGCCCAAACTATTTTTATAGGCAAGATTAAATTAACAAAACTTCTGGGTGATCCAAGGAGATAAAGGAGTTCAAACTTCATAAATTCACCCACTGTCCTCTTTATTAGTTATTACACAGTTGAACTTGCGCTTTCTTACCTTCGCAAGAAAAACAAATACATCTCAAGAATCCCTTCATCTATTTTATACCTTACCAGTTTTATTATTCTAACAATAAATGTTTTACAGATTGCTTTTTACTTTACTGCTTCAAAAAGTATTGCATAGAGAGCTGAAAAGCATATCATCAGATCATTTCAAGAAATAATCTGTTCCCTATGATCCCTGTGACCAACTACCGCAAAAAAACAAACAAAAGGCAAAAAAAACAGGTTGGTTCCTGTTTCTCTGTTTCAACCAATTGCATGTGATAATCTCGTTCATCAGAACTGGCAGTCTCGGGGGTGAGACAACTCGCCTTCCTTTACCTCTCCCCAGTGCAGCCAACTGCACATATTCTGTCGACCTCTCTCCCCTGAACTGTTTTAAAAGCCTCCCAGCTAGTCTCTGCCTCTGGTCTTTACCTTCTACAAGCCTCCTTCACACAGAGTTAGACTCTTACAATCCTGCCTTGTGGGTCGGGTTAGTTAGATTCCTAAAACCCGTTACGTGCTCACCTCCTGCAAGGGAGTCTACCAATCCCAGACTCCACATCATAGTCAAGGCACCCAGAATTTAGACTCACAGTCTCTGTCAATCCCCCACATCACTCTCCTCCTTCTCCTTATCACGCCTAGCCTCGCCCCTACCACCACCTGAACACGCACTGCAATTTTTCCCCTTTCCTTACACTTTTTCTCTGCACAGAACACCTTTGTTCTTCACCTCAGTGTTTCCAAGTTCTGTCCTCTCCCTGAAGCTTGATCCACCCCCCAAGTCAGAAATAATCTCTCCTGCATCTGTGTACTGTGCTACTTCATTCTTACGTCCTCTACATCCCCCATCACAGGCTGTCCTGCTGTATAGCTAGCTAGGTGTGCCCCCGAGGACAGGGATTGTGCTCACCCTTCACAACACAGAGCTTTGCTTATACTGAACCTGGTCAACAACCCTTTGCTGAATTGAACTCAAAGGGCCACACTAGAGAAAAAAGGATTGGGGGCAGGGAGAGTGATATTCTATTGAAATGAAAGGTTATCATTATTAATCTGAAAAATTCTAAGTTCATTTACATTGCAAAGATGTAATGAATTTACATCTTATTTTTTTATAAATTTATACCCAATAGCCACTGCTTGGGCAAAAAAAAAGTGGCTCTCTAAGCAAAAAGGTTAATGACAAAACCAATTCTATTCTTTTCACAATTTTTATTTCAAAATCTTTGTTCTATCCTCCTAGGACTTTTCCAAGTAAAAGCTGGAGGACTGGCTGGAACTGAGTCATGGGATCCACGTGCTTTCTCTTGTAGCACACAGTCCAGAGCAGTGTGGACCAGAATTATCCAAGCGCATGCCAACAGCCACAGAGAGCCTACCTGCGACTCACCTGCCGTGAGCGGATGGTCTGAGGGGTCACCACGTGACCGTGTTGACGGTTTCTCACCACCTCCATTCCAAGAATATACTGCAGAAAATTGATTCTATTTATTAGCATCCCTGTGCCAATACCCACTGTGAGTCTCCCCAGGACACCAGCAGGCTACTCACACCAGCCAGGGGTGACAACTACCGTGTGCTCTGCCCACGAGAGGACAGCTGTATAACACAGTGCTGAAGGGCACAGCTTCTGGAGTTAGATCCTGACGATACCTCTTACTAACTGTATACTCTTGGGCAAACTACCAAACCTATCTGTACCTCAGTTTCCTCACCTCTTCAAAGGGGATAACAATAGTTCCTACCTTCGTTTCCCCACTATTGTAAATAATATACTACTTAATTTATGTACGTAAAATATGATCATTACTGGCCAGAGTAAGCACACTCAGTAAATATTAGTTTTAAATAAAATTCAAAATAAATGTTAGTTTTCACTCTTATCATAATTATTGTTTTGATTAATGAAAAGACATATAAAAGAGAGCATCGCTGAAATCAACAACACAGAGATGACGACAGACAGCCTAATCCACACTTTCAGTGGGAATGTCTGCATACATCGTCATGAAGACCCAAACAAAAGTAATAAAATCCAGATCTGTACTCATCACACTCATCTGGCAGAGTGCCAAATATCTTTATTCATGAAAGTTAATGTATGATTTTCATCTTACCACAGGAAGAGCTCTCTAACATTTAATTTATCTAGTATTTTCATCCTCTTCTCCATCAAATCCTGGATGGGCTAATTAATACAATACCAACGTTGGCCTGGCACATTCTCCTCCTTCCCCCAACAGTCCTAGGTAAAACTGAAGAAGTGAGAGGGGACGAGAGGGGCTCTCTGTCAATCAGTGGGAAATACAGGCAAAGGATGAAGACCCCAAACCAGGCCGGAACACCAGATGAACTGCCGCCTGACCATCACTTTCTGAATAATTGTGCATTGATTTTAGTGAACAAAGAAATGGAGATGTATTTGAAATTATATATTTTCAGCAGCACAGTGCAAGAAGTGGTGATTTGAATTTGATGTAATTGAATTTCTACAGCTCTTGAGACTATATATTTATCCCCAAATGGTAAAATAATCAGCAGTTTCCATAAAATAGTATTGCAAGAAGTCATTTGATTTCTAGCAAAAAAAAAAAATTCTTGGCTTTCATAGCAGTATTTGGAAGGCTGTTTTAGAATAAATTTTATTAGCCTGAAAAAGACAGTAAATGAGCATCCCAGCTGTTACTCCATGAAATAAAGCAACGCGATTATCTTTCTTGGGGTTTTTTCCTGCTTCATTATATATATTTAACTATCAAATGCCAACTTGTCCTTCCCAATTCAATTTTTAAACTATATTAACTTTAAAGAGTTGGACTTGAGGGGGAAGTGGCAGTGTTCCTAGAGGGACAAGTTACAGTCGTATGTCTTATTGACTGCCTTTACATGTTAGACTTCCAGAACTATTGTTTTTCCACTTCTGGAATTCATATCAGAAATGTGTGTATCTTCTTAAGAAAACCACTTTTTTAAGGTACAATCAAGAAAATGCCTGTTGATTCTCCAGGTGTCTCATACCTGTGTTGTGGCCTCTGCAGAGAAAGCAACAGTCAAGGAAGCTTGTCTGGGGCTATACAATATTTCGATATGGTGGTGACATTGATGTGCCCAGGGTTAGGGATGAACAACACATGAAAGCTGACAGCCCTTGTCTGATTCCCTGCCAGGCCTTTGTAATCACCCCCCTGCCAGCCACAGGAATGTGCGGTCAAGGAAGTTGTGCTCAGTAATTTCATGATTACCTAAGAGGGTATTCCATCCTCGTAAATATAAGATAAGGTGATACAGGAAGTGTCAAGGTGTGCGCTAGGACATAGATTTTCTCCATGGCCCTCATATTTAGGACTTCCTCATGCTCCCTACACTGAGCCCCCTGTGCTAGAAGAAGCTGGATTCCAGGGTCTTTGAACGCAGTAAACATTAAGTAGTTTAAATGCAGTGAGAACTGAAAGCTCATTATTTTGTTTTCTAAATCTGTAATGTCAAACAATATGAAACTGAGCAATTTATTTGTGTTGTCTGGGTGCTTTCCCTTCTCCAGGAGAGATTAGGAAAGGTCGTGAAAGCTAACGAAAGCATGATACTCTACCTGGGAATGTCTATTAACCATCTCTCTATAAAACATGAAAATTATAGTCACAGCAGACTCTACTGGTACATTGCACAAAACAATGAAAATATCTTGAAATCAGTATCAGTTTAATGTCTATGAATATTTTCTCAAAAACAAGCAGCTCACACACAGCTGTAATAGTGGCCAACTGACTTTGTTATTGTGAATTTTGTCAGTCATCCTTTCAGAATAATCTGGGACCAGAATGTTCATCACAAATGACCTCATGCCCTCTTCTCTATTTCTAAGAAGAGGACATATGTATGTGTGCATGTTCAGGGCCACAATACAGTACTATCAGCACATGAACGAGTCTGAGATTTCTTCATCTTGCTAAAATGTGATGATCCTTGCAAAAAAAGGAGAGGAAGAAAATGAGGTGTTCAGTTTTATCATTGAGCATTTTGTTAAACATCAAAGCCACTCTGTCTTAGAAGTTTACATTTTCTCATGAGCTGATAAACTCCTCCTATGATGTGGCAATTGCTCCACAAAGCATGCTATGAAATACTTTCCAAGGCAAAGTAGTAAAGATATTTCAATAACTCCACATCCTTAGACACTTCTAGTGGGAAAAATAATTGGAAAAGTCAAGCCCAAGCATTGCCAGACTTTACACGTGGACTTAAACCTTTGTTCTAATGTCAGAGCTATTTATGGAAACTGTGGAATGAAAATGAATCATATTTCATATTATACGCAATAAATTATGAACATGTACCTAATGGTGAAAATTCTAAGTATCATGAAATGCAAATTCCCACCCAGTAATAAAAATTCCTCAGTGATAACTTACTGAATATTGTACTCAAAATATCAATAATCACATTGGCAAATGAAAATTACTTTCATTAAAAAAGTATACCTTTCAGCTGTCTAGAAGGCAAACCATACCAAAAAGAACAGAGCAATGGGTCAGGCAAGATATGTCAAACCCGTCTCCACCTGCACGGATAGTCAAAGCTGAATAAGACGACACACGAGAGAAAGAGACTGTAGGGAAGGCTGAGGAAGGAACTTGTTCCTTAGCTATCTTTGTTGAATGACTTTATGCTAATGGTTCCAAATCATCCAACAAGCTTCTCTGTTATTCACCCATCAATTTCCCAAAGAGATTGGCTGGAGGTGACAAGAGGGGAATGACATCAACAAAGACCACTAAAGACATAGCTAAGCAGCTCAGTCCTGGCAGTTTTGCACCTGGGGCAAGGCTGTTCCAGAGGCAAGGCTGGCCAGAATGACAGAACTAGCTGCTCAAAGGGACAAGCTAGTAAGTAGTTAAATATTATTAACCTTATTTTTATTTAATAATAAGACTTAGCTTAAAAAATAGCTAAGACACCCATTCGGATGGCCATCATTAAAAAAAAAAACAGAAAATAACAAGTGCTGACAGGAATGTGGAGAAATTGGAATCCTTGTGCATTGTTGGTGGGAATGTAAAATGGTGCAGCAGCTGTGGAAAACAGTATAGTGATTCCTCAAAAAGTTAAATATAGAATTACCATGTGATCCAGCCATTTCTCTTCTGGGTATATACCCAGAAGAATTAAAAACAAGGACTCAGGTGCTTACACACCAGCATTCATGGCAGCGTATTCACAATAGCCAAAACTTGGAAACAACCCAAATGTCCATCAACAGATGAATGGATAAACAAAATGCGGTATGTACATACAATGGAACATTATTAACCCTTGAAAAGGAATGAAATGCTGATATATACTATAACATGGATGAATCCTGCAAACATTATGCTAAACGAAATAAGGCAGGCACAAAAGGGCAAATATTGTATGATTCCACTTATGTGAGGTACCTCGTAGGCAAATTCATGGAGACAAAAATTAGCATAGAAGTTACCAGGGGCTCAGGGAGGAGGGATTAGGAGTTAGTGTTTAACGGATACAGAGTTTCTGTGCAGGATGATGAAAACATTCTGGAAATGGATAGTGAGGATGGTTGCACAACAGTGTGAAAGTACTTAATGCCACTGAACTGTGCACTTAAAAATGGTTAAAATAGCAAATATTCTATTATATATATATTTTACCACAATAAAAAAAATAATTCATTGAGTACTTAAAGAACTTGATTAAAAACTTTCTTTTTGGGGGGGGCCAGCCCAGTGGCACAGCAGTTTAGTTCACACTTGGCAACCCGGGGTTCGCGGGTTTGGATCCCGGGCACCTGCAGACGCACTGCTTGTCAGCCATGCCGTGGCGGCGTCCATATAAAGCAGAGGAAGATGGGCACGGATGTTAGCCCAGAGCCAGTCTTCCTCAGCAAAAAGAGGAGGATTAGCAACGGATGTTAGCTCAGGGCTGATCTTCCTCACAAAAAAAAAAAAAACAAAAAACTTTCCTTTTTATCCTTCTCCATAAATTAAATGTGGACAATTGTCAAAAAAAAAAAGCTAAGAACAGAAACTGGGTCTTAGAAGATGGGCACATGCACTTGGAACCACTTTGCTTTCTTTGCTCCATTTGATTATCGCCTGAGCTGATATGAGGAATCAGACTCACACAAATCAAGATCTTACCCAGCATCAAGCTTTCCCAATGATGTAAGACATTCAGGAAATCTGGGTGCTCAGTCAGAGCAGAGAGAAGATGTCTCTCTGGGACACTGAGGGCAGCTCCCCAGGTCCTTTCTTTTCACAATGAGCACATGCTGTCCGGCCCAGAGTGACAGATGAGCTCTCCCATGAAGGATTTATGGGGTTACCTCACATAGTAAGGGAACATTTCGTTTATGAAACTTCTCTGTTTTGCACCCCAGCTTTCCAGTCAATTTTCAAGGACATCTTGCTAAAAGCATGCCATAGAGAAAACCCTCCTGCCGGCATATGTCATTAGTGTATTTACCTGGAGGTCCAAAATCACATTGACTAGGAGACTAGACAGGGTCACCTGCCTTCTTCCCCCCATCCCACGTGGAACATGTCCGTAGTCAGGGGAAAACTGGGTCACAGGCCAGCTGCATTAACTCCTTCCTCGTCCTCGACTAATTATTCTGATTGCACAAGTGAACTAATATGTATGTACTCATCTTTAGAAATAATCACTTAATGTACAAACCTGGGATGATATTTCCATGGAAGTTTTCCACTCCCAAACCTCTGTATTAGGAATAGTCCCCAAACAAGCACATCAAAATACCACCTGGTGATGGGGAGGAGAAAAAGCTGGGGTCTCTAAGTCCTCCTTTAGCTCAACAAGTTCTCAGATCCAGTGATTCAGATGTGAGGAGCTATAGGCAATGGAAACCTAAAGTAGGAGGGACATTGCTTTCCCATCAGTCACATTTCAGGCCAAAAGGAATCGAAGGGATCAATGCATCATTGCCTCACTTCAGAGGGCTCTCCAGGGTCTGCCTAGCTTACTCCATCTTTCCCGTTCTCCATCACTGACTTTTCATATCAGAGTTCTTGCTCTCCACCAACTCGCTTGGACTGCAAGATTCAGACATCTCTTTGCATCCCAAGTCAACCTTGCCTTTAACAAGAACATAAACTTCTTTTTGCCCCAAATCCTTGGTTTGGCCTCAACCCATTCCATCAAGGTCCCACCTCTAAGGACCTCAGGCTGGGTCAGAGGGACAGGTCTCCCACAAATCCAGGAGGAAAAGCTAGGTAAAACTCCCAAAGCCTCAGGACAGGTGGCAGCAGCGGCCACGCCACCTGACTGCCATGCTGAAGACCTGGCCTTTGCACCGTTGCTCGCCCTCGGGACAGGGTTTCCCTTGCTCTGTTCCTCCTACTGAAGCGACGCCTTTGCAGCTGCGGGTGAAAGAGCAGTAGCAGGGAGATGCCCAGGCCCTGGTGCCTTAAATTCTCCTCCAAGTTCCCTGATGGTGGTGGTGAGTCTGGACTCTACCATCACGACCTAAAATTCTGAGATTAACAGTGGCGCCAGGAAGCCACGGGAACGAAACCAAAGCTGCTGCCTCAGTCATGAGCGTATAGTGACCCTAATTAATCCCACCTGGACTCTTACAATTATCTAAGCAGAAGTGCCTTTGGCATTATCTGAATCACAGATGCAGCTCTGGCTTCTGCTGGTAGCTACAAGGTCCTTGCTTTGAAGCACGCGGCAATGCGAGCAAAAGGAATCATTTGCTTCTTAGAGACGATTGCCCTGGACAGGAGACAGCTGCTGGGTGAAATACAATCAGAAACATAATCAATAAGCACCAAAAAGAATCCTTGCTGCAAATAGTGCCAAATGCAATCTTCAAAACCTCGGAAATCATGGCAGTTTAAATGTGAATGGCACATCACAGCCTACAACGTACTTTCACCAATTTTCCCATTTTAAAGGAAAATAGGGAGTAAATGTTACATCAACGTCAAACTGAAAACAGCAGAAGAAGACATGACCCTGATTGTAAAGACTTTTCAGAAGCTCGTTATGCTGGATGATTTACTCACGGGAAGAAAACGGTTTGGTTTAAGTTGCAGAATGTGTTTTCAAGAGCTGCTAAGTTATGATCAGACTCATCCTTTATAATCTTTACATTTCAGGCTCTGAAGAAAGCAAAATGGGATTTTTTCACCTCGTTTGTATGTGTCGGAGAAGAGCAAGAAAGCATTTCCATGAAACTTACTGTGGCAGGCCATCTGCTTAATTGCAGCAACTGTTTGATGTGGGCTCTGGACACAAAGCAAACCCCAAAAGTTGGAAATGCCAAGTGATGCTTTTGCCAAAGCCGCCAGCAGCTGGTGCCCATGACCTGCCTAATCCTGCATGCTTGTCTCTTAGTGGTGGGGTCCTGTGTGTGCGCCCCACCATAGTTCTCAGGGTGGGTGGTCTACGGATTATTGGGAATGGATGGCCGGCCTTGCCTACAGACACTTAGGCAAACATATCAGATGCTATTCTTGCTGTTTGATTGTGGAGTGGTACCTGGTCTTTTCTCCCCAGAATCAAATCAAATGCTAAGGATGCTATGAGGTCATGGTTACTATTAGCACGACTGCTTGATGAGCAAGGAGAACTGCCAACACATACACATATCCTTCAGAGCCAGGGTGGAAACGAAATCATTCCTTGCCCCTTCTTTGAAAAGGAAGAGGAAAGGAGACACACAGATTCTATCCTTGTGTAAGCCCAGAGTTAGCTTCTCTTTTCTGCTAAGAGTTTCACCCTCTGTCCAGAGTTCTGATGTATGTCGAACCACTTTCTCAAAATTTTGAATGTCAATAAGAATTTCAAAGCAAAAACAATCTATTATTGAAAAAGAAATCTTTCCCTATTATGAAAATGATGATTCAAATGCCATACTAAGCCATCCTCCCTTCAATGTAGAAAATGTAAATACCCTTCGGAGAGTGGTACCATAAAGTCCTTGACATTATTACACTTAGTATGAATGAAGGATGTGAGAACTGATTTTAACTGGGAAGAAGAAAGAATTAAGACCCTAACTCTCACCCAGCAAGAACAGGAGAACAAATAAGAAAATAAACAACTAACTTAAGACCAAACTTCAACATCAATTTTATACGTGCACCTGTTAAGGGGATGATGGTGCATGGCCCCAACATGGTTGGTAGTGGGGCTCATCTGGGGTTGGGCATTTCTGGTGTCCTTAACTTCATCTTTGAAACAATGGACTCATTCAACATGTATTGAGCTTCTACAGCATCTGCTATGTGCCAGGCACTTTCTAGATACTGGAGATACAGCAGCAAACGAAATAGACCAAGTCTGATTTCATGGAGCTTTTAGTGCACTATAATTTTCATATAACGAAAACAAAATATCGTGGATACGTTGATATCCAAACTTACAAAGTAGTCATCCTATACACACCTACAGCTCGGTAAAACACTTAGTACCTAGTTGTGATGCTTATTTTGGTCACCAGCCCTCCTTTCTAGGGATCAAGCCAAGATAACAAAGGCAGCATCTTCAGTTACAATGTCAGACGTGAGCTGATTCCTATGCCTGTCTTGGCCTCTCCTATTCAGTCTTGCTCTGTATCGGACCTCGTGGTCACTGCACCGATCCCCATTGCCCTGCTCTGCAGAGACATCCCCTCCACTGAGGAGCTGTCCCAACAACACACCAGTGGCAGGGACCCACCCGCTGCCTCTGACCTGCTCGATGTTCTCAAAGCCTTTCTGTCTTACCCCATTTCGTCACGTAACTTCTTAGACTTGCATGTTCTCAAACATGCCTAGCAACGCAGAACTACCTTCCTGAGTTCAAATCTATCTTGACTGTGAGGGGAAAACAACAATGCCTGCCTTTTGGGGAGTGAGACTAGTAACTCTGCAGGCCACTCCCTGCTATTTAGAGGTAGAAACTAATTTCTGGAACATTGCAAATGATTCCTCTAGTTCAAATATCCCTTCTCAACCCATCTCCTGTAAAGCTTCTTAAAAGTACAAACGCTGCCTTTGGAGATTCTGTTTCAGTCGGCCTCAGGCGGGACCCAGCAGCTGTTTCTTTGCTTTTTTTAACCACATGGATCATTCAGATGTGGATCTGGGTTTGCAAGCCTTGCCCAGAGAGTTCATTAGTGAAAATACACTTCCTGCAGTGACCTCTCACAACTCGGTGCACCCGACCTCTCACTTCCCCCGTCTTCCTCCAGGTACGTCACCTTCTACCAGTGGATCCAGCCTGAACATTTGATTGGTGACCACACTGAATTGCGTCATTCATGGTCTCACCCATCCCCATCCCTTTCATTTTTTCCTGAGGGATCTTAGCTTTGGCACTGCCTCTTTTTAGCTCTTTTCATATTTGATTTCTAATCTACCTATATTAGATTCTTGTCAAAATGAAAGGTGACACTGTTTTCTAGGCTAAGCTTGATTTTTAGATCTTTTAAAATAAACAATGAAGCAAATAATAACCTAGAAATCAAAATTTTATCCTGCTGCCCCTATAACCTCCATTCTAAACAACTATACAGAACACTCTGGGTGTGAGCCAGCCTGGGTCTGACTGGGGCGTGGGCTCCTATGGCCATCTTGAGAAAGGCAGTGGGAGAGGGCAGTCTAGCTATGAAGGGTCAGATAGCCCCCACGCCCTGCTATCAATCTCAAAACCAAGCCAACACAGACCAGAGGGCAGCCGGAGCAGGAGAGACAATGGCGGGAAAGCCGCCAGCTTGTGTGGTGGATTGTGGCCGTGAGGGTGCACAACTGAAACACACTGCAAACGCAGCACAACTTATTGTCCCTTTGTGTGTTACTATCAAGGAGTCAGCAAAAGTGGGCCATCGAGTGCCAAAGAGGGTGACGAGAGTGTCGACGTCCTAGACTTCTTTACTGGGGATGAAGTCATAGAAAAGCCAATGTACCGTAAAGTGGCTGCTCACCATGGTGTAGTCGAAGACCGTCACTTACGGAAAGGTCTACGGAGCAAGTGTTCCTTAAATACTTAAGGCAGAACGTGAAGGTCATTACTTTCTTTTGATGAAAACTCCGCTAAATACTCCAGAAAACAGAATACACTGTTGAAATACAGCTTGAGTCCTTCAATACCCCAGGCTTGTACGTTGCCATGCAGGCTGTTCTTGTGTTAATAGCATCCTGAGCCTCAAAACAGGTGGGAAAACTGACAGCGGCTGGGGTGGTACCAGACAGTGAAGATGGCATCTCTCCTGTCCACCTGTGGCTGAAGAACATGTGGCTGGCAGCTGAGGTAAGCACATTCCAATTACAGGGCGAGCCGTAACATATTTCATTCAGCAACTGCTAAGAAGCCGAGAAGCAGGAATTCCTCCAGAGCAATCCCTGGAAACAGCTATGGAAGGAAAGGAGTGCTCTAGTTATGTCTGCCCAGATGTAGCCAAAGAATTTAACTATGACACAGATAGGCCAAGTGGATTAAACAGTATACTGGAATCCAGGCAATCTCAAAGAAAGAATTTTCCACTGACGTTGCTTATGACAGATCCTTGGGATCTTTTTCATGCAGAATTTGCTAATCCAACCTTCACACAACCTACCTAAGAAGTAGTAGATGAAGTAATGCAGAATTGTCTTACTGGTGTCAGAGTTCTCTCTTCATGAGAATATTGCCCCTCACTGAACTGGATGTGCAGGAGTGACACTGGAATGTCACTTTTATATTTTGAAGGAAAAAAGTGACCAAGTAAAAGATCAATTTCAAAAAGCAGCCTCATACACAGCAATGGGAACGTATTTAATGCCACTGAACTATACACGTAAAAATGGTTAAAATGGTAAATTTTATGCTATGTGTATGTTACCACAATAAAAGAAAGAAATTTTAAAAATGTTTTAAAAGTAGCCTCATTGCACGTGCCATTATTCATTCACGGAACAAGAGATTTCTGTAATTATGGATTGCTATCATCCCCCTAAAAGAAAACCGGTTTTTGTTGCAAGTGCTTTCAGAACTAAGAAGCTAGTATATTGGATTAAGTCTAATTACTTGCATTCTTTCTCTTGCTAAAAAAAAGAAAAAAAAAATCAGTAAAGACAAGACTGTTGAACCAGTTTAAAAAAAAAAGGCGATGCTCAAGGCATTCAGGTATCACCACACTGGTTTCAGCCTCTGCTTGTTGAGATTTCTTCCTGGTTCACGTGTCTAAGCAGATGCCACTGACCCGCCGTGGGAGGGGCAGACACAGGGCGGTCCTGTGTGTACAAACAGTTGTCCGCTTCTGAGGGAGATGCTCTGATCTCTCCCATAATCTCTCCTATGGCAGAAATGACTGGCAGCACCAAGGCCCAATCAAATCTCTATTAGCTGATTTGGGGTGGTCTGAATGGACCTGCTCCCTCTCTACTTTTTTTTTTTTTTTTTGGTGGCTTTTTGTTTCTGACTTTTTCACTTAACATAATGTTTTCAAGGTTCATCCATGTGTAGCACATATCAGTACTCCATTCCTTCTCATGACGTGTCTTAGTCAGCTCAGGCTGCCGTAACAAAATGCCAGACTGGGTGGCTTAACCAACAGACACTTATTTCTCATAGTTCTGGAGGCTGTGAAGTCTAAGATCAAGGTGCTGGCAGGTTTGGTTCTTGGTGAGGGCCCTTTTCTTGGCTTGCAGACAGCCACCTTCTCACTGTGTCCCCAAGTGGCAGAGAGAAGCAGCTCTGGTGTCTCTTTCTTTTCCTGTAAGAGCACTAACCCCATCATGGGGCCTCCGCTGTCACGACCACATCTAAACCTAGCTTCCTCCCAAAGGCCCCTCTTCCTCACATCGTCATACTGGAAGTAGGGGCTTCGACATATGAATCTGGGGGAGAGACAAAAACATTTGGTCCATAACATGACCCAACCATATTCCATTGTATGGATATGCTACATTTTATTCATTCATTCATTAGTTGATAGGTATTTGGGTTGTTTCCACTTTTAGGCTATTATGAATAATGCTGCTATGAACATGTGTGAATAAATTCTGTGTGGACACATGTTTTTAGTTCTCTTGGGTATATACCTAGGAGTGGAATTGCTGGATCATATGCTAGGTCTGTATTTAACCACTCAAGGAACTGCCAATCTGACTTCCTAAGTGTCTGCACCATTTTACAGTCCTACCATCAATGTATGAGGGTTCCAATTTCTCCAAGCCCACCAACACTTGTTATGGTCTGTCTTTTTTATTATAACCATCCATCCTAGCGGGTGTCAAGTGGTATCTCATTGTGATGTTTTTTAATTCTTATGTTGTTTTATTGATGTCTTAATAGTTTATAACATTGTGGGGTTTTAGTTGTACATTATTGTTTGTCCATCACCATGTGGATGCATCCCTTCACCCCTTGTGCCCACTCCCCACCCCCCTTCCCCTTGGTAACCACCAATCAGTTTTCTCTGTCCGTGTGTTCATTTATATTCCATATATGAGTGAATTCATGCAGTGTCTGTCCTTCTGTCTTTGGCTTATTTCACTTAACATAATACCCTCTAAGTCCATCCATGTTTTTGCAAATGGGACAATTCTGTCTTTTCTTATGGCTGAGTAGTATTCCATTGTATGTGTATACCACATCTTCTTTAACCAATCATCAGTCGAGGGACACTTGTGTTGCTTCCACTTCTTGGCTATAGTGAATAATGCTGCAGTGAACATAGGGGTGCATAAGCCTCTTGTGATGGTTGATTTCATGTCCATTGGGTAGATGCCCAAGAGTGGGATTGCTGGATCATAAGGTATTTCTATTTTTAATTTTTTGAGGAATCTCCATACTGTTTTCCACAAAGGCTGCACCGGTTTGCATTCCCACTAGCAGTGAATGAGGGTTCCCGTTTCTCCACAACCTCTCCAGCATTTGTTGTTTTTTGTCTTGGTGATTATAGCCATTCTAATGGGTGTCAGGTGATATCTTAGTGTCGTTTTGATTTGCATTTCCCTGATCATTAGGGATGTTGAACATCTTTTCAAATGGCTATTGGCCATCTGTATCTCTTCCTTGGAAAAATGTCTGTTCATATCCTCTGCCCATTTTTTGATCAGGTTGTTTGTTTTTTTGTTGCTCAGTTGTGTGAGTCCTTTATATATTGCGGAGATTAATCCCTTGTCAGATATACAATTTGCGAATATCTTCTCCCAGCTGGTGGGTTGTCTATTCATTTTGATCCGGTTTCATTTGCCTTGTAGAAGCTCTGTAGTCTGATGAAGTCCCACTTGTTTATTTTTTATTTTGTTTCCCTTGTCTGGGTAGACATAGAATCTGACAGGATCCCTTTATGTCCAATCTCAATTAGTGTACTGCCTATATTTTCTTCGAGGAGTTTTATAGTTTCAGGTCTCACTTTCAGCTCCTTAATCCATTTTGAATTGATTTTTGTATATGGCGATAGGAGATGGTCTACTTTCATTCTTTTGCTTGTTGCTGTCCAATTTTCCCAGCACCATGTATTGAAGAGATTTCCCTCTCTCCATTGTATGTTCTTTGCTCCTTTGTCGAAGATTAGCTGTCCATAGGTGAGTGGTTTTATTTCTGGGCTTTCAATTCTATTCCTTTGATCTGTGTGTCTATTTTTGTACCAGTACCATGCTGTTTTTATTACTATAGGTCTATAGTATATTTTGAAATCAGGGATTGTGATGCCTCCAGCTTTGTTCTTTTTTTCAGGATTGCTTTAGCTACTCGGGGTCTTTTGTTGCCCCATATGAATTTCAGTATTTTTTGTTCTATTTCCGTGAAGAATGACATTGGGATTCTGATTGGGATTCCATTGAATCTGTAGATTGCTTTAGGTAGAATGGACATTTTAACTATATTTATTCTTCTAATCCATGTACATGAAATATTTTTCCATTTCTTTATGTCTTCCTCGATTTCTTTCAATAGTGTCTTATAGTTTTCACTGTATAGGTCTTTCACCTCCTTGGTTAAATTTATTCCCAGATATTTTATTCTTTTTGTTGCAATTGTAAATGGGATTGTCTTTTTGAGTTCTCTTTCTGTTAGTTCATCATTAGTGTATAGAAATGCAACTGATCTTTGTAAGTTGATTTTATACCCTGCCACTTTACTATAGTTGTTGATTATTTCTAGTAGTTTTCCAATGGAATTTTTTGGGTTTTCTATGTATAAGATCATGTTGTCTGCAAATAGTGAGGTTTCACTTCTTCACTGCCTATTTGGAGTCCTTTTATTCCTTTTTCTTGCCTAATTTCTCTGGCCAGAACTTCCAGTACTATGTTGAATAAGAGCGGTGAGAGTGGGCACCCTTGTCTTGTTCCTGTCCTCAAAGGAATGGCTTTCAGTTTTTCCCCATTGAGTAGGATGTTAGCTGTAGGTTTGTCATATATGGCCCCCATTATGTTGAGGTACTTTCCTTCTATACCCATTTTGTTGAGAGTTTTTATCATAAATGGATGTTGGATCTTGAATGCCTTCTCTGCATCGATTGAGATGATCATGTAGTTTTTATTCTTCATTTTGTTAATGTGGTGTATTACGTTGATTGATTTGCGGACATTGAACCATCCCTGTGTCCCTGGTATAAATCCCACTTGATCATGGTGTATGATCTTTTTGATGTATTGTTGTATTCAGTTTGCCAATATTTTGTTGGGGATTTTTGCATCTATGTTCATCAGTGATATTTTTGCATCTATGTTCATCAGTGATATTGGCCTGTAGTTTTCCTTCTTTGCATTGTCCTTGTCTGGCTTTGGTATCAGGGTGATGTTGGCCTCATAGAATGTGTTAGGAAGTATTCCATCTTCCTCTATTTTTTGGAATAGTTTGAGAAGGATAGGTGCTAAATCTTCTTTGAAAGTTTGGTAAAATTCTCCAGGGAAGCCATCTGGTCCTCATTGTGATTTTGATTTGCATTTCTCTAATGATTAACGATGTTGAGTGTGTTTTCATGTGCTTATTGGTCATTTGTTTATCTTTTTTGGAGACACATCTATTTGAATTTTTGCCCACTTGTTTGTTTGTTTGTTTGTTTGTTTGCTGAGGAAGATTCACCCTAAGCTAACATCTGTTGCCACTGTGTAAGTCCATGCCCAGAAACCAAACCCAGGCCACCGAAGCAGAGTGTGCTGAACTTAACCACTAGGCCACTGGGGTTGGCCCTGCCCATTTTTTAATTGGGTTATTTGTCTTTTTATGATTGACTGGAAGAGCTCTTTATGTATTCTGGATACAACTCTCTTATCAGATACATGATTTGCAAATATTTTCTCCCATTCTTTGAGTTGTCTTTTTACTTTCTTGATAGTGTTCTCTGAAGCACAAAAGTTTTTTTTTATTTTGATGATAAATAGCTTTTTAAAAAAGCCTTTGGAGATCTGGATCCAGAATAATGTTTTTCTAACACATAATGAATAGTTTCATAGAATTTTGTAGGAATGTAATTCAGTGTGTATTACAAGAAGAAAGAGAGAAACTAATTGATAATTAATTAAAAGGAAAAATACTTTGATGGGTAGGAAATTAAATTTCATATAGTTAATATACAATAATAAAGGCTTTGTAACATATTTTTACTTCTTTTCATATTTGTCAATGCACATAAAGCAGATTACAAAAAGTTATTTTACAAACACGAGCCAGAGAAAAATCTGTGCTTGTACCTAAACCCAACTAAGTGAAGGGAAAACAGTTGATTACTCAGCTTAATGGGTTAGTGTCTATAAATAACAAATGGCTATATTAGAGAGGTTATTAACTGTATATACAGAACTCTTACTAACAGTATTTTAATTAACAGATGTTGCTCTTGAAATAAAACTTTCTGGTTAATTTCTGCTCTCTTTGGAATCTTTGGTAGTTTAAAAAATTCAATGCACAGTAAATTCAATACACACCCGAAACTTTTACAACAGTTCATGCAGAGCATACAAAGTTAACAGCTTATAAATTCTCCTAACCTCAAGAAAGAAAATGGGCATAAGAAACTATGAACCACTATTGTGGTCACTCCTGCTAAAATACTTCTCCAATGTACTTTAGGCTATTCATTTCCTTCTCTTGTTTTTTGAGATAAAAGTGACCTACCTTGTTATATTAGTTTCAGGTGTGCCACATAATGATGTATTGCAAAATGATCTCCACAATAAGTCTACGTATCATCTATCACCACACAGTTACAATCTTTTTTCTTGTGATGAGAACTTTTCAGACGTACTCTCTTAGCACCTTTCAAATATACAGTCCAGTACTATTAACTGGAGTCACCATGCTGTACATTACATCCCCAGGACATTTATTTTATAACTGGAAGTTTGCACCTTTTGACTCCCTTCACCCATTTCTCCCACCCCTCACCCCACCACCAGCTCTGGTAATAACTAGTCTGTTTTCTGTATCTGTGAGTTTGTTTGTTTTTTGGAGTTTTTAGATTCCACATATAAGTGAAATCATAGGGTATTTGTCTTTCTCTGTCTGACTTATTTCCGTTAGCATAATGCCCTCTAAGTCCATCCATGTTGTCATAAATGGCAAGATTTCCTTCTTTTTATAACTGAATAATATTCCATTGTGTATATATACCACATGTTCTTTATCGTTGGGCACTTAGGTTCCTTCCATGTCTTGGCTATTGTAAACAATGCTGCAACAAACACAAGAGTGCATGTATCTTTTCAAGTTATTGTTATTGTTTCCTTTGTATAAATACTCAGAAGTGGAATTGCTGGATCGTCTGATAGTTCTAGTTTAAATCATTTGAGGAAACTCCATATGCTTTTCACAGTGGCTGCACCAATTTACATTCCCACCAACAGCCACAAGTGTTCGCTTTTCTCCTCATCCTCGCCAACACTTGTTATTTTTTGTCTTTTTGATAATATCCATTCTAACAGGTGTGGGTGATACCTCGTTGTGGTTTTGATTTGCAGTTCCCTATGATTAGGGATGTTGAGTACCTTTCCATGTACCTGTTGTCCATCTGTATATCTTATTTGGAAAATTGTGTATTCGGATCCTCTCCCCGTTTTTTAATCAGATTATTTGTTTTTTGCTATTGAGTGGTATGACTGCTTTATAAATTTTGGATATTAACCTCTTATCAGGTAAATGATTTGAAAATATTTTTTCCCATTTGATAGGTTCCCTTTTCAATTTATTGACGGTTTCCTTTGCTATGCAGAACCTCTCTGCTTTTTAGTGGTAATATTAAACACCAAGATGGCACAATTTATGGGCAAATATTTTTCATAATTCTGAAAGTATCATTTGTATTGTTACATTGTTGCAATAACGTGAAATGTATCTTTTTTGAGAAACATGCACTCAGATTTTGGTGGTCCTTTCATGAAAATATTAGTTCTCAAAACAATTTGTTATTTCTATTTTTTCCCAAGAAAAAAGGCTGAAACATTAAGTGAATCTAAATGTTAAGGGCTCCATGCAAAGCCTCATGCTAAGCCTCAGTCTAATAGACTTAGAGTCTCATCTCACACAATATGTGCACCTGCCAGGCTCTAGTTGCCTTTGAAAAGGATGGACGTGCTTCTGGGTGATGACCTTTAGTGAGTGAATTTTGATGCTCTCATTGGGTCTCACCTTCCTACTCATTCTCCTGACTCCATCAAGTCAATGATAGTTTATGTGGTCAATAGCCTTTGCCCAGAAGTGTATGGGGCAACAAAAAGCTCTACAGTGCGTATGTCATTCTTCCACTTGAGAACGAAACCTCCGTCACCACCATTGATGTGCAGAGTTGAGAAGTTTTTGTGTTTGTTTACAGTTCTGAAAAGAAGAAGAGGCTGGTAAATGACATGGCACCTCCAAATCTTTTCTTAGCTATTCCTCTACCCAAAATGCCATACTCTCATCTTTTCACTATCTTTCCTAGCCTTCAGGACCTCTCTCAAATCCTACTTATTCCAAGTAATCTTCTACAGCTGTTCCTACCCACTTATGTTCTTAACTGTTCATCTTGATATATACATGTATATATCATATACAGTCTTCCTCTACTATTTAAGGTTCTGTGTCTTGTCTCCCTAAAGAAATTGAAAGTTCCATGAGTGCAGATTCTTATGCTGCACCTCTATAACCTTAAAGTAGTAAGCCCTTGACAAAGACATATTTTGGTACTGCATATCATTGGGTAACCCAAAAGAATGAGCTTCACAGCTGTAGTGCCACTGATATTAATAACCAAACCTCAGTGATCTTACTGCAGACTCACGCCCCAGATTTTACACCTCACAGGCTGAATCTGCTGTAGCCCAATGAGAACAGAAGGAGTGAGACCCAAGGTCATCCCCCTGAGGTGCTCCTCAAGGCTGAAATTCCACTCCAAAAGCTGTTACTGTCACCCTGTCATTGTTTTTGTGAAATAAAAAGGGGACCTAGAGGAGGTTCCCACAGCCAGACTGTATAATTCCTACAGTTACAGTAACTAGTGATATTGAAGATCATTGAGGCATTCAGGTTGCAGAGGTCTGAGGCTACTGAGGCTTGGTCTTAATTAAGTGGAGGAATAACAGTAAAGTGAAGAGAATGAGACAGACCTCAAGAGAAACCTTCAAATCTCCCCTGTGATCCAAGCACGAATGAAACGTTTTCTGAGTGGAAGGGCCTTGAATGGATATTTGCAAATTATCTTTCCTTTTCTTCCTTCTTTGGTCCCAACCAATGGCTTTAGACAAACTCTGTAATCCCCATACCTTCTTACCTATATATTTTTAGGACTCCCAGGTAGGAACACATGACCTAGCTCCTTGTAAAATGTAGGTAGCCTGAGGTCTTCAAGTGCAAATGTATGTTTGCTGCAGGGAAAGACTTAGAACGGAGTTATGGGCCAGCTGTCAGACGCTGTTAGGACAAGATACACAGCAGACGCTTCTCCCTCTGGCGTCTTAATAGAGTATGAATTGTAATGTGATTAAGTGGGAGGACACTGTAGAAGATGTATTATTGAGACATAAAATCTTCATGGAAGTTTCCCTCTAAGTCAGCCTTGGCCAGGACATTGCCTGCCTCCCATGGTAGAGTGGAATCCATGTGGTCAATAAAATCTTAGAAGATTCTCTAGGCCAAGAAGTCATTGCCTTCCCTAAATTATCCCAGAATCCAAAGGGGAATGGCCACTAGGTCCTGGTGATAAACTCGTTCAGTTACCACCAAGACTAGCCAAGCAAAGATATCACACCCAGGCTCCACAAGTCCCATAGAGAGGATCCGTAATTCATTAGCCCACTCCCAGTGGCCTTCCCACCACCTGCCACAGCGACTGGAGCTGCAGAGCTGCCACAGTGATCTCAACTGATGCACCTGGGCGGCCGGGCTTCTGCTGAGTGTGGACGTTCCCTCTTAATTTTATATGTGGTCAGGATGAGTTCTGAGGAAAACCGAGTCTCAAGAGACTCACACATTCTCTCCCTCTCCTTCTCTCTCTCTCTCACACTCACACACACACACTCACACAAACATAATGTGTGTGCATCTGAAGGGCCAGGTTTGGCTCATTGTTTCCTCTTCCATAATTCACATTCACTCAGTAGGTTACAAAGCGTCAAAAAACCTTTCCTAAGACACTGGAAAGAAAGTGTTGGCCTCTTTGTGTGTAGATGCTTACGATACACAGGGCCCTCTTGCTGAGTCTCTGGGTACAGCACACACGCGTGCAGAGGTGGCAGGATGGCTGACTGGGACAAGTGCCACCAACCACCACCTGGCTGGGTCCTCCAGGCCTTCATAGTGAATAGTCTTTCAGAGACCTACAGTCTTCTTCTGAAATCCGGTCTCTATTGTCAACACACAGGTCTGCAAATAATTTTGTACATTCCAGAAGAGTGGTTCTCAACCTGGGCTGCACGTTAGAATCACCTGCAAAATTTTATTTAAAAAGGTGATGCCTGCCCACCCTAGAAATGCTGGTTTAACTGGACAAGGACAGTCCTCTAGGATCAGCGGATCAAAAGTCCCCAGGTGCTTATGATTTACAGCCCAGGTCAAGAGAACCGGGGAGGGGTGGGGGGGGGGGCGTGGTATGAGTCCAAGTTCTAGCCTCCTTTTCCAAATGGCCCACAGCCTTGACATAAATTCATATCTGCAAGTAGATTTGGGAGGAAAGTGACTAATTCTCTCACCATAAGTATCTTAATGCTGCTTCTGTTCACCTATTACAACTACTCCTTTTGATTATAGCCAAAACAAACATAAACATTTTGTCGTAAACGACATTGTTTCTCTTTCCATTTACTGTCTCAGTAGCGTGATGTAAATGTTGGCAGTGCATTAGACAGTAAAGAGAAAAAATGCACCATTCCAAGCGACATCAGAATGTGTTCATCATGTAATCTTGTCCTTCAATCTCTCATTTTTACCCAAATGCAAAGCAGGAAAAAGGGTCATAGCTTTCCTATTTTGCACAACTGTAGGTTATTTTAATTAGAAGCAGGCATAGATAATTATCTGAAAGGTCTTCTACTATAAGAAGCAAATCATTTCTCCTAATAATACTAGTAAGTAACGCCCTTACATGACATATTGTCATAACCCTGCTCCAAGGGAGGACAAGGCCAGTTATAAGGTTTTCCACTGCCTCGTAAAATTCTCCACTCCATCAGAGCCTGCAATCTAATGACAGAGAGAAACTATAAATGACCCTGCAGAGTACACGAGAAAGAATTAGCCATCGTCTTTATTTATGAGGATTCTAAACAAAGAAGCTAGCAAATATGAATACAGTGGATGTCTCCCAGGCCACACCAACCAGGGGGTAAAGATAGGGTCACCGTATGTTGTAAACAGGATTTGTCTGCTTTGTTCTCCATGAATTCTCTGCCAAAACTCCGGCCCCTCTTAGATAACTCTCAATTAATTCTGGGAGCCTTCAGAGGGTACAGGAACGAATGCTTGTACCTGCCATAGATGTCTGCCCTTTTCCTCTGCTGCTCAAGCTCACTAAAGTGACAGTGCCTGTCTCAGGGGACTCCAGAGTTGTGAGCTAACCCATCACCACCTTTACACCCTTACCCCTGGAGTGGCTGCGATCACATGGCCTGTGATGACTGACTGACTCAGTCAGCATCCCTGGACGTCTCAGCAGAATGGCTGTTTCTCTTTGACTCTTTCTTGGAGTTTCCATGACTCCATGAGTCTGGCCCGGAGAACAATATGGTTGAAAGCATTTGCTCTGTCTTCCCCCTGACTCCTCTGGCTTTGCTCCTTTCTCCCAGAATCAGCCATGTTTGTCATCATTTTCTCTTATGAAATTTTTTTCTTGGAGACTCTTCAGTTCACTGTTCACCCCTCCCACCCCCAGTCCTCCAGATATATTCATTCACTCATCCTCTCATTCGCTCATTCACTCAGGGACCATGCGGGACACTGTTGAGGGCACAACAATGGCCTGGACAGACACAGTCCTCTCCTCACAGACTGAGGGCCACGGCAGGCTCTTTGGGGGCAGGTCAGGATGCCGGGCAGGCAAAGGCCAGGCACTTCCTCCTCACATTTGTGCGGTCACGGGAAGGTCCTCAGAGGAAAGAAATGGCCTCAAAATGGAAAGTAAAAGAAGGTGTAGGAGCCAGGCAGGCAAGAGCCAGAGCCAGAAAGAGGGTTGGGGTGGGAGGAGGAGGGGCAACTCCAGACATAAAGAACATCATGGACAAAGCCCCAGAGGTCAGGCAGAGCCTATCAAATTCCCCAGATCATCCCAGAAGACTCACTTCCATCAGAAATTGTAACTTTCCACACCAACAGCATGTAACCACAAAGGGGACAAAATGCTGATTGGGCTTGCTCGCCTCACTTCTTTGAGAAGCTGTTAACCACATAGGGACAGTCGCTAAAGACGGATGAAAATGGAGTGGCCAGATAAACTACAGAACACCCAGTTAAATTTGAATTTCAGATAAGCAATGATAATTTCTTTGGCATAAATGTCTCAAATATTGCATGAGTTATACTTATACCAAAAATTATTTGCTGTTTATCTGGAATTCACATTTAACTGGATGTACTGTATTTTTATTTGCTAAATCTGGCTAAAATGACCACAAACTCGGTCACATTCACTGGAAAATCAATTGGAAAAAGAAGAGATAAGATTACAAAAGCAGACTTGAATGGTAAAAAAATAAAAAATGCAACTCACAGAAAAAAAAGACTACAACAGGCCAAGCAAATTTCCTTGTCTGAATCTTAAATAGCTAAAACCCACGGAGAATGCTCTACAATAGCAAGCAGAGGGTCTGTTGCCAGAAGCACTTCATAAGAGCAGGATTGCAGAGGAAGGACCCCTAAGACTGAGTCCCCAACTCACCAGTAACCATCAGCTCGGGCAATGAACCTGATGCCAACAGAAGTGAGACCTGCAGTCATCGAGCAACAGGGTCAGCCGTTCCTGGACTCCTGGTCACATAGAGCCGAGGTGGTGACTGCATCGCGGTTCTTGAGAATCCTGCAAGGTGGAAGCACATCTAGATGCATGCCTGTTTGTCTTCTGGTGTCTCATTATAACGTAGCCCTGTGCCCATGCCTCATGGTCCAGTCTCAGTGTGGAAGCCCTACTTCTGCCTCACAAGGAAATGGATGAGAATCAGCATGTCCTCAGGAGGAGGAAAGTTTACAGCAGCAGAAAATGAACAAACAAAACAGATCAGGAATGGAGAGAGGAAAGGTTTCCTGTTTTCTTAGTCCTGATCTGATGAACAGTGGTGTTTGATGGAGAAATTAAATGGGAAGGAGGGGTGTCATAAACAAAAATTTCATAGATAGGGTTGTAGCAAATCTAGGTCTTTAATATCTTTGTAGGACTGGCTTTAGTGTGTGTGTGTGTGAGAGAGAAAGTGAGAGAGAGACAGAGACAGAGAGAGTTTAAGACATTAATGTGACGGCCACAGAGAAAGATTGAAGAAAGAATATTTTTATTCTGTTGCAACGTCCATAAAATTGTTGACCATAAGTGGAAATGCACTAAATTTGAGGACAGATGAGAACAAAACCAACAAATTTCATAGGACTGTAGTGAACACCAGATGTTGAAAGTCTTACCAAACCAGACATCTGCTTTTATCTCTCAGAGACAAGAGAGATACAAAATATATATTTTTTTAAAAAGACAAAACCAAGAAGCATTAGAGATGACAAAGCAGAAATGCACAGCCCCAGATTTTAAGTCAAGAAGCCCCCCCTCATGGTCCATTGTCCACTTATTTCTCACCCCCAGTGAGACCCAGACCCCCGAGCTTTCACAAGGACCTGTTGGTCTCAATTCTTCACATTCAGTCCTAATCTGAAATTATGGTTTGGGGTCCAGCTTTGAACTATTCAAAGCTGAAACACCTAGAAGACCCCGTCTAATTCCTTACCCCCTTCAATCCATCTTCCTCCCCAATAAACCTGAGTATACTCATTCCCAGGTTCCATGATGGAGACAGCCTCTTCCTTCCAGAAGCAGGCAGAGCAGTGGGGCAGGTCATGCAGGTTGATCTTCTCACCCAGTTCTTTACATCATGTTGAAATAAAAGTGGGTTTTGCTCATGAGATTCATACGGTACAGAAGACTCGAATATATACTGCTTTTTTTTTTACAATTAAAAAGTAGAACTTTGGGGCCGCCCGGTGGCGCAGCGGTTTAGTTCGCGCTTGGCAGCCCGGGGTTCGCGGGTTCGGATCCCGGGCGCCCGCTGACACACTGCCTGTCAGCCACGCCGTGGCGGCGTCCCATATAAAGTGGAGGAAGATGGGCACAGATGTTAGCCCAGGGCCAGTCTTCCTCAGCAAAAAGAGGAGGATTGGCAATGGATGTTAGCTCAGGGCTGGTCTTCCCCACAAAAAAAATGTAGAATCTTTCTGGAGACATTCAGAAAAATATAATAGAGAAAAAGGAAAGTTAAGCTCCGCTTGAATGAAATCATGTACAACAGAGGTGGGCCATGTTAAAAATTCTCTCAGATGGATGTTCTAATGAACCATGCTGCTACACTTTCAGATCAAATCATCTGTTGCAAAGTGAACGTAGCCTCAGAACAGGTGGCTATTTCCATCCTTTTCTCTCTTTTCTTTATTTAAGGAATGATTTTCTTATTTTGAAAACAATATCAAAAGTTTGGGAACCAAAAGCTCAGAGAAGAAAATTTAAATCACCCATAATCCTGCCACTTAGAAGTAACCACAATTAATAAGTGTGTTGGTATTTAGCCTTCTAGTCTTTGTTCTGTCTACATAATGTTATTATGAAAATGAGATCATCCTGTAGTTATTGTTTAGTAGCAATGTTACCAACAAACATACATACAGGCAACATGTTTACATTATTAAATATACTTCTAAAACACTCAGGTAATTTTTAAGCACTGTAAAATATTTTACTGCTGACCGTAAGTGGAAATGCACTAAATTGGGGGACAGACGAGAATTTATTGGTTTTGTTCTGTGGCTGTTCCTCAATCTGGTTAACCAGGCCTCCTCAGTGACTGAGAATTCAGATTATTCCCTACCCCCCAGTGCTCTCCCTCTCTCCCGTCCCCCATCAGCAATAATAAATGTAATGTCCTTGTAGCTAAACTTTTTGCACATCTAGTTACTTCCTTGAGATAAATTCCTAGAAGTGTAGTTGCCGGGTTGAAGGGAATTTACTATGCTTTTTGAACCAACTGTTTCTGTTTTTCTCCTGAAATTTTCTATAATTAGGCAAGAGCTCCAGGGGGCCTTTGCAGGGATGCATGCAGCTTACATGCCTGTGTCTTCTTGTGCAATTAGTTTACAATTTCTAATTTCATTCCACCAAGTGGCAGAATGTGTGCTATTAAGCACATGTGTATTTGATTATTTTTTGAAAAATCAGAGTCATTGCAGCTCTCTCATGCTGACAGTTCCAGTCATTTCCAATTCATTAAACTATATCGCAAAATTACATTAATTCATGAAAGCACCTTCCCATTGTAAAACCAAGAAGGAGCTAATTTCTTTCCATAGCAGCACGGAAAACTGTATTATTCTTAAATCTAAAGTCAACGAACTGCAGGCTCACACAACAATATGAACAGATCTCATAGGCATTATATTGAGCAGAAGTCAGACATAAAATAGCACATATTTATGATTCCATTTATGGAAAGTTCAAGAATAAGCAGAACTAATAGGGAAAGAAGTCAACCTAGTGGTTACATCTTGGGGTCAGAGAAGATGATATTGACTGGGAAGCAGACCCAGGGGAGCCTTCTTGGGCCCTGGAGATATTTTATCTACTGGCCTGGATGATATTCAAGCAGGTATATGTAAGAAACTATTGAAATGCACATACATAAAATTGAAGTATACACTTAAAATTTCTGCACTTTATGTATTTTACTGTTATATGCTATATCTCAATTTTTTTAAAACCCCAAAAAGCATAAGTTCTAAATCGATGGCTTATGTTTTCGTTTCCTAGGGCCATCATAACAACGTACCACAAAGTGAGGGGCTTAGAACAACAAAAATCTATTCTCTCACAATTCTGGAGGCTGGAAGTCTGAAATTCAAGGTGTCAGTGGGGCCATGCTCCCTGTAGACCCTGTAGGCGAATCCTTCCTTGCCTCCTCCTAGCTTCTGGGCGTTGCCGGCAATCTCGGGTGGGCATCGCTCCAGTCCTCTGTCTTCACGCAGCGTCCTCCCCATGTCTCTGTCTTCACATGGCCGTATCCTTGTGAGGACACCAGTCACATTGAATTAGGGCCCACCCTATTCCCATATGAACTACACCTGCAACGTCCCTATTTTCAAATGAGGTCACATACTGAGGTACTGGGGGTTAGGACTTCAACATATATTCTGGGGGGACACAATTCAACCCATAAAGGTTTACAATCTTGTGTTTATGTTTTCTTTTAAAAACTTAAGTTCTGCAAAAGGAACCAAAACAAAGACAATGGTGTCTGGAAGGATTTTCATCAGAGTCGCAGTGAAAAGACTCTCTTTTCAAGGTGATTCCTCAGGAAGCCTCAGGACTGCAGGTTTGCTCTTAGTTTCCAGAGCGTGCATCAGAGGAAGGAAAGACGCTTGGAAGACATTACACAAGGAGAGTTTGAAGATGTCAAGAGAGAGCTCACATAAGCAGCAACACAATGTGGTACTTCTGAGATATGAAGATATGTTCTGCTCATCGTTTCCCAGGATCCGGCCAGCTGGCTGCCTCGGGGGGCTTTGGCAGAACACAGAAGCAGAGAGTGAGCCTCTCCCGATTCCGTGTTCCAGAGTGAGGAGAAGATTAGGTGTGTAGACACAACATCTTGGGCAAAAATTTGGAGGCAGAATCTCACTCCTGTCCTTTAGATATGAGAAGGATTCTTTCAGCTTTGGGATGGAAGAAAAAGAGAGAGGGGGCATACTTTCTGATTCCTAGTAGAGCCCCTGGGGTTGGGAGGGGGGTGGTCAGATGCCAGAGAGGGAAAAACTGCAGAAAAGACCACGGACAGTCTCACAGGTATTCTGTGCTCCGGGTGCGGCACAGTGTCAGCAGAGAGAGCTCCAGGGCCCAGGGGCCATGTGGACAGCCAAGGGTCAACTCAACAGAGACCTACAAAAGCCAAGGACCACATGGGTCCTTTACCCAATACACAGTGAAAAAAAAAGTGATTCATTAAATTGATAACTAAATCTGACACTGTTTGTCCCTATTTATAAGACATTTAAAATAAGTAAATGCACAAATCAGAAAAGTACATCCCTTCTCAGATCACACATCCCAATTTTTCGTTCAGAGATCATGGTCACCTAAAAAATCCAGCAAAAGGGAAAAATATCTTAGAACCATTTTCTAAGAGCACCAAGAGGGACAGAAACTAAAACTGGATTCAGGCTGAAACCTGGAACCAATGATTTGGCTTTTATAAACTTCTCAGTTCAGAGCTAAAGAAGAAAAACAGAAAGTATCTGACATGCTGTCCAGGATATGAGAGCATGAAAGACACTCAGACCAACAATGACTGGTCAAGCCTGGCCCACGAAAATCAACACGGAGAAGACAGTAGATGTGAAGCAATGGGAGATGCTGTGAGAAGGGTCCCAGTGGGCGGCAGGGCCTGTCCTGCTGCTTCTCGTAAATCCATCTGCCAACTCTACCTTGCCCATGGGTGGCTCCTCAGCTGTAAAAAAACGTACTCTAACAAAACCGCTTTTAGAAGAACATCAATTGAAAGTGGACATATTTTGACATACTTATACAAATTGATGCTCTCTTTAGCAGACAGGACTGGCCTGTGTCCATTCGATTTGCTCATTGTTAGATAGTTCTACCTACCCATTTCAGCACCACTGCATACTTCTGACATTCACCTGACTGTGTAGGTGACCGTGATTTACGAACCAGATTTGGAAAGTCTGATCTGACAAAGGACGTTTTTTTCTGATTTGTGAATTGATTTACATAACATATTTAGAGAGAGAGAGTCCTATAAATGAGGATCAATTCTGTTAGATTTAGTTACAGATTTAATTAATCATTTTATTGAAAAGAATAAAATTACGTGAAATTGGGTCTTGGCTAGAAAATCCAGGACATATGGTCATTGTACAAGGAAAGCTGGGCTTCGTAGAGGAGCAGAAGTCATCTGGAAAGCGTCCCTTGCTTCTGGCAGCACAGGAAGCTGCCCCGGGAAACTCGAGGCTCCGTGAGCGCAGGTCCAGCTCGGCGTCACATGCTGAGGAAGACTGACTGTCGTCTGGTGACAATAATGAGGAAAGAACGCTTCCACAGGCTGAAGCAGAGCGTTGCCTGGGATCCGATTCCCTTCGACTGCACTGGTCCGGTCCCTGCGCGCTGTCAGCACTTCCTTGTGTTCCTTCGACCCTAAGCACACCCCTGCTGGCTGAGGACGCCTGAGCTTTCTTTCCAACTGACCTGACCACGAGACGGCCTCTTCTGTGTGTTTGCCAACTCTGTTCGTTACATCTTGTACCTTGCATCTCAGGTTAATTCATCAGCAGATGAACATTTTGGCCAGAGCAAGATAGCGAATATTTCCATTTCTAAAATAGCAGAAATCATTACAGAAAATAAACGTTATCTCCATTCATTGATTACTTTCCACCACGTAACTGTGCATTTAATTTTTAAAATAAAAGAATAAATAAGCTGATTTCTTGGTGGAGAGTGAAAGTATGACGCTTCTTAAATCATGAAAAAATAATTGAAATTTGTCATCTCGGGGCTACACAGGAGACCTGACAACATCTAAGCAAACACGCTCTTTTATGGGCAAGGAACTTGAGTCACAAAGAGCCCAAGGCGGGGGTCTCAAACTTTAACGGGCATCGGAATCACGTAGGATGTGTGCTGACAAGAGAGGCTCCCGATACAGCATCGGAGAGCCTGTGTCCCTGGGTCTGGAGGGGAGGCCAGGAATCTGCCTCCAGCCGGGTTTAACCTACTTAGTAGGTGTTTCTGACGTGGTGGTGTCTAGAAGGCACTGGAAATATGTTGAAACCAGCCCCAGGGCCACAGAGACAGAAAAGGCAGAGTCTCAGCCTAGACTTGCAGTACGGAGGAGCGGGCAAGAAAGGCGCCTCAGCCCATGGGCCTGACCCTCCCCGTCCGCCTGCTCCTTGCTGTCAGGCTGCCCTCACGAGTTAACGATTAGATTGGAGTTAAGATCTGAATGGCACGTTGTGAAACATACCTGAGCATACTCCACTAGACGATTAGGTCCTCACAACAAACATCAGCTGCTTTACCATCTTCATTTCACACGGGTTGAAATGAGGCTCAGAATGGTTAATGTGTCCAAAACCACACCGCAAGAACACACACGGGCCGTGCACAAGCCCACACTTCAGGCACACAACTGTCCTGCTCCGCTGCAGGGGCTGAGTGGGAGGGGTCAGCTTTTCCTACTTGAAACTTTGCCAGGGTCAAGTACATCCAACTTCTCTCCTCTTCCTTCCATCAGTCAGTGGCATTTATTTGGCACCCACTGTGTACAGAAGGCCAAACACAAGAACTAAACAAAGGCCCCTAATTGCTCTCACAGGAGCTCAGGATGCTTTCCTGTTGCACCGCTTCATTTTTTTCACCTCTTCGGGAGCACATCTGGCCCCTGAATAGAGTTAACAGTAGGTTATAATAAAACATTTTCCAAATTGCTTCCTGATTTGCGTTCAGTTTTTAAAGCACAACATGGTTTGGGATGGTATTTAACTCACACTGAAAGCAGAACCAGGAATTCTCCTGAAAATAGAATTTTCATTTGTAACTTAAGTCCCAGTGCAAAATTCAGAGCCTTTTGAACTGAATATTGAGTGGTCTCAAACTTGAGGAAAGAGTTCTTCAGCACCCAAGGCACTAACACCCTCCCCAGGGCCACCCCTGCTGCCATCAGCCACCTTCCCAGTACCATCGTCTTCTGGGAAGCGGTGGGAACTTTCCAGAAGTCTGTGGAAATTGTTCTGGCTTTTCCCGCTCCTCCACGAGAGGAAGGAGCAGCATTGCTAAAAGAGAACGTCCCATAACAGGAGGATTTACCCCAGCAGGCTGCACACGGTGGAGCTCTGGCTGTCTCCCAAATGCTCTCACAGGGGTCACAAGGTCACACAGCCTCACAGGAACCCCGAGACAGTCTTTGCCTTCTGGTTGTGTTGCTACTGGCACTGATGGTTGAAAGTGATGCAGAGTAAAAGCACCTGTGTCTCCGCGTGAATCAAGGCGTGGCACCATCTTACTAGTGGTCATCGTGGTCTGGACCTCCACACACGCACAGTAAGGAGGAAAAAAAGGTTCATGTAAGAATGTCCTTGACAAAGCAGCAAAAGTTGTTAACTTTATTACATCTTTTCACCTGACTACATGTCCTGATAACGTTCTGCGAGAAAATGAATGGGAAGTAACGTAAAGCGCTTCGCCTGCGTGTGGAAGCACCACGTTGTCTTCAGGAAAAGACCTTGTGTGATCATTTGAGTTGTGAGCCGAAGGAGTTGACTTTTTCATGGAATATTGTATTATTTTCCTATTACTGCTATAATAAAATGCCACAAACTTGGTGTCTTAACACGAATTTATTATCTTACGTTTCTGGAGGTCAGAAGTCTGACACAGATTTCAATGGACTAAAATCAAATGTCAGCAGTAAGTTCTATTGGGACGCTCTAAGGAAAATTTCTTTTTTTTTTTTTTGCCTTTTCCAGCTTCTAAAACCCACCTGCGTTCTTTGGCTCGTGGCTTCTTCCTCCTCGTTCAAAGCCAGCAGCACAGCCACTTCAAATCTCCTGCCTCCTCTCCCACAGGTGAGCATCCTTGTGATTGCACCAGGCCCACCCGGGTAACCCAGGATTGTCTCCCCATCTGAAAATCCTTAACTTTAACACATCTACCACATCTCTCTTGTCATGTAAAGTAACATACTCACAGGTTCCAGGGATTAGGAAATCGATATCTCTGGGGGGTCATTATTCTGCTTACCACAAACACCATTTTTACTTGAAAGAATGAATAATAGACAAACTATGATTATTCACACTTGGCTATTTGGCAGACATTTTTTCAAAATCAACAAAGTAAGCCTGTCACTTCTAGGAAAACAGCTCATAGTATTTGTTACCAAAAACAAAATTCAATTTTTTAAGTGAAAAACAGAATTTTGGAAAACTTGTGTCCACCACAATGAACTTGACAACTTTCTCTTACTCAAGTTAAGGACTTTTCTAATAAGATTGGTACTGTGATATTTTGACATTGAATAATGAAACGTGTCCACATGTGGAAGATCCAATTAACTAAGTGAACTAATATTTTTCAAATGACCACTGCATGATATTACAGAGTCATACATGGGTAAACATTATTCAATGTGTAAGAAGGACCAAAGAACTTTAATGCACCGGAGTATGAAAAGTTCATTGATATGGTTTTAAACTCCACTTTGGAACCAACCTTTAAGAAACTACCACTTTCAAATTTTGGTGTAGTATTAAAGAAGACTACTCAGAATTATCTGAAAAGGCTACGAAAATACACCTCCCTTTCCAACCATGTATCTGTGTCACACCAGGTTTTCTTTGTATATCTCAATTAATAAACACACCAGACTAAATGCAGAATAAGATATTAGAATTCAGTCCTCATCTATCAAGCTGGGCATGAAAGATATTTGCAAAAATGAAAACCCATGTCACTTTTCTCACTGACATTTGTCTGTTTGGGAAGATATAGCTATTTTTCATTAAAAACAATTTAGTTGACATGTAATGGGTTTTTGTTATTTTTATTTTTTAATGAATTAATAAGTAAATATTTTTCAATTTCTCAGTTTTAATTTCTAGTATGGTAAATATCAACAGCTACAATTCACATAAACGAAAGGCATTCAGAGTCCTCAATAATTTTGAGAGTGGAAAATGCTCCCGACACCAAGAACAGCTAATCTACCCTATGCCTGGCAGATCAGGAAACAGAACTGAAGTGATGCTAGGGTAGAGTGGAGCCACAGTGAACCCTAACAATGATCTCAATTGACCCTGAGAAATGCGACTGGAACCATCTCCTCAATGCCCCGTCCTAGGGGGAAGGGATCTAAGCACAGGGCAGTTGAAGAGGTGTAGACAGGACGCTGCGCAGTGGGCAGCCCCCACCAGCCCTGGGAAAGCCCAGTCATGTTCTCCTGAGAGCACCAGAATTTGTGACAGCTGCCACAGGGAAGGCATTAGCATTTGCCCAGAGTCAGCTGGAAAGGCAAGGACAATCAACCAAGTGTGATACTTGTCCTTTCCTTCTCTTTTATCAAGGCCCCAATCCACCTGAGGAGCTAGAGAATCAGAAGAGGGAAAATCCCAGAAGACCACACCCCCCCAAAGTGAAGGGGTGCAGGACTGGAAGATAAGACCAAGACCCACCAACATCAAATACCTCCAGCTACAAGTCTGGCTGGGAATGGGGGAGACTGAAACTTTGAAATTAGAACTTTGAATCTGATAAGTTCTCAGTAACCAAAGGATCTGGCAGGTTAATGAATCTATCCAAGACATCATGAAGGAAACTGTTGCTTACTGGGTGCAAAGTCAGGGAACAGTCCCCAAGACCACCCCCTCTTCTGACATCAACTGCAGAGTTCAGGGTCCCCAAAGCCACCCTCACTTAAGGCACCAGTTGCAAGTTTAGGGATCCCCAAGACCACTTCAGATTCAATAATTCTCTGGAAGGACTCACAGAACTCACTGAAAGCTGTTATACACGCAGTTATGGTTTATTACAGTGAAACGAGGCAGATCAAAATCAGCCAGAGGAAGAGATGCACAGGGCAAAGTCCGGGAGAGTTCCACCTGGAGCTTCCAGTGTACTCACCAGTGGAGTCATGGACAGCATTAACTTTCCTGGCAATAATGTGTGACAATACACACTGAGCATGGCCAACCAGGAATCTCACCCCACCCTCAGTGTCCCTTGTCAATATTGAGACTGTCACATGTACATGGTTGACTACTCACATGGCGGACCTCAGCCTCCAGCCCCTCTCAAGACTGAGCTGATACCACATTACCCAAAGGCCCCACCATAGATCACATTGCTAGATTAACTGGTGTGGCCCAAGGTCCCCAGGTAAAAAGACGCTTTTCACAGGCAGAGTATTTCAAGGGCTTAGAGATTACTTCCCAGGAGTGGCAAAGGCCAGACTTCTCTTTGAGCAAAATTAAATTCTTGACTACACATTGGGGAAGGGAGATTCAATCCAATGAAGCTGGTGGAAATGACTGGCAAAAAGTAAAAACATTTCATGTCTGTGCTCCACCCACTGACCACAGGGATGTGGCCTTCACCCTTCTTACCCACGAACTGAACCTTTCTCCCTTGAGCCTCTGTTGGCACTGGTGTGAGTGACAGTGCATTGGTATAGCCTGGACATACCCCTCCCCGTGGGAGAACGGAAAACACCACCGGTCTGAGCAGAAATCAGGCAGGAGGTTATGAGGAACCACATGGGATGAAATTCCAACATAAAACACCCACTCATTTTTATTAAACTCTTCTTAAAATACAAATATTGCGGGAAAGTTAGGACATTGGTATCTGTCATTCCAGTTTCCATATGCATTCGTTTCATCTGCTTTTCATCCTGAAAGCTAGACTAAAATATGTTTGGGAGGAATAGAGATTAAAATGTGGTGAGTCATGGGAGGCCTCTCTTTCAAGCAGGGGAGTCTTTGAAGCCACTTCTGTTACAAACTTCTCTCACTAAGTGTATCCAAAGCTCCTGGAATTTCTCAAGAGCTACCCATAAAGAAACTTCTCAAGTGATAATTATTTAATGGTATCTACCTGGAGCATCATATTGAGAAGGATTTTGAAGCCACACCTGGGCTCTGTTTGAAAAAGTGTGGCAATCCGTGAGTCAGGTCTGTAACGGCTATAGGAGAAGAGAGTGGTGGGATTCGTGCCTCGTGCTTCTCATTCCGATCTAATCCTTTGACCTCAGCCCCAGATGCTGCTCTTGAGGGAAGCTGAACCACTTGTAGACCCTCAAACTAAAGACTTTGACTCTTCATTCTCTCCCCACTCACTGACTGATCCAGCCTTCTGGTCCAAGTTTCTCTCTTGGTGATAATGTTTAACTCCTAGTAGCCCAGAGACTATGTGCCACCCAACAAGCACCACTGTCTCCGAGTTCAAACACAACAACTGTCCCTTCACAGTTGTGCATAGGACTGACTCCTGAGCATGTTCTGAATGCCCAGATGCAAAAAGGAGCTGGCAGAGGTGGACTCGATTTCTCCAGAGCAGTGCTGTGCCAACATTTCCACCCCTAGTGACCAAGGAGCGTGAATTTTCACCTTCAAGGCTCCGATCCTGTTACCACCAGCAGCATCACAGCTGACATCTGTGTGTTCAGTGTGTGCCCAGATATCAAACCCAGCACCTTCAATGTTCACACCGACTCTGTAAGTGATATGATTATTAGCCCATTTTATAGAGGAGGAAACTGAGGGGTCAAGAGGTTAAGTCACTCACCCAAGGTTTAGCAAGGTTCTAAGTGGTTCACCTGAGTCCAGAGATTTCACTCAAAATATTACATCTTATTGCTTAAAAACCAGCTAGGCACAATTGTATTCTATGTTTTAAAATCATATAGATTACATATTCTACTCTATAATAAATCTGGGTGTTTTAATATAAAAATTGTATTATTTTCCCAGCATCTTAGCAAAGCCAATACTCCAACAGGAGATGACATATTTATCCTGAGGCTAAGTTCCCTCCTGGGGTGCACGTGCAGTGTGAGAGAGGCAGCACCAGGGCATCTGATTTTGCTCCATCTACTCCTGGTGATAAAAATCTGTGAACTCAGAAAGCTGGTGTTACCCCCATACATCCATCCTACATGTGAGACTAGGAACAGTGGGGTGGAGGGTTCAAAAAAGAAAGAAGACCTAGGATACTCCAGGCAAAGGAAAACAGAAATATTTTCATTTGAATAATAGATACGCAGACCGACAGCACTTGAAAATTACTCCACTTCTTATTTTTGTAGAGAAAACAAAAGAGAGCGTCATTCTTATTTATGAGGAGCCCATTGAGTTGGCCCTCTGTAAATGGTCATGAAAGTAAACAGGCTTCTTTTAAGCTCTAGGCTTCACTTCTTATTCCTTACTCCAAGACCCCAGAGCCTTTGTCTTGTCACTTCCCCTAACATCAGTGACACATGTTTCATATCTAAGTACTTGGACGTAAAAGTTCTACTTAATCTCAAATCCCCACAGGCAAAAATGTGTAGGGTGAATAGCAACAAAGCATCGTGTAATTACAAGCAAGAAATAACACACAGCATATGCCAGCAATATATTCCATCCTGAGGCCAAATTCCACAAAGATCACTTCTCTGGGGACAGGATTGTACCGTATCCGTGACATGCTGCAACATCGCGTACTTCCAGTTACTTGTCATCTCCTGAGGTACCTAACGTCAATCTTCGGTATTTGGTGAGTAACCTTTGGAAATGTATGTAATTAATCCTCAACATATTGTGTGTGAGAAACTCGGCCAATATCAAACTAAAACCTAAAAGCTGACCTTTGCTTGACTTTAGTAGATGACATTCTATAGCTAAAATAATCAAATTAACCAACTCACAAACCAGAATAGCAACATTTTTTTTTCTTTTTCTGTATTCAAGAGTGAAGGAACATTGTGTCATGAACAGAGGGTGGAATTTTCACTGTCGTACCAACAGCATATTGTTTTACGTGCTCTGCTCCTCTATCCAATGTCAGTAAACCTGAGGCCTAAGGTTGGAGCCCAAGCTTGCTCATGTAGGAGGAAAGTAAAATGACACATGGAATCCCTGCTCCCAGCTCATGACCAGCTGCAGAGCCCAATCTTGAACACCATCGCAGAGAGAGCTGGCCATTGGCTTTCCCCACCACTGGTGCCATTGTCACCAATGGCCGAAGGCAGGCCTGCCACCAGGGAGGGCAGAGGAGGAATAGGAAGTGACCAACTCAGTCCCGACTGACTTGTTCCTAGGCAGAAGTGTGAAGAAGAAAGAGTAGGTCTGCAAGTCACACCTCCTCTCCTTCTGCTTCTTTATCACAGCACTTTTCAGTCTTGGAGCCCAAGCATCACTTTATCAATAGATGATTGGGTACCTGATATCCACCTCTAATGCAGTGCGTTAGTTTGTTAGGGCTGTCACAACAATGTCCTACAAAGTGAGTGATTTAAACAACAGAAATTTATTCTCTCACAGTTCTGGAGGCCAGAAGTCAGAAATCAAGGCATTGGCCGGGTTGATTCCTTCTGAGGCTGTGAGGGAGACTGTTCCATGCCTCTTCTCCAGCCTCTGGTGGTTTGCCGGCAATCTTTGGCATTTTCTGGCTTATAGATGCTTCATTCTGATCTCTGCCTTGAACACACGGTCTCTTCCCTTTGTGTATGTGTGTCTGAGTCTATGTCCAAATTTCCCCTTTTTATAAGGACACCAGTTGTATTAGATTAGGGCACACCCTACTAATCTCATCTTAATTTGATCATCTGCAAAGACACTATTTCCAAATAAGGTCACATTCACAGGTACTGGGGGTTAGGACTTTAACACCTTTTGGGGGACACATTTCAACGAAAAGCATGCAGGATAAAAATATCCCTAGTAAAAAGCTGCATTGGATTCTATGACCCAGAGATGGCCCAGAAAGAGGAACGGGAGAGGGAGTCAGAGCACAAGCTCTTTAAGGTGCAGTTATCCGCCCTCTGGTATATGTGGCCCTATCAATGCCCTGGGCTCTAACAGGCAGGGTGAAGATTCTTGGGAACATGTTAAATTTAAATGGCCACGTCAGAGAAAATGTCACCCACTTCAAGTTACAAAAATATTTATCTGTTTTATTTAAATGGAAATCACCAGGATGCAAGGATGTACGTATCTTTGTGCCAGTCCTGAGCCTTTTGCCCTCAGTTCCATTCTTTACCCTTCCCCTCCTCTGCTTTCTGCCTCAGGGGGCTGACTCTGCAGGCTTTTTTTCCCAGGCTCCCGTGACAGCTGGATTCTGGCCACGTCAGGCCAACAGGAGGTACTGAGTGTAGATTGGAGGGCAAGAGGAAGGGAGAAGCCTCGCTCTCTTTCCCCCTCAGATGGCTTCTCTTGTAGCAGCTGCATCTCCTCCATGGCCCAGTTTCCTCTGGACAGGTCTAACGTTTCTCTAGCTTCTTCCAGATGACCTGACCTCCCAAGCACACTACATCCCCTTCTGTCCCTCCAGCCTAAGGGTGCTGGTGGTTTCTCTGGATTGCCTCACTGACCCCAATTTGGCTCCAGCATCCCCATCACCAATCTAACAAATTCCCTGAATTAAATCCTCTCTGTTAGGATCTGAAAGCAGCAACACCTCAGTAGCAATGAGCACAGTCAGAGCCAAATCTTGGTCTCTATATGTCATTCTCCACAAAAAGGAGTCAGAGATCCTTAGAGATATGGCTGATTTTAGGGCTTTGGTAGGGAAAGAATAACATGAACCTGGAATATCTTTTGGGGCCAGAATGTAAGAAAATACTCAAAGAATAATGGGGACACATCAGAAGGACACAGGAGCCAGCTTGAAGGGGTCCCTCTGGCCAAATTGGGGACAACTAAACATAAAAATAATGACAGTAACATTGTAACTCATTGAAAAAAGTACAAAACCAAGAATTTGTACTGATATGAATTAATTAACTAAAGTTTGATAAGGAACAGGATATTTACGTAGTCTCAAAATAACCTCTCTCCTCAAGTACTTAGTAGCTACACAGGGAAAACGATTAGCTTTACAGTAGAGAAGTCTGAGAGACTTCTAAGAAAGGGACCAAAGCGAACATGATCAATAACATGACAGATCAGAAATGTGCGCCCCTGATAGGATGCATTGAGAAGAACACAGCAGCACCTGTGCGTTCCCACTGAACGTGCACAACCTGGTTCTGATCACGAGGAAACATCAGACACAGCCAATTTCAGGGACATTCTACAGAATAAAGCACCTGTAATCTTCAAAAGTGACAAGTTCATGAAAGTTTGTGATTGTTTCAAAGTAAAAAGTAAGTAAATCCCTCTGTTGGAAACTTAAAGTGGTTTCTGTTGTCCTGATTTTACCTTATCTTCTCAAGAGCAAGCTCTTGCAGGCAGAGAGCTTCCTTATATCATCTACAACACAAGCCCAGTGGCATGCACATAGTCAATACCAAATGTGTATTTGTTGATTTGACCAATGTAAGAACTCAACAGTCCATGTTAGTGAATTTGTAAACTGACTGGAAAAGCCAGTTAACCCAACTGACTAAACTGGTGCTGAGGTTCCACAGTCACTGGTCCAGAATTATGAGCCATGGTGACATGCTGACTGCTCGGCTTCATTTTGACCCAGCTGGAATTTGCATTTGCAGTGGGTCTCAGGGTTTGATGGCATGCTTTGACTTCAACCCTCACGTGGTCTCTGCCAACACAGCAACCCCGTGAGAGAAGCAGGGTGGGTGTCTATCTCTATCTTACAGATGAGGACGGGGGCACTCAGAGAGTTAGGTGACTCAGCCAAAATCACCCACTTAGGAAGTAGCAGAGCAGAGATTTGAACCCAGCTCTTCTGACTCCAGACCTTCCACACACATCTCTGAGCCTGGGGAGAACTAAGAAAGGAGTGTGTCTGCAAGACGACTCATCCAGCCAGTTGTTCCAGAAAGGAGTTGAGTGGCTAAGGGTGTCAACAGCTTCATCTCCATAAAGAAGGACCACATGTTTAGATGATAATATCTACCCCTTAAAGTGAGCCCCCTCCCTCTTGGCCACAGAATTTAACTAGCATCTTAGCAACACAGACTTCAAGGCCCTTAAGATGATATAGGCAATAACATTTACATATAACTGCACTGTAAAAACATCAGAAATGTGGGGCATGCAAAGCTGATCAGGGATTTTCAGAGGCCTGAAAAGTCATCTTGCTAATAAATATTCTACAAATTAAAAGTAAATAAATTAAGAAATGCAAAAATTAGACTTGATATTGAAGACCGTTAACTACATAAATATTTACATTTTGAAAAAAGCATGCATGTGTACAAATACTTAAACTAAATTAGATTCTGTTTTACATTTTTTGCTTTGCTTTCCAAAATTTTCAGTGAGCATCTTCCATTTATTTATTTTTTCATTGCTGCATTCCCTAACTAGATTACTAATTGAATATTTGTTACGTTAATGAACAAATAAAGCAATCAAAGATAGAATAATAAAGAAGAGGTAGAGTCAAACTGTCTGTAGTATTAAATTTTTACCTCACACACGTCTCTTCATGTTTACATTTTGGAAATCAATACTGATTCAAATTACTAGACATTCTAACAAGAAATTAAAAAGCAAAATTGTAGAAGTTGTTTAGTTAATATTTAGTACAGTGTTTAATAACTTCACTCTAAGAAAAAGAGGTTGTCAAAAAAGATAGGCTGAGGAATGTAGGCTAGGAATGTAGTCAAATGTAGACTTCAGAAAAAGAAAAATATAGTCCTGTCCAGTGAGAGGAAGGAATGGAAGCACTGCCCTCACCCTTTGCCCTGTTCTCTTAAGTGAAATTAAGACAATTTCCAAGGACATGTAGGTCTGACACCAGACTTCCCTGATCTATAGTGCAAGCTGACCCGGCCATCTGCCAAATCCCATGGGATTGAAAGTGGAGCCTGGGGGGACACATGCCAAGAAAAACCATACCCCATAAAATAACTTGGATTCTATATACTGCTGCAAACGTGTCAGAAACAAGAGCAACCAAAAAGTCATAGAACTTTGATCTACAAAGGATCTTAGATGCTACCAAGTCCAACCTCCCCCCACCCCAACCCCCATTTACAGATGAGAATACATAGGGCTAGAAAAGGTGAGGGACTTGCCCAAGCAGCAGAACTAGCAATTGAAAAATAGTTGTTGAAGTCCCAGTCCAGCGCTCCTTCTGCTTCCCCATACTTTCCATAATTTAAATTTAAAACACAGATGTGGTGGAGAGCAAGAGTCAGCAAGCTTTTTCTGTAAAGGGCAAGATAGTAAATAATTTAGGTTTTGCAGGCCACGTGGTCTCACATGGTCACAACTACTTAAGTTGCCATTGTGGTGTGAAAGCAGCCATAGATGAAGCATAAACAAATGCGTGTGCCAGTGTTCCAATAAAACTTTATTTACAAAAACAGGCAGCACGCTGGATTTGGCCTGTGGGTGGTAGTTTGATGACCCCTGGTCTAGAGGAACAGTACTGCACTTCCTCAAACTTCGGATTCACTGCCTTCGGGGTCATCATTCAGTCTACAGTACAGGCCAGTGTGGAATAAGAGTAGTGTTTTGATCCATATCCCCAGAGCCACTAGAAAAGTCAAAAAACTCTCCCCAAACAATGTCATAAATTATTAAAATCACATACTTACACACCTTGAGAAAGAAAGGATGAAAGAGGAGACCAGTAATGAGAGAAAGTTCTGGTTATGAATCAGCTGCCTCTTTTTCCTCTTAGCCATTTAATTAATGAGATTAAATCAACTGACCAAGCTTCCTTGTTTTTTGGTAGCTAGGGTACTCATTACCCATAAATCTCTGCTGCTCTCTGGTGGTTACACGAAGCTGTTAGAAGACATTCCAGAAGATTTGAGTACAGTAGACCTTAGAAACTGAACTCACAGAATGCTTGGGACACTTGAAAAACTAAATTAGGGTGAAAGGGAGTATTTTCAAACTCACTAGGCAGAATCATAATCAAATTCCTGAAATACTTCTATAAATGGTTTTCTTCGGTCATAAATCCTCAAGTTTTTCTATCAGGACAAGCACCAGTTTTTCTGACACCTGAAGGTTTATATTTTTCCTTTCTCTAAAGCAGGAGCATCATAACTGAAGCTTTAATTCCTTCAGAATTTTTGGATAGGGCACAAAAAGATGCAGCAGAGAGTATAAAAAGATTAAGTGTCTATCTGGCAGTTGGCTGACAGCAAAGGAGTTTTTAATGCAAATTACAATTCCAGGTGGTACACGTAGCTGAACATCAGCAGACTGTACTTCTCTTTAATGCTGAAAAAAAGATTCCTTATTTTTAATGCCTTAATCACAGCAGAGAGGCAAAGAACCCCAACTTCAGTTTTCTCATCACTGAAAATTGCCATTAGGGGATGGATTGATGTTTCATTTCAGGAAACAAAGCCAGACCACTATTTTCGTATACAGTCATGTGCCACATAACAACGTTTTGGTCAACAAGGGACCGAATATACAGCAGTGGTCCCATAGGATTAGTATCATATAGCGTAGGTGTGCAGTAGGCTATACCACCCGGGTTTGTGTAAGTACACTATGATGTTCGCACAACGACGAATTCGCCTAACGATGCATTTCTCAGAACATATCCCCATTGTTAAGTGATGCCTGACTGCTGTAGGTGTTAGTTGGTAACCTTGGGAGCATCTCAGGCATATCTGAAACTGATCGCTGTACGTGCAGGGCAGAGAGAGAGACCAAAGAAAGAGGCAGCCACTCCAGATTGGTAGGTGGCAGGTTTAGTAAAAAGGGGAATTTACTTATGAGGTTTGGCTTGGGCACCACAAGATGGGTAGATCTCTCTACCTGCCCACCAGAATCTTAAAAGTTGATATAGAGGCCTTCATTGGGTTCAGTCACGTATACGATCCAGGTAGTCTCAACTCACCTTACTATCTCAAGGCTGCATCTTTGGGCAGCTTCTAGCACAGGGAAGGCAAGTAGAACCCACATTCCAAGGACAGGAGAGGAGGTGAGGAGCCTTCTATTGCCGAGGTCCAGCTCAAGGGTGAGTCAGCTCACATCCTGTCAACAACACCCTCCAACAGTAGGTGTGTGGCTCCTGATGACTCCAGTCAAACAAGGAAGAGAAGGATTCCAGAAACCAGGGAGAGAAAAGTAGGAAGAGTAGGAATAATGAGATGGCTTGAATACTATGTGAGCACAGGGGTTGTGACTATCCCACCCACTCTGGTTAATGGTCACTCCAGGCACAGTGACTAATACATTGTAGAGGCTCAATATGCCTTTACTGAAGGGGTGGAGAAATAAACAAATCAATCATTAGTGTTTATGAGAGCGGTTTATAAATGATTTAGCACTCTACAAATGGTCATATTATTCATAATGTAAGTAGAGAAGACGTAAATTACAAATCAGGAGTTAATGGCAAGAAATGGCCTGGCTAACATGGAAGAAAGCTCTTTCCAAACTCATAATTCTGTGCCTCATTTCTCAGTAACAGAGCATCACAGAAATCTGAGGTTGCAAGGATTTTAAGGATTTCTTATCCAAACATCCATCTGATGTGCTTTATTCAGAGTTCTACAATATTCTCACCAAGCGGTAGTCACCCAGCCTCTGCTCCAAGACTTACAGAGACACGGAACTCAACATCTGCAAAGACACTGTGTATTTTTGGTGGAAAAAGGGAGTTGAAACAGTCAGTCAGGGTAGAAAAAAGAGATCCTAGAGTTGTGCTGTTCAATATGGTAGCCACACGTGGCTGTAGAGCACTTGAAATGTGACAAGCCTTAATTGAGATGTGCTGTGATTTTGAAGACTTAGTACAAGAAGGATGTAAAATATTCCATTCATTCTTTATAATGATTATACAATGACATCATAATATCTTGTATACATTGAGTTAAATAAAATGTTACTAAAATTAATGGCACCTGTTTCTTTTTACCTTCCTAATGTGGTTGCTAAAACATTTAAAAGTACATATATAGCTCACATTCTATTTCTACTGGACAGCACTGGTCTAAAGAACACATTTTGTTTTTCTGACAATTTAGCAGAATAAAAATGATGCCTTTAGGAGACACTGACTTGGAAACCCTGGTCTACTTTTAGTGTGGAAATCAAAATCTGTACAATTTGAAGCCCATCCACTCTTTCGTGGTGTTTTTATCTATCTCTGTTCCCTTGGTTGTGAAATGGAAATAATATTTTCTTCTCTCTGCCTCCACAGAGAGCCTTAGACTGATTCTGAGACTCTCATGACAGACCGCTGTCGTCCTGAGACAGTGTACAAGAAGAACCGCCTCCACTCGGTCAAAGGAAGCCTCTCCCAACACTCTGAATGGTCAGCTTGACTGGACACCACCCCAAACAGCAGGCAAACCCCACATTTTATACTATCCGAAGTGTTATTGCAGCTAAAAATAGAAAAGAAGCTCCTGATAGCAAAAACACTAAATCTTAACCAATTATTATAAAATGTACTATTTTACTACATAACTATAGCATATATATATCATAAGTAATAAGTCTCAAGTTGAAAGTGCCTGCAATATTTAGGACAAGCATAATCCTTAAGTGACACAGTGATAATTCTATTCCCACAAATCAGTTCGAGTATCATTTAACATTGTACCTATACTTTAAATGTTTAAGCCTTTTAAAATGGTTTGTTGAACGGTCTTGAGACAGTGGATAAAATATGAAATCATTTCACTTTACTCATCTTACTCCCTGTCATGAATGCGTGCAGGCTTTATGACTCCCAGTAGCTTTAGAGGAAGCATCGCCTCCTTACACACACACACACACACACACACACACACACACACACACACACACACACACACAGGTTGGTGACCCAACTCCAGGGATTCCCTCTTTCCCAATATTCAGATTAAGCAGAATTGGGTTGGGATGAGAGGAGTCTCTATTGACTTGGGCGGGGTCATCTCTTCTCCCTCTTCATCAGCCCTGGAGGGTTATCTGCTCCCAAGCTACTGCTCAGCTCTGAGCCTTTGGAACAGCAGAATTTGGCCACTGATATGTCAGATCTGTCAACTGTGAAAAATGGTTTCAGGCAACATTTGAACTGCCATGTGATCCTAACATAGCCAATAGCACAGGAAATGTAAAAATGCATTTTCTAACATTGATGGCCATTAAACTTCAAGTTTAGTAACAAAATGATTACAATTGATTGTGAATGTCTTTGGAAGTTTTTAAGATCAGAAAACAATTTTACCTATTTGAGCAGAATATTCCTTTTGAGGACAATGAAATAAGAGTTCCCCAAGCTTCTTCCAGCAACACAGATTGAGGTCACTAAGCTATTTCATGTAGCCCTTAAAGGAGTAAGAATGTCCTCATCCTCAGGAGTCATTTCTTAAGGGTATTTCTCTCTATTTTAGAGCAGAGAGTTTGACTGAACTACTGAGTTAAGCTTTGTTCTATCAGTACAAGTTCTAGGCATTCCAGCAAATCTAGTTTGGTTTCCTAAAGGAAGAGAAAATAATTCATTCTTTGAAATGAGTGGGGGGTGGGAGGAAACAGCAGGGAAGTTTCTCCTTGCCAGGCACACGTCTCCCATATGGACCAAGTTCTCCAACCACTTGTAATAATCACAGTGAAAGTAGAGGCTTCTCCTCATTCCGTTCCATCAGAATCTGGCCACGTAGTATTGAATTCTACAAAGCTTGAAATAATCTAGCTCAGTGGTTCTCACTCTTGGCGAGCATCAGAATTACCTAGAGGATTTGTTAAAACACACAGTGCTTGACCCCATTCTCCTAGTTTCCAATTCAGCAGGTCTGGGGTGGGGCATGAGCATTTGCATTTCTGACATCTTTCTGTGCAACACTAATGCTGCTGGTCCAGGGACAACACTGAGAATCACTTATCTAGATACAGGTTATTCCAATAAATAAGTGCAGTGATCAACACGGGCAAGAGCTGCCCCTCCACAATGCAGATTGAGCTCTCCCCTCTGAAAGTATTTTCAAACAACTTATTGAGGTCATTCTTCAACATATTAAACCAAAATATAAATAAAATAAGCATCAAAATATGGTTCAGAAAGATAGTTTTTGTATGCTTGATTAAACAAATAACTTGCAAATGTGGAGCATAATATTTGATTTGAAATATAACCATTTTCCATGGAGATCATTTCTACCAGGGAAAGCCCTGGAAAAATGAACTGTATTCCTCAAATTTTAATCAGTGTAAAAAAAGAAAATCCCATTTCATCATTCCATGGTTTTTTTTTGTTGCTGTTCTCATAATATACACTTTTCTGCTTAAATCCAGTCAGCTTCAAATAACCATTAAAAAAGTATTTTTGAAATAGTATCAAATGCACCTAGGGTTTATATTTAAAATCTGATCCACCTTAAAAATCTAATGATTTTCTAAATTATCTAAACTTTGTAGTGGCACTCCAGGACTACCAGAGGCCTTGTAACTTTTATAAGACTGGATATTCAAGTTTTCAGATCTTAATTACCACTAAAACATTTACACAGGCCACTAATGAATATTAAGGTGACTGATGTCACCAAATAAGGCTCTAATTAATGTTTAAACAATCTTTCTAAAGTGATGTTTGGAACAGGTCTTTCAGAACACTTGGCCAAAGTCTTCCCGCCAGAAGAACACAGTCTCTCATCCTCCAGCTTCCCAGTTCTCTGAACTCCACGAAGACGAGACCAAATGGAACATGGTGAACTGCCCGAGCCACACACCTGGGGAGAACAGATCTGTCCTCCCTGAAGAGTCAGACAACCTAACCTGTCATCAGCAGGTCACCAGATGCCCTCACATGTGAGGAAAACGTACAGGGGTCAAAGGGGAAACAACATCCTTGGAAACTCTGCTTAGCCTCCTGCCTCTTTGCAGCGCACCCACCCAGCTTCCAACTAGGTGAAGATGAAGTATTTCTGACTGTATCTCTTTTAAGGTATGACTTAATAATCGTGTGAACTAAGCACAGTTAAAAAATAAGCTGCAAATAAGGCATAGTTATACATAAATTTAATTAAAGCAAAAATAACAGTTGGGGGGGAAGTAGACTCATGAATTTTATTAATAACAAACTAAGCCTAAGCCAAGAATGTGATGCAGCTGCTGCTAAAAATGAATACTTTTCAGGTAAGGAGATGCCCCGCCCATTTTACTCAACAGTAGACAGACCACTTGCGGAATGCTGTCTTAATTCTGCAGACTACATCTTAAGAGAGTCATCAACACACAGGAGAGCCCCAAGGGGTGGCCAGGATGATGAAGGGTCTCAAAAGTATGTCTTTGGGGGAACATTTGAAAGAACTTAGAGTGAGTGCCTGCAGAAGAGTTGGACGTAGCGCATGGACACATGAACCTTCTCTTGAAGTATCTGGAGAGCTGTCACCAGGGAGAGAGATTAAACTTTTTCTTTTCCTCTGAAGACGGAAGAATAGGCACCTATGAGAGCATCACAGAGGTCAGGAACACGGCTTTGAAGTCACACTGTGGATTTAACCTTGGTTCCAGCCGCCGTTGGATGAGTAAACTTGGGCAAACTATTTAACCTCTGTGAGCCTCAGGTGTTCCTCTGAAAAGGGGGATGTGAGAAGCACCTACTGTTAGCAAGGATTCAGTGAGACAACAGATGTAATAAGTGTTCGGATAATATTCGTTTGAATCAATTAATTAAAGAGAGATGCCTGAAAACACAATGAGCTGCCCCTAGAGGGGGGTTAGCTCAGGCTGAATGACAATCTGCCAGGGATGCTGGGATGGGTATCCCGCACTAGGTAGAATTAGGTAACCCGTAAGGACCGTTTCAATGCAAAAATGTTTACTGTTGTTAACTAGCACTCAACTTTCTCTCCCCTGTGCTCCCACTGCACTTTGTTCTTACCCTTATTGCGGGACTTATCGCCGTTTCTCGCCATTAGTTATGAACGTGTCTGTCTCCCACCTCCCCTGTGAGCTCCTCAAGGTCGGACGATGGCTCATCCATCTTTGTTCCCTGTGCACCTTGCCCAGGGCCTGGCATACAGCAGGCATTCAATAAATACTTGCTGAGTGAAGATACTCAGATCTAGGTCCGACCTGGGCTCGTGGCTGCTTCTTTATCCATATGGCAATTCCTCCAGGAAAGGCCCTGGCTAATATTTAGTCCAGGAAGTTTCAGAATTCTTGCAATTATCACTCAGTGGACCTTAATTTTCTGGGTGAATGAAGCATCCTAATTGCACAGTATCAAGTACATTGTGAATTTATGAAGTTTGGATAAATTCCAGATTCCCAACATGTGAACTCCCCTCCTAGGTTCACAGGCCGTGGCACTTCGAGTTCTTGTACATTGTCCATGGTCACTTTTTCCAGCTGACAAAGTAGTTCAATTCACACCCATGGAAATCCTTATGCACATCTTCCCTTTTCTGTACCAGAAGTTTCTAAAAGTGTCAAGAGGCATAATATTGCAGTCCAGCCACGGTATGTCAAAACTAACATCTGTTCATTTACCAGAAAAGCATGTTTGCAGAATTACCAACTCTGATTCTTCTAGTGCCTTAGCTCTTCTCTGGATAAGACTGAGGCATCTTTCAGATCCCCAGACTTATTAATCCTTAATACGTTTGTCCAAGTCCTCACCAAAATGTTAATGTTCCTTGGGTCACTCAATAAACGCTTGATGAGTAACTGACTAATACCCGGATGGGATGACAGAGGCAATAAGACAGCTTGCAAACTCGCTTAAATTACAGCCATGGAGTAGCTTAGGCAATTAGAGAAAGTATTTCAACCACCATTTATCGTAGGAAAAAAGTTTTGATACTTTATCCTCTGAATAAAACCTGTTCTTAAAGAACCAAAACTCCCCAAACCACTAAAACCTCAGAACGGGATATAAATAAAAGTAGTCCGTGAACTGCCAGTCCTGCTGACCCACAACCTAGCACCATGTGATCCTAAACGTCCTGACAGTGGATCAGTCTCAACACCACACACTCTCTCTGCTCTGGAATGTGGGGAAGGGAAAGTCTGAAGGGAAAGCCAATCTTGGCAAAATCTCTTCTGTTCTTTCCCATATGCCAAAGATGTGAGACTCAGGAGCACTCAACTCCCCAACCCTGGGCACGGCCAAATCTGGCCTTACAAACCTCACAACAACCATTTCCCTTCTGCTTCACACGGTACGTGCAGCACCAAGAGCACAGGGCCACCCAAACTGCACAACAAAGGAGGCATGTGTTTCCCATCAGGACCAATTTCCTCAGTAATAATCTAGGTCATTTCTTTACGATATTTTTGAAGCCACTTTTTCTATAAACTGTGTCTGAGGTTTTTGGTGAAGAGAATTTAAAAAGCCTTTCATAAGGCAGGGTTCATCTGGATCTCCATCAACTCTCTAATTCTTTATGTCATTGTTGTGATTCTTTGTCGTTTAAGTCCTAACCAAGGAATCATCTACACCAGCAGGAGGATCTATGTACCATCTACCACCTTTGGCCAGTGATGATCAAAATGACTTTTATACGCTTTTCTGACAACTATTTAAAGAGTAAGTCAGGAAACCTGAGACAAAATGGTAACCCCCCTAGGACCTGTTGACTCTGTGGGTGTTTATTACTTATTATTACTCTGATGTATGTCGTGAATCACTAGTAGGCCCGATAGTTTTGTGTTCCTGTTCCTTGGTCCAGTGAATTTAGGGTTGCATGGGTTCAGAGTAATTTTTGCAAAATGTCTTTCTTAGACAACATTAGGAGAGTATTTTGTATGCAGAGTTCATTAGTCAGGGCCACTTGGCTAAACCAATTTGACACTTAGAGAAAAGGCCTGCACAATCATTACACCTCCTAGAAAGTAATGGGGAAGGATCTAACATAAATGCTGCCTGAAAAGCCAGCAGGGTAAACAGAACACAGGAACCGCAAGATATCTGAAGACCAATTAAGAAACACCAACCCCTATTCAAACTGAGCAAGGTCACACAGTGCTCTGCTTACATAGGCAAGGAAGTTGAAAGACCACCCTGACAGAGTATGCTCTTTACAGTCATCGATGGCAAGAATTTTCACGGCCATTCACCTGGCAGTGTGGGATCTTGAATGTAGCCAGGCAGGCTGCCTCACATAAAGCTGAATCTGTACCAGTCCTCATAAATGTCCAGGAGTAAAGTAGAAGTCACTCCAGCAGTGACAAAACCACACTCAGTAAAGATAACTTTCACAATATTTTTCATAAGAAACTGTAATCAAAGATGTTAAGATCATCAGCCATTCTCTTTGTAAGAGATTACAAAGTTCCACTGTCTACACGGCCAAACTGGAGGTGAGTTTATGCAGCATACTCCTCCAGATGGAAGACATCCCTTACAAGAGGTGTTTCCAAAACCCCCTTAAGAATGAACAATTTCACAACACTAGTACTTAGTGCCACTATGTGCATCCTAGCGAAATAGTCCAGCTACAGAAACTGATAACAAATTCCCCAGGGTATTCCAGAAGGAAACCAAACATTCAAAAGAAGGAAATGGTGTCAGCCCATCTGGATCAAGTCTTTTCTTCATTTCATTCAATCTTCTCTAAAAAGAAAAAAGGAAAAGAAAAAAAAGAAGAAGAAGAAGGAAAGACTGAAGCAGAGCCTGGACATCAGTTGTACGTACCCAGAGGATCACACTGGTTATACTATCAACAGACAATGGTGGTGAGCGAGAATGAGGGGAAATGGGCCATGGGAATGAAGCTCTAAAGTAGTGTACATTCCCAATGCATCAGCTCTAGACTATTCTTCTAGGAATCTTTGCAAAGTCTGACCACACCCAAGTAGAACAACAAATACAGCACAGTCTAGTGAACACACCAATATTTCTCACTCTCTGAGGGGCATTCCCAGTTAAGGAGTGCTTCACTTAGAAATTCTTTTTGCCCCTTAAATATTCCATTGCTTTATAGAGACCTGGCTTTCTAAGATTCCAGATCTGCTGATGTAATCAATAATAATTATTATTATACAGTGTTTGCAGTTTGTGATATAATTTTTCACAAATATTATCTCATTTAATAGCGGTGAGGTTGGTCTTATCATTATTCCCAATTAACAGATAAGGGCATTGAGGCTCACAGAAGTCAATTATCTTTCCCAGTATCACATAGCCTATGAAGAAGCCAGAACTTGAACACGTATCTTCTGAGTATGAATTCTTTGACCTTTTTTCTACATCATGTTCACATCTGACCAATGACGTGATGATCGAAAGGTTTAAAAATGATCAATTTAGAAACAATCATACAATATGTCAAAACACAGGTGAAAGCAAGAGATGACTAAAACCATAGCTTTGCCACTTGTACTCATCCCTCAAAACAAAACTAGTCGTGAGGCTTCCTGCTGCTACTCTATTTCTACCATATTTTCCTTTCACAAAGGGCAGCTACTGCCAAGTCCTCATTACCTAATGAGAAAGCCTCTCCTTGGCTCTTCTCTACCTGAGGACAATTTCCAAAATGTCAAGAGATTTGACTTGAAATTCCGGGCTAGCGTACTAGCATGAATATAAATTTCTGTTTCTTACCACTGACATTCCATCTAATAACGCTGGAACTGAGCTTCACCACAAAATACCAGCTGTCACGAAGCCCTGCTCATAAATAATGTCCCATACCAAAAAGAATCGCACTCAGACTGACAAAGAAGCCTTTGTGGTTTATCACGGAAGATAAGAATTTCCAACATAACCCTAATATCAAGCCTTGACAGTCTGTTCTATCATCAAGCTGTTGGTAGGTCTTTTTTTCTAAAGATAAGCCTTTCCTGTCACTTCTGTTACTATGTAGACCACCATGGAGTCTTGTACGCAGTGAACGTGACTTCCTGCTTACACATAAACCGGAAGGGGCACAACTGCTTGCTGACGCCACTAGTGTTGCCATGTTATGTGCAGCCCTCCATTGGAAGCTTTTATGTAGGAAAAACTATCCAGCTCACCTTTGTAAGCTGATCAAATCACACTGATTATCTCATCTTAAGCTGAGTGTGTATAGAGGAATTCAGTAGAAAAACTGGCGAAGAAATTTAAATTTTCACAAAGACTGAGTATAAATCACCTGTCCATAAAGGGTGCCTTTTATGGGAAATCACGTGATTATCCAAAGGGATCTTGTTTCCAGCCCATTCTGGAAGTGTTCACATGAATATGCTACCTTCGAACTACCTCTGGAGACCTGACATTGACTTTGACATGAGAAGACTATAAATCACAGTAAAACATGCCAAGCCGCTCAGGATAACCCACGAAATACACACATTTCCATGTAAATTGACCAGGGAAGCATGATCAAGAATGCAATATTGATTTGGAAAAATCACTCCAAGGGAACAAACTTTTGATTGCGTAAGACTCCTTCTCACAACAGCTTGAAACAGTCCTGGCTCCATCTTGTAGAACTACAAAATGAATCACAAAACTTGAGAATGAAGGAGACCTTATCATCTCGTTCAACCTCCTCATTCTAGGTGGATGGGAAGGAGGTGGGGATGACATTTTTAGCTCTTTATGTGCATTCCAAATGTTTTACTTTTTATCATGGACATTTTTAAACATACTTAAAGGCAGGGAGACAAGCACAATGAGCCCCGTGTATCAGGACCAGTCACACCAACTGTGTAGCCAAGCTTTTAGCCTTCTCACTTTTCACATGAGGAATTCAAACCCAGAGAAGTAACTTGACCAAGGTCACTTAGTTATTTTGTGACTGATCCATGACTCTGCGACTCTCAAAATTGTGCTTTCCTGCTCTGCCTCAGTGCTCTTGCCGTTTGTAACAAACAGATTGGTCAGATACTTCCATTTCTAATAGAAGTCTATATTTATCACCACACACACACCCATTTGAATTGAAGGGATTCGTGATGAGGAAATTTACCTAGACTGTCACTATTGTAACTCTCCATCACCAAGGAAAGAGCCGGTATGAACAAATGGTGTGGAAGACTGAGGACAGCCTGATCTGGACTATGAGAACACCCTGGCCAACAAAGTTATGCAAAATACCTCTCTATGTTCAGCAACAGGAAATAGTTCTATTGACTTATATAATGGAGCAGTTTCTCAACAGCTATCTTAATTATAGTTGTCCCTCAATATGCATGGGGGATTGGTTCCAGAACCCCCTCAGATACCAAAGTCCATGGATGCTCAACTCCCTTATATAAAATGGCATAGTATTTGCATATAACCTACACACATCCTCTCATATACTTTAAATTATTTCTAAATTACTTATAATACCTAATACAATGTAAAGGCTATGTAAATAGTTGTTATACTGTATTGTTTACAAAATAATGACAAGAAAAAGAAGTCTGTGCATATTTGGCACAGATGTAACCATCATAGTCCTTCTGATCCAAGATTGTTTGAATCTGTGGACGCAGAACCCACAGATACAGAGGGCTGACTGTCTTCTCCCAGATCTGACTGAGAATGTTTAGCAGAAACTGAAAATGTCCTGTTTTTTGCTACATCTCCTGTTTGCTTATTTTTAACACTAGAGACCAGGAACTACAGAATCAAATCAAGGTAAAGCTATGTCATTATAATTTTCTGGGTCTTGCGTTGTCCACCCTTCTTAAATCAAACCAAACTACCCATGTAGCATTCAGCTGGCCACTGAGAAAAACAAGTTGTAGGCAACCCTACTCTGTAAACCTGGAATCCCTTTGTTTTGTTCCTAATCTTGCCCTTGCTCTACTCTCTCCCCATTTGGTCCAGTTTCCAGCCCCTCTCTTACCATTTGCACTGTGACTGACTGATTTTGTCTTAACCAATTTGGTATCTTTGTTGCTCTTTAAAGCATCAGTTTGGCTCCTCCGGGGCCCAAGTACCTCAAATCACCTTTTCTCCTGCTATTCCTTTCAAATCCAAACCCCTACAGAGAGAGATTTAGGAGAAGGTCATGGCTGCAGACAGGTCAGTGTGTGGCAATGCCATGTTTACAGCCCGGGAAGTCATTATTCCCTCCTAGGGAAGCTTGGCTACAATTGCCGTTGGATGATGCTTTTTCTCTTAGACCAACCAAGAGCTCATCTCATCCACAAATGCAAAAAAAAGAAATCATTTTTTTCTGCCTTTTACAACCATTGAAGGTAACAGAGATACTTGATGCCCCTTTTATACTCTGATACCCTAGGAACAGCCTTGAAAATTGAATTCCAATATGCTTATTAAAAGAAGTAAACTTGGTAATTTCCTTGCCAAGGAGTTCAAAATTAGTAGTTTTATTTCTCTTAAGTGTATGCAATCATGTTATAGTGATTTAAGGTAAAATTACCCAGAGTAATGTTTGCAGCAAAAGAAGACCTATTTATCTCTATCCCATGTTTACAATTCAACCCAACCCAACACTTTAATGTGAAGACTATTCATTTTTAGTTGTTTCTCATTCCTTCTTTGACATCTATTGTTGAAGTGTAAATAAATCAATAAAGAAATACACGGTCAAGGCTCTAAAAATACTACATTAACCCACTATGGATCTGGATTTGTGTGTGGATGCTTGTGCGTATGTGTGCCTGTGCACTTGTGTGTGCATGGATGCGCATATGCGTGTTTCAGAAGCGGAAATTCATTTGCATTGATCCGTTCTCTCAAACTCCCAATCTCCCTGGTGCCAACAGCAGGAATTTGTAAATTGGTGAGCTCACGATTAGGAGCAAAGTCTGTTGCTCAAGAGCCAGGCAAAGCTAACTAGTCCACGGCAGCAAAAAGAAACAAAATTCATGACCTTTGTCTCAGTAACATTATATAGATTAGCTACTTAGGCTGGAACATAAAGAGTTAATCTTAGAAGAAAACCTCATATCCTTAAGACTAAACTGTTACCTACCACTCAATTCTCTTCTTACCCCCAAATTCACCATCTAGTACTCTAACATCCACAAAACCCCAGAGAAGAGGGGGTCGATGGAGAAGCAGAATCCATTTCTAAAGCTGGACGTATAATCCTTTCTGCCATAACGTAATACTCAATTTAAGCATCTTTGTTTCTAATTAGAGACCCCATGTCTTCCTGGTGCCTAGAATTTGACATTTTAGAGTTATCTGATTTTTCTCTTTTCTTCTATTCCATATCTAGCCAGTCTTTAAATCTTGTCAACTTTTCCCATATAAAATTTCATCAGTGCGTTCACTTCTCTAAAATCTTCCACATCCTTACCCTCATCACATCATGCCTGGCCTACGACAACAACCATTTAACTGGCCTCCTTACCTCCATTCCTTTCCTGTTCTAATTTTACACACCACAGTGCAGGAAAGAAAAAGAAAGTCCCCCAAGTGCTGCCATCCGTGTATTTCTTACCTCCAAAGGCTTCCTGTTGTCTCCGAGTGAGCTTACGATGCTCTGTCTGCTGCTCCATCCTACGGCCACTGCCCCTCCTACCCATCAAGTGTACCCCCACTGCCTCCCAACCTGAGTGTCTGCCCAGGCCAGTCTCCTCACTGGCCCTAAATAGCTACTCTTGCCCTGCTCACCTATAATGTCCACTAGAACCTAAATTCAATCAGGGCCATGTTCAGGACCAGCCTCCCTGGTTCAGCCTGGTGACCCCACAGCGAGTTCTCTCTTCCTCTGACTCCTGAGCACTAGAGTGAGCCTGTGCCACCCAGTCTAGTCTTGACTGTATTCTGTGTTCATGTCCTGTTTTCCCAACTAGACTGCACACCCTTTAAGAGCAAGGCTTGTGCTTCATACATCTTTGATTTTCCCACAACAAGGTGTGCAGCATGCAGCAGGTATTTAATAAATAATTGTTTTAAAAAATATCTTCTTGAAGCAATGAGTTGGAAAAAATTTCTAAAGGAAGGTGAGTCTTGAGATACAATCTAAAATAATGAAGATGAATTGGGAAGAAGAGAAAAACACAGAGTTTCTCCTTCAATAAAAATATCAAGATCAAATGAATGTTATTCATCATTCTATGTTGATATTTTATATAATTATTATGGTCTTCTCATTTTGTATAGAGTGTTTATAAATCTTAGTTCAATACAGACTTACCAAATAAAACAAATATTTTTCTAAACATTGAAATATAGTCACAGGGGCCGCCCGGTGGCGCAGCGGTTTCGTCCGCGCTTGGCAGCCCGGGGTTCGCCGGTTCGGATCCCAGGCGCCCGCGGACGCACTGCCTGTCAGCCATGCCGTGGCGGCGTCCCATATAAAGTGGAGGAAGATGGGCAAGGATGTTAGCCCAGGGCCAGCCTTCCTCAGCAAAAAGAGGAGGATTAGCAATGGATGTTAGCTCACGGCTGGTCTTCCTCACAAAAAAAAAAAAGAAATATAGTCATACACTGAAATAACACTCAAAAGTTTATAACTCAAAATAAAAAATATAAAACATTTTTAAAGAATTGAAGTAAAAATTAATTTTTTAATAGTGACCTTATATTCAAGTAAAAAGTAAATAAATATCACAAAACTGGCTTGTACTAACTTACCTTTGATTTAAAAAATAAATTAAAAGACACCCTGGCCAAATTAACTTGAGCCAAGGTCTTAGCAAAGAGGTGAGTGGAAAGTCGGGCCTGGACAGGCTCTCACGCTGGCTGCTGAGAGCCCCTCCATGCCAGGCCAGCAGGAGGCCCAGTCTGGTTAACGCCCAGGCAGTCAGTCCAAGCCCCTGCTCCATGGACACTGTGAGCAGACTGGCCAAATGGAAAAAAGGTTCTGTGGCTTGATTGCCAAGAAAGTGTGATAAGAAAAACCTTGAAACCTCAATGAAATAAATCCACTTCTAGAAATCTTTCTTAAGGATACATTCAGAAATACAGAAAATACAATGGTATTCCTTACATCATTCATTTTAACCTTTTAAAAAATCAGAAATAATCTATAATGATCACAGTACGTGAATGAATGGCCTTTATAAGTTTTGATAGAGCCATCCCAGAACTCTGAAAGCGCGTGCTCAGAGTGGCCAGACAGGTCACCTAGACAAGGGCAGTGGGCTAGGGGATGTGAAATCTCCTGGTTCTAAAATATATTGGCAACTAATTCAAATATTTGTTAATAGTGCAAAAGCCAAACAAAATATGTCTATGGGCCAGATGGCCCACACACTCCCAGCTTGCTACCTCTGATCTACGTGGTGGAAAGTTTTTGAAAATCATGTGATTAAAGAATTTTTAATGAAAAAGCTCTTTGTATATTAGGTTGAAAAGGAGAGGGGAGTGTAGGCCCAATTACTTAAAAGACATATGTGTAGGGAAAAAGACTAGCAGGAAAGACCTAAAATCCTGACAGCTCTATCTGGAGGGAGACTATGGATGATCTGTTCTCTTTACACTTCTCTATATTTTCAAAATTCTCCTCAAATGAGGATTTATTACTTTATAATATTTTTTTAAACTATCTTAAAGATGGAAAAATGCATTTGCTCAGCCTTTCCTTTGGGTTCAACATCAACGTTGCATCATTAATTGGTGATATCCCTAAAAAGGAGCAACTCAGAAAAGCTGATATCTCTTCATTTTTGCAATCAGTCATGTTAAATTTCATGTGTAAATGGCTGTTTGTGAAGTCCCACAATCTTGAATTGCTGTAAGACGGAATAATTTAACTTCATTAACAGGTTGGAAACATTGCTGAAGGTAGTTATAAAAATAATGCAAAGAAATATAAAGCACTCAGCCCAAAGACACACTCAATAAACTGTAACTTTAAAATAAAATATTCAGAATTAGTAGAGAGTAGAGGTGTCGCATTCTCAAATGAGAATTGAAAATGAGCAATTGCATCACTTTTTTGAGGCCAACAATAGGCACTCCAGAGTGAAGCCAGGAATGAGTTTGTAAAATGGATAACTACCAACAGAAATGTAACGCCCGTAAACACAAAATGGATCAATCTCTTTAAAAAGAGAAGCACAACAATATGCAAGGGTAGTTGGCTTTTATGCCATCAGTTAGACATTATGTTCCCTTTCCAGTGTTCACTGTGCCCAGAGGTTATTACTAAAAGCCAGAATTATGTGCATATATGGAATGTTTTCCATTGCATTTCAAAAGCTGCATATGGTATGATTTGGTCTAACTTACAAAATGAAGAACGCTTAGACTAAATCTATATGGCCTAATATAAATTCCTGAATCGAGAAACTAGCTGAGCACCTCGGGGCCAGCACAGGGCTGCTCTGGGAAACCAGGGCCCCCGGGTCATCCTCACGCTACTGTTCCTGCCCTGACCTCCCAGCCTCAGCTGGGCTCTTCCCATCACCTGCTTCTGCTGCAGAGCCCAGGCAGCACCAAGGAGAGATGCTGGTCTCTCAGGAGCCATTTAAACCTGGAAGCAGGGACAGGAATTTTCCTCATGATGAGGGCACCCTTGCCAGACTGTCCTTCACCTGCCATGGACTCCCCCATCCTGGACCCTGACCGGGACTTCGGAGCTCCTGTGTTGGACTCCTGCATTCCGCAGCAGCTTCGGCTCTCAAGGACGTGACTTCAGAAACACCTGCCTTGACGTTGCCCTTGGTCCACTCTGATTTTGAAACCATTGTCACGGACCGTTTGATAGCTCAGCTGGTAGAGGGGAGGACTGCAGACTGGACATGTGTGAAACCATTAACTGTGGCTCAGTTACGAGCTTCTCTGAACCCTCTCCCCACCTCCTCCCTCTGCCCGCATCACCACTGTGTCTCAGATTCTGACCAGCATGGTTGACTGGAAACCACATCCCTGATCCCTTCCAGGTTCTCTTTGACCAAGCCCCCAACCCCTGGTGATCACCCTCCAGCAATAAAACCTCATTCTAACTCCTTTGGGGAAGCTTGGTTCAAATATTGGCCAGAAGTTTTTAAAACATGTGTTTATCATAACCTACTTTCCCTTCTTCTGTTTCTGTTCCCTATTTAGCCAATATTAATGACTTACTTCAGTCTTTATCTTCCACTCTGCAGAGTTCTGGAATTCTTTGGAGAAAAGGTGTTTGGAGACTCAGAAGAACAAATTCTGTCATGTAGCCATCTCCAGGAATGAATGAGACACTGGATAATCCTGAGACAATCAGGCAACCTTTCATGAAGCAAATTTACCCATATTTACTTTTATGTTTGATTAGCCAAATACGGAAGTTATTTTGCATTCTCCAAACCCAGATTAAATAAGAGTGGGAGGAAACCTACCTGTCAGGAACGTATAAAATTTTACCATGGGTAAAGGAGGGTTACCCGTTGTCATATTTTTCAATAATTCCTGAATCACATTGGACCCTAAACAAGTAGCAGACCCTGAAAGATGGGCATGTGAAAGAGAACCTCAAATCTTTATAAAAAACTTTTTCCTTTGGAAATGTAAATTTGATAATAATATCCACATGTAGACCAGATGATTTTATTTAGTGTTCATCTTAACAAGAGTGTCTAGTTTGGGGGCTAGGAGGAAAGATGTCATATTATTTATCTGCCACATCTCCACCCGCCACTTAACAACAGATTGTACTTTTAGCCTCAGCCACTCGGCCCAACATGCTCTCCTGTCCCCTGGGCACTGTGCTGCGCAGCCTCAGACATAAGCTTGCTGTGAAGGTGCTGACTTGGAAGCACGGATGCTGAGCTCACAGAGTAACCATAAGTACACACGGGTCCCTATGGCCAGGGAAAAAGAGAATGCCAGAGCTAGAAGCCATCAGCAACTCAAAACATGCAGAGGGACAAGAAGTCACATTAAGGGGCGGGGCAAGGTAGAGACCTTACACGTGCCCATCAACACTAAAGCACGTCCCTCTCCACTGGTGGCTGAAACAGGCGTTAGGTTTCCAGGCCTGGGTGGCTTGTGAGTTCTGTACGACGTGGTCTAGGTTTTGGCAAGTAGATTAATACTAGAAAAGCGAGTCTCATGACCACCTCTGTTTGCCAGTATTCTGTATTTTCCAGTCTCCTCGATAATAAAAGGAAACTTGAAGTAGGAAATTTCTCAAGATATTTTACTTCCTCTTTCTGCTTCTGAGGAATAGTTTTATAAACTGGTAATGAGATATTCTCTCTCCCATAAATCAGTATAAAAGTTGAGAGGTTAAAAACATTGTTTCAAGTCACATAATTTGGCAATAAAAGATGGCCTCAACAGTGAACATTTTAGGTAATAATTTAAGCCAACCTGCTCTTCTAAATAGAACAGTCCTGGGACAAAATTTTCTAAGACAATTAGATGGAAACCCTGGAGCAACCAAATTGCAAGTTAACATGTTTATCTCTGCAGGTTGCCAGTGACTCCCATCTTTCTCCAGTGAGTTCTGGAACAGACAACAAGGACTGGCCCTCACGTGGTGCACTGCTGAGCCCTCCCAAGTGGGGGTCACTGTGAGGTCCTGATGTAAACGTGCACACAGAGAGCAGCACGGTGTATCACAGGCCAGGGACAAGAAGAAATGATTAAATGCCATTAATCAGCGTGGCTTCCACCTGTACATCAAAGAAATCCTGGCAAAGCCAGTGTTTTTATAACACGTTCACTAGCATAATCAGATTCCTACTTTCTCCATCTTGATTTAATAAAACTGAGAAGAATCACCTGATTTTATAGATCTTTCCAAGCTATCAATTTTATATTTTTAAGTCAAAATTAATTTAAGACTGTGCTCAAAATAGAATAATGTCTAAACCTGTTCATTAATGGAAAGTCCATTTAAGCTTGCAGCTTTGCAATTCCAAGTTAAATTCTGACTTTGAAACATCACTGGCAAATCTGAAGGTAAAATAAGAAAAAGTGAAGCAATGGAAAACTCTGCCCTGGCTCACAATGGGAACAGAAGGTATTTCCAATCCTCCACATGTGTTTTAGAGCTTTCTTTTACGAGGAAGAGCGATCACTCCACTACTGTCACAGAGATCACTGCGTAAGGAAAACAAATTTCTCTAGAAAGAAGTTATCTTTACATTTACATTTTTAAAAGAAACAGGCAGCATTTTAAAGAGGCAATTCTAACCTAATCGTCTCCTTATCTAAATACTTTGCAGAGTATCATGTGTCCTGGAAATAGGCCATTAAATCTATTTTCCTGGTAGAAACTGCAACATGAATTAGTGATTGATCATTCATCTAAAATGAAATTGTCACTAAATGTAGAATGAGATCTAGCTGCTCATTTTATCTGTGGCATTCCAAATTCAAATATGAAAGAAGAAAAGGTAAAGAACAATTTCTTTCTTTAATTTAGATCATCAAGCTTCTCTCATTTATAGTAAATAGGTGGTAAGATATTGATACTGAACCTCTTAATCTCAAGTTCGTGCGCTTGATGCCCAGCAAGCCAAACACTGAGACGCCAGTGCTTGGAGACACAGAAAGATTTATTCGAATTAGCCAAAATGAGTAGGTGGGAGCCTGGGTTCACTCAAATCCGCCTCCCCCAGAACAGAAAGCAGGGGGTTTATAGAGCTAAGGGGCTTGGCAGAAGGGGCTTCAGGGAAACAAAGGGGTCACTCCCATAAGCCTCTGGGCAGTCTGACTTCTGGGCTTCAACAGCTGCTGAGTGCGGCCACGGTGATTGCAGCCTCCCCGAGGGCATTCTCTTCCTCCTGCAAAACAAGCTCCCAATCTAATCCTCGAGACCCCTGAGCAACCCCTCAAGTTACACAGGAAAAACAGCAAATCGGTTTAATATCTTCTGTATCCCTCAGACACCCGGCTTCAATACCAGAAAGCGCAGATTCTTCGGGAAAAAAATTATTTCACAAAAGGTTTCTGTATAAAAATGTTTAAAGAGGGAAAGTGGTGTCCCTGGTGAAATAGAAAAGGGAGGCAGAGAGGCATCTTAACCAATCATCACCAAAAAGCAGTTAGAATTAAACCAATATCTGTTTTCAAATCATTACAGTTTGGTTTTTCCTCAAACTTTGAAAATTTTCTATTTTATTTTTCTGTACCTTCCAAGCAATAGCAATTTAAAATCTGAATCAAAACTAGGTCCCTCATTCATTATAGGAAAGAAAATATTTAAGGTTTTGTTATCACACAAACCTCTGAGCGTTTCACAGCAGCAGATCACCTTCACTCAGTACTTGACAACTGACACTCAACAGAACTAATACCTGTGCCCTGGGAGCATGGAGCCAAACAGATGCCTCCAAGTGCCCACGCCACGTCGGGGAAACACGTGAAACCGGTGAACAGTTAGCCACCGATGATTAAGAAGCTAGTAACCGGGGCGGGGGGGGGATGGGAATTGGCCACCCCAAAATATGTCTTTGCTGGAAAGATCCTTTGACCCCCACCCCCACTAACTGATCCAAGTTTGAGATGGGAGGCCTGCCCCCAGAACAGGCCATCACCATAGACATTTCTGGGTATCAGGGGCTCCTTGCTAAGCCCTTTCTTAGTTCTGGTTACTCTTTGTAAGAGACATTGACATTTGTAAAGGAAATCTCCATTCGTAAAGGTATCTTCCCTGTACCAGGAAGAAGCAGGGGATGACCTTACCTAGAAACTTGTCAGAATGGAAGGCAAGGACTTAAATCTGCATGATAAACTTACCCATTGTTAATTGTGCTGTCCGGGCAGTATGCTATGACTCCCACTAGGTTCCTGTAGACAACATCTCCCTGGGGCCTGGGTGACCATGGTAACGGATTTTTCCAGCTATTTTTTCAGGAGTGGCCATTCTGTGGACATGCGTCCTAAGAAGAGGCCTGAAGCCTGACTACGCTTGCGCAGATCATCAATTACCTCATCTCTCCTCACCCCCAAAAATTTCAGACCACCTTGTCCCCACCCCATACATATCCCTGAGTCCCTGTTTTCGGGGAAGCGGATTTGAGATTCTTTCTCCCGTCTCCTCACTTGGCTGCCTTGTGATTAAACCCTCTCTCTGCTGGAGTCTCGTCGTCTCAGTGTCTGGCTTTCTGGGCGGCGGGCACAAGCGGACCTGGTGCAGTAACAGCCATCCTGGAGGAGGCTGGCAGGAGCCGTCTCTCGGGGCCTTCCCTTTGGTGCCGGGAACACCAGCCACTCGGCCAGGATTGAGACAAGCGACTTTCCCTCGCGGTGAACCCTGGGAAACTGAATACCACAGTTTGCTGCCACGTGCAGAACAATCAATTTTGAAGGCACATCATCACTTTCGATAAAGATAATTATGGGAACTTAAATAAAGCTGACAGGTTTAACCAACTACTTGTCCCTCTTTCTGGCAATTTTTTTTTAGAAAAGGGAAGAACTGAGTCACACTTCACCCTGCTCTCTGGTGCCTTTATTTTATTCTGCCCTACAATAAGGAAACAAACAAGGAATAAAATCACTTTTTAAAAGAAAACTTTTATAAGATTAAACAATGCCTTCTACACGGATCATACCCCCAATTCTATCAACAGAAAGTCAAGTCAAATTTGTGTTCCTACAAACCCCCCATCTCCACAAGTGCTCCAATCTCCACCTGCCTTGAGCCTGTGGTTAAGAAGCTCAGGTCGCTGCATCCTGATGTAGCAGGCCATACATTTTTGTAAAATACTAGTTCATGATCTGTGAATTACTCAATAAGAATAAGATAGATATAAACGTATGAATCTGATCTCTTGACACATTTAGGGTTATTTTTGAATCTCTGTAAACCATTTCTTTCAAAACAGTTTGTAAACCACACATGGGTCCACCTAATTTGTTCCTGGAACAAAAAATAAACATTTGCTTGCTAGTCATAAAATAGCTGTCTACACATGACCCATTATCTCAAGCCAATTGAATTATTAATTATTGTAGACCAGCTCTGCGCCAAGCACTCTTTGGTTTTGTGAATAACAAATGAGCAAGCCGTGACCCCAACATCAAAGAACTCAGGTTAGTGGGAAGTCAGTGACAGAAATAAAAATTACAACACATCCCTGGTGATAATGGAATGGAAGCACATACATGGTACAGAAAAAGTCATGCAAGAGGAGTTTTTGTGGGTTTTTTGAGGCTCCTTCAAAGGCCCACCTGCCAAAAATATGCACATTCTTCCCCAAACCTGCCATGATGTGTGCAATATTGAAAATAGGGGTTATTCATTGGAATAATGAATTATTTCCGGAAAGCCCATATACAATGTTGGTGGTTTTTTTGCAAAAGCGTGATACCTTAACAGCTTCATCATATTGGCATAGATTCATTTGTACCGAAAAAAAAAAGGTACACAAGATATGTGTGTTTTGCTGAAAAGATAATTTAAAGTTTAGTTCATGGGACACAGCCCATCAAGGACCAGCTCAGATGGAACATATTTTCAGAAGGACCTAGAAAGTGGACCAGCACCATGAGAGCATGAGCCAAGAGTGACCAGGGCTTGTCCCAACCAGACTTATTAAAAACAGGGTTATTACCCACTGTTTCTTCTAACCCTAGGTCCCTAACTAATCAGTCAACAGGTATTTATTTGATACATTTCTCCCACTTCATGTTTTTATAGTACGGTCTCTGGAGTCAAATCAAGGCCACCCTCCTCTTTTCTAAAACTGACTTAGATTTCCTCATGTCTTGTTGCAAATGTAAGAACAAAAAAACTGCAAATTGCGGTTTCTGACGCTGACGTTTAGGTAAGTGGTAGCTGATTTTCCTCCTGCCCTTCCCAAGCAAGACTGCTTTAGATTGCTGTGACCATACTTACGTCTCCTCTGTTCCCTTTAGACAGGTCACGAATTCCTTCTCTCATTACAGGACAGCTGGTGCTATGCCCCCCACCCCTCCAATCTTTCTTTAATCAACTCCATCAGTTTTCTTTCCATCCTGCCTTAAGCAGATGAGGAAAAAATGAAAGTTTCTAAGAGTTTAAGAGAATCAAGTTCAGGAGAGGCCAAACAATGACTCAGCATCGCTAACCGTCAACAAAATCTGGGGCAACAACCGGGCTCCAGGTTGGTCTCCATTTCTCATCCTCATCAAAGATTAATCAAGGAATGATTTTCATCTCCACACCATGATTGCATTGTTTGCGTCTTTGAATGGTAATTACGACTCAACTGTTGCTAAAATCCATAATGTTTCCTTCTAATTGACAAGAAAATGTAGGGAGGTTCTTGAAAGAGTTTATTAATAATGAAAATGGCACAATTATACACATGAGAAAAGAAAGATCCTTTTATATACATAAAGACTTTAAAAATTTTATTTCTAATTAGCTAGTACTAAGACTAGAACATTTCAGTAACATGAACTGGTCTGATCCATAGTTTAGGTAAAATGTCATTATAAACACGTTGAAAACAAGTCCTTCATTATCTATATCCCACACTGAACATATATTATGTATATACACAATCGCTTCAGAATCATCACATAGTCCTGATATATAAATAATTATACCTTTATTCTCCGATATCACAGTTACTTTTTTCCTATTTATGCCCTTAATCTCTAAAAAAGCAATTAAATATAAGTGAGGGAAAAAAGCCAGGATGAGGAATCATTTCACCTAGGCTGTAGCTGTAATTGTGTGGGAGTGTTTTAACCTGTGTCTTTCTATCCTGAGGGGAGTGGTCTACCCTGTGTCTTTATTAACTCACAGAAGTAGTATAATGTTTTACAAAATGCACAAGTCAAGGAAATTTCCAGGCAGATTCGTTAAATCATCTATTACTTTCCGATGCCCTCCCACATTTCCACCTCCAATCAGGATCTGTTGTGAAACACAACGCAAGTGATTTGAGGAATGTGACCTTCACACCATTTTCTGCATTTATTACACACCTGGGAATAGAATGAGCTAGGACCCATGACTCACTGCAGCTGGACTGTAAATGAAGACGGCTGGCCCCACCCGTTCCTACTGGGAACTATTAGAAACATCTTAGAAAAAAAATGACCCATATTTTTCTTGGCTAAAATATCTCAATTTAGTAAAGATAAATTATTCTCCTAAATCAGTTGTTTCCTTATGGAATAAATTTGTTGCCCTCTCTTCCCATTTCAAAACGAAAATTCAATTCACAGGCTGACTGATGTCAAAGTATCCATTACTGAAAACAAGGAAATGACACAAAGATACCAGCTGCCTAAAAATCATGAAATGGAAGGCAGACCCAGAAAACAAGCATGCAAATGAATAACTAAACCAGGTATCACATTGAGCAACATATTTTTAGAGCCTACAAAGAATATTTGTGCAGTTTCCATCTTTTTGTGAGAAGTAATATGAAGTCAGGGTGATTCAACTACATTACAGTTCACTATGCGGTCAACAAGCAGGGAGGAGGGGAGCAGCCAACCCTGGTAACCAGAAACTGCAGAGGAAGAACGAAGAACAGGTGGGAATAAAATCAGGTAAACCTGCACTTGTTTTATAAGGTAAAGTAATGGGACTTCAGGGCACAAAATTTGAACGAATACTCTTAAAACACTGCCATGGTGGAAATGGAGCCCTATTTATTTATCAAATAAATTCCCCTTTGTCCAGAATCCATGAAAATAAGAATCGTGGATGTACACTCAATTATAAAGGCTACATCTACAAGACTCCAAAGCACCTCATATACCCCCCAAAACGTTTGAGTTATTTACCATGCACTTTGAGTGCTAACTGCATTTTACTGTTTTTAAATAAGGTGATAGTTTTATTAGATATTATATTGCTAAGTTAATGAGAATGTCCTAATAAACAGAACATTTCATTCCTCAATCACACAGCCTAATACTTTTAAATGACTACCTGCTGTTAAATCACCTTGGGGAAAGCTCTTTTAAAAAGAAGATCTTTCGGGGTTGTTTGTCCTGCTAACCTGATAACTCTTTTAGTCCTTTAAATTTGCACTTCGGTGGATCTTCACTGTGGACTCTTCCTTCTCCATGTTTCTCACTCTGGCTCAGCTGTAACAGAGGCAGGGCGAGAGTCTTGTTCCTGAACTGAGGCCTCGGGGTCTCTCCCTGAGAGCGTAGGAGCTCCTTTAACTCCTCCATTGGTAGGTGTGGAGCAGACACTCGTGCAGAGCTAAGTGGCCTGCTCTTGCATGAAAAGGTCACACAGAAGGAAACCAGAGACAGAGACGTGTCAGAATTCTCTAATCCCACTTCACTGCTTGGCTTCTGGGAAACAACAATCCTTCAGCTCAGTTGGTGCTTCTCCTAAGTGTTCCACATGGTGACCTGCCCTAGACTCCCTTCATGTCCATCTAGAACTCTGCCAGCAAGCAGGCATGCAAAAGGTTGCATTCTAGAGTTCATTTGTGATAAAAACAAATTTTCTTTTTCATCGAACACAACTAAGTTTAGGAAAAAAAGTTTAAAATCTTAAAGAGAGATCTGCAGAAGTCTTACAAATAAAACTAAGCATTTAGTAGTGACAAATGTCATTAACATTTATAACGCTTTAAAAGACAATTATCAATTACCTTCCAAATGGCCCCAATGGAAAATGTCCCAGCAGTGGCTTATACCGATGCTGAACTTACAGAGAATCTGTCATGTGAGTAGGGAATGGAAGACAATACTGGGATAAGGGAACTACCTACCTACCCACACACACACTCACACTCCCTGTTACCACACACACTTTGCAGAACACCTGGATATCTTCAAGGCTTTCAATAGCTTTACTGTGGCATGTAGTCAGCCCAGAGATTTAGTTTTTGGTGTCCTCATGAGTGAAATTGGCAGTCATCAAGTTGAGAAAAAAAAATAAGTGAACCAAGTATTTTATCTTATGGTCAATCTGTCCCTGATTAGTTATATCTGGTCAGAAAGAAATCAAAATGTTCAAGATTGTTTTGGGCTAACACGAAGACATCTACCATAAAATACCTGTGTCAACAACAACCATTTGCATATGCGACTTAATATTGATAACAACAATTTGGCTCTCTCCTTGCCCCCTCCATAGCTACCCATTCAAAAAGTACTAGGAAAGAGGAAAACTCCCATTTTCAGTTAAAATTTATATAAGATGTGGACTTTTCCTACCTATAAAATTTTTTTAAATTTAATTGCAATAAAACTGTCATGTTTCATATAAGCAGATATTAATTTAGACGTGAGATATGACACAAAGGAGAAGCAATGCAAACAAACTCACCTATAACATATGAGGTAGTCAAGTGCTGTTTTCCAAATTAACATACCAGGAACTAGAGAGGAGCCAGGATTGGCGTAGGACCTCTTCAGATCAGAGGCAGAGTCAGGGAACCCATTAGTTCTGACTCAGTTCACCCATCAATCAGCAAAGTGTATTCTCAGCACTGTGGCCTTGACCCAACACCCACTCCTCCTCTGTCCACAGGATTAAATTCATCTTCAGTCTAATGGGAGTCCTCTGAACTTTATACGTATGTATTGTCCTTGACAACTAAAAACATAGGATATTAACATAACAACAATGTGGTCTTGATTAATATGCTCAAGAAATTCAAAACTCTGGTAGAAGCATGAAGTACACATCTGAATCTATACCGCAGCAAAATGTTGCTTTTTCTTCAACAGTTTGATCCAAAAAAACCATATTTTATTTAGATGAATATCTGACTATAAACTATATTAAACTACTTCAAAAGCTTCTCATTCTGGCTGACAATAACAAGCATGCTATAGAATACTCTCTCACTAGGCCTCCTTCTCCTGGAACAGTCTCACCTCATCCTCCTGCTGGGAGACCGGAGGCACAGTCACTAAGAGACGCCCTCAGAGACTCAGAAGCGACAGCAAGTTCAGCCCCAACTCCCAGGCCCAGCTTTTTTCTTGTAGAATACTTTCCAGAACTCATACAGTTTTGAATTTCTTTAAATACAGCCTTTGGTCTTTGTAAGTATAAAAATTGTCACATCTTACTACATTCTGAAATTTCAAGCTACCAAAAAAAAAAAACCACTTGTGCCCCCAAATTTAATTTTTTAACAGAAAACTCTTCTTCCAACAGAGTTCAAAGTCCAGGTTAACTATATGACACAGGTAACAAGTGATCTTCATCTTCTCTAGGCTTCCACTCAGTTTCAAAATAGGAGTTTTGGTTAAAGCTCTTCCCTGCCATGAAGAAAACCAAAAAGCAATTAATTGAAAAGCAAGGACACACTGAAATGCATTTTCATTGTAATACATCACCAAGCTATGTTCCTAAAATCGCCAATACTTTCTATTTTCTTTCTTTGCAGGAAAGTCCTGTGCTTTGCTAAGTTAAAAAAAAAAAAATCCACTCTACAAAGACCGGGTAACGCTTTCACTGTGACCTAATCAAGTCCATTAACATTTTCTCGGGCTACCGGTAGATGAAAACTCTGAGACGAAGCGAAACTGAAAATGTGGTGTGGATGATGTGCCTAACATTTTTCAGTGCCATGTTCCCTCAGTGAACAGCCCCTTAAGGTTACAGCAACTGTTGGACGTTCCTTTGTTTCACTGGATCTTCATGTTTAAATTTTCTTTGTTATATGGATTTTTTGTTTATCTTAATGCCAGACGGTTTACCAGAAGAAACTGAAGCACGTAGTCAGTCTGTCTGTCCCTAATTAAGCTCTCCTGAATCCTTTCTTTGGATGTGGGAGCCTACGTGAGATGCATTTTTAATTCAGGGAACACATTCAGGCAGGTGACTGAGGGGTTTATGACGTGTCTTAAGAAAGATAAAAACAGTCATGTTCTTTCTACTGGATGCCCCTGAGGTGACGCCATAGGCCCTCTGCCGGCTGGAGGTGCAGGGATGAGGGGTGTCCTGGTTTAGAAGGCAGACTCCCCGTAGTATTGCTGTGACAGCATTCGGCAAGGTTGGAAGCACCTCTGGGGGGGCCAAGTCAGATGCTCAGAGATGTTTAAAGGAGTCTCCACCACGCACATGGAATTAGAAAGGCATCTTCCTCAGTTTCCTTACGTGTCAATCAGTCCCCTCCTATCAGAGAGGAACCATGAGTGAGGGGCTGCCTATCAGAGAACAGGGATTTGGAGGAAAGGGGCGGAGGCTCCAATCAGAGCCAGGAGTTATCCTGACCCTTCATCAATTTCTCCTGCAAGCATTGCTTCTTAATGGTGAGTTGCTCTGGTTTTCTCTTCTAAAAGCCAGGTGCAGATCTGGCTCGGGTGGGACGCACCCACAAGGAAGCACCTTTGTGAGGGCATCAACAGGACCAAATATAAAAGGTAAACTATAATCCCACCCACTATACTCAATTAATGCCCATAATGGTCTCTTTACAAGACAGTTTATTTTTGTAGCCTAGGTCTGGTTATGGATCCTGGGAAACAAAGGAAAAAAAAAACTACAGACATTTGCCCAAAATACATGCTGGGAAAAGCAAATGGAAAGAGACAGAACGAAATGTAAGATGAACTTGATAGAGGCAGGAGATAGACTTTACGGAGATTTGTGTAATTCAAAGTACACTGAAAAGTATCTATAGAGATGAAAGAAGATGGATGTGTTGAAACACCTGAGGATTTATAGCTACTCAAATGTTTTCATAGAAACCGTTTACGAAAAATATTTCACAGCAGTAGATCATGGGTGACATCTGTGGTATAAGAGAGACAGCATGACACAGCCCAGGGAGCTCTGGGCCAGGATGCATAGTGTCTTAGTTTTAAACCTCTGCCATGTGCTATCACGGTGATCTTGAGTGAGTCCCTTCGTCTCTGCGAGGTTTCCTTTCCTCATTTCTAAAACTTAAATAAGAAACATTCAATTTATGAAGCCATTAGGAGGAATAAGTGAGGTAATCTGTGTGGAAGTGTATTAACTGCAAAGAACTCAGCACCAAACGTTGGTCATCACCAGAACCCGGGTCATGTGGGCAGGAACTGTGTGCCCACGCTGGTGGCGTTACTCTAAGGCAAAGTGTTAAGACCGGGGTCGGGGTGCTGTCATACACTTACATTTGATGTTGTCTCACAAAAGCTGCAAACTGAGGATCACGGGCATACAGTTCCAAAATTCTCATTCTCTCTTGAATTTCCTTTAAAAAGAAAGAAAAGAAAAGAAAAAGAGGCCAAACATTGCATTAGAAAAACCTCAACAGTGTTTTAAAAGGAGTTCTAATTTTCATAAGGAATTGTGGCTTTCTGGACTACCCAGGGGAGAGCTATCGGGAACAATGGCCTTTTCAGAGAAGTGGAAGGTGTGGCTACTACCCGAACTGCTCTGAGTAAAGGTGTGGATACGACGTGAACTGCTCTGAGTAAAGGTGTGGATACGACGTGAACTGCTCTGAGTAAAGCTGTGGCTATGATATGAACTGCTCTGAATAACTCAGACATAAATTTCTAAGGAAGGGAGGGAGGGAAGCGGGAGCATTCGCTAATAATGGAAAAAGGAACCACTGGTTGGGGAATAAGGTACAGCTCAGAATTGTATACTCTCTACATACCACGTCAACTAGGAGATATCATGAGGCAAAACACTAATCAGGAAACCATTTTCACCCTTTCTTGAAGCCCATGTACACACATGTACGCACGCATGTGTCACACACACACACACAGCAGCAGAAAAGCAGTTTCCCACCTCTCTGGAAAGCTCACTGTTCTCATACATTTGTCTGATTTCTTCCCTGCTCAGACCACCAGTTACCTCCCCGCCTGCAGAGCTGCAGAAGGGATGCTGAGGGTAGGCTCCCTTGTACTGCTCGAGTCCGGCCATGTGGCTTTCGTACATGGGGTTGGACTTCACAGCATTTTCAATGGATGAGAGGCTTTCAGGCTGCCTGCTGGACCCACAAAAAGAAAAGTATGGTTGATTCAGGCTCTTCTTTGGATGCTCAACTACTTGGGAGACTATTCACCTAGAGTAAGATTTCTGTTGGGGAAGAAAAAGAGGTGAACTGGGTAAAAATGGGGGGAGGTGACTATAAAAACTATCCAGATCTATCTCAAAACTTATTTATCAGGTGTTATCATTATTATCTCCTCAACCGCATGGCTAGTGCCCTGTGGAACTGCCCCATGTCTCATTCATCTTCATTTGCCCCACAGCGCCTGGCACTCAATCAATGTTGATGGGGAAATAGTCTGCCAATAGACAGTATTTCATTAAACGAATATGGCTCCATCTTTCCCAGAGTCGACAAATCAAAAATCAGTGTGTCAACACATAGAGAATCTGATCAAAATATAAATATGGGGGGACTGGGTCTCAATTAAATTCAATTCAGGTCTACAAATATTTACTGTGCATTGATTATGTGCCCAGGACTGGTCTAGATGTTGACGACACAAAGAGTTTGTTGGAATCCCTCTCAAGAATGAGATTACAGTCTAATGTAAAATCAGACTCAACAAAAGTATAAGAACAGGGGCCGACCCAGTGACACAGTGGTTAAATTCGTGCACTCCACTTCGGCGGCCCAGGGTTCACAGGTTCGGATCCCGGGCGCGGACATATGCACCACTTGTCAAGCCATGCTGTGGCAGGCATCCCACATATAAAGTAGAGGAAGATGGGCACGGATGTTAGGACCAGTCTTCCTCAGCCAAAAACAAAGAGGAGGATTGGCAACGGATGTTAGTTCAGGGCTAATCTTCCTCACGGCTCCCTCCCCACAAAAAGTATAAGAACAATGGGAGAAGTAAGTCCTGGGTGCTCCAGGGACCTAGGAGAGGTGCCCCTCAGCCAAGCCAGAGGACGAAGGAAGGCAACCCAGACCTGAAGCAGTAGCTCCTATATACTAGAAGCATGTACAACCAGGGATTGTGATCACATAACAACCAAAAGGTCCTTGGATCACTAGTCTAGCAAGCAGAACAGGTTTTCTGTCCTCCATTAATGAAGCTACACTTAACTAAAAGAGAACTAGATTTCATTCCTGTCAGCTTCTTACCTAGATTTAAAATCTGGCTAATTATCACTGGAATGAGCCAAACGGGAACAAACCAACAGATCTGGTCCTCACGTGAGGGCCTCGCCTGGTCTCCATCACCCTTCCAACCCCTCCCCCACCATGAAACAGGCGTTCTGGCCACACCCAATGACGCTGTTGCTTCAGTGTGACCTGAGATTCACGCATGCCTCTCTGACTTTGCTCACGCTCATTCGGCTCGCTAGGAAGTGTCCCACCCACCCGCAGCACACGTCTACTCTCCTGTCCAGCTAAATATCATAACCGTCATTAAAGCTTCCAAGACTCTCTCCCCCAGACAGGACGACTTCCTCCCTCCTCCGAGCCCCTCAGCATCTTACTCACGCTGCTGCTTATGCTTGTGTCCAGTCTGACACCCTGTGAGGACAGGGACCAGGTTTTTACTCAACTTTACAGCTCTCTCCCCTCCACCCAGTTCCTTGTCCGATATTTGCCACATGGTAAGTACTAAATGAATGAATACAGAGAACGTTTTATCCCATCAGAGAATGATTTTCCTTATTTACCTGAAGGGCCTCTCTCTTTCTCTCCCAACATGCTGGGCTTGAAGAGTCCTGACGAGGAAGAAGATGACAGCAGAAGAGATGAGAAGAAATCCAACCAGAGAGGCGACAGCAATGCCGATCACCCAGGGCTCAGACACAAACTCCTCACAGTGCTCCCCTCGGTACCACCAGTTCTCACCCACCCGGCACCTGTAACGAGCAGTGACCAAGCCCAAAAACAGAATCACTCCGCTGAAAGTACCAGTTAACAGCAGAACCTTGGGCGGGACTGGGGAAAGATGAGAAACAAAGGCTGACCACATGCGGCCTCAGTGAAGAGCAGAAGGTACAGGTTAAATCGTCACACGATTTAGGGCTGTGCAAATGCCCGGCACAGACCAGGGGGTCCTCAACTACTTGTAAATGACTGACTAAAAGGCTGAATAGACTTAAAGAAAGTATTCTATCCAATTTCCATATTCATGGACAATGAGAAACAGGCCCAGGACGGAAAGTAACTTGATAAGATCACTAGTTAGTCAGCAACAGAGCTGGGTCTAGAACGCAGGTCTGCAGACTTCTCGTGTCCTTTCCCCACACAGCCTCCAGACCATGCTCTCCCATTCATTCCCAGAGCAGCAAGGAAATCACTGCTTTTCAAAATAATATTAATTTCTCTGGAAATTGAGAGACTCTTTTTTCCTTTAGTTTTCTAGCTAAACTTTACACTTTTTCACATAGAAGAACTGGATCATTTCCACCTATTTCTTCTGTTTTTGGCATCTAGGCCACCATTTGCCCATCTTGGCATTCACAAATTGTCCTTTTGTTTACGCGTGCCCTGCTCACTCCCCGCATCTCCCCTTTGACGCCCATGTGACTGGTTGTGTGGGAGGGGGTGGATTTGTTCTGCTTTGCTGAGGTGAGGGGTCGGGAAGGCTGGTCAGGCTACCGGAATCTGCTCATATTCTGCTGCATTAATTAGGTTCTACCTTTAAAAAATGATCTCAGGTACTTAAAATATATCTGTCACAACTTCAGAAACTTTAAATACTTGCTTTTCATTATTTTTGAATACTCAGTAGGACCAAGAGCAGCCCAAAGCCATTAAGAATATCATCTGAATAGAACAAACTCCTTTGTTTTCAGCTTCAGATACAGTGTCAAGTGTTGATCTTACTCCTAAACCTAATCTGAGCACCAACGGCCTTATCAACAGCACTAAGAATATACAAAGTTATGTTCAAACTACTCTGAGCTCTCACAGGAGGGTGCGTTTAGACAATGTTTTCTTATAGCATAAAATAACCAATTGAACTGGCCATAATTCAGGCCTATTAATAGATTCAATCTTCATATAACTAGATGGCACCCATCTATTGCCTAGATATAACTTCTATAATAAATATTGCTGTGGTTATCCGAAAATCACAGGTGTGGGCCCCTTTTCTTCAGAGGAAGTATCTATAACCTTGTGAAGCTACAATCCCTAACAACAACATACCTACAAATGGCCCCATGTCCGGGTATAATGTCACACTTTCCATCATTCAGGCAGAAGTCAGGCTGTAGGTCACAGAGACTCTGACAGGGCAGTTCCTTCACACTCTGGTACCCAGGGTAGCATCTGCACTCCGCTTCTCCACTCCAGGGGTTGACCAAACACTCGGAAAATTCATTACATGCCTGAAACTTGCAAGGGTTGGCTTCATCACCTAAAACATCAAACAAACCAAAGAATGATGCAAGGAAAGGCAAAACACAGGAACTGAGGTACATGAAGCCCCTCCACTAAGGCTCCCCCCTCTCAAGTACCATGGGACAACCCCCTTCCCGAACCACTAAAATACACCATCACCACCAATACCACAAAAAATTTGTGACTCATCCTTGATTGATGAGCTTTTGTCAAATTTCTCTGAAACCCAGAGCCAAATCATAAAACCCAATCACCTGGGTAAGCCTCTACATGTTTTACCTAGGGAGCATGCAGAAGCTTTAAAATCCATGTTATGTAATTGTAGATCTCAATGACACAGTTTTCATGTACCATTCATTTCCACCAACCCTACCCTGCTCTAATCCACCTCCACTCGGCACACAGTGCTACATGCCCTGCCCCACACTAAGAATATGGGATGGGAGACAGATCCAGAGCAGAACTGATGGGAGCCTCAGGGATGGGTATAGCTCAATAAGAGCAGCCTAAGAACAAATCTCAAATGTTTCAAGATTTGTAAAAGCCAATGTTAGAAAAATAAATCAGCCTGTGCCTCCTCAGGCCATTCCCAACAATATTTTGGATTCAGTAATTTCACTTTTCATTGATGGGATAGGAGAAAATGACAATTTTTAAAAAACTAATTAGGACAGAAAACTGTCAAATATGATATAAGACATTGATGATGGATGGGCCTTCCATCCTACCGTGGTTCTACCATATGTTCTTCACTGGTGAATGGCAATCTGTGAATTGCAAATAGGCAAATGGTGACATAGATACCAAAAACAGAGGAAATAAGTGGAAATGACCTATAAACTCATCTATATGAAAAAGCATAAAGTTTAGCTGGAAGGCCAAAGTCAGGGGAGGGGGTACAGTTAGAAAACAAAAAGCATAGTCTGTTAGTTTCCAGATAAATTAATATTGTTTTGAGAATCAGTGATTTCCTTGCTACTCTAGAGACAAGAGACATTTTGCACAAATCTGCGGCCTTGGAGTTTGGAGGATCTCTGCAGCTGATCTTTCTTGGCCCTGTATAGGAATGGGGGATGTACTGGGTTCAATATGTCCCCCAAAATTCATATCCAACCAGAACCTCTGAACATGACCTTATTTGGAAATAGGATCTTTACAGATGTAAGCAAATTAAGATGAGGTCATACAGGATTGGGGGGGGGCCCTAGTCCAATAATTGGTGTCATTATAAGAAGAGGGAAATTTGGGCACAGAAACAGAGACACATAGGAAAGAAGGCCATACAAAGATGGAGGCAGAAAGTAGAGTGATGCATCTAGAAGCCAAGGAACGTCAAGGATTGCTGGTAAACACCAGAAGCTGGGAAGAGGTACGGAAGGACTCTTTCCTAGAACCGTCAGAGGGAACATGGCCTGCCAGCACCTTGATGTTGGATTTCTGGCCTCCAGAACTCTGAGAGAATAAATTTCTGTTGTTTTAAGCCACCGAGTTTGTGGTCCTTTGTTACAGCAGACCCAGGAAACTAATACAAGAGACCACAGACAAGACGTTCATATAAGCAGGAAAGCATACAATGTGCTGACAGACGAGCAGTTTCTACAGGGGGACTCCACAGCAGGAATCCACTGTGTATTTCCTAACTCCTTACATCCTTATCCTAGTATTCCTTCTGTGACTTTGTAATCAGAAAATAATCTAGTCCTGGCCTAACAGTGAGGGTACGAGTGTATACGGGGCTGGGGGGAGGATTACCATTGCACAGCTCCTCTTTGTTGATGGAAGTTCAAGTGTTTCTGAAACACTGCATGTGAAAACAAGTTAGGCAAAAGACAAGTCAATCTAGTCTCTCTGGCCAATCTTTAGATAAAATATTTTGATCTGTAGGCCTTTAACTGAAAATACATATGTAGTAAGAAAATTCTATTTTAAAATTTTAAAACATTGTGACCATTCCATGGGTATGGGTACATGTCTGGAGGGAGGAAAATAGAATCCATAAGAGGAAAAAGATAAATGTTGCTTGCTTTGTCTCCCAGACTGAGAGAGACCAAGACTATTATTTTAAGCATGTAAATAAGACTGTAGTTTTAAAGTCTCTTTCCAGTCCTTTGCGCAGGTTAAAGGTGGATGCCCAGAATAGATGGCCCTCTGTTTGGGGGAGTATCTTAATACTTTATGAGAAAATAAAGGTAGTCCTGGAGCTGAGCTTGGGATAGGAGGCAGGATCTAAATTGTAGAATGAATTACTTTCTGGTTTTCCAGGGCCAGGCTAAGAGAAGGATTGATGGGTCCAGGAAAGCAAGAGTGGAGGAAATGTGAAGAGAGTCTGGAAAGAGTAGTCAGAGTAACAAGTAACCTGGTAGCTGGCTGGGTCCTAGAGAAAAAGTTAGGCAGTAAGATATGCCTTTGAAAGGGTGGCTGAGCAATTTTAGGATATTTGTGCCTGACAATAATATTTTAAAGCCATCTACTGGGCTATGCTAAAGCCTGTTCCATCACACTCATGTCATCAGTAAATATCTGATAGATCAACTGCCTTGTGTTAGAGGCACTTTGGGAACAACAAAAATGGACTGTGATCTATGCTGAGTTAACATAAAGAACCACCACAGGGGTCAAGACAAATGTGAGACTGGAAATTCAGCAGAGGAACTCAGAGCTGGAGGTGATTAAGAGATATTTAAATTCCTTGCAAATTCCTAGAGATATTGGGGGTGGGAGAGCCACGGATGCAGGTTTTACACTGCACATGGGAGGGGCTGATGCCAGTTCATTTGCATGTTAAAGATGATGGTGACCCTATAAATCTGGATGACTTGCCATGCAGCTGACATGAGAGTTACACAAAAAACTGAAGTAAATGCACTTATTTATTGTACTTCTCTTTAAAAAGAAGTGGATTGACTTTTGCAAAAGTTTTATAAATCATAACTGCTTGCATTTATATGGCTAGTCAAATGTTTTTATATGTTACTTGTTTAATCCTTAGAATAGCCCATGAAATACATAGGCCAGGTAACACTATCCCCATTTAATATATAAGGGACTAAGGCTCAGAGATAAAATAGCTCCTATAGGGTCACACAAATGATAAATGGCAGAGCAGAGGCAAGAAACTAGGCCTTCCAAATTATAATTCATTGCTTCTTCCACTACACCACACGGCAAAGAATGTGCAAACGGCCTTAGAGAACTCAAGTGGCAAGAGATTTGGATATTGGGGGATTAGCTAACTCATTTTCCTCACTTTCAATGAATAATGGTCCTTCAAGGATTTCAAAGGAAAGAATGTTTGCTTCTTTCCGAGTTAAAGAATAGGGCTGACTTCCAAACCAGTTTAAGAGTAGAAGGCACTGGAGAAATACAAATCCAGACATGCTACCTTACTCCTACTCAAACCACTGTCCTCTGGTATGTGGAAGGAAAAAGAGAACAAAGTTTGAGAATGGTTACAAACTCTATCAGGGAAAAGAACATGATGTTACAAGAAAAACTAATAGGAAAAATTCAACCTAGATTACGAGTGAGTCAGCGAAAGTCTTGAGGAAGAGACATTGGAACTGAGGCATAAAGGGTGAGAAGTCAGCCAAGAGGGGAAAGAGTTTCAGGCAGAGGACAGTGTGTGCAAATGCTTTAAGGCAATAAAAGTTTTTTGTATCTGAGGAACTAAAAACAAACTAGTTTGACTAGAAAATGGTGAGCAAAGAGGTTAGTTCCATTGGATGATTTTGGGAAGAAGATAGGGGCCAGGCCTTATGGCTATTGAATCAGGCAGCGATTGAAGTGTTTCAAGCAGGAAAGTGAAGTGATCTGACTGATGTTCTAGAAGTAGCACCCTGGCTACAGTCTGGAGAATGGACAGAAAGGGGAACAAGAGAGACAATGGGGAAACTTGTCCCAATGAGAGATGAAGGTGACTTGGACTACAGTAGTGGCAGTGGTGACAGACAGAAGACATAGATTTGAGATATATTTAGAATTCAGAATCAATATGTTTGGTGAGTGACTGAAAGTTGGGGGTGGTGGAAACCGAGGTATCAGAATGACTTCCCAGGTTTCTGGCTAAAGTAGCTGAGTGGATAGAGTTTCCATTTATTGAAACGGAGAAGCTGAGAAAAGTAGATTTAGCTGGAAGGTGGGGAGACTTGGAAAACAAGAGCTCACTCATAGACATCTCAAGTTTGACATACATAGAAAACATCCAAGTTGAGGTCATCAAGTAAGTAGTTAGATATTGATTCTGGAGCTCAGAAGATAAGTCTGATCTGTATATAAAAATGTGGAGAGTTATTGATACTTATATGACTTAAAATGATGGGAATGGATAAAACAACTTAAAAAATAATATAGTAGGGAAGAGAATCCAAACCCATTGGGCGTGGCAACATAGAGATGTAGCAAGAACAGATCCAGTGGATAAGTAAAAGAGAGAGCCAGACAGAGTAGGTAGAAAAGGGAATGGGAGGTGAGCAAGTAAAGATACCAAGTGTGGATAACCCTTTTGAAAAGAGAATGATACTGGGGCCAGCCCGGTGGCGTAGCGGTTAAGTTCCCACACTCCGCTTCTGGCGGCCTGGGGTTGAGTTCCCAGGCACAAACTGATGCACCGCTTGTCAAGCCATACTGTGGTGGCATCCCACATAAAGTAGAGGAAGACGGGCACAGATGTTAGCCCAGGGCCCATCTTCCTCAGCAAAAGGAGGATTGGCAAGCGATGTTAGCTCAGGGCTAGTCTTCCTCACAAAAAAATTAAAAGAATAAAATTTTAAAAAAGAGAATGATATTGAGGTCCTTGGAAGAGATATTTTACTAATTATCCACATGTTGAAAATTTGCCTGACGCAGTACTCTTTTTTCCTCCAAAGTATTGAATTCACCTTGATTCAGTGTAGAAGAAAACACACAAGAATAATCACTGGATTCTACTAAGTATTCAATGTCATTACCTGATTCCACATCAAGGGAGTATTTATCAATAGCCAAGTTCATGGTTTGGTAGGCAGTGGTGCAAAAGTCTTCTAGAATCATGTACACAGCATTGTTGACATTGGGAGGGACAGACTTGGCAAACTTCATTCGGCTATTCACCACAATACTGCCATTTCTGAAGTTCAGGATTTCTAAATTCTGGAACCCTGTGAGATTTGACTGGAGATAGGGAACCAGCTACAACACATGAAAAGTGGTCAGTTTATCGACAAGGTTTTGCATTTTGTCCAATACATACCAAAACAAACAAACAAGGATGAACCCCTCTCCTACTTTCCAAACTGTATTCCATTTACATTATTGAAACTGTTCATTAACAAAAGTATAAATTGTGAATTATTTGAGAGTCATAAGATATTCATAGTGATATTTAGGAACCCCATGGAACTCACAGAGTTTTAGACACCCAGAGAGGTCAATATTTAAGTTGTCACATCACCCTCATTCTACATTTGTGCTTTCCATTTCTTGTATCCACCTGTCTTATTGTTTTTGTACCAACCCCAGGCCATGACACTATTTGTGGATGATAGAAAATGAATGTTCACAGCAGACCACACTTTCTTTGGCTCAGATCTTATGTGGGGGGAAAAGAGGGGTGGTTCATACATGATTATTCAGTTAACACCCATATTTCTCTTCTTGTGCTTACCAATTCTAAGAATCTTTGCTCCAGGGCTTTATACTCCAAAGAGTTTTTATTAAACAAGTCTTCTGAAAACATCATGTTAGTCACTCGGAGGCTGAAGAAAACCACCAAAGCTCCTGTGGTTTGGTTATGACTCAAGTCACCTCCTTTTGTGGGCCAAGCCACAATAGCCATCTCTGTGGAGTGAACATTTGTAGACATTTCCATATAACTACCAACCTTGCCATCTTCCTCTGGGATTAGCTCAGGCTGATAGTAATCTGTGCCCACCCGGTCCAGTTCTAGTGAAATATCCTGTACACCCATAATTACTTCATCCTCCAGCAGGGTGGAGCTTGTGGTTGGAGGCAATTTGGTAGACTGTGTCATGGAAGCTTTCAACCAGAGCTTGTCAGTACTCTGTGGTGTACTTGCCAGTGTGTCTCTGGACAATTTCTCTGGGGAAGAAGTTCTTGCCCAAACTCCACCTGATTCTGGCAATATGGTCCACAAAGGTTGCATACCCGGCTTCACTATCGAAACCTTGCTGTCAAACCATTCAGGATTGGATGACTCTGTAGTTTGTTCCATATCCTCTTTCAGGAAGGGTTCTACTTGATCTGGCTTATCAGTAGAAGCAGAGATTGCTATAGGTGTCAGGAGAGGAGGTGCTTTGGTAACCGAGTAATGATCAACGTCAGATACCTCTGATGTGTGGTTGGAGAGAATTAGAGATGCAGATTGAGTTGTGGCCTCTGCTGCAAAGACGGGCACAGGAGGTCCACCTAGGGGCTCTTCCTCTGCAAGGCTTGGGGATCCATCAAAATGGCCATATTTTAAATGTTCAGTACTTTGGTCTGTGGAATCTATTTTGTCATCTTTAACGAGTTTCTCATCTACACCCTCAGTTTGCAAAAGTGAATCCTCATCTTCAAGCCATGACTTGGACAGTGGTTCACTGCTCTTCTCTAATGAAGTCTTGTTCCATGGCCAAGTAATCAGATCCACCTTTTGCCCAGACCCTGAACCTAAACCACTCTCAAATATGAACTCTTTTTCTGTGGATGTATCTGGCATCAAAGTGCTCACTTCTAATTGGCCTCTGACTTTGGAAGCCAAAGAGTCCAAGCCAAAAGGTGTAGTTATTTCCTTATCAAGAAGATCAAGTGTGACAGAGGAGACCAGATATGGTGAGGATGTCAAAGACACCCCAGAGTCTTCCATGGATGGTACTGTTTCTTTTGGCACAGGATGAATGAATGAACTTGAAGGCAATGGATCAGTAGAAAGAAAATCTTCTGACTCTTCAACTTTAGTTAATTCTAAAAATAAAAATTTCCATTAATTAATCTACAGAGTTGCCAAAATTCCCAGTTCTCTTAATAAAACCAGTTACTTGTTTTTCCCATTAGGTTAGGAAGGCCAGATGCTGACTTTTACTTTGCTATATCCAGCAAACAACAAGAAGATATGACTATGTTTTTGTGGTGTGGTAGAATCACTCATGAATATACCCCTCTTCCCTGAGGATAACAAGACATCAGCTATTGAAATAATTCATCTTCAAATAGTTGATTTATTTGGACTCTCCAATCCAACCAATTAAATCTGCTTGTTCCCTTTCTCACACAACTTTCCCAAAACAATTCCTCCTGATGGATGCTACCCTGCTTCTCTATTAACCCTAGTTTCTTCCGTCTTCAAAACCCTTGTCATCTGACACGATACAGTAGAGAAGTATGAAAAGTGATTAGAATTCCTCACCATCTCTTAATAAGTGAGATCCAGAAGTCCCTTCCTCAGGAGCCACAGGCAAGCCAGTCTGAAGCGCTGCTGGGGTGACAGAATGAAGAGTCAAGCTGCTAACCTCTAACAACTCTGTGGAAGAACTGAGGCCCACCTTCGAAGAAAAGTCTAATTTGGGTGTAGACATTAAAGCACCCAAAGGGCTTTCTGACCAGAGTTCCCCGCCAGTGGCTGAGGGAGGAGCAGAGCTGAAATCAAGTGGTGAAATACTTCTGGTGGTGGATTCATCTGCTGAGAGCCATTCAGCTTGAAGGGTATTATCCTGGGGGGGAAAAAGGCCAAATCATATCATAGATAAAGGGAACACATAAAAACCATTTCAAACACAACCTATATATATCTACATTCCCAGATTTTCTAGAGGTAAGGAGGCAATGTACTACTGGGTGGGAGTAGGACATGGGCTTTAGAATCTAACAGATCTGTAATCAAATCCCAGTTGAACCACTTGCTAGTCAGAAAATCTAGAGAAAAACCACGTACCTCTTGAGTCTCCCCTGTAAAGTGGGGATGGATGAGAGAACCTACCTAAAAGATCCCAAAGTGAATTTGCGGGAGAAAATATTGTTTCTCTTGCTTTAGACAGTTCCTTTCCCTCTGTCTTATTAGCTTAAATACTTTAAATACAACAGAAGTTACTAATATCTGTAATTTGTTGTCAAAGACCTAAGCACATAGCCCACAATGGGAAAGAATAATCAGCAATTTTATTCATCATTCTGAAAGGTATTTAATTAATTAAGGTTTTTTGTTTTGATAAGAAATAATCATCACATCAAAATGTGGTCTGGTGACCTAGGACAGCAACATCTGTGAAATAGCATCACACTTACAAAACACAATTTTCTCTTTCTAGTGACTTTTTACTAATATAGTACTAATCTCATCTTAAGTTTAGCTTCAGGAATAGAAAATCAGACAGAAACACAATCTATGAATATGCCAATTATTTGATCCTATGAGATCAGTCTATGTAAAAAATTACACTCCAGCCCTTGCTGGGCTCTGGTAACAGCACTCCCTCCCCTTGCCCTGTAACCCAATGGGTGGTCACGGCTTCTCACCGTTGTTAGTCTTTGCATACCTCAACATCCCTTTTTTCTCCCTCAGCCCTGCACACACCTCCATCTAGGTGATTCTGTTACTATTGAGACCCTGCCTGGCTGAGCCATGTTTTGTAGTGCAATGCAGTTAAAAATCCATAAAAGTTTGAATCATTTCTGTCAAAAGGTGATTACACAATTCATAATGAAATACAAATGGCCAGCAAAGAAGGAATGAGAATCAATTGAAACAACAGCAATGTGAACCAAAAATGGTATCACTGGTTAAATTTAATTAAAAATAAAAAATCTAGAAAGGAAAGAGGGAAGTGATGAAAAGTAGATGGTGCAATCCTAGCAAAGATTTTTGACAATGTGGATTTGACCAAAAAGAGAAACAGAAGTAAGACACATCTGGGCATTAGACTTGAGCCTGGTAATCTGAGTCTCCTGAAGTGAAATGTATGAGAGAAAAGAAAGATAATATGTAAGAGAAAGAGGGAGCTGAAGGTCATCTTCAAAGACCAGATGTAATTGCAAACGATCTATAGAGAAAGAGAACGATTTCAGGATAAGAAATTCCCAAGCAGTGAACCTGAGAGTAGTAAGACTTGGTTTACAAGCAAGGCCAAAAAGATGATCTAATCAGGGAGAAGATTTCTGGCATTTTTCTCATAAATTTTATTATTTTAAGAGTATGCAATCACCAGGATGGTGCAAAAAAGACCAGGCAGGGTTCCACTCTGCTGTACACAGGGTCGCTCGGAGTCAGAATCGACCTGACAGCACTCACAACAAAATTCACCAGGAGCAGAGCCAACCTGACATAACTCCATGCAGTGAAGGCAGCTTGTGATCACTGGCCTGGGTGTGGGGTGCTCCTAGTACTACATAGTCACACAAAGTTGCCTGGTATTTCTGCCTAGAGGGTCTAAAATTTTCTGGTTCTTCAAGAATGGACCAGAGTGATGTCAGCAAGATGGCCAAATAAGACATCCCTCACTCATATCCCCTCCGAAAAACAACAAATTGGCATCCATCCATGGACATAAGTGCCTTTGTGGAAGCTGCAGGATCCAGCACCATACAAGAAGGGACCCAGGAGGAGTCTTGCCCAGTCGCACATGGGGAATAGGCATACAGACCTTGGTCCCGGCTGCGGACCCTGAAGTGGCCTACAAACTGGCTCCAGCCCCTCTCGGTCACAGTCTGGGAGGCCCTGGAGAACACTAAGACAATCACCCACAGATGAGAGAGCCTTTGTGGAAGTCCAAGAGTTCAGTGGAGAAGTTCTAGCATACCACTGGAGCAAAAAAATCAAAGTTTGGACACACTGGAGAGGGTAAGAGGAACACTTTGACTTGACCCAAATCAGCCCTCCCCCCTTCTCGGCTCATTATTTCTCCCACAGCGGAAAGTGAGAGCGTGTGAGCGAGTGCCCGGCCTCCCCAGCTGTGCGGGACCCTGCTAAAGAGGGCTTTTTCTCTCCCACTCCATCCAGAGTCCTGAGTCATGAGCTGCACAACCAGAGGCAGTGAGTGGTTGGGAGAACAGCAGCCAGGACTCTGAACGTATCAAAGGGATTTAGATCCTACTGACCACTTCACAGACTCCTTTGGGAGGCCTGACCTGAGCTGCTGAGACGCCTCCCCCATGGGTCTCCCCCAACTGGACCATGAGCCCCCCAACTGCTCTGCACACCTCACCCACACCCTGCTCCGCCCCATGGCCAACTCCTTGTGTGCACTCTTCACATCACAGAGAGTGAGCTTTGGCCGACAGCTAGTGAGCAGGCACAGAAAGGAGGCCCAAATCTGCAGGCCAGGGAGAAACCACAGACTTCAGCTTTACCACAGCCCTTGGGAAAGCAAAAGGGAAGCCGCCAGCACTTAGTCTGCTGGGTTGCAGAGTAGCGAGAAGCCATACAGTCTTAAATGGATTAAAGTCTTGAATGTAGGACCCAAAACCATGAAACTTCTAGAAAAAAACATAGGCAGCACATTCTTCAACATCAGTCTTAGCATCTTTTCGAGTACCATGTTTCACCAGGCAAGGGAAACAAAAGAAAAAATAAACAATTGGGACTATATCAAACTAAAAAGCTTCCACACAGCAAAGAAGACCACCAACAAAATGAAAAGACAACAATTGGGAGAAGATATTTGAAAACCATATATCTGATAAGAGATTAATATCCAAAATACACAAAGAACTCATACAACTCAACAATAAAGAAACAAACAACCCAATTAAACAATGGGCAAAAGATTTGAATAGACATTTTCCCAAAGAAGATATACAGATGGCCAACAGGCATGTGAAAAGATGTTCAACATCACTAATTATTAGGGAAATTCAAATCAAAAGTACAATGAGATATCACCCCATGCCTGTTAGAATGGCTATAATTAACAAGACAAGAAATAACAAATGTTGGAGAGGATGTGGAGAGAAGGGAACTCTCATACACTGCTGGTGGGAATGCAAAGTGGTGCAGCCACTATGGAAAACCGTATGGAGACTCCTCAAAAAATTAAGACTAGAACTACCACACGATCCAGCTATTCCACTTCTGGATATTTATCCACAGAACATGAAAATACAAATGTGTAAAGATGTATGCACCCCTATGTTCACTGCAGCATTATTCACAATAGCCAAGACTTGGAAACAACCTAAATGCCCATCAATGGATGAATGGATAAAGAAGATGTGGTTATAGTAAAAATGGAATACTACTCAGCTATAAAAAAAAGATGAAATCTTGCCATTTGCAACAAGATGGATAGACTTTGAAGGTATTATGCTAAGTGACATAAGTCAGATGGAGAAAGTCAAATACCACATGATTTCACTCATAAGTAGAAGATAAAAACAACAATGACAACAAACAAACAAATAGATACAGAAATTAGACTGGTGGTTACCAGAGGGAAAGGAGTAGGAAGGAGGGTGAAAGGGGTGACAGAGCACATGTGTACGGTGATGGACGGTAATTAGCCTTTGGATGGTGAACACAATGTAGTCTACACAGAAATGGAAATATAGTGATGTACACCTGAAATTTATATAATGTTATAAACCAATGTTACCTCAATAAAAAAAAAAATTCTGCCACAAGAGGGAGCAAAAAGTGTGGAGTAAGCACATCCATAGAAGGTCTGAGAAAGACTCAGAATTGCTAGCAGAACTGATGGAAGGTATTTCTCTCCTGAAGTGAGTTGGTAAAGACTGGAGGAGGTGACTGTGTTTCAAACGCGAAGACAGCAATGCAAGGAAGATCAAAGAAAATCAAAGAAACATGACACCACCAAAGGATCACAGTAATCTTCCAGTAACCAACCCCAATGACATGGAGATCTGTGATTTACCTGGTAAAGAATTCAAAATAGCTGTTTTAAGACAGCTCAATGAGCTACAAAAAAACACAAAAGGTAATTCAATGAAATCAGGAAATCAATATACAAACAAAAGAAGTTTAACAAAAAAACAGAATCATAACAAAGAAACAAACAGAAATTCTGGAGCTGAAATGAAAAATGCAATAGCATCAACAGGAGAATGGATCAAGCAGAAGAAAGAATCTGTGAGGTAGAAGACAGGACCTTTGAAATTATCCAGTCAGAGGAGAAGAAAGAAGAATGAGGAAGAGTGAAGAAAACCTATATGAACTATGAGATACCATCAAGAGAAGCAATCTGTGAATTATGAGAGTTCCAGAAGGCAAAGAAAGAGAGAAGGGGACAGAAAGTTTATTTAAAGAAATTATGACTGAGAACTTCCCAAATCTAGGGAGATTTTGACCATCTAAGTTCATGAAACTCATAAAACCCCAAGCAAATTCAACTTCAAAAGATCTTCTCTAAGACACTGTAATAAAACCATCAAAAATCAAAGACAGAGAGAATCTTAAAAGCAGCAAGAGAAAAGAAGCTCATCACTTACAAGGGGACCCCCGGTAGGCTAGCAGTGGATTTCTCAGCAGAAACCTTAAGGCCAGGAGAAAAAGCAATGATATATTCAAAGTGGCTGAAAGAAAAAAAACTGCAACCAAGCAAGATAAAGGTATTCCCAGACAATCAAAAGCTGAGGAAGTTCATCACCACAAGACCTGCCTTACAAGAAATGCTGAAAGGAGTTCTTCAAACTGAAACAAAAGGACACTGACCAGTAACATGAAAACAAATGAAAATATACAACACGGTATAAAGTGGCATCCAGTACAATACTGTAATATTTCTCTTAACCACTTAACTCTAGTAAAAAGATTACAGGACAAAAGTATTAAAAATAACTTCCAACTCTGAAGTGGGGAGGGGGGCAGTCTTGTAGGACTCAACCCTTAACCTGTGGGATCTGATGCTATTTCCAGGGAGGCAGTGTCAGAACTGAGTTGAATTCTCGGACACTCAGCCGGTGTCTGGAGAATTACTTGGCACTGTGTGGGAAACTCCCACTCCACACATTGGAAACTGAGTCTCAGAACCATTTTAGGGATGAGCATGTGCATGTGTATGAACACAATGAAATGATCAAATTTTAGAACTAGAAGGACTCTTAAGAATCATGTATAACCTTGCCTATTAAAGATAAGGAATTGAGGGGCTGTCCGGTGGCGCAGCGGTTTAGTCCGTGCTTGGCAGCCCAGGGTTCGTGGGTTCGGATCCCGGGCGCCCGCCGACGCAATGCTCGTCAGCCACGCCGTGGCGGTGTCCCATATAAAGTAGAGGAAGATGGGCATGGATGTTAGCCCAGGGCCAGTCTTCCTCAGCAAAAAGAGGAGGATTGGCGATGGATGTTAGCTCAGGGCTGGTCTTCCTCACAAAAAAAAAAAAAAAAAGATAAGGAATTGAGTTTCATGGAAGTGAAATGCCCACAGTCACAAAAAATCAGAACCAGAGTCTGAGTTCTCCAGTCTCAGTGTCAGTGCTTTGCCCACTATACTAGACTACGCACTGAGAGAGAGATCCAAGTACATAGACCCAGATGGCAAAAGGATGCCCAGAGGAGAAAGGAGAGCTCACAGACTTGGCATCCATTCTCATTCAGGCTAGCATACATCCACAGGTCGACAAGACCCAAGGGGACACAGAGCAGAGGGAGACAGGAGAGACCATTTTCCAGTATTTACATGTCTGGACGTTGAACATGGAGGCTCTTCATATAGATAGAAAAGTTTCTTCCTTTCCCACTTCTTTTTATTATTATCTAGAACCATATAATATGTATTCAGGGAAAAGTAAGAAGGCCTTTTGCTCAATACCAAGTTCTGTTCCTCAAAAAAGAGGTTACAATAATGATACTTACACATACCAGGGAATTCACTTTTTTCCTCTTAATTACCTAAAACCACTTCTAGAGATGTATTAAAGACACCTATTCTTCCAGCTGAGTCAGGCATATTTACATCATTGCAAATTCTTAATGCACATTTTTTCAAAATTCCAGGTGAGATGGCTTAAGCCCTTTAACCCATACTTAAGAAACTGAGTTTAATCAGAGACTACAACCTGACACGTATTAGGAAAGCAGCTCAATCCTCAATGAAAAAGAAATCCTCAAGCGATATATATGATTTCAACATATCTATAAACTAAATGCCTTTTCATTTCGTAAAAATTAAAAGTAAAACAATACATATCTAAAAAGTCAAGTCGGCAATATAAAAAGTGAAAGTAAACAATTTGAGTTTTAAAATAAGGAAGACCACCTATTCCAAAAAGGTACCCTCTAAAACACGGCATGGCAATGAAGCTTTCTCAGACATTTTGAAAGATGTACACATACAGGCCAGGAATAGCACTTCATTTATTTTTATATGAATAGGTATTCCCATAGTAACAAATTCAACTCATGAATTCTTTTTGTTCAATGTAGTATATTAACATGTTTAATATTATATTTGCCAGTTTCACTTCTGCTAATGCCAATTGAAAAGCTTGCTAGTGCTATAGAAAGCATACTGTGCAACAAGTGATTTTCCAAGTCCAGATGCCAAAAGGGGTCAAATTCAATATCCCAACATTCCTACTACTACAATAATTTCTAAAAATCAAATCTGGTAAAAAAAAAAATTCACTTCTATGAGAGAACAAAATCTTGTTAACAGTTTGCCAAAAAAGAAGAAGAAGCAATAACCAGACACTTCTAACTAATTATTCTTTTTCTCATCTTATTATCACCCATTAACACTCCAATGTCTCCTCAAATTGTTAATTACTGCCCTACAGTTATCACTATTCAACAAAGGAAGGGATTGGCTTAAATGCAAATAGGACCACAGATCAGGAAACATAAATGAACAGGTGAGCCCAGTCAGTCAGTGCTTGCCATCATTGAGGGGCAGCCCCTTTCAGCCAAGCTCTAGCCACTTTCTGCAACAGGCAAATGTGAACTTGATACCAGATCTTCCTGGTTTTCAAAAAAAGTTGGAAATCTGCATTTTTATGCAAAAAAATCTCCTAATTGTTAAATATTAGCTTTTTTTCTTTTTTAATTTGGCCTCAAAGCACATGCTTACAACTGAATCCAGCCAGCTGGTCGCCAGTTTGCAATCTCCGGCTTGTATGGAAATCCCTGTCTTTACAACATCATTCTAAAATATCATCACAGATCTTCTGTGGTTAGAGGAGCCCTGAGTTGAACGTGATTAGAAGGAATGGAGACTAGCGGTGCCATCCATGTCCACAGTGAATCACCACTCCCTGCCACTGCACCCTGGATGACTTCTATGACAGCATCACCCTAATTCTGTAGAAGTCTGTCTACTACAACCAGACTGGAAACTTCTTGTAGGCAAGGCCAGAACCCTACGCATCTTAGTTTCCCCAGCACTTGGCACACGAAAAGCACAAAATAAACGTATTTGAATGAATGAATAAGCGAATGAAAAAACAAACACCAAATGAATGTAATCTCTGATGTCAATCCCCCTGGAACCCTTTTTCTCCAATATGGAACTTGGTGACACCACATTTCAAAACTGAGTTGCTCTATAACTGAGTAGAAAAAATGGCTGCATATACTAACGGTTAAATGAATTTGGGGCAGGCTTTCTGTTCATTGGGCAAATGTTCATTGCTAAATTAAAGCCAAGAAACAAGTATTTCAAAAAGTTTACATAACAGAGAAAGACAAACACAGTATGATTTCATTCATATGTGGACGATAAACTAACACATGGACAAAGAGAACAGATTAGTGGTTACCAGAGGGGAAGGGGGTTGGGGGTGGGCATAAGGGGTAAAGGGGCACATTTATATGGTGACTGACAAATAATAATGTACAACTGAAATTTCACAATGTCATAAACTATTATGACCTCAATAAAATAAAATAAAGCTTACATGAGACAGGAAAGAAGTCTCAGGAAGGTAGAAGGAGCGGGGAACGTAAAGGGAGTCCCCCTATGTGTCTCTGTGATAATAAAAGATTCGTGTACTCATGGTAAACAGGTCAGTCTCTCGTGGGGTTCTGGCTGTGGCTGTTACTGTTGCTGCTTTAACTGCTCTTGAGGAGCCACCTTCTCTTCTCCCAGAGGCCTCTCTATAGGTGAAGTGGCAAGTGGAGGTTTGGAGTGGTAGAGGAGTGCCCAGGGGAGGGGGGTGGTAAGAACAAAAGGAAAGTTCATTCCACGCTGCTTCTGGGCAAAGGGGAGTGTTCTCAGCCCAGGCTAAAGGAGGCTTGATCAGAATCCCTGTCATTTGTCAGCTAGCTCATATTTTCACTCTTCCTTTTCTCTTCCATACACACACTGTTCTATATGCTCTGGAGTCCAAACTTTTTCTTCAGTACAGTCCTCGGAACAAAAATCTATACTCTGTACCTGTGTACATCAATTTATAGTCCTGGGTATAAAAACAATTTCTGGGTGACTTCTAAAGAACAACTCAGTGGGCACTTACAGCTTAATTATGACCAACAGTATGGACCATAAATAAGTTTTATACCATGTGTGGAGTTTGGCAAGGCCCAATGTGTGGATTTCATTTAACCACCGCGGAAGGCTTAAATTTTCTGAACCGTTACTCAGGACCCATGAGCTGACAACTATGCATAATGTTCCAGGGATGATGTAAGAGAATATTTGAAATAGGAACAGCTCAGGAAATTCATGATGCCAAAGTAAGCAGGTGAGGGTACCAAGAAGAGAAGCTTGGGGGCCTGGTTCTGGGCATAAAACATAGAAACATACTTACCAGAATAGATGGTGGGGTTGCCTGAAGACTTGAACGCTGGGTGTTCCAAACTAGGTCTTCAGTCTGGGGAAGTAAAACTCCTCTCACTGAAGAAAGAACAATATTAAAGAATATTTTAGTTGAGACGCTATTGTATTTGATGTTCAGGACAAGTAAAAGCCAAGTTCTTCCTCTTTATAATTTAGATTTTGGCAGAACAGATAGGGGAGACTTGCTTAGAAAATGCTTGCTACTTTATTCTGATATTGTACTTGTATTAGACAAACTGTGTTATAACACTCCAACATAAAATATTCTTCCCTTTATTACATCTAGGAAACTCCTATATTATTTCTTTCCTTTCTCAAGCAGTTTTTACTCTTCTCAAGATTCTTATGAAACAGTTGTTTTTAAATTGATTTTTTTTCATTTTAATAAGAAAGTTGAACTGAAATTCCAACTCATTTTGGTTGACACTATGAGTGGGGAAATTATGCAAAACAATTTCCTCTTCGGCAGCAAGTGCCTTTGAAAAATGGGCTAGTTCATCACTATATCGATATTAAAGAGCAGTACAGTTAAGAGAGTATATTGTATAATTTAATTCGACAAAGGCTTACTGAATCCTTGCTAGTTGCTACAGACTTGGATGAAGTTGAGGCTACAAAGAGTAATAAAGCCAAGTTTCTCCTGTGGAGGTATTCCCTATGTCAGAGAAATAAATACAAATTGTAAAATGATGTGAGGGGCATACATGTATACAACGTATGGCAATATAGACAAAGAAGAAATGGATTTTGCCTGGAGGGGAGAGGGAATCAATGAAAGCTAAAAAGAAGGGATTGCCAGCAGGGTGATCTGGTGTATGTACCAAAAATAAAAGCAGAATCTCTATTCACCTGTCCCCAGTGGCCTAACATAGAGGAATCAATCAGAAGCCAAAAACCCTATTTGGTTTAAGTATTTTCCAAAACTCTTTTCCAACTGTGTATACAGTTATTTTGTCTTGTATGGAAAACAAACACCATGAGATCAAGGATGAACACATCTTTGGAGATGATGATCAAGTTACCTAGAAAGCTGCAGCCATTCAGAATTCTGAAGCTGGCATGACAATAGAAATGGATTTTAGGGACGAAACTCTGAGCAACTGAAACATACATCTAATGAAAGGTCAAAGCACCTGAACTAGTTTGTACTGGATATCTAAAGCTTTCTTTGAACTTGGTTGGAAATTCTGAGAGGGTTGTTGACCTCTTTTTTAGGACACCTTCTAGGAGGTAGCTCTATCCCCAGGCTTCACTATGCTGTTGGTAGATTTAGTTTCCTAAACAACCTCACTTTGCCTGTTGTACACCTTAATTCTCATGCTACCACTACCCTGACCTTGGTGTTTGCGCCTTCTGCTCAAGTTAGGTTCCCATCTCCCTCAGGTCATGACCTCCTTGCTCTATTTTCCTCTCTTTGATCCTAATATCCAGATTCCTGGAACTTTCTGCCTATATGTTGTCCCCATAGGTAGCCCCCAGCAAGTCTGTATTAGCCTTGCCAAAAGGACTTCAGCAACTTCAGATTATAACAAGCCTCTTCTCTTTTCACTCTTTTATCTGGCTCAGCTATTCCAACAAGATTCAACAATGAAAAAGGAGCACGTGACGAAGTGACCCAGGGTACCCGCACTGCTCCACCCACAAAGGCTCCCTCGCTTTTTAGAACTGACAGCTTAATATCAACACTGTCATCCACTGAAGAGAGAGTTTCTCCACTTCAGTGTCCTACATAACCCATCTGAAGTCCGGGCCACTCTGTGGCCCTGTCTCAGCACACTGTCACAGTAAAGAAACATCAGTCCAGCAGCCAAAATAATTGAAAAGCAATTTAAAGTTTTAGTTTAGCCCTTCAAAAAATAAGACTATTCAGGAAGTAAGGAATTATATCATATGTAGTAAAATTTTATTAAAATTTTTTTCTTTCTTCCTCTGTTGTGTCTATTTTGTTTGTTTATTTACACACACACATGCATGCACACACACAAAGAGGCAGTGGTAGCTGCCTGAAAGGACACAGGCTCTTTTCTCTTAAGAACACGTGGGAGTTGGAGAGGCTGTAAAAATGCATCACTGTTAGTATTGCTTCTCACTCGTGGATTTTCCTCTTTGGCAGCCAGTACTTCTCTCATGAAGTCACTTCAGTAGAACATACTCTGCTGGATATTTTAAAAGCTAAACTACCAACGAATGAAGGAATCGTGGAGAAACAAATATGAAGTAGCAAGTAAGTTAACGGGACACCACGTCCTTGATGAGTTAAGCTGTTGCACACTAGTAACAGACTCTTAGCAAGCTTTAGTCCCAGGTTGACTAGGCCACTCTTTAGCCCCTAAATCGAGAGTAGTCAACCTCTCTTTGATGATCCCAGATCCACCTGCTGATTTTGAATCATAACTGGATCTCTACAGCTGTCTAAATTCAAACTTAGTATTGGATTTTCTGGGATTCTTCCCAGTATCCAGTATCAGTTCTTCGACCAGGATCTTCCCTCAACTTTCCTGAGCTGCTCTTTCTCTTCTGCTCTCACTTTTAAGCCTCTACCAGCTGACTTGGCTCTGCAGAATTAACATCTTGGTTGCCTGGGAAGCACTATCACCTGCTTCAAGTCATACTTCTAGGTATTAATTTCCTTTTTCTTAATACTTTGCTCCCATTTCTCTAAACGATTTCTAAAGGTCATGCTGGATTCTCCACTTTCCCCACTCTTTATGACCTTCTGTCTACAAATGTTCCAGAAAGCCCCTGATTGATCCACCCAAAATAGCTGCCTGGCTATAGCTCCACTCATACCAGGAGGACTCCTGTCTCCTGCAGTCTAGAGAATGCTCAGAACCACACATATTTAGGGAAATTAGTTTTCACCAGAGTATACTGGAAAAGAAACTAAAACTATACAAGGACTTCATGATGGATATCAAACTCACCATTGATAAGCTGAAGGGAGTGAGGATCTGGATTCAAAGAGGAGTTCCCCAGCAAGAAATTCTGGTGCAGTGTCTCAGCAATATAGTCTCTGAAGTTACTAATTGTATAAACAGCAGTGGGCTTATCATCCAATTCCACAAGACCATGGTTTTCCACCTTGTTGGAGTGAAGGCTAAGTAGGTCCCAAGTGGTATTGCTGATGGCCTCACCATTGAAGGTAACTGCATAGTGAACATCTACACCACTACAGATGAAAAGAGAGAAGAGATTAGGCCCCGCTAAAGAAACAGAAAGAAAGGAGCTTTGAGCCCATGGAGAACAAGCATTAGACCTAGAGGGAGAGTCTCAAAAAGCATCGATTCCATCACCCTTCTCTGCAGACTCTGGGCAACCGTTAGCCATCCCCTCCTCCTTCCCACAGAACAGAGAGTCATAGCTCTAAGAACATGGAAAGAGTTCTAAGGAGGCCACAGAGTCAACCCTGCAGAATACCCGAGCATCTTCTTCCCTCACATTCTCACCCCTTCTTTCTTCCTTCAGAGCCAACTGTTCGTCTCTACTACCTGCTTCCTCCTTTCCCTACTAGCATTTCTCCTCCCTGATTTAAAAAACAAAACAAACAAAATCTTCTAACTCCACCCAACAATGGGTAATCCTTTCATATCTTTTTATTAGTGTTGTTGATGAATTATATACTCTACAACAGGGAGTGAAGCAATGAAGAAGCTTAACTACTACTATGAACTAAAACACAGTTATTTATTATGAAAGGAAAATATGAAATATTTGGAAATAAAGCAAATTGATGATTTGTAATTTATTTTTAAATATTATGCTAGAATATTTTCTAACATGACAGTTATCTAAGTCTCTCAGGAGACATACTTTTGTTTGATAGCCCAGAAAATTTACAGCCCTATAAAATTTAGTACCAAATTGTAAAAACTACTAAGATGTGATTGGTTTTTTTGGCCTGGTAAAAATGATAACTTCAAAGTTTATGATTTTACTACCCTAGAGAGCATTAACCAATTTTATATCTAACTTAGTAATTCTTTCCCAATTAACTATATAAATTTCTGTTTTTCATATGCTCTAAAAACTAGCTTTTATTTTTCTGCTGGCTCCTTCATTAATGAGTTGAAGAAAAACTTGACAGGAGCTAACAAATAACTTTGTCTGGAAATTGGGCTTTCTTCACGATCTACCTTTTCATGAGCAAAGAGAAGATTTCTCAGAATAAAGGACAGGCTGAAAATAATTAAGAGTTGATGTGTTATCTGATATTTTCTTAAATAGTCATCTTGGGGAAATAACATCAGAACATAAAATTTCTAAGCCAATAGGAATACTCCTTCTAGACTCTAACTCAGATTTCTCTAACAACTAAAAGCTCACATATTGTAAGTGCTTACAATGCGACAGATATTTCACATGCTTTATCTCACTTATTTTCATAATAGCCTTATAGAGGTTTTATCGTCTTCAGATTATTGTTGCAGAAACTGAGACTTAAGAAAGTTAAAAGACTTGCCTAACATCTCCCAGCGTATCAAGTGGTAGAGTCGAGACTCAAACACAGATCTGCCTGACTACAGCCCTGCATCTGAACTACTGTGCTACACTTTCAGTAGTTCTAATTAAACTACTGTCAGAAAAAAGTCATTATGAGGAAAGCTTTGCTTTAGTCATCACTCTGGCTTCCAGTGAGTCCATGAGACCCAGCCATCAGAGGCAGCACCCAGCAAGCCACCCCAAGATCCCTGCAGAGGAAGGAAGAACACTACCCTCGCCAAGAGAAACCATTCAAGATGGACGCGTGATTAGAACAATTTGCCTCCTTTGGACATTCTGTAGGAATAAAATGACTCCCAAATCAAAGCATACAAATAAATTAAGCACTTCCTCCTCTGAACTTACTTACATATCCTTATATATTCCTTGATTTTAGCTTTTGTTGTTTTGTAAAAAGATTTTGTTTACAGAGACCGCCTTTCAGTCTCTCCTTGAGTTTCTGTCTGCAGTGTTCAGCTTGGTATCTGGCACTGAGGGGTACCAAGTGCCTACTAAATGAACAGAAATCTATACTTATCTGAATATAAAAAGAAAACTGCAGCCTAACCAAGGTATTCACATATCTAAAGAAAAAGTATCAACATAAGGAGAACGGCCCCATGGAGTCGAGAAAAAGGAAATTAGTCAACTAATTTGTTACTATTTAGTAGAAAGCTTCTGACCAGTGTATTGAGACTTCCTTGTAAGACAGATCCCTAGATTGGAGGTGCCCACAACAGGCTAGCATGGCTTGATGACACTGGCCGTTAAGATCACCCAACCTCCTTTCTCTGATTTCAAGCTTGCAAAGGGAACTTTTGATTATAACTCCCTACAGATTTTCCAATGGAGAAAGATTGCATGAGCCAGCCAATGCAATAACTGGTGAGTTGACAGATATATTTCTTGCTTTAAATAGATCAATCGGCATCCTAGAGAATACACTGTATTTTTGTGGTTTGGTAAGCATGAATAGGTCTTGAGAGACCTCTCCTTGCTGGGAGCACCGTGACCTGTCCTGGGCCTGCTTGCTGCAGATCACGCTGTGGCCTATAGAAGACGCCATGAAGGCAACACCCCTCACTTGCTATACAAGCAGCCAGGCCTCTTTGATGTCCCCGTCTCCTCTGAGTAACTTCAGTAAGGTTTTGCTCCCAGTGCTGATAAGCTGCCACTTCCAATGGAGTGGTTTGGACTGCTTTAAAGTAATTGAGCATTCTGACACCCTGATGCTCTACTAAGTGATAAGACATCTGCTTGTCATCTAGAACTTCCCTCAATCCCTTAATTTTTCATGTCAAAATATGTTGATTCATAGGTAATTCCCAATCTTCTTTTATAAAGAAAATAAATTCAGTAAAATATGCTACAATAATCAAATGATAGCTCCAAGGTAGAATAAAACAGTAAGAGGGACACCTACTGGTCAGAACTCATCACAACCATATGTGTCCCAAGCATCGAGCACAATCCCTGGCTCATAGGAGTTCAACAAATACTTTTGAAAATAATGAAAAAAACAAATAATCAATTTTATTCACTAATGCAGGCAGATAAGACAATTGAATTTGTGCCACTTAAATGACAGTATGTGATACTCCTGTCTTAATCTGAAGGAGTTTTAGTTTCTATATATGAAAGAATAATTTCTCACCCTAAAGAGCATGCACGTTATCTTCATACATTTGTGTCATCTGAGTAATCATCTTAGGGACACTGCTTCACAGCCACACCCCAACTCTGTGAGTATGTGCATGCTCTTCCCAAGCTCTGTGAGACGGACCATGCCTGCATCTCCAGAAAGGGGAGCTTCTCCTTGGGGTTTTTGCACAACCTATTAACATGCTAACGTGGCTCTAAGACAGGAAGCAGCGATAAGGAAAAAATGGAGAAGAAGAAAAGGCTGTGCCTGTCAGCACTTGAATTGGTTCCTGGGCTCTGCAGAAAAGCAGACAAAGAGGGTCAAGCCTCTCCTGGGAGCCTACCATGTGCCCTGCATGACTTTTAAATATCACAGGGAGAAGATCAAGAGAAATGTTTCTGGATCAAGAAATCTATGTAAATCAGGCAGTCTGGATTAGATGACCGGCCTTACTCTTTACTGGCAAAATACAATTTGTCTCCCAGTGTTTCCCTTGGACATCTAAAAGTAACACTTCTATTACAATCTACCTTGTCTAGTGAGGATAAATTCATTAAAGATGACAAAATGCCTGAGAGAGATGCTGCAATTTATTACCATGTTTTTGCCCTGGAAAGAGAACTCAAAGATGTGCTCGAGTTATCAGGAAACCATCTATTCTCAGAGCTCAGAACTTCACTGTGACCAAGAACAGACTGAGTCCTGGCATGGTAAATGGAGTAGAGATGTCTCAGGATGAGCGACAGAATGAAAGAAAGCCCAGAGGCCAAGGGAGTACATAAGAAGCAGAATGCACACTGGTAGATAAAACATTATCTGACTGAAGAAAGCTGTGCTGGCTCTCCACATTTACAACTCCAAGTAAACCAACCACCACCATATCATCAGCTTTCATCTTCTCAGCTAGACTGAAACAGCTGCTGTAGATAGGAAAGTTCCTCTGTCTGACAGCTACTTCCAGAGACATCAATCACATGAAGGTGAAATTTACCCTTTCTTATTCTCTCACCTCAGATGCCCCGATTGGCTGTTTGACAGATTTTAATTAGGAAAAACAATGGTATCACATCTCATTAAGATCCACCAAAACAAAGATAATTCAGAGAAACTCAGACATTCCCTCTTCTATAACACTTCTGTTAGGAAGAAGGCACACACTTACAAAATGTGGAGCTGAATTTTTGAAGTGTGTATACCAGGCAGATATATTGTTGATTCACTTCAAATGCTTCAAACTGACTAACTTAAAATAATATGTGCATCTTGAAAGACGTATAAAGCAAATAGAAAATCTCATGTGCATATAAATGCTTAAAGAGAAAGAGAGAGACAGAGGTTATATATTATATAAACAGACTATTTCTGTGTCACATATTTATTCATACACAGCTCAGAATAAAAATATACCAAAAAGTTATGAATAAATTCCATCAACTGGCTAATGCCTGACAATACTGAAAAATCTTGGAAACTGTACCTAGGTTAACAGTTCTATCATAAAATCTAACGCCTTCATATTGAATTGTTGTCTGTGTCCACATAGAGGACTTAGCACTCAGCAACTGGATACTATTCTTTTGATCAAAGTGTTAACATCAGAGTTTGGGCTGATTTAACATTCCAATCACCCAAGAGGGCAGCAATTAAACAATCAGGCCTTTTGGCTGAGTACTGACCACTGGCACACACGTTTATGGTACATACACACAGAACAGTTTACATATACTAGGAGTACAGAAACCCAAATTCTGATTACCTCGATCAAAATATCTGATACCTCCTACTCACACAATTTATGGCAAATCAGTTTCACTCTCTGAGGCAAAATTCCCTCACCTCCAAAAGGAAAATGAATATTAATTCTCATTTTCACTATCTCACAGGGATATAAGAAAATAAAATGAAAAAAATAAAAGAACCAGTCCTTTGACATATTTCTGAAAGCACTTTTCATTAGATTGTGTGTTCCTGGAGGATGAAGACTAAGAGTTATTCATTTTTGTAGGCATAGGGTGTGCTTAATTAGTAGGCACTTAGTAAATACTTGCTAAAATAATATAAATGAAAATAAGGAAGTCAGAGAGCCCTTCTCAACTTCAGATAGTACAACGAAGGAATATTACTGTATCTCTAAACATGTCTATATTTAGCCTATGAATTTGCTTCACAAATTCTGTTATACTTATCAATCTTCCAAGAGAAAGTGAATTTTAAATAAATTTAAATCCAAAGGCAAAAACTGACAAGCAACTTCACAAGGGTTATTGACTATGCTTTTATATTATGCTTCTTCTAAGAAATTCCAGAGAGCAGATGTTTTTGCAAATGAGGTTATTATAGAGATCAGCTTTTTCCCCTTCATCTACTACTTAAAGTAACACTTGATAATATCATTGAACGATATAGTATACTTGAAAGTGTTTACATTAATGCCAGTTTTTATTCCTATTTTAAATTAAGTGTAACTCAATATTTAAAAGTACTTGCCAGTCAGCAGTCCATGACAGGGTCTGTAAGCTCGAGGCTGTGAGCCAAATCAAGCCCACTGTCCAGGAGTTAATGGATTTTGTATTTTTAAATGGTTAGAAAAAAATCAAAAGAAGAACAATATTTTGTGACATGTGAAAATTATATGAAATTCAGATTTCAGAGTCCATAAATTAAATTTTATTGAAACACAGCCACACTCATTCATTTTCAAAGTATTGCCTATATCTACTTTCATCTGCTAGTGGCAGAGCTGAGTTGCTGCAACAGAGACCACATGGCCTGAAAAGTCTGAAATATTTACTATCTGACTCTTAGAAAAAGTTTGCCAATCCCTGATCTGTAAGGAAATGGAAAGGGATATTGAAAGTGATAAAAGAATTGAGCCATGCTCCCTTGGACCATATCTTCTAAACTACCTCCTCATTCAGTGCACAGTACAGAAAGTGTCAAAAAGTACTCTACCTGCCATTTTCCTTGGCAGACCTGAAAATAAAGATTGAAAGTGTTAAGCAGAGTTTAAGACAGTTATTATTGTCACATCATTCAACAAAGTACAAATTCTTTAGTATATTTCCTCTGAAATGTTTCCTTAAATGAAAATGCTTGCATAGTATCAGATGCTGACAAATTCCTGTAGATTGAAGGAGTCAGCAAAGGTGGAGAAAGTATTCTGTTTTAAAATCAATAGTCTTTACTGTCTTTAAACTTTGTTAAAAATACTTTGTAAACAATTCATATCCGGTTATCTCTTTATGAATAAACTTTTTTCAGTAGATCAGCAGAAGACTCCAGTTGTTGGCATTAACAAAATTGGGAAGCCTTTTTGGGGGATACAGTGTGTTATGCAGAACTAAAATAAATGAAAAGAAACTCAGCTGGTATACAGGAAGGTGCTAAGGGGTTGGGAAAGGTCAGGGCTGACTAACCTATAGGATACTGCATAGCCTTTAATATTCATTTTATGTAACAGACACTTAACAGGACTTCCCATGGGCCAAGAACTGGGCTAAGCATTTTACAGAAATTAATGCACTTAATCCTCATTAAGATTATTAGGGACCATTAGTATCCCCATGTTACAGGTAAAGAAACTCAGGAACAAAGAAGCCAAATAATTTACCTAAAGTATTTCAAAAGTATTCTTTAATAAAGCAGAATTAATAGGTAAATTGTCTTTTTTATACTAATAAGAAGTTAAGACCTGGTAATTTACCTAAAATCATTCAGCCAGAAGTCCCAAAGGCAGGATTTGAACCTAGGCAGTTAGCTCCAAAGGCCATGTTGCCTTTCACGTGCTGCCCAATGAGAGAGGTCTTCAAAGGCCTCACGTTCTCAAGTGCTCCTATGAGCTTCGGTCACAACTGGAGACGGTATTCTGTGAAAAGTGCTAATGTTGACCTCGGACACTGGTCATGGTGTGAGAGTAGGTGGAGGGTCCATTGACCATGCCTGTCCTCTCCCCTGCACCAATAACTAGCTGAGTGTCCTTAGGTAATTATCTAAATTCTCTGTGCTCTGTCTTCCTTACCAGAAAAAATGAGGATAACAATAACTATCTCACATCATGGCTGTTGGGATTGAGTGAGCTAATATAGATATAAAGCCTAGCACACTGTAAATGCTATGCAAAGTGCTTGCTGTTATTTCTGGTAAACCCAGAAGCTGTGACCAGAATAGGCCGAAGTTAAGATTTGACACTGTTAATCATGCTGTGAGGTTACACAGTGCTCCTGCATCCAACTGCTGGGCCACAGCTATCACCCATCGCTCCAAACGGTCAGAGTACTGAGTCCAGCACGGAAGTTCAGAGCAAGAGCTATAAACTTGGCTATCAGCCACTTTGTTCCAAAATCCCTCCTCCACTGCTAATCTACAAGCACTCTGACTTTGGGCTAATACCTCCTCCTCTTAAACCTGTTTGCTCCTCTGAGACGGTTGAAGATTAAGTGAGCTCAGGAATGTGAAGTGCCCAGTATAAAGTATTCACTCAATAAATGTTCACAGGTACTATGCTGCAGGTCTTAAGCAGGGAGGAAATGCTTAAAAAGAGGTCTCTGATGTACTCAGAACTGTTAGATTTGGAACAAGGACGAATGCATCCCCTCCAGAGTGACCTCACACCAAGACGTCAAAGTCACCTCAGAACAACACTGACAAGCTTTCATAGGACTCTGAGGTCACATCTAATCTGACTTCAGGCTCCCCTCAGTGCCAGGAAAAAAGCAGTGTAACTTGTCAGCAGCCAGCTGGGGGCACAAATCCCCAAGTTCTTACCCTGGCCCAAATACAGATCTAGTATGTCTCCTTGAGGGTATCTGAGTGTATTATTTTGCCTTTTTCTAACTCAGTTTCCTCAGGCGACTGAAAAACAAGCATGAGGAATACGAATTAGGTACCAGAAACAGCACTGGATTACAGCATTCAGATCATTTTGATTCACTGTTGTTAGCGTATATATAATAAACACAGAAGGACACTCCATTTGAAATAGAGTGCTACTGAACATGTGCATTTCTAGAGGAAGTCTATTTACCTAAAGTCAAGTACACGAATGTCCTTGTAGCCAGGTAACCCAGAAAATGCATTTTCAACCTGTTAAAAATTAAAATGAAATTTACAACTATGTAGAAATGTGAAAAAGTACACAGAAAATAATGCTTTTGAGAGTAGAATATCAAGTGCACTGTTTACTATTAGACCCTTATACACAGACATAGATACACATGGGTCAGAAAGTTATTAAGAAAATTATAATAGTTACAATGTTAGAAAATGGTTTTTACAACACTGCCACATTTTTCTCTTTCATTTTGTCTTTTAAGGTTTTAATGTGCTTTAATATTAATTTTTTCCAAATTATAAAAAGTATACTTCTTATTGGCAAAGCACTGCTTTTCCCCTTACATGATGAAATTTGAAAAAAAAAAAAAAAGCATTAGTTACAAAAGAAGCTGTAATAGCATTTTTAAATGTAACTGTTTGGATTAGAAATCTGGTGCAGCACACACACTGACAGTCAGGTGTTAATTTCCTGTAAGTGTCAAGGGTCTGGTGGGGTCTGTTTCTTATTCCTACAACACAAGGGAACTGTCCACACAGTCACCATTAGGAAGAAATCTGCAGGCCTGGGCCTAGCCCCCCAGAGAGAGGCCTTGTTGACTGGTTGCCATGAAGGAGGTTAAGAAGCAGTGACCAGGTAACTTAACTGGTCAAAAAATCAACTTATGAGCCTCACATCTGCACGAACCAGTTTTACTGAGTCTTTAAAATTCAGCCACATAACTCACTATGAGCTTAGTGACTCGAGGGAGGAAAAAGAATGCTAGACTGGACTAAAGATTTAAAAAATAATCAGGTGATGCACAAACATATTTTAACGTAATAGAACACTTACACAATATTTCAGGTGACAATCTTATAGATAAGTCACTGTGGGGCCAACACCAGAATAAGGGAAGGAAGTGTTAGTGGACTTTGGGGACATCTCTGGGGATCTGCTTTTAAAACCAAGTCTGCAAATAATCAGAAGAGTGGGATTTTTTAAAAAAATCTTGGTTCACCGAAGATCTTCATGCCTTAAGGATAAAGAATCCAAACCCATGAAACTTTTTGGCTATAACAATATGCCTTGTTTTAGTCTCTGAAAGAGAGGCATGTTCTGATTCTTGGAGGATGGGGTGGGGTGGAATCTGCTGGACTAGGAATCTAAAGACTGAGTCTCGGCCATTTTTGCTAGCAGAGTGGCCTCGCACAAGTCTTCTAGAGAACTAATACCCACCGACCACATCAGTTTTTGTAAGATTAAAATGAACGCAGCTGCAAGTCCTCCACTAACTGCAAAGTGCTGTACAACTGCATGTTATGATTATCACTAAACCCACCTCGTTTCAGGCTTTGCCATCTCTTGAATTTAAACACATACAGGTATTCCCACTCAACACATCCAGTTAGCCCCTGCACGTGTCCAGCTGTACTTTATTAACATCAAGATTAACAAGAGGTACAATTTCCTGAAGGACTGCTATGTCCCTGGTGCTTGGCAATATTTTTAATCCTTGCAACAATCCCAAGAGATAGATATTTTCCCAATTTTACAGATGAGATGCTGAGACACTGGGCTGTAAACTAACTTGCCCAGGATCACACATTTGGTCAGTGAATTAATCAGAATTTATTCAACCCCAAATCTCTCTAACACCAAAGCCCATATTCTTCCCACTGAATTACATGCCTCCTCCTCTTTCCCCCAATGCATGATAAATATGGTTTAGCGTTGGGACCAGGACTGGGAAAACTGAAGCTCATCACAACTTCTCACCTGAATTAAAATGAAAGGGACTCTGTATGATATAAAGGAGGAACACTTTGAAAGGAAGAAGGAGACCTGATCTTCCCTTCTACTCCTAGAGTCTGAAATGACCGTGAACAACTTACCTGCCCTCCTGGGCCTCCTCCGTGAAACGGAGACGCTTACTCACCTGGCTGCTGTTAGCAGACAGCAGCAGCCTGCAGAACATAAAGCACTATGCAAGGGCACTGTGTTGATAACGTGGCTGTGCTTGGATACTGACGCTCCCACGCCTATCACACTGAACTTTCCCTCTCTGATGTCCCAAGTTCATCTTACTCTTCTCATTAAAAAAAAGAGTAATAGCTCCTGAACCTCAGCCCTCTCCAAGCAGGCTTTCTTTTTCCCTGTGTGTCTGCCAATATTACCTAAGAAATACTATTGAAGGAACAACCCCTGTGACTGTGCCCCGAAGGAAGAGAGATGGAGGGTACTTTCGGTTTGCAGCAAATGTGGTGACAGGACCTCTCAGAGACATGGCCCCTGGCCCTGCTGTTCCACCCAAAGAAGTGGCTCTTGGTAGACGTCCTATTCCAGGTAAAGGGACAGGGAGCAGAGACAGTCCAGAGAAGAAAGTGATTCATGGTAGGCCCAGACTCTTCATCACCCCAAATCCCCTCAAGCCAATTGCTACCCACCTCATAAACTCCCTGCTGGGAATGTTTTTCAGGGTGTTTATTAGACTTTCTCTGGATATACAGTCATTCAGCACAATTGTTTACCCAAACAGTGGGGCTTATTGAAGCTTGCTTAATCCAAGAGCAGAGAGAACCAGACAGCTGATCCACGACACTCTCGGATGCCAGGTGGCCACTGGCCTGGCTGACATTTCTTCCACATAACACACAGCCTCACAACTTGGCCACACAGCTAATAAAATTGGTTGTCTGGCCTACACTGCCCACGTCTGAGGGCTGCAATGATGCTGTTTGGCTGAGAGAAGCACATTTTTGTTTCTCACCTAGACACAGCGTCTAGGGAAGGTAACAGAACTGAAACTCTTGGCCAAGGAGAACCCCATCAACAGGGAATGGAAAAGAAAGAAGCAGGAAGGAATGATGTACCCTGTCATCAGACAGAGGGGAGATGGGCTTTCCATGCCTTCCTACTCAAGAACAAAGGCGGACAAGAAAGGGCCAAGGAGGGGTCATTTCTGATTGAAAGACTCTTGAGTTCAAGTCCTATATCCAATTCTTCCAGAAAGCAAAGTTGTGGGACGGTCTAATGCACGATTCTTTAAAGAAACCCCTTTTTTAAAAATACTTCCAACCAAGGAACAGAAATAGGAGGGAAACTGACTTTTCACTGATGCCTTTTTGTGCTTTGAACTTGGTACCAAGTATTACTATGTGTTAACTGCTCAAAATTGTCCAATGTAAAAAAAGAATACTAAATACAAAATTAAAAGACATTAAATTTAATGTTTCCTCAAGAAAAACAATACGCTGTATGTAGTTTCTCAAAGATGCTCATTTCTCCAAATATTGTCAAGTTAACACCACGCCACAGAACACATTCTTCCCCAGCTGTGCAGTGAAAGTTGGAAACGGCATTTATTTATAAGTAAGCAGATGGCAGATGTGTGCAAGATTTTGTGTCAATGAAATAACTCATCTGTCTTTCTGTGAAGTTTTCACCGAGCTTTCTGAAGAAATGGCTAAGTCACCACCCCCAAACCAAGCAGGTGGAAAGCTTGAATCCTAAATCTACCTTCAACCAGCATTGTGAATGTGGGAAATTTACAAGCCTAGCAAACTGTCTTGTTTATCAAAAAAACAAATAAAAACAAACAAACAAAAAAATCACCCACCTCTGAAATGAACTCTTCTACAAGACGCTGGCGGTAGAAGCTGGAGGGATCCTGTAGTTCTTCCCTGTATTGCTTCCCTAAAAGGTGGATACTGAATTCTGCAATCTGCTCAGCTGCTGGTCTTGTAGATTCTTCTATCACATTCTCAATTTCATTGCTAATCTGGAATTTTAGAGAAAGAACAAGAAATGTCAATGTTTACTCATTCAATCAACAAATATTTAATCATTGTCTACTATATGCCAGGCACTGTGCCAAAGACAACTTCTGATGATGATCTTTCATATAGTATTTGACTTTGGAACTGAGTGGACTTTAAGAAATAGGCTCATATTAAAATTACTGTGCATTTGTACATTCCTTTGAATACATAATGACTGGTTCAGGGAAAGATAGAAGTTTCCACAGATAACCACCAAAGTTGACCATCTGTAGGTTACGCTAAAATTATCAACTAAAAATAGCCTAAAAGGGTGATTCTCAAACTTTTTGGTCTTAGGACCCCTTTAAACTCTTAAAAATCATTGAAGAACCCAAAGAAGCTTAGTTTTTGTGGGTCATATCTAGAGATATTTACCAAACAAAAAAATTAAAAGAGAAATTTTAAATATATATGAATTCATTTAAAAATAATGATAAACTCATTACATGTAAAAATGAATAACATATTTTGCAAACTAAAAAAAGTAGTGAGAAGAGTAACATTGTTTATATATATATATATATATTTTTTTTTGTGGGGAAGACCAGCCCTGAGCTAACATCCGTCGCCAATCCTCCCCTTTTTGCTGAGGAAGACTGGCCCTGGGCTAACATCGTGCCCATCTTCCTCCACTTTATATGGGACGCCGCCACGGCATGGCTGACAGGCAGTGCGTCGGCGGGCGCCCGGGATCCGAACTCGCGAACCCCGGGCTGCCAAACGCGGACTAAACCGCTGCGCCACCGGGCGGCCCCATATTGTTTATATTTTTACAAATTCTTTAATGTCTGGTTTAATGGACAACAGCTGGATTCTCATATCTGCTTCTGCATTCAATCAGTTGCAATATTTTGTTTCCATTGAAGTATGTGAATAAAATCCAGCCACAGATATATGTATTGAGGAAGGAAGGAATATAGTAATAGCCTTTTCAGATAATTGTGGATATGCTTTTTATTTTTATTTATTTAATTTTTTTTATGTGAGGAAGACCAGCCCTGAGCTAACATCCGTTGCCAATCCTCCTCTTTTTGCTGAGGAAGACTGGCCCTGGGCTAACATCCGTGCCCATCTTCCTCTACTTTATATGGGACGCTGCCATGGCATGGCTAACAAGCAGTGCATCAGTGGGCACCTGGGATCTGAACCCGCGAACCCCAGGCAGCCAAGCGCGAACTAAACCGCTGTGCCAGGCGACCCCGTGGATATGCTTTTTAGATACTACACTAAGCTCAACAAGTGGTAGTTTCTTAAAAATTAGTTGCTACGTGGATTCTGAACCATATCAGCAAACTTTTTGTTCTCTGTAACATCAAAATTCAGGTCTTCCAGTGGCCAAAGCTGGAATAACTTCAGCAACAAAATAAATATTGGATTATAATCCAAAGAATAAAATAAATATTCGTGAGTCTGTACTGATATAAATAAATGATTTAAAAAATAAATGTGAGAAAAGTGACAATAGTTTCTCACATAAGAATTACAATTAATAAATGTAGAGGCAATGAGGGAAACAGAATATCATTATTAAAACACTACAGTAATGGGGCCAGCCTGGTGGTGTGGTGGTAAAGTTTGCTTGCTCTGCTTCGACAGCCCAGGGTTTCCAGGTTCAGATCCCAGGCATGGACCTATGCACCACTTACCCAGCCATGCTGTGGCAGGTGTCCCACATATAAAGTAGAGGAAGATGGGCACGGATGTTAGCCCAGGGTCAATCTTCCTCAGCAAAAAGAGGAGGATTGGCAACAGATGTTAGCTCAGGGCTCATTTTCCTCACCAAAAAAAAAAAAAAAAAATCACTACAGTGATAATTACTGCATGTAAGTAAGTAAGTAATAATTACTGCATGCAAGATACACTGGAGCACATCTAATCCAAGTTCCTCCATTTTGATACACACAAAACAATAAGATTAGAATAGAAGAATGGCCAGCCTAATAAATATTTTTTAATGTTTTTGATGCATAGGTGGTTTGCAAGAAAGTAAAGAAAACCCCAAAGGGGTCAAGAAAGATTAGAAGAATCCAGAGAGGTGATTCAGTGTTGCACGTATATATGGTGTATCTGCTGATCCCTTGTGACCTAGGCTTTAGTTTTAAACACCACAAAAGGATAGGACACAAAATGTACAACTGTACAAAGATCTGTACATGTTAAAAAGTCAGATCAAAAATTCTCACATAAAGCAAGGATTCTAAAACTCAACAGACAGTTTGAACAACAAATTAGACTAAGTTGAAGGAAGAATTAGTGAACTAGAAGACATACTTGAATGCAACACAGAGAAAGAAATTAAAGTTATTACAGAGCAGTTAACAGACAGGAGGGATAAAATGTGGAGGTTAGACAATACATCTAATCATAAGAGATAACAGCTGAGAATTTCTCCTATACCCATTTTTGTGAAACTGCAGAATCCCAAATACCATATAAAGACTGTACTATATGGTATTTGGGATTCTGCAGTTTCACAAAAATGGGTATAGGAGTATATTTATGTTTATTTCTTTTGCTTTGGATTTGCTGTACTTCCTTAATGTGAGGCTTTATGTCTACCACAAATTCTGAGACATTCTCATCTGTTATCTCTTATGATTATAGATAGATATAGGTAGATAGATATAGATATATCTTAACAGTAGACAAGGAATACTTTTAAAAGGCAAAGAGAATTCCTTTTAAGAGTGTCACAATGTCTTGAAGCAAAAAAACCCCATGCAGTTAAATTTGTTTCTTATTTGTAATTCATTGTAGATACAGTTATGTTTGAGTTCACTACAACATAAACTGCATATAGTTGATTCCATTAGTGCATATTTTCCTTTTTCAATTAATCCTTTTTGTTGTCTTTATAGAGTCCCAAGTTAAAGAATCCCTTGGGGGGAAGATTAGGAATTGCATCTGTTTGTCTGTGTCTATAAGAAGTCTGGAATAATTTACAAGAACATAACAAAAGCACGTGAATGTGATACCTCTGAAAAAATAAGCAAATAAACCAATAAAGGGACTTCAAATTTTTAAAAAATAGACAAAACAGCCAGGTTACCCATAAAGGAATAACAACTGGACTGATAGTTGAATTCTCAGTAGCAACAATAAAAGTTAGAAGATAGTGGTTTTGTCATAAAATGTTGACAAAAAAGCAAAAAAAAACTCAATCTAGAATTTAATACAGCTTTAAAATATTTTTCCAGAATAAGGGAATAATAAAGAAATTTTCAGGTGATCAAAAACTGAGATTGAATTCACTAAAAAGACTCTCACTAAAGTAATAGCAGAAGCATATATTTCGGAGGGAAAATTATTCCATAATAGAGGCCTAAAGTGCAAAAAAGAATTTTAAGAAAACAAAATGGTAAACATCTGGTAAATGTAAAACAAACCTTAACTGTACAAAACAAATAGAACACAGTCTAATTTTGGGGATTAAAAAGAGAACTAAAAAAAAAGGAAAAGAGAACAAAAATACTGGAAAATAAAATACAAATCAGTAGAGTGATCATTTGAATTAGAGTATTCTAATGTTCCTGCATTGCTCAGGATAAGGATAAAGATTTTGGAAAAACTTAAATTTTGCTAGATTAAATATAAATTATAACTTACAATGTAACTATTAACAAAATAGAAATAAAGTATATAATTTCTAAAATGGTAGATGGAAAAATGTATTAGGGAAAAAACTGAACTATAAAACTGTACTTTGGGCTTCATTTTGAACTAGAGGTACAGGCAATCTAATTCTTGGTAGGTATCTCTATACCATTTTGTAATAGAGGTATAACAGTATATCTCTATAAATTGGCTTCAGATCATCCTCTCTGTTTCGGATATTAACGTTCCAATTGATTTACACACAATTCCTTCATTTCTATTATAGTCAATTCTGTCTTATTCTATAAAAGTTTCCAGACCTAAATCATAACTATTCTGCCTCAAGTTCAGAACTACAGTACCACTTTTTATTCATTCATTCATTCACAAATATTTACCAAATGCCAATATTTTCTAGCACCATCTACTTTGGACACAGATGTACTGAGGGTAAGTATGGATTCTGGCACCCACTCAGGGATCCCAAGCTATCACCAACCTTGATCAGTGACAGGGAGGGAGGTGGGGCAGAGTGGGCAACTTAACCTGATTTCATATAAGTTAAAACGTCCAAGTTGGGAAGAGAAGGAGCAAGGTAACTAGAAAGAGCACCTTTCTAGTGGATATGTTCAGTCAGAGTTTATTGTATATTAAATAATCTAGGATTTATGAATCCCCAGATTTTAAAAATGCATATTTAACAAAATGTTTCTATGTTCCCAAGCAGTGTACACTTTTTTTGTTAAATCCGAATGACACCAAGTCAACTTAATGTTGTTTACTGGAACAGGTTACTATTAATAATGATACATTTGAAAAGCAAGGTGTTTCCTGATTTTTAAACTACACATAAAATCTATATCTTGTCCCTCTGTAGAAGAGAAGGCTAAGTCCTGATCTATTAAGGGATGGAAGAACACAGGTAAAAATCCTCAGAGTAAATTATGTCACACAGCCCACAAGAGACAGTGGGTTTACCATGATGACAGTTCCCCAGGCCCCAAGTCATTTCATTTACAATTTGAAGCCCTCTCTCACCAAAATCAGATTTAATCGGCTCTCCAAGGAATCTCGGATTCTTTTTAAAGTACGAGTTTTAGAATCCACAACGTTTCCATAAAGGAAACCACATGAAGTCTTGTGTAGTCTGACACTGGAATATAGATCTCTCTTAACCCCCGATCTCCATGTTAGAGACTAAAAACAAAACAGAGCATCACTCACACTCTCCTCTGGCCTTTCCAAGCTGCTCTCTGAGGCACCTTCATAGGAGGTCACCCCTGGATATGGAACACTGAGAACTGTACCTAAGTAAAAAACAAAAACATGTGTATGAATTCAGTCCCTGACCAAGTCAGAATTCGTACGAGGAAATAAGGAACTGATCTCAAAACCATTCCTATAAGTCATTTGCTTTTTCATCCTGGAAATTCTCTGCATTCTAACCTCAAGATGCATTTGCATAGAGTCTTCCCAGAACAAGAAATAAATGTGACTCACTCATTCAACAAGCAGGTACTGAACACCTACTATATGCCAGGCTCTATGCAAGATGCTAGGGACACAGACAAAGTCCCTGTCCTGAAGGAGCTATCTAGGAAAGGGGACGGATAGTGAAATAAGTAACACTACCAGAGAGGGGACGTGGGTGAAGGTCGGAGACTGGCCATGAATTGATAATTGTTGAAGCTGGGCCTCATTGTGCTATTCTGACTATTTTTGTATATGTTTGAAATTTCCAAAAAAGAGAAGCTTTTAAAAAAAATTAAAAATAAAGAAAGTAACTACCAATTTACAGGAAATACAGAAGTCAAATGAACATGTTAAGTATACCACAGAATGCAATCAGAAAAATCCTAACTCTGGGAAAAGACAAATGACAAACGGTGGAGCTAGAAAGGTTCTACCTGTTGACATAAGCTGCAGTTACAGAGTGTTTGCCTTAAAGTAATTCTTTAGGTCATACATTTGTTTTAAGTGGTTTTCTGAATTGTATTATGTTTAATAATTAAAGATTTTTAAGTATCCTCAATGTAATGCCATAAAATAAGTGAAAAAAGAATTCCTTTTTCTTGAGACACTTGAATAAACATATATGGAGGGAGAAACATGGTAATTTTTAAATGTGAGCTGAAAAATATGCTTGCTTGCAACACTGTCTTAAACCATAAGTAAATCAAAAGGAAAAGTGAATAAAAGCATAAAAGCATACTTCCCAGTGTTGAGGTATCACCAGCAGGAACCGGAGATGACAATTCAGGGCTAGGAATAAAAAATGACTGGAGTTAACAAAATGATAGAAATATGAGGGTTTATTTCATTTTTTTTTCCAAAAAGGAATTCACTAGATCTCCAAATAAGGGTTACCAAACCAAAGTACTGAGTAGCAAAATTTTTAAAAAAATACTAGTCTTCATAATTCATTTATTTTACATTTATTGATTCCTACTCAACTAGAATCACCTACATAAAGTACTCCCTACCTACTTTCATCACCCTGTTTCATTTTTCTCAGTTCTTATCACTATGTGAAATTATTTTGTTCATTTATTTATCTATTTCTTTATCTCTTTCTCCAACCCCTTAATCCTCTAGAATGGCACTGTCCAGTAGGTTAGTCACTAGACATACATGGTGATTTAAATTAACTAAAATTAAATAAAGTGTAAAATTCAGTTCCTCGTTCACACTAGCCACATTTCAAGTGCTCAACAGTCACATGCAAAGAAAAGTATAGTAAAGAACATTTCCATCATCACAGAAAGTTCTATTGACAGAACTGCCTTAAGAATCTAAACTCCATGAGATTAGGGACCTTGCCTGCCATACTCTCGCTGTATCTCCAGCCTAAATAGTACCTGCCATTTAATAAGTATTAAATAGATATTTCTGGAACGAATGAATAAATAAATACTATTGGCAAAGCAGGGTACAAGACACTTAGCATACAGTTGTGAACAAAACACCATGGTCTATGAAAGTTACAGTCTTATAGAAAATAGACACCAAATAAATGATTACAAGTGCAACAAGTAGTGCAGACAGGAAAATAGCAGCTGCTAAGGGGAACATACAAGCACAAATCTCATCTCATTTGAGAGACCATAGAAATCGTAAGATTTTTATATAAAGTCAAGCATAGAGAAATGACTTGCTGTTGGCCACACAGCTAACAGGCTTCAGGTCTCCAACCATCCTTGAACCATGCCACCATGCAACTGCAAGCAAAGATCAGAAGTCAATCTGAGAAAGCCCCCCACTAAGAAAGTGGGTGTCTGCAAGTCCAAATTTCCACAGAACCAAAAATACAAAATTTAAAGTACAATAATTTGGGGAAGTTTTAGAACTTTAAAGTTTGCAGGGAAAGGGCTGTTTCATTAACCCTTTTCAAAGGAACCAGATGGTGATTACATCAGTTTTCAACTGATAGCAACTGAAAACGCCTTCAACTTTACACAGGTCAGCTTTCTAAAGTGATTCCATCACAAGTGAAAATGTCTCCCTCTCAGACTTGCCAGTGTGCCAGCGAGTCCCATCTTCAGAACGGCTCCTTCAGAACCACCCTGCTGCTCTAAATTAGGTCATGGGTGGGGGTGGTACTCAAAGCCACAGATAAACCTGGCACACAAGTTGAAGCATCAATTTTACTTGAAGCATAGGTAGGTGGGGAGCTAAGTAACAACTGATACGTAATTTAAAATATTTTAATATTAAAACAAACATGGCTATATTATGGATAGAATATAAAGTTTAAATGAATATTAAGATAAAATATGATAATTCAAAGACATTTCATGACTAAACTGGAGTGGGAGAGTCAACTAGGGCTATGTTCCCTAAACCCCTAGACTGTGGTAGAAAATTTGAGAAACACAGATTAAAAAAAAAAAAAAAACTCACCATGAAGAGTCTGTTGGTTTTTAAAAATACCATTTAGAAAGAATAACATATTAAACCATTACACCAAACTTATCACTATTGGTTATTTGTAGTGTGTTTGCAGGAAATTGCTTACTAAGTGAGCTGTCATCTAGAAGAACCTAAAGGAATATGACATCTGAACAAGTCATTATGATGAGTGACAAGTAGAGGAAGGCCTGGGTGATGAGAAAGCATCAAGAGGCTTCTTAGGTTGCAAGAGGTGGAGATAAAAAATGGGATTCAGATGCATTTGGAACAGACATTAACATAACCAGGCCTGAATAGGGTCTATCAACTGTCCAAAAGGCAGAACCCCTTCCCAGCACCTTCATTTTATAGATGAGAAAACAGGGCCAAATGGGTAAAGCAATTTTCCCAGGGTCACACAATGATTCTATATGGCCCAAGGCCATACCTAGAATTCCTAGCTGTATCCAGTTCCCTTTTCAATAATAACAACAGCAAGAATGATTACAACTAAATTTACTGAATTCTCACCATGTGTCAAGCACTGTGCTAAGTGGTTTATCTTGTTTTAACTCACAATGACCTGAAGAGGAAGATACTATTACCCCCATTTATACAGATGAGAAAACTAATGCTAGAAGAGGTTTCCCAGGGTCACACGGCTAACCAATGGAGGACCTGTGATGTGAAACAGGCCCATCTGTTTCCAGAAACCTCACTCTTACCCACCTTAATTCCTCAAAACATAGACTTTATGTGACCCACATTCTCCAGAAGGGCAACCAGGATGGTTTCACTTGGTCTTAATGATAGTGGCCTACATAAACTAAATGACCTAAAAGTCAAAGTGTGTAAGGTCGCAGAAAGGAAGGGAAATCCGGTCAGAGCTGGAGAGCTATGCAGAGCAAGTAAGTATGAAGAGCAGAGAGGTCAAAGTAAGACCAAGGAGCCAAGAACCACACAGTAACTAGAACAGGAAATTGGGAGATGTGGCAGAGAAACCAGACCTCACCTGGGGTTGGTCAAATTGTCCCCCATATCAAAATCAAATTTAAGCTAATTCTCTAAGTAAGTAAGCATTCAGAATGGAGAAGTTTACCTACTTCAGGAGAACTAGATTTCACTTACTGAATTCAAAAGAACATTATTTTAATGATGGTAAGTAGGCAACTCTCAGTAATTCTAATCACTTGTTTAACACTCCCACACTGAATCCCTCACCATCCCACTCTCCTTTCAAAGACAGTAAAGAACACTTAAGAATCCTTTCACGTATCCTCATTAGGTATGCCTCCTGCAGGGATCTCCAAAGACGTCACTCACAACAGAACTAGAACACAGAGTTGTATTGAGTTTGGGGACAGAAATGCTACTTGATTTCCAGGCCAAGCCACAGATTTGAAGTTGTTCAGCTAAAACCTTTAGCTTAATACCAGTAGTAAACAATCTATTATTTCATTTCCTCAGCTCATCCAGCACAGAACTTATTCCTCACTGCTACTGTCTAACCATGTCAGTAGAATTCAGGTGAGATTGTGTCAAAAGATAACATAGCCACATGGAACACAAGTTTAGAAATACAGTGAAACAAGCCAAGCATAATTTCACATCTAGATTACAACTTTGTCATCTTTGACAACTTTCTATACTTTGCTTTGCTCTTGAATCTGTTAACTGTAATCAGCATGTGACAAGAAAAGAACTCAAAGCACGGAGACCGGAATCCTGGGTGCTAGTCGCAGGAGTATCATTAACTTTGTGTCTGACTTGGGAAAATACCCAGTTGCTCTGGGCCTCAAGAACCTAATCTCCAAAACAGGAACACCTCCTTGCCCTACCTATTTCACAAAGGTGTGGATGAAAACTAAAGAAAATATCATGTGCAGAAGCATTATGAAAGCTACGAAATGCTAAACCAATAAACAGGGGTTAATGAGGCAGTGACACATATCATCCCAAAGAGAATAAAACATTTGCTAAAAAAAAATGGATATCTGCCTCTGTGATCTATGATAGGCATCCTCAACTAAAAATGTAAGTTAATTGAGGTACCTAAAAAAAAAAACCCAAAGAACAGTCCTTACACTGAGACTATAACCAGAGATCTGAGAACAGACTTGGGTGATTGAGCAGAAATTCAGTTATTCATTTAACAAATATTTAGTGAGCACATATCCTAGGCCAGGCCTCGTCCCGGCCATTGAGGACACAACAGTAAGCCCAGATGTCAGGGGGGTAAGCAGTGATGGAGCTAAGTGGAGATGCTTTCAAGATGTCTGGCAGTAATGGAGAAAAGTGCTGGAGGAGGGCCTTTTGTAAAACAGGAAACACGGGAGAGACTTGAGTATGTTGAAATGCTAATGGGAAGGAGTCAGTAATAGGACAAGTTGAAGACTTAGGAGAAAGAGAAACAAGGACAGATAGAGATTTTGAAGAGGTAAGGTGGGATGTGGGGTCATAAGGTGGAAAATACTCTTTTTTAAGAGATTTGGCAGATGACAGTAGGGGAAGCTTAAACTGGTACACAGAAGAGTATTTGGTGCAAATCATATGTGAGCAGATGAGTTAGAGTTCATGTAGAAGGAGCAATTTAAATTACAGAGAAGAATTGTGGTACGCAGGATAGTGGCCTCCCAAAGACATCCTAATCCCCAGAATTTGTGAATATGGTATTCACAGGGGAATTATGGTTGCAGATAGAATTAAGGTTGCTAATCAGCTGGCATTAAAGTAGGAAGCATACCCTGGTTTATCCAGGTGGGCCCATATAACCATAAAGACCCTTAAATGTGGAAGAGGGAGGCAGAAGAGTGTCAGTGATGGAATGTGAGAAAGACTCAACTGGACACTGCTAGCTTGAAGATGGAAGGAGGTCATAAGCCAACCAATGTGTGCAGCCTGCAGAGGCTGGAAAAGGCAAGAAAACAGATTCTCACCCGGAGTCTCCAGAAAGGAATGCAGACCTGCAAACACCTTGAGACCCATTTCAGACTTATGAACTACACAACTGTAAGATAAATTTGCATTGTTTTAAGCTACCAAAGTTTGTGGTAATTCATTACAGCAGCAATAGAAAACTAATACAAGAATCTCTTAACAACAGAGAAATTAGGAGTCATCTCAAAAAAAATCATAAAAATAAATTTGAATATAGAAAAGTGATGGGCAAAGTAAGGGTTTTAATGGATCACTATAGTATTCAAACTGGAGAAAGATGGGCTTAGGGAATCCTTAGGCCACTCCCATGGTTCCATTCCCCATGGTACCTGACGCCAGGTCACCCCTTTTCAGCAACTACCACAGGTGGCAGTTTTCGCCCCACACCAACCTGGTCTGCTCTAAGTTTCATGTGGAGGATCCAAACTTTAAAATTCTCAAAATTCACTTATATTTTTAGTTCATATGTACTGTTATTTTTATACAGGCCTTATTTTCTAGGAATAGTGAATAATATTTTGAGTTCCCCATTATACCTAGTAGCCGTGGTGGTCTAGTGGTTAAGATTCAGCACTGTCACTGCCACAGCCCGGGTCATGTCCCGGTCAGGGAACCCCACCACCCATCTGTCAGTTGTCATACTGCGGTGACTGCATGTTGCTGTGATGCTGAAAGCTATGCCACTGGTATTTCAAATCCCAGCACAGTCACCCATGCTGGAGAGTTTTCAGCAGCGCTTCCAGACTAAATCAGACTAGGAAGAAGGACCTGGCCACCCACTTCTGAAAAAATTGGCCATGAAAACTCTGTGAATAGCAGGAGAGTATTGTCTGATAGAGCACTGGAAGGTGAGAGGATGGCACAAAAACACTGAGCAGGGCTCCGCTTAGCTGTCCACAGGGGTGCTAGGAGTTGGAATCCATCGGACGGCACTAACAACAAATTATAGCTAATAAAGGCAGTGCCTTATCAATAAAAATATATGACACAGTCAATTCTGCTATGATGCTTATTTATGAATGTGTTCCAAAGTGATTAATATGCTAGGAAACAACTGAGCATGACACAAATCTCTCCTTTACTTACATGCAATTTTGTTGCGAGAAACGCTACCTGAATACAGAAAGTGAGCCACCCATTTGAAGTGAGCCACATGGGAATACACAAAACACACATGCACTGCACCTCGAACTGCCAGCTACCCCTCACCCTCATACAGTGTTACAACTTTCCATCCTATTTCAGATAACCCTCCTTCTATCACTTCACTGTAACTCACAAGCTATGACCTTTCCACTTCCACAGCAAACTTCAGAGCTTCTTCCATGTTAAGTATTATGGTGTTTATATACTTCTTAGCCAAATAAGACGTGTAAAATGTGCTGTCATTTTCATTAGGCATGACCGTGACGATTACTGGGACTGGTGGGACTCTGCAGAGTATTTAGTCCCCTGTGTGTTGCAATGGCAATCACAAGGAACCTCTAGCTCTGCCCCTCAATGCTGAAGAGCCCACCCCCGAGAAACCACATGGCCCCACACCTAAGGAGCGCTCAATCCAGGCCCCAGCGTAGACTCAGGGTAACGTTAGCTGTACGAATGAGGGATACCACACAGAGCCCACTTCCCTCCTGTTCACTCACGTCTGATGTGAGACCTACATATACCCCACTCACACTCCAATGTGCACTCCAGCTGTGATTTGCCTGGACACTGCTGCCCAAGCTGCTCTAGACACTGACTCACCTACTTGGTTTTTCAATCTATCCTGCCCTCTAATTTGAGGCAAAATTCTGGACTCTGACCTGATTGTACGCCTAGTGGTGCTTTTCTATATAATCACCCCCATGCTGGCATAATCTAGATATTCTGAGTATGGACAGAACTGGAAGTCTTTAGCCCCTATAGCCTCAAAATTCCTCACCTCCATGATTTGCTTTTTCCTGCTACTGCTCCGGAGCCAGAAACGATCGTAACTCTAAGCCTAAAGGCCAGAAGAGCCAAGAATTCTAATGCTGGAGGACCCTTCAAGGCTGTGCTACTCCTGTCTCAAGATCACAACCGTCCCTACTCGATCAAGTGACCACACCACCTCCCGCCATTTACTCAATGACCCTCACTAAGGTGTACCCTTTCATAACAATGTTACGATCAGCCCTTAAGCCTCAGCAACAGATCATTCCCTATTCCACTTCCAGAAATCTATTTTCTCCCCCAGGAGAGAGGAACAAGCCTGTCTGCTGCTAAGGTCAGACAGTAAACAAGCACTGCGGCTGTGGTGGAGGTCTTGAAAAGCAAGTAGCCTCAAGACCAGGAAAAGCATTTGGCCCTTACCCACAGGCCTGGTCATTGCAGGAACTGGCAGGAAAATAGAAAGGGACCATTAAATTTGGGGTGAGTCTTGGAGTAGGGATGACACATCTCTTTTGCCAAACATGAACTCAGGGGAAAAAAAGACACTCACCTGCTTACAGTTTCCTTTGTGTATGTCAGTTTCTATGGAAAACAAGGATATAAAAATGACTGTGTGAGTTGATGACAGTTATTAAGTAAATAAAACTTATTACATAAAAAACACTAATGCCCTAACATTACAGAATCTATGTTGTTATTCTCTGGTTAGACAAATAGTTAAAGCAAGGTACTAATGACGCCAAGTTTGTTTTGTGACTGTGGGAACATCCGACACTCAGTCTCTGTTTATGTGCCCAAAAGTTCCTGTGCTCTCTCTCAATAGGAACAGATCAACAGACTTTACCCGCTAATCATTCCAAAAAGATCTACAAGCTAGAGATTGGTTGAGTTTTACATTAACCTTCCATGGACGTAGAATCAATGTATTTTGTGATACAACTTATTTATAGAAACTTTTATCCTAGAATAATATAAACATGTGAAGAAAATAACTGCTAAGTCTGTTTCTCCAGAATTCAGACAAAGAGATAAATTATATCAATAATTGGATTATTCTTCTGGGGCATTCCAAAGCAAATTGTCCAGAGTTTCCTGTAAATTAGTGGTTTTATTCTGAGACCAATTATGATAAAAAGAACACAAACTTGGAAACAGAAGACCTAGTTTCAAGTCGCATTTTCTCTTGCTTAGCTATGGAGGCAAATCCCAAAATCTCTCTGGTGCCAGGCCTCAATTTCCTCATCTGTAAAATGGGGAGACCACTACTTCAAATAATTCTCATGAAATTTATAAATAACTCACTGCTCTTCCTACTCTACAGACTCTCCTGTAATAATCTCAGCCACTCTTATGGTCAATTACTACCTCATGGCTGGTGATGCCTATAGCTGTCTTTATAACCCAGACCACCCTCCTTGGCTTCCTACCTCAATATCAAGCAGTTCACATTTCACAGATGGCTCAAAACAACCCATTCAAGAGTGAATTAATTCTCCCCAGCCCAACATCTACAAAGCTGCTTCTCTGCCTGAGTTCTCGGTCTTAGCCATCCAAGAAACTGGAAGACTCCCTGAGCCATTCCTTCATCCGATCCCACTCCTATCTCATCCATCACAGAGTCCTACTAATCTATTTTCCTACTTATACTCATCATGCTCTCTTTCTCTGTCTCAAGGTCTAGTTAGGACCCTCCTCTTCGGCATGAAGTAGTGACTGTCTCTCTGCTCCAGTCTTGTCCCCTCTAATCCATCCTGTGGTGTATAGAAACCACGACCTTTTTAAAATCAAACCTGTCCAATCAGCCCCTGTGACTTACCTACTTACAACCCTTCAATGATTTCCTGTCATCTACAGAGTTAAATCCAACCTTGTTAAGTTACCCACTTTTCCAGTCTGATCTCCGGTCACTTCTAGTCTACCCTTCTGTTATATCGGCCCAAGTCATTTTCTACAAACACTTGGCTCGTGCTGTCCCCTCTGCCTAGAATGTCCATGCCCAACTCTTCCTCATTTAGCTAACTTGTACTTGTTATTTAAGACTCAATCCAGGCAACACATCACCCCCTTTGCACGTTCTACTAAATAATCATTGAAAGTATATTTCCTACGCCTTCAAATCTTAGCTTACTAAAAGTTCCACTTGCAAGAGACACCTTCCAATGTAACATCACAAGAGGCTGTTGTTATGGTAATACTAACTCTACATCATATATATTTGCTGCTGTATCAGTTTATCCTATATCACAGACACAATTGAGATGGACAATGCTGATATAAATACAAATATGTATATTTGTGTGTGTGTAGGTATGTATTTTTTTTCATCAAATAGCTATTCCATATGAGCCACTGCAATTTGCAAAACTGTTAATGATTGAGAAGGGAGGCCCAATGGCAAAGGGAAAGATCATAAATTTTGGAAAAGAGAACTGGGTTTGGATTTAAGCTCCAGCCCATCTGGTTTTGTGATCTAGGATAAGGAATTTAATAACTCTGATGCTTACAGTGTCTTATCTATAAATTGGGGACATTACTACCTCCTTGTAGTGTTGCTGTTTATTAGATATAATGTTTTTAATGGGCTTAATACATGGCCTGGTACATGGCAGATACTGAATAACTGGTAATTATTCTCATAATTATTAATACTGAGCAGTTATAAACGTGACAGAACAAAAAAACGTAATACCTTGGCTTAAAACGTGAGGTACCATGATTAGAAGTTGAATTCATTTTAAAACACAAAAACCTGCACACCTTCAAAATGTTTATAACCCTGCAAAATGTTCTCAGGTCCACTCATGTTTATCAGACCATCCTTCTCTCCCCAACTTGCCTCCATTTAATCAGATCATCCCTCCATAGGACCAAACGTTAAAAGAAATTAATAGCATGCCCCTACTAGAAATCAAATTTTAAAAGTAGAATGAATAGGACAATATATTGTATTACTTTAAGATGTACTAATCTAATTTTATTAGACTCAGATAAAAATAGCTCAGAGTTATTCAGTCAATAATTCTTTCCTCAGTCTTTCTAAGGTACATCATCCTTAGAACCAGTATTTAAAATAATATTTGTAAAGCTTATAAATTACAGCAGATAGGAAAAAGACATTGCAGCTATTACTTATGTACTCTTATTTCAACAAATATCTATTGCATATTTATCATGAAAATGCAAAAATGAACAAATAAAGACATACTCCTTGCCTTCAGCTCACAGTCTAGTAGAGGGATTAGTCACGTATACTACTACTACTAATAAAATGTAAGATGTACACACTAAAGAATGAAGAAAGAATTATGAGAGCTAAATCTGCTAGGTGAGGGTTGATTCCTCACCAGGGACGTCACATCTGAGCTGAGGACATGAAGGCCTCGAACAGATGCACAAGGAGATACAGGGCATATCAGACTGCATGAGTTTACCACAAATATCTAAACAGTTACATTTTCTTGTCGTGAATATATGCATGCAACATGAAAAGGGGAAGGTAGGTAGGCAATCTATCTATATGCATGCTTATTTATCCTTTGCTAAGAATAAACTAAGTCTAAAACAAGGAAAACAAGCAAATTAATTAATTAGAATCATATTTGTACTTTACTAAACATTTATTCAGTGAACTATATCCTTTTTCTTAATTAGTCATTGGCATCCTCTCTGAATTGATAATACGCACAACTTTGGCAAGAATGTTTGACTCTCACAGATTAATATTCTTAGCCTAAATCTTTGCTGAGTATTATTTCCAAATATTTACATTTATTAACAAGCCCGAGCCTCTTACTGGGTTAACATGTTTACCATAATGGACAGAGCTGAGGATAGAGACTAGGCCATGCCCCGTGGCAGCTCACTCAAATAGCCTAATTCAACAAAAAAGAGCAATGCAGGGACTGACTGAGCATTTACTCTCTCTTCCTTTAGGCCTTAGCTGTGTACAGGTGCTCCTGCAGTAGTACAGCAATTACTTCCCTCCTTACTACACTTACCTTCATAATTAAGCTTCTATGTTCCACAGACTGACTAAAATTTGTGGCCATTTCAAATATTGTTGTGACTCCATCCTCACACAAATTCATCCAGTAATGATATTCCTCACGCCCAGGAAGTCGATCCCAAAAAGTCCTGAAGGCTTCCCAGACAGCTTCCTGACACACTGGAAAACAGACGAGAGGTATTTTGATGGAAAGCTAACGTACTTTAGGCTTCTCACAATGCTCACAGACCTGTTTATTCAGACTCCCGAGACACTCTTGCCCACAGCGTCCTTTCTGGAGGGACACGGGAATGATTCTCAAAGCGCTTCTGTTTACGTATGTCCCATTTAAACTTTCCAGATCTGAAGAGAGTTTGTACTCCTCACTCTTTCCCCTGCAAAGGGAACTGATTCACCTCCTAACTCCCCATCTGTTAAAAAAAAAAATCAATGTTTATGCTTTACAAAAGTGGAGTTGATGTTGAGTACACTTCAATAGGTGAATGGATAAACAAACTGTGGTACATCCATGTGATGGAATATTATTCAGTGATAAAAAGGCATGAGGTTTCAAGCTATGAAAGGACATGGAGAAGACTTAAATGTATATTCCTAAGTAAAAGAAGCCAATCTGAAAAAGCTACATAATGTATGATTCCAATGATATGACATTCTGGAAAAGACAAACTATGGAAATTGTAAAAAGACCAGTGGTTGCCATGGGTTTGGGGGAGGGAGAGATAAAGAGGTGGGGCACAGTGGATTTTTAGGGCAGTGAAACTACTCTGTATGATACCGTAATTGGGGACACATGTCACTATACATGTGTCAAAACCCACAGAATGTGCAACACAGTGAGTGAATTCTAATGTAAACTACGAGCTGTAGTTAAGAATAATGTGTCAAAGTTGGCTCATCAATTGTAATAAATGTATCGCTCTAATAAAAGATGTTAATAAGAGGGGAAAATGTGTGTGGTGGGAGGATGGCAGTATAGGTAACTTTGGATTTTCTGCCCAATTTTTCTGTAGACCTAAAACTTTTCTAAAAATGAAATCTATTAATTAAAAAAAAAGAGATGAGAACTGAAAAGAAAAAACAATGATATTTGGGGAAAAGTACTGCTGTATTAAAATAAAAACTAATTCAGTGTATCTGATAAGTTGTTCCGAAGCATCAAATTTGAAAGGGCTCTAACCAGGCCATCTGCGTGTTTGGTATAGCACTGAGCATTGCTTCCTGTAACCATTTCAGCGGCCAGATGCAGGACACTGTGGACAACAGACTGGGATGGGAAGGAAGAGGAGGAGAGTGGTGAGGGAGAAAGAAGGATAAATGGACAGAGACCAAGGAAATTCTTTGTCATCTCAAGAAGACTGAATGCTTATCCAGCAGCATATTGAGATGGAGCCCCTGAAGTCAGAGCTGGAAGATCTAAACTCTAGCCCTAGCCTCACTGTGTAATAGCTTCATAACCACGAGTAACTCACCTAGCCATTCAACGCTTCAGTGTACTCATCTCTCTTTTTTAATGGGATGAATAATTACTGCCCTACTTACATTATCTGTTAGAGTATTTTATAAATTACATAGTGCTACATGAATATCAAACATTATTATCATATTGCATTCCGGCTGTCCGACAGTTGTTTGATGGAAGAAGACAGCCTGAGCCAAAAAACAACTCTTAAGCTTTAACAGAGAGTAAAATATACGAATATTGAGAGTTTTTCTATTGATTGATTTTTTTAGGGTTAAATTGAATCTTTGACTGCAAACTTAAGTTTCTCTTTCAGTGAACTAACTGCATCCTTATTACTGCTCTTTAGAACTTCTGATCCTACAGCACACAGAGGAGTCCAGCAGGGACAAGCTGAGGCAGAGCTGACCACTTGTAGATTCATAGTTTTTCCTTCCTTCTTCTTAAAACTTCAAGTGAAAGTCTAGTACACACCAGAAGACAATGTAAAGGTGAAAGTCTGGGTTTGTAAAAACAAACAAAAAGTAAATGTCTATAAGGCCTGGTTGTGAAATGAAATGATTCAAAGAAAGTATAAAAATATTATGATACTGAATAACTATATATCTAGAAGGAAAGAAAAAATAAATCTCAGTAACTTCACAATATATACAAAAAATAATTTGAAATATGAAAATAATATGAAATATTAAATTTGAAACATGAAAATATGAAATATGAAAAAAATTTTGAAACCATTTCACCTGGCCGCTGAAATGGTTACTGGAAGCAATGCTCAGTGCTATACCAGACGTGCAGACAGCCTGGTCAGCACCCTTTCACATTTGATGCTTTAGAACTAGCTTCAAGCTAACGCTATGAAGGTCCTAAAAGAAAATACAGAAGAATATCTTCATAACTTGAGAATAGGCAAAGATTTCATAGACGGAACACAGAAAGCAACAACTATAAAAGAAACAAAACTGAAATTAGAATTCATCAAAACCAAAAACATCCAGTCATCAAAGACACTATTAATAAAAATGAATAGGCAAGCCATACCCCTGGCAGAAAATATTCAAAATACATATATCTGACATGGAAATGGTATTTAGGATATTTAAAGAATTTCTACAACTGCCTAATAAAAAGATAAAGAATCCAATTTTAATAACATGTAAAAGACTGGAACAGACACTTTACAAAGGAAGAGACACAAATAGCCAATGAGTATGTAAAAAAGTACTATCATTCATCTTCAGAGAAACGCAAATTAAAGCATTCACACATGAACCAGAATGGCTGAAATTTTTTACATGGACACCACCAAATTTAGGCAAGGATGTGGAGTAATCAGAACCCTCATTTTTGGTGAGAGTGTAAAATAGTACAACCACTTTGGGAAAAAATACTGGTAGTTTCTTATATAACTAAATGTACACCAAACCTATGACCCAGCAATTCCCCTCCCAGGTATTCCTTCAAGAGAGAGGGAAGCACATATCCACAGAAAGGCTCACGTTCAATGCCAGAGCAGCTTTATTAAAAGCAACTTAAAAACGAAAACAGGGCCAGCCGGTGGCATAGCAATTAAGTTCCCCCGTTCCGCTTCGGTGGCACAAGGTTCTCTGGTTCGGATCCTGGGTGCGGACCTACTCTCCACTCATCAAGTCATGCTGAGGTAGTGTCCCACATAGAAGAACTACAACTCTACAACTATGAGACACAACTATGTACTGGGGCTTTGGAGAGAAAAAAGAAAAGAGGAAGATTGGCAACAGATGTTAGTGCAGGGCCAATCTTTCTCAAAAAAAAAAAATTGAAAACCCAGGCATCCATCAACGGGAAAATAAAAAACAAATGGTCACATAATGGCATCAAAAGGAACAAATTACTAATTCATGCAACAACAAGGATGAATCTCAAAATGCTGAGTGAAAGAAGCCTTATACAAAAGAGTACATACTATTCTATTTATATAAAGTCCTGGACAGGTGAAACGAAGCTATGGTTTAAAAAAACTAGAAGAGTGGTGGCTTCATGGTTAGGGGTGGGGGAGGACGACTGTCTGGGAAGGGGAATAAGGGAACTTTCTAGGGTGATACTGTCCCAAAATTTAAGAGAGTTTTAGGTTACACTAGTGTGTGCATTAGTCAAAACTCACCACATGGTATGCTTAAGTCTATGCATTTCACTCTATGTAAATTTCACCTTTAAAAAAGTAAACAAATATTAAACTGTAGTTAATGATATTCATGCTAAAGTGTCCAGGGGGAAATGTATTGATGTCTCTAACTTATGAAATACATCTAAGAAATAAGATAGTTGGTTAGATAGATATGTGATAAAGCAAACATAAAATGTTAACTATAGAGCTAGGTGGTGAGCACATGGTGTTCACTATACTATTCTTTCTACCATTCTGTATGTTTAAAATTTTCCATAAAGTTCTAGAAAAACATTATTGTGTGCTGAATAAATGTAGCTGGAGCACCCAGAGTGATGGGAATCATACCAGGTTTCGTAGCAGGCCTTCTCTTGGCCTCTCTCATTGATTCATAGAAGAACAGCATAAGCTGTCTCCTACAAATTATGCTTTGGGGGATGTCCCTCACCTCCTACAAAAAGCTCTCAGCAGTTCAACGCTTGGTCTAAAATATCTCCATCAGAAATTCATTCTTTTAAGTTAAGCTTAACCTTAAGCAAGAAAGGGAAATAAAAGGCATAAAAATTAGAAAGGAAGAAGTAAAACTATCTCTATTTGCAGAAGATATGAGCTCATATATAGGAAATCCTAAGAAATCCACTTAAAAACCTATTACAACTAATAAGCAAGTTCACCAAGGTTGCAAGATGTAAGATTAATAGACAAAAACCAGTTGTGTGTCTCTATACTAGAAATGAGCAAGCCAAAAATGAACATAAGAAAACAATTCCATTTACAAAAGCACCAAAAAGAATAAAATACTTAGGAATAAATATAACAAAGTACAAAACTTATACTCTGAAAACCAAAAAACATTGTTGAGAAAAATTACAGTAGATCTAAATTAACAAAAAAATTTTCTATGTTCATGGATTGGAAGATTTAACATTGTTAAAATGGCATTATCTCCAAATTGATCTACAGATTCAATGCAATCCTACCAGAACACTGACTGACTTCTCTATAGAAATTGACAAGCTAATTCTAAAATTCATATAGAATTGCAAGGGACTCAGAATAGCCAAAATAATATTGAAAAAAAAGAACAAATAGATAAATTGAACTTCGTCAAAATCAAAAACTTTTGTACATGAAAGACACCACCAAGAAAGTAAAAAGACAACCCACAGCACAAGAGAAAATACTTTCAAATCATTTATCTGATAAGAGACTTGTATCCAGAATATATAAAGAACTCTTACAGCTAAATAATAAAAAGATAACTCAGTCAAAAAATGGGCAAAGGATCTAAAGACATTCTTCAAAACAAGATATTCAAAAGACCAAAAAGCATATAAAAAGATGTTCAACATTATTAGTCATTAGGGAAATGCAAATCAAAACCACGAGATACCACTTCACACGTAGTAGGAGGGTTATAATTTTTTTTAAAAAGGAAAATCATAGTGCTGGCAAAGATGTGGAAAAATCAGAAACTTCATGCACTGCTGGTGGGAATGTAAACTAGTGCAGCCAATTTGGAAAACTATCTGGCAGTTAACATAGACTTACCATATGACTCAACAATTCTACTCCTAGTTATATACCCTATTTGGCCTAGAAGTAGACCTGTTTAGAAGTCTCGTTCTTATCAAACAATTTTCCTGTAGCCTTTAGTTACTGCTGAAGACAGCTTTCTATTTTTGAGATGATAACTAATCTACAAAATGCCTCTCTTCTGGCAGAGAAAGCCTGCGCTGGAAACTGGCAGAGGAAGGGAAAACGTGATGACATTATTCAGAAGAAGGAAATGCCAGCATTTAATCTGTCTTTAATCCTGTTACTAGAGCTCAGGCTGTACATCTTATTCAGTACATTGAAATCCAATACAGAACAGGCTTTTTTACAGTAATATATTTCCCTTTCAGAATCGTGGGGCCCAAAGCATATGGAACAGTCAATTTGGTGCAATAAGGCAAGAAAAAGAAATAAAAGGCATATAAATTGGAAGATAAGAAGCAAAACTATCTTTATTTGCAGATGAAATAATCATCCATGTAGAAAACCCTAAGGAATACACAAAAAAGCTACACTAATAAGTGAGTTTAGCAAAGTTACAGAATAAAAGGTCAATATGCAAAACTCAGCTGTATGTCTATATACTAGCAAGGAATGACTGGAAATTAAATTCTTAAGATACAGTTAACAATAGCATGAATAAAAGTGAAATAGATAAATCTGATTAAAAGATGTGTATGATCTATACACTGAAAATTTCAAAACATTGCTGAGAAAAATTGAAGAAGACCTAAATAAATGGAGGGATAGATCACATTCATTGATCAGAAGACTCAATATTGTGAAGAGGACAGTTCTCAAATTGATCCATAGGCTCAACACAATTCCAACAAAATCCCAGCAGCTTTTTTGTACAAACTGGCAAGCTGATTCTAATATTTACATGGAAGACAAAGCACCCAGAATAACCAAACAAATTTGAAAAAGAAGAACAAAATTGAGGAACTTACACTATCTGATTCAAAAACTAAAGCTTACAGTAAACAACACAGTGTGGTATTGGCATAAAAATAGACAAAGAGATCAAGAGTGAAGAAACAGATCCACCGTAACAGAAGACTGATTTTCAACAAAGGTGCAAAGGCAAGAAAGAATAATCTTTTTAATAAATGGTGCTGGAAAAATTGGCTATGCACACCAATATTTAAGTTTGATCCATATATTCTCTATACAAAAGTTAACTGAAAGTAGCTCTTAGAGCTAAATATAAAACCTAAAAATTACAAAAATTCTACAGGACTTCTTTTTTTTTCGGTGAGGAAGATTAGCCCTGAGCTAACATCTATTGCCAATCCTCCTCTTTTTGCTGAGGAAGATTGGCCCTGGGCTAACATCAGTGCCCGTCTTCCTCTACTTTATATGTGGGACACCTGCCACAGCATGGCTTGACAAGCAGTGTGTAGGTCCATGCCCAGGATCCGAACCTGGGAATCCTGGGCCACCAAAGCGGAGCATGCAAACCTAACCACCACGCCACAGGGCTGGCCCCTAAAACTTCTACAGGAAAAGGTAGGAGAATATCTTTGTGACTTTGGGTTAGGCAAACTTAGATTTAACACCAAAAGCAAGCATGATCCCAAAAAAAACTGATAAGTTGGACTTTTCAAAATTTAAAACTTCGGTTCCTCAGAGACATTATGAGGAAAATAAAAAGAAAGCCACACATTGGGAAAAAAATGTATGCAAAACATATCTGACAAAGAATTTGCATTTAGAATACATTAAACTCTCTTACAACTCAATAATAAGACAAACATCCCAATTACTTTTTAAATGAGCAAAATATTTGAATAGACTCTTCATCAAAAAAGATATTTGAATGGCAAATGAGCACATGAAAAAGGTGCTCAACATCATTAGTCGTTAGTCATCATGAAAATGCAACTTAAAACCACAATAAGATATCACTACACAACCACTAGAATGGTTACAGTTAAAAAAGACTGACTGACTATACCAGGTGTTGCAAGGATGTGGAGAAATTGGAATCCTAACACATTGCTCATGGTACAACCACACTGGAAAACTCAAAATAATTACACCAAGTAAAAGATGCCAGACAAAAAAGAGTACATAGTATGATTACGTTTATATATAAAAGTGTAAAGAATGCAAATAAGACACAGTGATAGAAAGCAGATTAGTGGTTGCCTCAGTCCCGGGGTAAAGGGAGGTGCAGAGGGAGGAAAGGAAGGATCACAAAGGCACAGGAGAAAAATGTTTGAGGTGATTGACAAATTTATGATTTCAATTGTAGTGATGATTTCAAGGGTAAATACATTTGTCAAAGTGAATCAAATTGCATACTTTAAATATGTGCAATTTAAAATCCATCAAGGTATACCTTAATATAGCCATATTTTAAAAGGCCCAACTATTAATATGATTTTTTTTAAAAAAGAGGGAGGATACTATTAATTACATTCTACTCCAAGCACCCTAAATATCTATTTAATTTTACAAATCAATAGTTTAAATGCAGTTGCTTCTTGCTTAAAAGGAGAATTTCTCAAATTTGTTACACCAACTAGCAATTGATGCTAAATTGTCTATGAAGGCAAAATTGGCAAACCATTAGATTGAATTAGATTGGTGGAAAGAGCTAAGATCCTTGGTTGGACACTGAGAAGATCTCTTCCTTCAATTTCCAAACATTTGGTTCTAAGGGCATAATCCAATTATCTCTTCAAAAATCTGTTCAAAAATCAAGACTTTTGTTGAAATATTCATTTTTCCTTATTTTCAAAAACATAAATGAAATAGTCTTTACCATGACAGTAACAGCTGTATCAACGCTGTTACAATCTTGACGTCCTGTGCCAACCCTTTCAGCATTATGAGTTCCCTTTCCAAGGACCCCATTCATAGCATGGGTATTTTAAAGTCAATTATTCTAGGAATGTTTTATTTTTCTTTTTGTTGGCTTCTTTTTCAATAGTATCTCTTGAATTTATAAACACAAGAGCAAAGCAATTAAAGGGCATAACCACATTCCTTAAATGATTGTTTATTTCCTCTTCACTGTTTAACCAGCAACTATCTAGATATTCTGATTTATTTTAAAATATACAAAGTAAAAATCCAGGTGGGAGAAATCCTACTTTGATCAATTATAAGCTGTCATTCTCATTCATCTTCAGTTCCTTTATTCTCTTACCACTCTCTTTGGAATTTGCCACTTCTGGCATATGCCCTGTACACAAAAGGCCAGGTCAATTGATTTCCGTTAAAAAAGGAAAAGGAAAGCTTATTGCTTAGTAACATTTGATAGCCCCAAAAGGCAATCAAGACATACATAAATATACTCCAAAAAGAAAAAAGGTGCTAATACACTGTGCCACTTCAACAAACAAAAAAACCAAACATATAAATATATGTAATATCTGGTATTAAATTTTCATTCTAAAACCACTTGCTTTGGTAAGGGAGGAAGAGGAAGGACAAGGAGATAAAGTAGCGGCTCAGACTGCAGGTCTAAGCCCAGCGTCTGGAGAACAGCAAGTGCTCAACAAACACTCACTGAGTACACACATGAAGGAGCCGGCCTGGTTTCACCAGCACTCCATCATCTGTCTCCGCCTAGTTTACTACCATCACATCCAGATTGTGGCTTTTTATTGGCTCTCGAGCAGCAAAAAGCAAAGTTTGGGAATCCTCCAAATATCTAAGGGACATATTATGGTCAATTAAGCAATTTTGGTTAGTAAATATAAGAAACAGACAATGAATTCATATAACGGAAAGATCAAGGATAATACAGTTTAAAAATAAAATCAAATCCTAGTTTGGGCGCTTTAGGGTCCACTGTGAGAAGTGCAATCATTTTAGATGTAAAAAATTTTTGTGTACCAACTAGAGGCTAACAAACATGAATCTGTAAAATGTCTAAACCATAAAATATAGAAATTGATATTTTCATGTATATAAAATAACTAATTAGCCAAATAAGTAAGTAAACCTTGGTAAATATATGTTGTAGGTCTATTTAGGCAATATACAATATGATATATTAGGTAATGAAGAAGTAAAAATTATAATTAATTTACCCAGTAACACAAACAGGTATTTTTTTTTTTTTTTTGTGAGGAAGACCAGCCCTGAGCTAACATCCATTGCTAATCCTCCTCTTTTTGCTGAGGAAGACTGGCCCTGGGCTAACATCATGCCCGTCTTCCTCTACTTTATATGGGATGCCACCACGGCATGGCTGACAAGCAGTGCGTCGGTGGGCGCCTGGGATCCGAACCGGCGAACCCCGGGCTGCCAAGCGCGGACTAAACCGCTACGCCACCGGGCGGCCCCTGCAAACAGGTATTTTTGATGTGCTTAAAAGATTTAAACCATTTCCTCTTTTAAAATAATGTAAAGTTTCCTCTGAAGCTATATAAATACTATACTCTTCGCAAGTTCTTTTGCCATAGCTAGTAGAAAGATAATATTTGGCTCAGTCTCTATCTAAATTAACAAAAACTTTGAATTATAATGAGATACAACAAATGCATTAGAACTATGTTTGAATTTCATCACAGAGCCCAAGGCTTTGGGTGTTTGCTTACCTCGGACTTTAAAATATTTCACATGGTTTGCCACAGCCTCTGAAACACTTTCACCTGGGCAGATTTTTACGCCATTAGGAAACAGAGATCGCCTTCTTCTGAGCAACCACTGTCTCGCAGCTTCTCTGTGGTCCAGAGGTCCTCTCTTTTCTGTGGATAGAGAAGGGTCTGTGGATGCCCAGTCAGTCAGGAGAAAAGAAAGTGCACTCTTCGGTTCTTGGATCTCTTCTAAAGATAAGTAGGTTTGTGCTACAGAGTGAAAGCATAAACAAGGCTTCTGATAATGAATGAAGATATGATATGAAAGGTAACAGGGAAAAACTGACATTTGTGCCATTTGGATTTCGAGGTCAATGCTCAGATTATAGACATGCATGCCTAAGGAGAGGAATGAAGCAGTCAATCTTTTCTCCATTTAATTCCCACTCATATATTTCAAGACTGTTACCTATTGAAATCAAGTGTATATCCAATTTCAGCACAAGAAATAAGAGGAAGTAAGGTTTGAACCAGGAATTACTAATGAAGAGAAAAACCAAAATCATTGGAGAGATTTTAAAACAGTTTAAATGAAGCAATATCAAAGATTAATAGAGTAGTATTTGTTTCAATTTCTTACAGCAGTCATACCAAATCATTTTAGAGAGACTATACTACAGATATAAATATAAAAACATGTAGATTTTTAAATACCTGTTAATGATGGAAGGTTTCCTTCTATCAGGACAAATATCAAAATACCCAGAGAAATCTTCCCAAAATGAGGAAACATAATCATCTAGGCCAAAATCAAAGGGATGAGGAGAGGCCAAAATCCTTAATTGTGCACCCAAAACCTTGAAACTTCCAACAACAAATTGTTACAGGAAAGGTCTAACATTTAAAAGTTTATGTTTGAGAATTGACAACCATTCCAAAACCATTATAAATTAGCTTAAATAAAAATGGTGTCCTTTCAAAGGACCTCTCACTTCCTCTATGAAATAACCAGTTGCTACGAAGGTGGGAGAGATAAGCTAATTAGAACAGATGGGGAGAGACAATTTCTTTAATCTAGCCAGCTAAGCTCTTTACTAACACTCTCCTTGCCTTTAACAAGCAGTCCACTTAAAAATAGCATGTTTCACATACAATTCACCAAGTTTTATGATTTTTCTGAATCTATTACTCGAACCTGATAGATTCACATGTTCTCTGGGTTCTTCTAGGGCCTATGATTTGTGAGCATAAAATGCCCAAACTGACCTGGCACATACTACGCACACAATATAAATGACAGCTATGTGATAATAACTTCATTGCTTAATTTGCTATTAAACAGGAAGCCCAGTATGTTTATCTACATGAAGAACTCCTAACCAAGAAAGGATAGCCACAATAGGACCAGATAAAATTCTTTGTATTAGGGCAGTTGTTTTTATCAAATAAAGTTAGCAGAAAGCAATTAAATTAGTCAAAATCCCTGTGGAAGCTAGGATTTACTATCAAAGAGCAATGAATTTATATCATGTCATGTACCTCTGAGAAAGTTTTCTGAAAAAAAAAATTTTGTAAAGATCTAAAGCACATTTGTCTTGAGAATCCGAAACTAGTCCTGACCCTGATTTCTCCAGCCCCCAAAAGGGATGCACTCAGTTGTAAGAGAAAAGACCACCTGGGTGGGCACAGACCACACCAGCATAAAGAAGCCTGTTACACACAGAACCATGTCGTTTTTTTGTTTTTGTTTTTGTTTTTTGCTGAGGAAGATTCACCCGGAGCTAACATCTGTGCTAATCTTCCTCTATTTTGTATGTGGGTCACGCCACCGACAGGTGGTGTAGGTCCACACCTGGGAACCAAACCCAGGCTGCCAAAGCAGAGTGTGCTGAACTTAACCACTAGGCCATGGAGCCGGCTCCAGAACATGTCTTTTAACAGCCCCTGGGCAGTTTCCAAATTTCCACAAGGACAAGCTCAGTTACAAGAGATTCTACAGAGGGAAGCAGGGGCCTATGTCTTCCAATAGGGTTTTATACAGTTCTGGTCAAGCAGGCCTTCAGAGTATGCACGTCCACTCACAGTTCTCCCAGTCCAGACACAGCCCAATAATTAGATGTCATTTTCACAATAAAAAAATATAGAATACAGATGACATTTCACATTTATTTTAGCTTGGTACATTTCCAAAGAAACAGTATCGAAAGAAAGAAAACCCAAGATAATTTCCTATGAAGACAGGGCTTAAGCTTGGTCTTAAGTCAAAAGTAATTAAAGCACAAATAGATGATTTCATATGACTAAAAAGTGGGTGATATTGGGAAGATGAGGACAGAATAAAGATTGGAACCAGATTAGAAAAGGGCTCTGTATAACAAGTCTAGACCTATTTTTCCCCCGAACATAAAAAGAAAAGAAGCTGATTTTAAGAGGGATTAAATTTTTTCTAAGTCCTAGGTAAGTGACTGGATATTACTTTAAAAAAAAAAAGCTACCATTTTTCTTTAATCCCAAGAGTTGTGAATTAAAAATAGTATTATTATCTTCCCTAGAAAAGCTTTCCCTGTCCACCGACAAGCCTTTTACTGCCTCCCTACCACCTCTCACTACCACATACACAACACACCCTTAGGCTGAACTTCCTCCTGTGCTCACAAAGAAACTCTATGACTGTTTGTACCAGAGAATATTAAAAATGTTCATATGTCCATTTCTCCCATTAGACCATAAATGACTCAGGAATAAGAGGTGTCGTTCATTTTTGCATACCTAGCAAATTGCCTGTTATGAGTAGATGCTCAAAAAAATGTTCCCTGAACTGACAATCAAATTAACTACATGGCTGTTAAAATAGGAAGAAAAATTAATCTAAGCATCAGTTATATGATTTGCACTAGGTATCATACAATTTAAAATTTATTTCTAAGAATGCCTCACTTTTCTTAAGAAAAAAAATGACACTTCAATTTAATGAATTGGAAACATGTTTAATATAAAATGTTGATATTCTCAAAGCATTATTTCCACATGATTTTAGGAAAATGAATTTTAAACAATCTTCAAAACATGATAAAGGACAGTGGTATCTTTGAAAAACATACAAACAAAAAAGTTAAGAAGTCACAAGAAGATGTAATATATACTTGCTTTCCCAAAATTAGATTTACAAAATAGTTAATAGTCATCTAAAAAAGTCCCCTCCCACACACACACACAAATTGGGAATGAAACATGTAATTAAACCATCTTTATAGGAAATCTCCAGAAGACAAATATCTTTAACAATATAAAGATGGTGACAAGATTAACAAAAACTTAAGGACACTGAGGCTTAACTGACCCCCTCAATTCACATGATTTTGAATTAAAATGTTCCAACTTTTTGCTTTATCTTAAACTGCCTTTGCTTCAATGCTTTATGTACAGTTACAACGTAAATCCAGGAGATGCTTAAAACAGAAGATTAAAACAATATTCTGAAAAAACATTTTTCTCATCTAAGAAAATACAATATAATTGTCCCCTCAAAATATTCCTGATAACATTAGAAGGTTGTGAAGTATTTAATCACATATAATACCACCATCATCACATGAATTCAGACCTGTTTCCTGACATATGCCCCATGGGGATCCTAAGTCTCTAAAAACTACAATTTAAAAATATAAAAGCAATGAGAGCGATCTGGCTTTGCAGATGAATACTGGGTAAACAGAGCTATAAAATTATATATTGAGTTCTAATAATTAATAAATAAGACTTTGAAGGTATTTCTTAAATTAAAGTTATGAGGACACTAATTTTTTTTCTATACTTACAGAAACTGTGTACATACATTCTGGGATATCAGGAAAGGATAGGAGTCAATATTTATATAGCTATACCTCAAATAAACTAAGTTGAGCTATACATATAACTTTTAAAAACCTATTTTGGATAGCTGAAATTTTTTGTTCCAAATTTCACTCTGAATGAATGAACTAAATTCTCAGATCCCCACATATGACATGAAAAGAAATGGAAAACAAATAACAATAAGAGCAGAGGAACGGTACCATTTAGCAATTGAGAAAAATAAGCTGCGCTTTGAAAGAGTGAATTTTTATCATTTTCCTAACATTATGTCTTCTTTTACACTATACAGAAGGGATGCCGTAAATGGCATTTTCTGAAGCCTTCATACTAAATTCTTTTAAGAAAAATACACAGTATTCATACTGCATGCTTGAGCTGCAAAGAATAGAATTACAATATAATGTGACTTGTCAACAAATATGACAAGCGCTGGGGCTGGCCTAGGGAGAACCTAACTGCCCTCCACTCTGAGTTATGTGGAAGTACAGATCACATCGTTCCATTATCTACAAAAACATTCCCACATTACATATGCTATTGCATAATCCAAGAATATTAAGCCAAAAAATATCAAATATTTATGAAATTTTAATTTCCAATAAGTTTATCTGTATCACTCCCATTTCCACCCCATGAGATCCCAACAATTCTAATAATATATCCTATATAGTTTAAATAATATTCAATGACTTATAAAACTACTGCAAGTTATTTTCTTCTCTGTGAGCTGGCTAACACAAATGCTTGTAAGCGGCTTTCCAGTAATCGTATAGAACATCTGTGTCACGGTTGTACAGATTAACTAGCTACTGCTGCCCTTCTGTTGCTGTAAGTGAAGTTTCAAAATGAGCTCTCGAATATCTTCCCTTTTGGTCTTTATTACATGACGAGGAAACCATTTCTCCAAATGAATTGGAAGTTCAAAGTTAACAATAGGATCCTAACAAGAGAAAAGACAAAAATGCGATCACCTTAGTAGTATAATTCAAATTTGTTTTAACTTCATTTTTACAAGAAATGAGAAATTGCTAACTTTTCTTAAATAACTTTACTGAGATATAATTCACATACCATACAATTCACCTAAAGTATTCAACTGAATGGTTTTATTATATTCAGAGTTGTGCAACCATCACCACAATCAATTTTAGAACATTTTCATTAAGTTGCTAACTTATGAACATCAAAATTAATAGTTTGTTCTGCTACAACACATGTGAATTGGTGCAAACAGAATTGGAAAATAGAGAATGATTCAGCACAATGCAAAAGCCAGTTTGGTTTGAGCACAATTTTTTCCAACACTTTAATATTTTGAAACCATTAAAACAAAAAGAAAGCCTTAGCAGTAAATGAAAAATTTCAGACAAAAAATAGAAAACCCTGCAGAAGTGCCTTTTTAGTGCAAGAAATAGCCACAGCTTCAAGAACTGCTATATTTTCCATTATATTAAGCTTAACTGGGAAGTTACAAGTTGCACCTGCAAAGACATGTGTTTAATCAAATAAATAACTGCTGAAGAAGGCTACCCCTAGATCATGTTTACAGATTTGATGAAACTATTAAAAGCCAGAAGTAAGAAGGACTTACATCCTGAAGAAGGAATTAAGAGTTCCAGGGTATAAAGCTTAAAGGATGGACTGACTGTGATTCTAGGAGCAAATGTCAGTGGAGATTTAACTGTACAAGTATTTTTATTAGAATTAATATTGTCTTTGTTAAGGTTTAGTTACAAAGTTCCACAAGTTTTAAGTGATCTACCCCAAACCTATTTTTTCAACCTAAGCTCTATTATAGTAGTGCACCAATTTATGAAATACAAGGTTTAATTTTTTCAGTTTTTCCCCCAGGAATCTTAAATGGTGCTACAACCTATATGAGAAACATATTCTACTAACTGGAGCTATATAAAGTAGAAACATGTAACAGACTCAGAATATGTTATGTAATAATATTATGTAATAAAAACAAAATCAAATCTCTTTGGAAAGCGTATTAGAAGTCCAGAATTGTCACCCTATAATGAAATTCCAGTGTGAAATAAAAAAGGAAAAAAGATCAACATAACATATTTAATGGTTTCCATAATGTGCACCATCTTCTACAATAGATTATCGTTCCTCCCCAACTATACCAAAAGTTGTAATTGCATATTATAACTCTCATGCTTTGAAAGTACCTTTAAGGACTCTCCAAGCAAGCTTCTGGTCAAAAATATCATGCTCCTATACTCAACTTAATAAATAATACTGGTAATGATTGAAGTAATGAGCTGACAGTTCAAAAAGCAAAGAGTGATTCCTAGCTATTTGGAATTCTCCTTTGATACTGCTACAGTTCCTACAGAGTCTCTGATGAGCTAGAAAATAACACTCGTGCTTGTCATTGTAGTTATCTAGCTTATGGTTTTCTGAGCTTCTTGAATATATGAGTCTTTTTGTTTTGAAAATTTTTCTTCAAATTTGTGTCTGCTTTACTCTCTTCTCTCCCCTCAATCCTTCTGGAACTCCATTTACCTGTAAATTAGACTTTTTGACTGGATCACATTTGTCTCTTATGCTCTGTTCTCTTCTTTACATTCTTTTTTCTCTCTGAGCTACAGTTGGAAACTTTCCGTTTTTTTTTTTTAATTCTCTAATCCTGTCTTCTGCTCTATCCAGTCTGCTATTAAACCCATCCAATAAGTTCTTAATTTCTGATATATCATTATGCATTTTCAGCTCTAGAATGCCCATTTCATTTTTTTAAGTCAATTTTCTCTCTTCATCCATTTTGTCCATCTTTGACTATTCTCTCTAACACATTAGTCAAACCATTTTAAAGTTCTTATTTGTTAACTCCAATATCTGGATTATATGTGGTTCTATTTCTTTTTTTTTTTTCTTTCTTTCTTGATTACCTGTAACATTTTCCTGCTTCTTTGGTTGGCCAGTAATTTACAATTGTATGCTGGTCATTGTTAATAAAAATACTTACTTATATCTTTACATACCTTAAAGAAGCTTTCCACATATTGCAGTAAATACACTCCACAATCACTGCTATTATCTTGTTTAGGAACTTTAGGGCATAGGTCCACCATGTTTGTTTTGCTGAATTCACGATGAGTTTTTCGTTTAACTTCCCACTCTACCTCTAAATACCTTAAATCATCAAAAAGTAAAGTGACTCAAGTAGAAATCTCTGCCAGACGTGTTGCCTCAAGCCCAATTTCCAAAGACTGAACTTTAACAGTACAAATTATAACACGTGAGGCTCACAGAGTACTACTTTAAAGAAAATCATCTGAATTTCAAACTAAAAGCTAGACTTTTTTCAACAACTTACACAACTCATATACAGAAATTCATTTATATTACAAAGTAAACTAACAAATTATTTTAAAACTTTAGTTGATAGTTTTTTCCAGGTATTATAGTAAATTACAAAATTATATGTATACTTACACACTCATGTAATAAGAATGTGAAATAGTTCTTATCTTCTTCTAAAGTGTTACTTTGATAACCACTAATATTTGCAATGCTCCTTTGTAAAATTATGCTTTTTGTTCAATTATGAATAAAAATTCCAAATTTACTTTTGACATAATCCTTGAGAAATATTAATACTTGAATATTAACATATAATAGGAGATATTTATTATTGATTAGATTTATAGGCCTCATCTAAATACATAATAAAATGTAATTGTTGACATAGTCTTTTCCGTAGTTCTTAAGGTAGCTTCAAAATTACTGAGATTTTAGATAAAAGACTGAGGGTAAAACTGTCATTACTTACTCTCGTAAATTCTGAACTGTGTTTTGTATAGAAGCAGCTTTCAAGGAGTCTAGTATGAGAATGCATGGCCTATGAAAAGCAAAGGAAGAAATCAAGATATTCATATTTATATATGAAGTAAACCTAAATATCTGAAAAGACTGTATTATTACGGCATGTACCTACCTTTTGCACATTTTCTTTGGTACTGACATATTCATCTCGGTACTCTGAAATAACATGGATTTTTATGACTTTGCAATTAAAGCTAGTTTGAATGAATTAATATTCAGTTACTCTTTAAAATGTTTCAAACACTTTGAAATTAAAATTTCAAATAAGAGTTCTTTTCATTATCTGAAGTAGACCAAATTCATTTTTCAAAAATTCATTTATTTTCTTATACTGGTGAAACAGTAGTACATATATACATGTGGCCTCAAGAAATTATGGAGCTTTAAGATGGCCTAAAAAACAACTTGGAACTTTAATTTCTTCTATTCACAGTTACCATCTTAAGCAAAGATAAACAAGTTAACTTGTTAATTTAATTAAAGCAGCCTGCCCTAGGGACTGGCCCCACCCAACAACAAGCCCTCTGGCAACTTGTGGGCCTGCTTAAAAGAGCTGCCTGGAACCTCTGCAGCCTGGCAAGTTCTGTGAGGTAGGGTGAGCCCAAGGAGCAGGTGGAGAGTGTGGAGCCCCTGCCTTGGAGTGACTGGGTCCACTTTAGAGGGTCAGGGACCTGGCACATAGGGCAGGACTGTGTTGACTGTGTGTGAGGCCCCATGGGCAGCAGGGCTTCTCAGCTGCAGAAGACTTGTGCTTCTCAAACAGCCACAAAGGGGATTGGCCCCACCCCTCAAAGCCAGAAACAACAGGATGCTCCTGTGCCTGGAGCCAGTCCCACCCAGCTGCAACCCTCCAAGAGCTGACAAGAGCCTAACAGGGTGAGGCTCATAGCAATTGTAAGCCCATGAGCCTAACAACCAGCCATGCTGGGGGCCTACTCATTTAATAGAAAAACTGCAACATGAATGTGCTATTAGACCTTGCAGCCAACTGCGCTGGGGCTCCCCACACCCAGTAAAGAGACCAAAGGACCTACAACAACCACACACAGCTGAGCATTACAACCAGCCGGCCAGGGGAACAGCTCAGCCTCCCTGGGCACCCATGGCAAGAACAACCCTGCCACAACATAGGACACAAGTAGCTCACACAGGGGTCACTCCTCTAACATTTGTAACCACCAAACAAGATAAACCCAAAAAGGCCCACACCAAGATGTATCATAACTAAAATGTCCAGAACTAAAGATAAAGAGAGAACCCTAAAAGCCGCAAGAGAAAGACAAGTTACATGCAAAGGAAACACCATAAGGCTATCAGCTGACTTCTCTGCAGAAACCTTCCAGGCTAGAAGAGAGTGGCATGACATATTTAAAGTGCTAAAAGGAAAAACTCACAGCCTAGAATACTCTACCCAGCAAGGTTATCATTCAGAATGGAAGGAGAGAGAAAGAGTTTCCCAGACAAGCAAAAATTAAAGGAGTTTATCACCAAGAAACCAGTCCAACTGGAAATGCTAAAGGGACTTGTTTAAGGGGGAAAGAGAAGACAACAAATATGAAAAAATTATCTATTTCCACTTTAAGAGGGTAACGGATACAAATGCACAAAAAAAGATAGATATGATATCAAAAACATAAAATGTGGGAGGAGGGGAGTAAAAGAGTAGAACTTTCAGATATAGGTCAAACTAAAGAGACCAATAAGTCAATATAGATTGCTATATACGTAGGTTATTATATACAAACCTCGTGGTAATCACAAACCAGAAACCTATAATAAATATACAAAAAACTAAGCAAAAGGAACCCAAACATAACACCAAAGAAAGCTATCAAACCAAAGGAGAAGAGAGCAAGAGAAGAAGAAAGGAACAGAGAAGAACTACTAAAACACCAAGAAAAAAAGTAAAAATATGGCAGTAAGTACATACATAGCAATAGCTACTTTAAATGTCAATGGACTAAACGCTCCAATCAAAAGGTATAGGGTGGCTAATTGGATAAAAGAACAAGACCCGTATATATGCTGCATATAAGAGGCACACTTCAGACTCACAAACTGAAAGTGAAGGGATGGAAAAAAGATACTCCATGCAAATGGCAATGAAAAGAAAACTGGGGTAGCAATACTCATATCAGACAAAATAATCTTTAAAACAAAAACTGTAACAAGAGACAAAGAAGGGCACTACATACTGATCAAGGAAACAATCCAACAAGAGGATATAACACTTGTAAATATCTATGTACCCAACATAGGAGCACCTAAATACATAAAGCAATTATTAACAGATATAAAAAGAAGAAACAGACAGTAACACAATAATAGTAGGGGACTTTAACACTCCACTTACACCAACAGATAGACGATCCAAACAGAAGATCAACAAGGAAACGTTGGCCTTAACACATTAGACCTGATGGACCTAGTAGATATATACAAAACATTCCATCCAAAAACCAAAGAATACACATTCTTTTCAAATGCACATGGAACATTCTCTAGGACTGATCACATATTAGGACACAAAACAAGTCTCCATAAATTTGAGAAGACTGAAATAATACCAAGCATCTTTTCTGACCACAAAGGTATAACACTAGAAATCAATTATAGGAAGAAAATCAGAAAAGCCACAAATATGTGGAGATTAAACAAAATGCTACTGAAGCACGATTGGGTCAATGAAGAAATCAAAGGAGAAATCAAATGCCTGGAGACAAATGAAAATGAAAATACGACATGCTGGAATTTATGGGATACAGCAAAAGCAGTTCTAAGAAGGAAGTTTATAGCAATACAAGCCTATCTCAACAAACAAGAAAAATCTCAAATAAACAGTCTAACAGTGAGCCTAAAGGAACTGGAAGAAGAATAAACAAAGCCCCAAATCAGTAGAAGGAGGGAAATAACAAAAGTCAGCAGAAATAAATGAAATAGAGACTAAAAAAAAAAGAAAAAAAATCAATAAAACCAAGAGATGGTTCTTTGAAAAGATAAACAAAATTGACAAACCTTTAGATAGCCTCACCAAGAAAAAAAGAGACAAGGCTCAAATAAGTAAAATCAGAAATGAAAGAGAAGAAATTACAACGCACATTTCAAAAATACAAAAGATTATAAGAGAGTACTACGAAAAGCTAAATGCCAACAAATTGGACAACCTAGAAGAAATGGATAAATTCTTAGAATCATACAAGCTTCCAAAACTGAATCAAGAGGAAACAAAGAATCTGAAAAGACCAATTACCAGGAAGGAGATGAAAACAGTAATCAAAAACCTCCCGAAAAATAAAAGTCCAGGACCAGACAGCTTCCCTGGTGAATTCTACCAAACATTCAAAGACGACTTAATACCTATCCTTCTCAAACTCTTCCAAAAAACTTCAGAGGAGGGGAAGCTTCCTAACTCATTCTATGAAGCCAACATTACCCTGATACCAAAACCAGACAAGGACAACACAAAAAAAGAAAATTACAGGTCAATTAACTATCTGGAAAATGCAAATCAAAACTACAACGATATATCATCTCACACCCATCAGAATGGCCATATTAACAAGATAGGAAACAAGTACTGGAGAGGATGTGGAGAGAAGGGAACTCTCATACACTGCTGGTGGGAGTGCAGACTGGTGCAGCCACTATGAAAAACAGTATGGAGATTCCTCAAAAAACGAAGAATGAAACTACCATGCGATCCAGCTATTCCACTGCTGGGTATTTATCCAAAGAATATGAAAACACCAATACGTAAAGATACATGCACCCCTGTGTTCATTGCAGCATTGTTCACAATAGCCAAGACTTGGAAGCAACCTAAGTGCCCGTCAAGGGACGAATGGGTAAAGAAAATGTGGTATATATACACAATGGAATACTACTCAGCCATAAGAAATAATGAAATCCAGCCATTTGTGACAACATGGATGGACACTGAGGGTATTATGCTGAGCGAAAAAAGTCAGAGGGAGAAGGTCAAAAACCGTATTATGTCATTCATAAGTAGAAGATAAAAATAACAACAAACAATCACATAAAGACAGAGATTGGATTGGTGGTTACCAGAGGGAAAGAGGGGAGGGAGGAGGGCAAACGGGATGATTAGGCACATGTGTGTGGTGGTGGATTGTAATTAGTATTTGGGTGGTGGACGTGATGTTATCTATGCAGAATAGAAGTATAATGATGTACACCTGAAATTTATACAATGTTATAAACCAATGTTACTGCAATAAAAAATAAATTTAAAACAAAAAAAGGAAAGTTAACAGTAACTATCTTAGCCTCAGCAGCCATATGCATCGACCTTGAGTCTACTTTGAATTTTTACAATTCACAATAGTGAAGAAGATAAAACATGCTTGATTAGGTTATTAATTACATTAATTTCAAAAAACTGCTGACACAATGAAGAATAAAAGTATATCTAATGCATAGAAATTAGAAAAGTAGTCAACCAAGATGATCAGATAAACTACTAAATAAACAAACCTAGGGAGTTAAAGTAAGCTAAATAGATGCAAGAAGAATGATAACTTCTCTTGTTCTCTTTCCTACCTCCACAAAATACATCAAAGAATCATAAAACAGCACAATTTAATTGTGGTCCACCAATATCCATCATAGCTCCCTATTTTACAGATAAAATTATTGTATTCATGAATTTTCCTTTCTTCACATCTATAAAGAACCCACTTACTTGGGAATCCTCTGTACCCAAGGATAGTGTTGAAGTAGCATGTAGATCATTATCTAGTTAGAAATAACAAAGCAGTTATGAGTGTTTACGTTTAATAAGAGATATTTAGATAAGCTTAAATTGTAATTTGTATGCACATAGTAATTAAACGGAAAAAAATACCTGGGATCTATTTAATTTTTTTCCATGGTTAATGTTAAGAAAAAACTTCAATCAACAGATAAAACCGATAACAGTTGGCTGTTATCAGACAATACATAAACCCCAGAGCCAAAACCTGAAATACCAGTTAACTGAGCCAGTTTCCTATAAAAAGACAATCTTCAAAGATAGTTCACTAATCATAATGTCTGCTGTTTTCATGTGGAGGATTGTTAATTTGCCTGGTAATGGTTCTTCTAACCTACGATCATAGAGTGTCGCATAAGTACACTTTTGAAGCACAGGGGGAAGAAAGAAAATTGAAGATAATCAGTTGCTTTATCAGTTTTTCTTTCTCCCCCACTAGAGAAAGGTTCTGCCTAGTATTAAAGGTAATAGGTATTAATTTTGCTTGCCACTTAGGCTACAGCTATAAAACACAAAAATTGACTTTTTTTCCTCAAAGAAAGTAGGCTTATTTAATTAATATTTGGATTGTTACATAAAAAAATCATGGAAGAATTATACGAGACTCTTTATATATTATAGTATTAATATTAATTAATGTTAATAATATCTTAATATTACTAATATACTGTATTATATATTATCGTATAATACTGATATAAGATTAATATATTACAAGAGATACTACCTAGCCAAATTACTAGTGTCAACAAGAAGTATGTTCCTTTATATTAAGAAAAAATGGGGTATTTCAAGCTATGCCTGAAGATCCATGGCATGAATTCTTAGTCATGTTAGCAAGATTATTCCATAAAAAAAATGCTATGATAAAAACTTGATATAATAGTATAACTTAAGAATTACATTTTGTCTTTACATGAGGCTGGGCATCTATCATGAAAATTTCAGACTTCTTTATTCTAATAAGTTTAATGATAATAAATAACTATACTATTCTTTAACTTCATGTTGTCCGCTATCATTTTACTATTGTCATCGATATTAAAAACACCATCTACATTAAGCTTATCACCTATTGTTTTGTTGCCATGTTGGGATAGCTGAGCCTGGGCGTGCTGGGATATTGTTTGTGGAAAATCTTCATACACAGCTTCTTCTAACCACGGAAAACAAATGACTGCAAGATACCAGTGAGACCTGTTGAAAAGGAAACACAATGACACAAGATGGAAACAATGTAAAAGAATGTGTTCTAGAGCTACAGCTGAGAAAGTGAGTATGACAAACCTCATATCAATTTTGAAGAAGTCCACTGAAATATCTGATATAATACAGAACACACATTCCAAAACTAATTAAATTAGTAAGAACACTTAGGGTAAAATCTGAGTAATTCAAACTTATTTACTTTCAGACAATCAGTGTTTCCTGTTGAGGATCTGCTTTAACAACAGACTCACAGACAGACACGTAGCATCATCTTTTTTCTATTAGTGCTTAAACAGCTCGTTCTCTTAAAAATTTGAAGTTTCATCCTAAAATATTTGATGTTTTATTTAGAAAATCTTTTCTTGATTCCAAAAAAAAAAAAAACAATTCAAAGTCTCAGTCATTATAGTCTTATAGGCATTTGTCATTTTATTTTTTTCACTCTACTTACAATATAAGCACTTTCAAACCAAAATCCAACATAAATAACTCATTGTTTTAGCTACTTCTTTAAAAAAAAAAAAGTAATAATACCTGGGGTTTATGTACCCATATTTTTTACTGATTATTAATCTAAAAATAGACAAAATATTTTTGCACACTCTCTCCAATTTTGTTTTTAAATAACCTGAAATACTCACGACTCATTTACAGGCACAAAGATGTAATCTTTATTAAAGATGTTTATGTGACGAGTCCATGTTCTTACTCTTTTATGTCTTCTCTGTGCCATTCTGCAAATATGAAAGATAGATATATTTGGTATATGAAAAATTTAAAATTTAAGATAAAGATTCCAAAAGTCTTTTTTATATACTGAAAAATGCTAGGTTTAGTTTATTTAATCATCTTCAAGATATATAATATTTAACAGACTAGAAAATTATCTCCTTTTATTAACTCCTAGTTGTTCTTAAATCTGATCACTATAAACAATAATGTAATGTATAGAAGAATGGCAGCAATTTATAAAACGTTTTGTAGATTCCAAAGTGACTCAGCAACTGAAATAAACAGCTATACCTATTTATTCTGCTTAGTTTCATCTGGGGATGATATAAAATATTATCATTACACCTTAACAGAATTGTCTAAATGTTATACCTGTGATGAGGGAGGTTTTAAAACCTAATGGAAGAGGAGAAATGAGGCATATACTCTTAGATTTTTAAAGATGAAACTCAACTCCCTTCATTTCATATATAAGGAAACTATAGGACAATGAGTTAAGTACATCCACCATTCATCCATCTTTCATTTTATTTCTTCAACAAATATTTATTATGTTCCTAAGAACAAACAATGAAAACCACCCACAATGCCCTAAAGGAATTTACAAAATAATGAAGGCAGAAAAAAAACTACAACAAATAACTACAATGTGTCATAAAAGACACAAAGGAATTCTATAATAGCATCTAGGAAAGCCACCTAGAAAAGTGTTGGGATACACAAACACCTCATCAGGGAGGTGAAGGAAGGAAGATATCAAATCGAGTTTGGATGTCGAAAAAAAGTTCTAGAAAAGGGAAGGTATTTAACAGTGGCAAAAAGGAGGTGGTATGTGACTTCTGGCTCAGTCCCTGAAGAACCTCTCTTTATGCAAGGAACTACACAAATCACTAAGTTCTTATATACTTATAAACTGAGTAATACAGGAAACAGACATCTGTGCCCCATCCCTGTTCATCAAAGCATCTAACCAAACTCACATTAGGAGTAAGATGGGATGCAGAATGGGCTAAAAGATGTGGAAGGAATTAGACACTACATAGAAGACTAACTTCATAAATAACCAGGAGTCACAGGTTTACTGAATTTTCTTACTTCACAATGACCCAACCATTACAATGATTATAAACAATTATTTTCAACTACTGTATAGTCTATGAATTTGTTTTCCATTTGGAAATCTTAAGAATAGACACCTGGTTTTCTTTTGTTTTGTTATGTTGATGTTTGGCAGATTTCCTGATTATGCTAACCTTATTTGATTGGGAATATATTAGACATGGGATGGGGCAAGGAGGATAGAAGAGATTATGGGGGCCACAATATAATCTCTTATTCTCAGTTCCTGTGTAGAAAATCCTCAATTAAATGTCTCACAGTTCTCTCCCCATCCAATATGAATATGGTATGCCATACTCATATTTTGAGTTCCTAGTATGTTCCACGCACTGAGAAAAAGGCACTGGATATGATAGAATAGAAAATAAGATGGATGAAGTCCCTGACCTCATGAAGCTTATACTTTAGGATAAGAACAGAAAATGAACAAGCAAACAAACAAGTAAATGGTTAGAAACCATGTTGTGAAACAAATTTTAAAAGTCCCAGGAGAAGAAATTTCAGTCAGAAAATAGAGAGAGTTCTTCAGTGACTGTGAAGCTGGGGAGATCCTGGCCAGGCCGAGGACGTTGGATCTCGTTGTCCTCCCAGCCCTTCAACCCTTCCCTGAAGCCTCTCAATAAAATGGTTTGATCTCAAAAAAACTTTTAAAAAAGAAAGAACTTAGCACACTTGAAAACTGAAAGGAGGTGGATTGAGCTGAAGTATGGTAAGTGAGGGGAGAAAGTGTGAGATGAGTTTAGGAAGATGGACAGAAGCCAGATCTTGCAGGACCTCATAAACCATCAGTAATGAGTTTGTGTATCGCTTAGTCTACAATTTCCTAACACCAGGAGTTTGAGCCTCCAGTCGGGGATTTATTGGCCATTAAGGTTTATAACCCTCACCACTTTGCTTCTGCATTATCTTGGTTTTTCACTCATTTGTAGGGATTCTTTGTGTGAATACTAATTATATACATATGAGGCCAAGCATTAGTATGAGTATTAGAGTGTGTGTGTGTGCGCATACATATCCATATATACATGTGTGTATATATATATGTGTGTATATATGTATGTGTGTATATAAGATACTATATTACTATATATAGTATATATGACACTATATAGTATATACTACATATACTATACATATAATATATACAGTAAATACTATATACTATACTATATATAATATATATATGCTATATATATAGGCATAGTATCTTATATATATCGTGTGTGTGTGTGAGTGTGTGTATCTTACCCTGGAATATGCCACTCATGTAACTGTTTTGTATTACTTTTACATATGATCAGGCATATAATATCTAATTTAAAATTTTTTTTTTAATTTTTAAAAAATTTTAAAATACAGCAGAATCTACTTACTTTCATTTCCTCAATTTCTAGGTGGTATGCCATATTCATAATCTCTACATTGACTAGTAATCTTTTGTGTGTGTGTGTGTGTGTGTGAGGAAGATCAGCCCTGAGCTAACATCCATTGCCAATCCTCCTCTTTTTGCTGGGGAAGATTGGCCCTGGGCTAACATCCGTGCCCATCTTCCTCTACTTTATATGGGACTCTGCCACGGCATGGCTTGACAAGCGATGCATTGGTCCGTGCCCGGGATCCAAACCTGTGAACCCTGGGCAGCCAAAGCAGAGTGCACACACTTAACCGCTACACCACGGGGCCGGCCTCTTGACTAGTAATCTTAAAATAAAATGTGGGATTAAATGCATGGTACCAACTGTCAATTTCTATATCAATAAAATAGAACAGGAGAGCATTAGAAATGTTAAATATCAAATTTATTTAATAAATCTTCCCCTTCCATATATCCCTCTCCACTAACCCCGATTATCGAGAATATTTTCAAATTGCAATTTTCTCCTTAATTGATGCTGGCAGGCCTTGTCCAACACGCAAGTTCCAAACCTATAAAGACACTCAAAATATAGATGACCACACATCCCAGTTTGTCTAGGACACCCCCAGTACACACATGTTCCCCAGTGTTAACTATTAATACAGCCTTCTTTTATTCTCTCAAGTGTCCCAATTTAGACCATAATTTACATAGTCACAACACTATAAAAAACAGAGACCTTGAACTTTGAAATTAGAAAGCTATATCCAACTTAAGATAACTTATCTAACTACTTTAAGCTTCAATTAATAAAGACAATGGCACTCATCTCACAAGATTATTGTAGAATCAAACAAACTAACTTTATGTTCACTGTCTTGGTTCCAAGCAGGCACTCAATAAATGTTAACACTCACCCTATTCCTACTCTCTTTTGCCAACAATACAACAAATTCAGACAGTTTACCCAATTAATCATCTTCTTACTTGCTTATTATCCCTATTATTTTAAAGGGATGAAACAAACTCTCACAGCCATTTTTTTTTTTATTTTTTTTGTGGGGAAGACCAGCCCTGAGCTAACATCTGTTGCCAATCCTCCTCTTTTTGCTGAGGAAGACTGGCCCTGGGCTAACATCCGTGCCCATCTTCCTCCACTTTATATGGGACGCCGCCATGGCATGGCTGACAGGCAGTGTGTCCGCGGGCGCCCGGGATCTGAACTCGCGAACCCCGGGCTGCCAAGCGCGAACTAAACCACTGCGCCACCGGGCGGCCCCTCACAGCCATTTTTTAAAGGCAGTCCAGTACAACAAAAACATCTCTGGACTAGAAGGTAAAAGATAAAGTTTAAGTACCAACCAGTTCTGCCACCCACCAGAGTCTGCCCATCTTTACTGGCCTGCTTCCTCATCTGAAAAACTGGGATATAATATACACACTCTACATATCTAAAAGCACTGTCATGAGAGGAAATAATATACAAAAATATACCTTATAAATGGTAAAGTGGTAGACATATGGTTACACTAACTTTTTAAAAAATAAAAACTCTTAATTTTATCATGGGTCTACCATATAACCTATCATACAAATTATTGGGGTGGGGAGAGGGGTGAAGCAGCTCCATGCTACAACAACCATCTAAGTACTGCTGTCTAAGAAATAAAAATAACTCCCTCCTCCTTTTTGCCTATCCCCATGCACTGCTCCATAGGTTTTAGCATTAATCAAAAAATACTTGGACAGAAATTCAGCTAAACTGTGTGAACAAATATAGTATTTTTTATAATGTTACATCAGTTTAAGTAGTATGTTGGTGAGGGTCTGACTGAGAAAACAAAAACCACACTACATACTTAAGACAGATGAAATGTAATGCAAAGACTTGGCTCCAGTGGTGATAGAAAAAGTGCAAAGCCAAAAAAGAGAGCAGTGAGGCAACCAGAGATTAGCACAGCAGGAAACTGCTGTCCCCCACACGGAAGGGCCAAGGGAAGAAGCAGGACCTCTGAAGGAAGCTGGAGCTCTAGCAGGTCTGCCCAGTGAGAGATGGACCCATACAGGAAACAAAGTCACCGCCAGAATCATTGCCCAAGGCACGGAGGGTAAGGAAGAAATAACCTGGCTTCTCCCTTCCTCGCCCTCCACCCTCCAGTGTCCCCCACAGAACTTGCCACTGGAAATGCAGCCTACAAGAGTCAGCCTCCTGTGATATGGAACAGAACAGTGGAAGGGTGAGAAATGCCTCTCAGAGCAAACAGGCCCAGGACCTACACACGTGGTAACAGTGCTCACTCTAGGGAATACCATAAGAAGTTATTTCACTATGATCATCAAAATAGTGTTATTTCCTCTTAAAACTTAAGTACATTGGAAGACTGACTTACGAAAGACTTGGATTATCTTCTGTTAAATTATTTTCCTTTCTGGTCAAGCATTTATAGAAAAAGCTACTAAAAATGTGACTTCGTTCAACAAGTTCATCCGATGCCTTTTCCAATATAAGATACCTATAAAGTAGCAACACCACAAAAGTAAGTTATTTTTAGATTTTTACCTGGTCTTCCCCCAATTCTCTTACATGTTCTAGAAATCTTCATTTAAAACAGAAATTGCCCACTTATTTATTAATTTACTTAACAAATATTTATCAAATTCCTAACATATGCCAAGCACCATATTTACATCAGAGACACAAAATGAGAGGGAAGATAAAGTACCTGCCCCCATAGAGCTAAAATCCAAAGAAAAGAGAGTAGAATAAAATATTAATCAAATAATCACAGAATCAAATATAAAACTGAAACTATGACACTCCTAAATTAATTATAAAAATTTTAATAACTCCAAGACATGACTAATCTCTAAATCCTTAGTCCATTTCTATACAACAACTCTTCAACATAAGCTTGTAATTCAATCATTTAGTGATTAAACCCTTCATAATTAAAGAACTCTGCTATTCTTAATAGTTCATGCAAGCTCAAACAACCTTATAATTGCTTTTTTAAAAAAAAGCAAAAAGATAAACACAACTTGGAATTTTTCTAATGTAGTTAAGGGGAGGGTAGGAAAGGAAAGGTGAAAGGAGACACAAAGGATGCTTCAGGTGTGCTGGAGCGTTCTTTACCTTGATCTGAATGATGACAACATGGGTGCACACAGAGGTGAACAGTCATCAGCTGTACACTTAAGATTTGTGCACTTTACTACTTGAAAGTTATTCATCAATTTAAAAAATAAATAGAAAGTAGTTTAAAAAAATAAATTTAGAATCCCCTCTGAAAAGAAGTCAATGAGAGAGATACACAGGCAGTTCAGCGAAAAGGAAGTAGAGAAAAATACTTCTAGAACTGAATTAGAAATAAAATGATTACTTAATGGCAATAAAACATATCAAAATTAACACCTAAGATGATTCAACTCATCTCACAAAACATAAATTTGACACTATTATATGGATACAAAAATAAGTAAGATGTAAGATGCTTAACCTTTGGAGGCAGAATGATCATAATACTGCCAAATAACTTTAAAATAAGGCAAAATATTATAAGTATCATAAAAGAGAGACAAATGAAGTATTATGTAAGTCAATAATATTTGTATAGAAGATCAGAAAGAGTTTTATGAAGGTACCACTTGAGAGAAACCTTGGAAGAGGAATAAAATTTCAACAGGTTGAGGTAAAGAAGAGAGTATTCCAGGAAGCAAGAATAACAGGGTATTAAGGCAGAAGAGTGCATAAAGATTGGCTTTGTCTAGTAAACGATAATTCAATTTTGCTGGATATGTAGTATGTGTAGAGTTATTAGTAGATGGTTGAAAAGACAGATTAGAATCATATTATCAAGACCCTCAAATGCCAGACTGTGTCTGAACTCATTTTGACAGGTAATAAGAAATGACTAAAAGTTTCTAACGGGAATTGCATTCATAGACTAGTTTAAGAAGAATAATGGTGGTAATAATATACTTAATGGATAGGAAGACAGAGACAAAGGATACAAGACTAGTTTAAAAGACGGAAAAACAATTTAGGTAAGATAAGGAGTACTAGAAAGATCATGATGACAGAAGAAAGAGAATAAATAAATTTGAGACAGAATCTACTAAAATTGGCCACTGAGTAGAGAGGGAAGGAAGGGTTAAGAGTCAATGATAATGGAGACTTCCACTCCCAGCCAAGATGGAATAACAGGGACCAGATTTACCCTCCTTCTTGAAACAAGGGAAAAATATATGAAACAAGAGTCTTCAAAACACTCAGCATCAGGCAACAAAGAAAAGTGATTCTTGAGAAATGGGAAACACACAAGTTGGGTTCCACTAATGCCCAGACTACTGCCTTGATGGCACCCAGACTGCAGCACAGGAAGGAGGAACCCAGGGGAGCCTGGCAGATTCCCTGAGTTGAGGAGATGCTGACAGTTGAGAGAAACCAAGCAGCTCGAATTCGCAGATCAGAATACTGTAAAGAAAAGAACTGTCTAGAGAGAGAACTCCAGACATCTGCAGAGAATCCTCCTCAAGCATTTAGCAGGATATTGATCAGTGCATGCGTGTGAAGGAAACACCCAGGGAAAGAACTACCTGCAAAGATTAGAGGGCATGGCACCCAGCATCACACAGGCCATGGGAATAGTGCCTCTTCCTACCAGCCCAGGCTGGAAACCCTCATAATTCATGAGGCATTGGGTACTCAGAGGGTCTTTCCTCAGTAGTGGGGATAGATTTGTTGGTCTCAACTAACAAATCTTAAAAAAAGCAAGACCCTTAAAAGTACTAAACTGCTTCCAAATAATCTAACTATGTTCCAGAACAAAATTCAAGAATATTTATAGGAATACAAAAATACCTGGAACCCAATAAAAAAATGACCAGATATGCAAAGAAGAAAACAAAAACACAATTTATAGTGAAGAGAAAAATCGGTCAATTCAAACCAACCTGACCCAGAACTGACATAGATGTTAGAATAAGTAGAAACAGACATTAAAACAGTCATTATAACTATATTCCAAATGTTCAAAAAGTTAAATGGAGACATTGAAGATATAAAAAAGATCCAAATCAAACTTACAGAGATTAAATCTACAATGTCTGAGATGAAGCGTAAATGATAATATGAGATTTTGAGCCAGTGACTGAAATAAGGATAGTATCATCAGTAAAACAATAGGGCTTAGGCAAGATGACAATAAATTTGGTTTGGGAGGGGTCAGTGAAATAATCAGTAGGAGACATCTCAAAGAAGTGTTGGAAATGTAGGTCTAGGGATGTGGTACACAATGAGGGCTTACCTATGAAAGTTTATAAAACTTCTCTATTTATTCCATTAGCTTGGCCATACAAAAATTTGAAAGGTATTTTTTAATGAAATAGTGATATGGATTTCTTAAATGATGGTTAACTCTTATAGTGCTTAAAGATACAATAGATAACTACACAAAGTTGCTTCTTCACCACTCCCAAAGTGATCTGTAATTATGTAAGTACTTCCTTCACCACAATAATACCATAGTCAAAGTAGTAAAAATCAAAAACAAGTATAAAATAGAACAACCAAAAAACTCTTCTAAAGTATATAGTATCAATGGAAGTAAAGGAATGAAACTGAATTAGTCAACTCTAGAAAACCTTGGTAGGCAAAAATTTTTCAAATCTCAAATCTTGGCAGGTTAAAATTTAGCTAGAGTTAAATAGCTAGAGTTTTAGCTAGAGTTAAAATACTTCAGAGACAAAAACTTTTACTCTAAGATCACATCAAAACCTGTAAAACAAATGAGAAGATCATTTATCATTATACTTACTTAAGGTAAAAATCAATGATTACATCATTAAGAAATTCTCCTTCTTCTAAGCACTCCAGATCTTCATTAGTTACTCCTAATCCCCCTTTAGTAGGTGGTGGAGGATATACAATCAACCTTAAAAAGTAAAAATAAAGTTAAAATATATTGGTACTGAAAAGTCTGTTATCAAAGAGATTTGTTAAATGGATTGTTAAATGGCAGTAACATTCAATAGCTAAAACGTGTAGGGTAAAAATATTTGAGAATCTTGATCAGCATTATGGCGGAGTGAGTTCTTCCCTTAGACTCTCCTCCCTAAGATACAGTGAAAAGGACATTCATATACCAACAGAGGACATTCACACAACACAAAAGACGTCTGAGAGACCCATGCAGCCATACGTCTGAAGGTGGAGGTACTGGACCCCCCCCAGAGGAAGTGGAAGTAGGTAAGGGAATCTCCTCTCCCTCCCCCAACACAGCGATCCAGGGTGAAGGACCATGTGTGGCTCTAAGAGGAGAGGGGGGAGGGGTGGCCCCCTTTGGGAACACATTTGCCCTCCATGTTCCCTCACAGCCCATGGGAAAGCCCCACACAGAGATGGCTAAGCTATTGTGGGGGTATCTTCATCAACCCAGCACCCCAGGAGAGAAGATAGCGAGGGCAGATGGAGTGTCCACTTAAGAAAGCACCCCTCACCCCCGCCCAGTGCTCCAGCTCAGCCAGTTGGCCAGAGCACCCATGCATACAATAGAAAAGCAGCAACTGTGAGGGAGAGAGCCAGGGATAGCAGTGGGCTCAGAATACACAGCTCCTGACCCCCACCCAGTGGTGGCAGGTGGAATCTGCAACCAGATCACTATACAGAAGCACAAATCCATCCCATCAAACAGTGTGAAAAGATATATTAATACTCCAGACCAGAAGGAAAATGATAAGCACCCAGAAATCAATCCTGAAGGCACAGAAATTTATAATCTAAATGACAGAATTCAAAATAGCTATCATAAAAAAACTCAACGTGGTACAAGAAAATACAGATAGTTCAATGAAATCAGGAACAAAATTAATGAACAGAGGAAATTCTTCACAAAAGTGATTGAGACTGTAAAAAAAAATAATCAGAAATGTTGGAGATGAAAAACACAATGGAAGAGATAAAGCAAAATCTGGACTTCCTGAATGACAGAGCTGACATTACGGAGGAGAGAATCAGCAATCTGGAGGACAGAAATATAGAAATCCTTCAGATGGGGGAGGAGAGAGAACTAAGACTGAAAAGAAATGAAGAAATTCTCTGAGAAGTATCCAACTCAATTAGGAAATGCAACATAAGGATTATTGGTATTCCAGAGGGAGAAGAGAGGGAAAAGGGAGCAGAAAGCTTGTTCAAAGAAATAATAGCTGAGAACTTCTGAAACCTGGGGAAGGAGCTGGAAATACAAGAAAAAGAAGCTAACAGAACTCTTAGTTATATCACTGTAAAAAGACCTTCTCCAATGCAGGTAGTAGTAAATCTGGCAAAAGTCAATGAGAAAGAAAAATACTAAGGACAGCAAGGCAAAAGAAAATAACTTACAAAGGAACCCCTACCAAGCTTTCAGCAGATTTCTCAGCAGAAACCTTATAGGCCAGGAGACAGTGGAATGATATCTTCAAAATACTGGAAGACAAAAACTTTGAGCCAAGAATACTCTATCCAGTGAAAATATCCTTCAGATATGATGGAGAAATAAAAACCTTCCCAGATAAACAAAAACTATCATCACCACAAGACCCCCCCCTACAAGAAGGCCCTCATACCTGAAAAAAAAAGAAAGGGTTTACATAGCCTTGAATAAGGAAACAGGCAGACAAAATCAGAAAATTGCAGCTCTCTATCAGGACAGGTTAGCAAACAATTATAACATTAAAGATAAAGGGAAGGAAAATATCAAAAATAATTATAATCTCGTCATTTTAACCTCAAACTCACAAGACAGAATAAGTTGTGACAACAATAACTTAAAAGAGGAAGAGGAAAGGAATGGACTCGGCTTAGACCAAGGAAATGAGAGGCTACCATAAAAAGGACTCTCTCATCTGTAAGATTTTTTATACAAATCTCAGTAACCACTAAACAAAAAATCAAAACAGAGACACAAATGATAAAGAGAAAATTGAGAAAACTGTCAAAGAGAACTACCAAACTAAATTAGTTGTCCAAAATACATGGGACAAGAAACAAGGGAAATACAGAACAACTGGAAAACAAATGATAAAATGGCAGCATTAAGCCCTCATACATCAATAATCACTCAAACTGTAAATGGATTGAATTCTCCAATCAAAAGACACAGAGTGGCAGGATGGATTGAAAAACAAGACCCAACAATATGCTGTCTCCAGGAAACACATCTCAGCTCTAAAGACAAAAACAGGATCAGAGTGAAGGGACAGAAGAGGATACTCCAACCTAACAGCAAACAAAAGAAAGCAGGTGCTGCCATACATATATCACACAAAGTAGACTTCAAGAAAAAAAGGTAATGAGAGACAAAGAGGGGTGATATATAATGATAAAAGGGACACTCCATCAAGAAGACATAACACTTATAAATATCTATGCACCCAACACAGGAGCACCAAAGTACACAAAGCAACTATTAACAAACCTAAAAGGAGATATTAACAACAACACAATAATAGTAGGGGACCTTAACACCCCACTGACATCAATGCATAGATCATCCAGACAGAAAGTCAACAAGGAAATAGTGGATTTAAATGAAAAACTAGACCAAATGGATTTAATAGATATATATGGAACACTCCATCCAAAAACAGGAGAATACACATTCTTCTCAAGTGTACATGGAACGTTCTCAGGGATAGACCATGTTGAGAAACAGGCAAGAATCTATAAATTTAAGAATGTTAAAATCATGACAAGCATCTTTTCTGATGATAATGCTATGAAACTAGAAATCAACTACAAGAAAAAAGCAGGGAAAGTGACAAAGATATGGAGACTAAACAACATGCTACTGAACAACCAATGGATCACTGAAGAAATTAAAGGAGAAATCAAAAAATATCTGGAGACAAATGAAAATGAAAATACACCATACCAACTCATATGGGATGCAGCAAAAGCAGTCCTGAGAGGGAAACTCATAGCAATACAGGCCCATGTTAACAAACAAGAAAAATCTCAAATAAGCAATCTCAAACTACACCTAACAGAATTAGAATAAGAAGAATAAACAAAGCCCAAAGTCAGCAGAAGGAGGGAAACAAAAATTAGAGCAGAAATAAATGAAATTGAAACCACAAAAAAAAAAAAACAACAGTAGAAAGGACCATAAAACAAAGAGCTGGTTCTTTGAGAAGATAAACAAAACTGACAAACCCTTAGCCAGACTCACTAAGAAAAAAAGAGAAGAGACTCAAATAAATAAAATTAGAAGTGAAAGAGGAGAAATGACAGAAATACAAAGGATTATAAGAGAATACTATGAAAAACTATATGCCAAGAAATCGGACAATCTAGAAGAAATGGATAAATTCTTAGACTTATACAACCTCCCAAAACTGAATCAAGAAGAAACAGAGAATCTGAATAGACAAATCACAAGCAAAGAGATCAAAACAGTAATCAAAAACCTCCCAAAAAATAAAAGTCCAGGACCAGATGGCTTCACTGGAGAATTCTACCAAACATTCAAAGAAGATCTAATACTTATCCTTCTCAAACTATTCCAAAAAACAAAGGAAGATGGAACACTTCCTAACACATTTTACAAGGCCAACATCACCCTGATACCAAAGCCAGACAAGAACAACACAAAGAAGGAAAATTACAAGCCAATATTGCTGATGAACATAGACGCAAAAATCCTCAACAAAATATTGGCAAACCGAATACAGCAATACATTAAAAAGATCATACACCATGATCAAGTGGGATTTATACCAGGGACACAGGGATGGTTCAACATCCACAAATCAATCAGTATGATATACCACATTAACAAAATGAGGAATAAAAATCACATGATCATCTGAACAGATGCAGAGAAAGCATTTGACAAGACCCAACAACCACTTATGATAAAAACTCTCAATGAAATGGGTATAGAAGGAAACTACCTCAATATAATAAAGGCCATATATTGACAAATGCACAGCCAATATCTTACTCAACAGGGAAAAACTGAAACCTATCCCACCGAGAACAGGAACAAGACAGGGTGCCCACTCTCACCACTCTTATTCAACATAGTACTGGAGGTTTTGGCCAGAGCAATTAGGCAAGAAAAAGGAATAAAAGGAATGCAAACAGGCAATGAAGAAGTGAAACTCTCGCTGTTTGCAGATGACATGATTTTATATATAGAAAACCCTAAAGGATCCATCAGAAAACTATTAGAAATAATCAACAACTACAGCAAAGTTGCAGGGTACAAAATCAACTTACAAAAATCAGTTGCATTTATATACCCTAATAACAAACTAATAGAAAGAGAATTCAAGAAGATAATCCCATTTACAAGCACAACAAAAAGAATAAAATATTCAGGAATAAATTTAACCAAGGAGGTGAAAGTCCTATGCAATGAAAACTATAAGACATTATTGAAAGAAACTGACAACAACATAAAGAAGTGGAAAGATAATTCATGCACATGGATTGGAAGAATAACTATAGTTAAAATATCCACACTACCTAAAGCAAACTACAGATTCAGAATCTCAATGACACTCCCCATGGAAATAGAACAAAGAATCCTAAAATTCAAATGGGGCAGCAAAAGACCCTGAATAGCCAAAGCAATCTTGAGAAAAAAGAACAAAGCTGGAGACATCACAATCCCTGACTTCAAAATATACTACAAAGCTATGGTAATCAGAACACCATGGAACTGGTACAAAAACAGACACACAAATCAATGGAACAGAACTGAAAGTCCAGAAATAAAATCACACATCTATGGACAGCTAATCTTCAACAAAGGAGCTAACAACATACAATGGAGAAAGGGAAGTCTCTTCAATAAATGGTGTTGGGAAAACTGGACAGCCACATGCAAAAGAATGAAAGTAGACCAATTTCTTTCACCATACACAAAAATTAACTCAAAATGGATTGAAGACTTGAAGGTAAGACCTGAAACCATAAAACCCCTAGAAGAAAATATAGGCAGTACACTCTTGACGTCAGTCTTAGAAGGATCTTTTCAAATACCATGTCTACTCGGACAAAGGAAACAAAAGAAAAAATAAACAAGTGGGACACCATCAGACTAACGAGCTTCTGCAAGGGAAATGAAACCAGGAACAAAACGAAAAGACAACCTACCAACTGGGAGAAAATATTTGCAAATCATATATCCGACAAGAGGTTAATCTCCAAAATATATAAAGAACTCACACAACTCAACAACAAAAAACAAACAACCCGATCAAAAAATGGGCAGAGGATATGAACAGACATTTTCCCAAAGAAGATATATAGATGGCCAATAGGCACACGAAAAGATGTTCAACATCACTAATCAGGGAAATGCAAATCAAAACTTCACTAAGATATCACCTTATGCCCATTAGAATGGCTATAATCACCAAGACAAAAAGTAACAAATGTTGGGGAGGATGTGCAGAAAAGGAAACCCTCATACACTGCCGGTGGGAATGGAAACTGGTGCAGCAACTATGGAAAACAGAATGGAGATTTCTCAAAAAATTAAAAATAGAAATACCATACGACCCAGCTATCCCACTATGGGGTATTTATCCAAAGAACTTGAAATCAACAATCCAAAGAGACTTATGCACCCCTATGTTCATTGCAGCGTTATTCACAATAGCCAAGAAGTGGAAGCAACCCAAGTGTCCCTCGACTGATAATTGGATAACGATGTCATATATATATATATATATATACAATGGAATACTACTTAGCCATTAAAAAAGACAAAATCCTCCCATTGCAACAACGTGAATGGATCTGGAGGGTATTATGTTAAGGTAAATAAGCCAGACAGAGAAAGACCAACACTGTATGATTTCACTCATATGTGGAAGATAAAGTAACACACAGACAAAGAGAACAGTTTAGTGGTTACCAGAGGGGAAGGGGGTTGGGGGGTGGGCACAAGGGGTGCATTTATATGGTGATTGACAAATAATAATGTACAACTGAAATTTCACAATGTTATTAACTATTATGACCTCAAAAAAATTTTTTTAAATATTTGACAGGATACAAGCAATTATATTTTCCTTTCTTTATTCTCACAAGCTACTAATAGTACTCTCATTGAGTATCCTTTCACTTCCAATCCTTTCCATGTTAGCTGGTCTCAGTATTTGTCTAATCAACATATATCTCATAAGCAGTTACAATACCATTGAGGATGTCTCTCTTCACAATTTTTAACTTTCAACAAACTGATGTAATAAATCATACAAGATTTTCCTGTGCTCCACTTTCCAACTCTAAGTTTGAATCCCTAAGACTAGCTCCTTTCCATTTAATAGAGCCAGCAGTCAAAAATTATGCTCTACTACCGGTAGCTAGTCTAGACCAGCAGCTGGGCAATAAAGAAATAACATGGGAGCTTAGAAGGCAAGTTTCCCATAACAAAGCGCTTACAATGTAAAATTTAAGAGACCATAAAGGAAATGAATAATTAGAACACAAACCAGAAAGAAGTAGAAAACAGATGACAACTCATTAGGCATCTTTCTTCTGGCACCCTCTTTTTTTTCGTGAGGAAGACCAGCCCTGAGCTAACATCCATAGCCAATCCTCCTCTTTTTGCTGAGGAAGACTGGCCCTGGGCTAACATCCGTGCCCATCTTCCTCTACTTTATATGGGACGCCGCCACAGCACAGCTTGACAAGCAGTGTGTCGGTCCACGGGCGGGATCCGAACCTGTGAACCCGGGGCCTCCAAAGAGGAGTGCACAAACTTAACTGCTATGCCACTGGGTTGGCCCCAGTATACACTTCTTGAACCAGAAAGATTCAAGAAGATAAGAGTCATCTGTAAGTGATTTAATCTTGGTAACCATGGTACCTAAATCAAATAAGAATATGTGAAAATTTTAAATACTAATATGATAGTTACTATTTTATTGGCCATTTTCCTATCCTGCGCTTTCATTTGCTTTTTTATTTTTTTAAACAGAGGAAAGGAATCACATAGAGGAATAGAAATCATCCTCAAATGCTCAGACTCTCTATTCAGCCTCACCACCATGAAAAGACATATGAAAGATAAAATATGAACAAAGAAGCAACTTCTGAATGGGAAGTCCTGACAAACGCCAAAGTATCTTAAATTGAAGCACACTTTAGTAAGCAATTTCACTTTTCCTATCATATATTCAGATATGTAACATATAATCTTAAAAACCATACATTGCTATTCAAATATTTTCAATAAATGCCTTAACCTTACCAAATTTGACATTTTGGCTGCCATTTCTGTCTTACTAACATAAAACTAAATGAAATGGCACTGACTGTTTTTCTTAATAAAATTTTTAAAATTTTCTAATAAAAAATAGTTATTTCTATTATTAACTGTCAGAGTTAAAGTAAAATTCAAAACATTTAAAAAGATAAACTACTTAAAATCAGCAACATGAATGAAAACTACTAATGTGCCCACCTATTACAAACAGGATATGACACGGTACATACTTCTGAACAGGTCCAGTGTGCCTGACTTCTTGCCATTCTTCATCTGGATTAGATGTAATAGAAAGTGAGTAGCAACCACTACTTTGCTTCTGCAGGAAGGTGTAAGTAGGTTTTGCTGTATCTGTATTTGAAGGCTGACAGGAAATTTCAAGAAAAAGGTCTCCATATAGATACATAAATACATGTTAACTCTCAAAAGGACAAAGTCAAAACCTAGACTTGCAAGAGAAAATGTACTAAAAGAAATCCATATCAATGAGTTATATCTATACCTTTAGAATTTCTACAAGATACAACCAAATCAAAATAATACTTTTGACCAAAAGATACTGTATGTACAATGGTAAAAGTTTAATTTGAAGTGTTACTTACAGATCTTGGTTTTCTAATTAAAGAAGAATTTGAAAACTATGCAGTTAAAAATGAACAAAAGAGGTGATAAATAGTAGGAAAAAGTAAAATTTAAAAGAGAGACTGAAAAGAGTTTATAACATAAATTGATATTCTATCATCAAATGGGAAAGTCTGATACAGATTTGTATATACAATATAATTACCATGCAAACTTTTTACAACATTATGCATAAAGAAAGGTAAAGGTGAAGTCTTACACTTCATCTTCCACTAACGTGGCTTTCCATAGGCCTTTATTTAAATAAAGATTAGCCCCAGACCAGACTTGTGCATGTGTACCATAGCAAACTTAATAAACACTTTTCTTTCTAGAGGTATTTGGCAGAGATATACAAGCCACATGTATATTACCAAACTCCCATAAAAACAAACATAGCATTTTCAAACTTATATTAATTGCTTCAAGATAATTTTAGACTTAAGAAGAGTTGCAAAAAACAAAACAACCCTCTCCCAGATTCCCCTAATATTAACATCTCATATAATCATAGTACAATTATCAAAACTAAGAAATTAACCTTGGGATAATACTATAAAGTACAGACTTTATTCTGATTTCACTAGCTTTTCCACTAATTATTTTGTTTCATGATCCTATAATTCCTCAGTCTTTCCTTGTCTTTCATTACCTTGATATTTTTTAAAGCATTGGTCAGTTATTTTGTAACGGGGTTTGTCTGACTTTTCTGATGATTAAATTGACATTATACCATATTGGGAAGAAAACCACAGAAGTGATGTACCCTTTTCAGTGCATGATATGGCAGGTACATTATTTCACTATGTTTTATTACTGGTGATGTTAACTTTGATCACTTGGGTTAAGGTGACATCTGCCAGCTTTCTCCACTGTAAAGTTACTACTTTTCTTTTTGTAATTAATAAATATTTTGGGTGAGACACTTCAAGGTTATGTACATTATCCTGTTCCTCCTTTTCACCTATTAAATTTAGCATCTCTCACCGGACCTTGCGTGTAACAATAACAACTATGGTTTTTCTAGTGGTGGTTTTATATTTCTCTAATTCCTTTTACAATTACTAATTGGAATATTTTTCTAAGAAAAAATTGTCCCTTATCCACCATTTATTATTTATTTATTCATTAATTCAGTTATTTGTATCAATATAGATTCATGGGTATTTATTTTATTCTTTGGTAATAATCACATGCTATCATTATCAATTTTGTTGATCAAACTGTTCCAGCTTTGCCACTGGGAGTTCTTTTGGGTCAGCTCCTGTGCCCTTTTGACAAACAAAGCATTTTGAAATCAGCCTAATTTCAATGGAAAAATTTTTACTAAACCTCCCCCCTCTCCCTCACCAATTATATTAATCATATCCTAACCTGAGATATTGGTTTCATCTTCATTTCTTCAGCAGCAGCAGCAGGGAAAGAACAAGTTGAAGCACAGTAATAATGAATAAAAGAACTTTCTTTTGAAGAGAGGTTCTGAAATAACGGAAGTGCCTGAACCCAAGACAAGGGATAACAAAGCTCTAATTCTCCATTGCTTGTACTTATTTCTGCCATAATATCTTTTAATTTCAATTCTTCTCTTTGTGAAATAGGATTGTGTAGCTCAAGGAAAATGAATTCACTGGATTTTGCTATAAGAGAAAAAAGAAACCAATTTTTATCAATAGTATTATTTTTCAAGGGAATTAGATAATTAAAATAATTTATTAATAACAGTAAGGTTGGTATATAACCCAAAAAAGTATTTTGTATGTTAGTTAATAACCCAGGCAAATTAAATCCTAAACTAGACCATTAATAATCCAAAACCAAAACTCACAATTTTTAAACTCCTACCGCATTCCATCCACAATGGTACTGACTACTGTTATCTCCAGTACCTGGCATTTAGTAGGTACTAGTAAACATTTGTTAATGAACATATGAATAAATGAATGAGTGATTACTAAGCAATTAATAATTTTTCTCTAGCCTTCTCCATATATCAAATCTATCAATTAAAAACGTATTCCAATCAAACATTTCCTTCAAAATCATTTTCATTCATCAATCCTTTCAACAGTGGTCTCAAATGACATTCTCTCCCCTGATATGATTATAAAGAGCTCATTATATTTCCCCAACTTCCCTACTAATCATGAGTTTCCCCAACTAATTTGGATGAAATTAGGACAGCAAAATAATTAATTTTAAAGGCAAAATTTAGTTCACTACTTAACTTTTATTACTTTAACCTTTAATGTCCAGGGGGAAAAGGGAGAGAGCAAAGAGGTAAGAAAGAACTTCTAAACCAGACTCCTTCAGGAGTTGGAAACTAAACAAAGCTGGGAAATATATCAGGATGCATATATATAGATAAGTGTAATGGGAGCATACAGAAAAGCATTCAACCCAGTCTTAGAGCAATGATATATAAGTAAACAGAGTTTTCCTTTGAAGAAACTAAAAGAAAATGCTGGAAGTAAAGACTTCTTATTTTATTTAACTTTGCCACTGATTATCCTTGTCACAGTTCACTACGAAATATGAGCAAGAAAACTCCTAAGAAAGGTAGCCAAGGATGGCAACCGACTAAAAGATAAGGTATTCCTTTTATTTTAGAAGATAATTTCACTTAGCTCAGTAAAATTATCAGGAGAAATCATGAAATAAATAAAATAACTTACCTTACATAAAATTAAGGAACAAAATTTTTGTTAATTCAATGAACTTAATTTCAATTCAATGAAATAATTACATTCTATTAAATTATTTTAGAATAAAACTACTTTATTTATAGGACTTCTCAGGTTACCCTGAAATTTAGAAATCATTTTATACTCACATTGCTGGCTTAATATAGAGTTTTCTAATTGGGTGTGAATCTCTTGAAGATAATTTGAAGAAACCCAGAGGAAAAGGATAGCATGACTCCTTTTACTGTGATCATCATCCTTACTTTTCCATAACCCAAACCTCTTTAAATGTGTGGTATCCACGAGCAATGAAACCTCATTCAGAGACACTGAAACAAATAAAAGATAACAAATTAATAAATTAATCTATTTAGGACTCTTCTTTAATATCCTACATTTTTCAAAAATAATTATATGCAAAGTTCTTTAAAAATATTATTTCCAGTGCAGTACACTAAACTTAACTAAAATACTCTAAACAATACTACTAGAATAAAAGAGATAATATTACAATTAGAAAGGGCTAAATAATAATTCAATGATAATTAAATGTAGGAATTTAGTCACAAGGTCCATCAATGTTGTCACAAATGGCAGGATCTCCTTCTTTCACATGGTCGAATAATATTCCATTGTATACACACACCACATCTTTAGTCATGCATCTGTCAATGGACACGGGCTGTTTCCATATCTTGGCTACTGTGAATAACATTGCAATGAACATGGGGGTGCAGATATCTCTTCAAGATCCTGTTAGTGATGTTGAGCACATTTTCACGTGCTTATTGGCCATTTGTAAGTCTTCTTTAGAAAACTGTCTATTCAGTTCACTTGCTCATTTTTTAATCAAATTGTTTTATTGATATTGACTTGTATGAATTCCTTATATATTTTGGATATTAACCTCTTATCAGATATACGATTTGCAAATATTTTCTCCCGTTCCGTAGGCTGTTTTTTCATTTTGTTGACAGTTTCCTTTGCTGTGCAGAAACTTTTTAGTTTGATGTAGTTCCACTTATTTATTTTTGCTTTTGTTGCCTTTGCTTTTGGTGTTAAATCCAAAAAATCACTTCCAAGACCGATGTCAAGGAGCTTACCCCCTGTGTTTTCTTCTAGGAGTCTTATGGTTTCAGTCTTACATTTAAGTTTTTGATCCATTTTGAGTCGATTTTGTGTATAGTAGAGATAGAGGTCCAGTTTCATTCTTTTTCACGTGGCTGTCCAACTTTCCCAGCACCGTTTTTCAAAGAGACTGTCTTTTCCCCATTGTATACTCTTGGCTCCTTTGTCAAAAGTTAATTGACCATGTATGCATGGGTTTATTTCTGGGCTCTCTACTCTGTTCTATTGACCTATGTGTCTGTTTTTATGCCAATACCATACTGTTTTGATGACTATAGCTTTGTAATAAAGTTTGAAGTCAGGAAATATAATGCCTCCAGTTATGTTCTTCTCAGGATTGCTTTGGCTATTCGGGGTCTTTTGTTGTTCCACACAAATTTTAAGATTTGTTTTTTTCCATTTCTGTGAAAAATGCCATTGGAATTTTGATAGGGATTACATTGAATCTGTAGATCGCTTTGGGTAGTATGGACATTTTAACAATGTTAATTCTTCAAATCAATGAGCACTGGAACTCTCCCATTCTGAAAACTGTCAGTGAGATTGGCAGCAAAGACAAATATTAAATTAAAAGAAAAGGGAAGTGAGAGCCTTCAGAAAACCATCTTAGCATTTCTTCCTCATGCAGCTCACAGCTTCAAATAGTTGATACTATTTCTGTGAAATCCAGAGAACTACTACTAGTGCAAATGTTCCAATCTTTTAGTATGAAAGCTAAATTTTTGGTAGGAAGACCGCTTTTAAAAGTCTCCCTTTGGGGCCAGCCCAGTGGCATAGTGGTTAAGTTTGTGCACTCCACTTTCACGGCCCAGAGTTCACGGGTTCAGATCCCAGGCACAGACCTACACACCACTCATCAAGTCATGCTGTGGTGGCGTCCCACATAGAAAGTGAAGGAAGACAGGCATGCAAAAAGAGGAAGATTGGCAACAGATGTTAGCTCGTGGCCAATCTCCCTCACCAAAAGAAAAAAGTTTCCCTTAAAATAAAAAGGGATTTAACACCATCATAAGAAAAATTTACCTCATTACCAAATTTTCCCCCAATATTTGGTTTATTCTGTGACAGGGCTGTGTGTGGCAGACACTGCAAGTGGGAGCTATCCATCACTTTTCCTACCCACTGTTAGGGATATTAGTAATAGAATCCTAATTTTACTTAGGAAGCAAGATACCCAGTTTTTAAAAACTGTATTTCCGGGAGTGACGTCAGCATCATGGCGGAGTGAGATTCCCTCTTTGAATCTCTGCCCCCTACGACACAACGAAAACATCATTCACATTCCAACAGAGCTCAATCAAACACTACGAAGGACTTCTGAGAAACCCCTGCTGCCATACATCGGACAGTGGAGGCGCAGGAAGCCCAAAAGGACGGGAGGAGAGGTAAGAAGTTGTACTCCCCCTCCCCAATCGATCGGCAAAGACAGCGCGGTTCGCAGACAGAGGGGGGAGGGGCGGCCGACAGCGGGGAAAACTATCGCCATCCAGGTGCTCTCACAGACTGTCGCAAGATCCCCACTGGGAAGCGACGACGGACTATTTAGGGGGTGTAGCAAACACCCTAAGAAAGCCAGAAAGGAAACCCCCGGGTCAAGCAGGAGAAAGAGAGGACCCCTCCCCCCACACACCCGGGGTTTCAGCATAATCCCTCCGGGGGCTGCAGCCGCCTCAGAGCAAACCGCTCGCGAACTCCATCCAGTGGCAGCAGGGGGAAACTGCAGGACCAACTTTATCATGAGGGGAAAAAATAAAGCCGTCCCCATCGGATCCTTGTGACAATTTGTCAGGGCTACAGACCAAAAGGAAAATGACAAACACCCAGAAACCAACCCTGAAGGCACAGAATTTGATAACCTGAATGAGAGAGAATTCAAAATAGCTATCATAAACAAACTCAACGAAATACAAGAGAACACACAGAAACAAATCAACGAATTCAGGGATTTTATCACAAAAGAGATTGAAACCATAAAGAAAAACCAATCAGAATTATTGGAGGTGAAAAACAAAATCAACGAGATAGTGGAAAAAATGGAGTCTTTAAAGAGCAGAACTGACAATATGGAAGAACGAATTAGTACTATTGAGGATAGCCATGCAGAAATGCTCCAGATAGAGGAGGAGAGAGAGCTAAGACTAAAAAGAAATGAAGAAATTCTTCGAGAAATATCAGACTCGATGAGGAAAAGCGACATAAGGATAATAGGTATTCCAGAAGGAGAAGAAAGAGAAAAAGGAGCAGAGAGTTTGTTCAAAGAAATAATAGCTGAGAACTTCCCCAACCTAGGGAACAAGAGGGAAATAACAGTGAATGAAATCAATAGATCACCTAAATATATAAACAGGAATAAAAAATCATCTCGCCACATAGTAGCAAACTTGAAGAATACCCGTGACAAGGAAATAATATTGAAGGCAGCTAAACAAAATAACCTACAAAGGAAACCCCATCAGGCTCTCAGCTGATTTCTCGACAGAAACTCTACAGGCTAGGAGAGACTGGAATGATATATTCAAAATCATCAATGACAAAAACCTTCAGCCAAGAATACTTTATCCAGCAAAAATATCCTTCAAATACGATGGAGAAATAATAACTCTCCCTGATAAACAAAAGCTAAGAGAGTTCGTCACTACAAGACCCCCACTACAAGAAATGCTCAAGAAGGCCCTTAGGCCTGAAAAAAAACAAACGAGAAAGGGGATATAAAGATTTCAGCAAGGAGAAAAGCAAGGAGACTAAACCAGAACAAACTACAGTTGGATAACATCAAAAATTAATTCAAGCTCATCACTGGAAACACACATTCATGACACAATCTGGAATAAAGAGATAACAAATAAGGAGGGGAAGAGGTAAGGGATTGAATCGACCCAGCCTCGGGAAAAAGGAGGCATCCGAAAATGTACTTTCTTATCCAGGAGATCGCTTATATAAACGTCACGGTAACCACTAAACAAATAACCAGAAGAGAACCACACATGACAAATAAAGAGAAAACCAAGCGAATGAGCATGCAGAAATACCAAATTGAATTGCAGTCCGAAACACAAGGGACAAGAAACGAAGGAAATGCAAAAGAACCAGAAGATGAACAATAAAATAGCAACATTAAACCCTCATATATCAATAATCACTCTAAATGTAAATGGATTGAATTCTCCAATCAAAAGACACAGAGTGGCAGGATGGATTAAAAACCAAGATCCAACGATCTGCTGCCTCCAGGAAACACATCTCAGCTCTAAAGACAAACACAGACTCAAAATAAAAGGATGGAAAACAATACTCCAAGCTAATGGCAAACAAAAGAAAGCAGGAGTAACCATACTTAAATCAGACAAAGTAGACTTCAAGATAAAAAAGGTAATGAGAGACAAAGAAAGGCAATATATAATGATAAAAGGGACACTTCACCAAGAAGACATAACACTTATAAATATCTATGCACCTAACACAGGAGCACCAAAGTACATAAAACAACTGCTAAAAAACCTTAAAGGAGATATTAATAATAACACAATAATAGTACGGGATCTTAACACCCCCCTTACATCAATAGATAGATCATCCAGACAAAAAGTCAATAAGGAAATAATGGACTTAAACGAAAAACTAGACGCAATGGACTTAATAGATATATAGAGAGCACTCCACCCAAAAAAAGCAGAGTACACATTCTTCTCAAGTGCACATGGAACATTCTCAAGGATAGACCATATATTAGGAAACAAGGCAAACCTCCATAAATTTAAGAAGACTGAAATCCTTACAAGCATCTTTTCTGATCATAATGCTGTGAAACTAGAAATCAACTGCAAGGAAAAAACTAGGAAAGGGACAAAGATGTGGAGACTAAACAACATGCTACTGAACAACCAATGGGTTGTTGATGAAATTAAAGGAGAAATCAAAAGCTATCTGGAGACAAATGAAAAGGAAAATACACCATACCAACTCATATGGGATGCAGCAAAAGCAGTCCTGAGAGGGAAATTCATAGCAATACAAGCTCACCTTAACAAACAAGAAAAATCCCAAATAAATAACCTTAAATTGCACCTAACAGAATTGGAAAAAGAACAGACAAAGCCCCGAATCAGCAGAAGGAGGGAAATAATAAAAATCAGAGCAGAAATAAATGAAATTGAAACCAAAAAAACAGTAGAAAGGATCAATGAAACAAAGAGCTGGTTCTTTGAGAAGATAAATAAAATTGACAAACCCTTAGCCAGACTCACTAAGAAAAAAAGGGAGAAGACTCAAATAAATAAAATTAGAAATGAGAGAGGAGAAATTACAACAGACACCACACAAATACAAGAGATTATTAGGGAATACTATGAAAAACTTTACGCCAACAAATTGGACAACCTAGAGGAAATGGACAAATTCTTGGACGCGTACAACCTCCCAAAACTGAATCAAGAAGAAATAGAGAATCTGAACAGACCAATCACAAGTAAAGAGATTGAAACAGTAATCAAAAACCTCCCAAAAAATAAAAGTCCAGGACCAGATGGCTTCCCTGGAGAATTTTATCAAAGGTTCAAAGAAGATTTAGCACCTATCCTTCTCAAACTATTCCAAAAAATAGAGGAAGATGGAATACTTCCCAACACATTCTATGAGGCCGATATCATCCTGATACCAAAGCCAGACAAGGACAATACAAAGAAGGAAAACTACAGGCCAATATCACTGATGAACATAGACGCAAAAATCCTCAACAAAATATTGGCAAACCGAATACAGCAATACATCAAAAAGATCATACACCACGATCAAGTGGGATTTATACCAGGGACACAGGGATGGTTCAACATCTGCAAATCAATCAACGTGATACACCACATTAACAAAATGAAGAATAAAAACCACATGATCATCTCAATCGATGCAGAGAAGGCATTCGACAAGATCCAGCATCCATTTATGATAAAAACTCTCAAGAAAATGGGTAGAGAAGGAAAGTACCTCAACATAATAAGGGCCATATATGACAAACCTACAGCAAACATCCTACTCAACGGGGAAAAACTGAAAGCCATTCCTTTGAGGACAGGAACAAGACAAGGGTGCCCACTCTCACCGCTCTTATTCGACATAGTACTGGAAGTTCTGGCCAGAGCAATTAGACAAGAAAAAGGAATAAAAGGACTCCAAATAGGCAGTGAAGAAGTGAAACCTCACTATTTGCAGACGACATTGCAACAACATGGAAGGACCTAGAGGGTATTATGTTAAGTGAAATAAGCCAGAGAGAGAAGGACAGACACTGCATGAACTCACTCATATATGGAATATAAGTGAACACACAGACAGAGAGAACTGATTGGTGGTTACCAAGGGGAAGGGGGGTGGGGGGAGCACAAGGGGTGAAGGGTTACATCCACAAGGTGACGGACAAACAAAATTGTACAACTAAAACCCCACAGTGTTATAAACTATTAAGACATCAATAAAAAAAATGGTAAAAAAAAAAAACTCTATTTCCTAGCTTCCTTTGCAAATAGATGTGTGGTCATATGACTAAGTTCTGGTTCAAAAATGTAAGTAGAAGAGGTTAGGTGGCATGCACATCCAAGAAGGCACCTTAAAAGGGCAAGAGATAGCTGGTACGTGCCCTTCTTACCATTTTTCCCTTCCTCTTATTTTCTATCTGGAACACTAACATGATGGCTGGAGCATGAGCAGCCATATGAACCATGAGACAAACTTAAGGATGAAAGTCATGTGTCAGGGATGACCGAATAGAAAAATAAAAGAGCCTGGGCCCCTGATGACCAAAGAAACACTATATCAGCCCTGTAAGGCCTACCTCTGGATTTCTTCTGCGTGAAGAAAAAATACACTATTTTCTTTAAGCCACAGCCAAACATAATTAATATCTAACACAAATATGGCTAAATCAATTTTTCCCTCAGCTGCTATAGAAAAGGAATAAACATTTAGACCCCTAGGTTTCCCATCTACAAAAACCTTTTATATACATGTCTTGTTTTTTAAAAGATTTTTGTATATGCGAATTTAGCATAGACAGGATTTGGGGAAGAAGACTAATATTTTCCTCTTCCATTACAAAATGTTAAACCCATTACCACTGATAAGAGTATTTTCCACAAGTTTTAATTAAAATTGTCTTGTAAAAATCATTTGGGATAGAACATATAAAAGAAAGCAATATTTGAAACAAAGTACAAATATTAAGTATGAAAACCTAAAATATTATTTTTGAGGTTTGTAGCATAAGAATGAGAGGTAGCTCTGTTACACAGGTCTTTAGTTAGAGATTATAGTTAGATGTAGTGAGACTACATCAAACTAAAAAGCTTCTGCACAGCAAAGGAAACCATCAACAAAATGAAAAGGCAACCTACTAAATAGAAGGAAACATTTGCAAATCATATACCTGATAAGAGGTTAATATCCAAAATATATAAAGAACTCACACAACTCAATAGAAAAAAAAAATCCGATTAAAAAATGGGCAGAGGAACTGAACAGACGTTTTTCCAAAGAAAGCATAAAGATGGCCAACAGATACATGACAAGGTGCTCAACATCACTAATCATCACAAAAATGCAAATCAAAACCACAATGAGATATCACCTCACAACTGTTAGATTGGTTATTATCAAAAAGACAAGAAATAACACGTGTTTGCAAGTGTGTAGAGAAAAGAGAACGTTGTGCACTGTTGGTGGGAATGAAAATTGGTGCAACCACCATAGAAAATAGTATAGAGGTTCCTCAAAAACTCAAAAATAGAACTACCATAAGATCCAGCAATTCCACTTTTGGTTATTTATCCCAAGAAAACAAAAACACTAATTCAGAAAAATATATGCACCCCCATATTCATTGCAGCATTATTCACAATAGCCAAGATATGGAAACAACCTAACTGCCCATCGATGGATGAATGGATGTAGTATATATACCCAATGGAATGTTATTCAGTCATAAAAAAGAATGAAACCTTGCCATTTGCAACAACATGGATGGACCTTGAAGGCATTATGCTAAGTGAAATGAGAAAGACAAATACCGTATGATATCATTTATATATGTGGAATCTAAAAAGAAGAAAACCAAGCTCATAAAGAGATCAGATTGGTGGTTGCCAGAGCAGGGGGTGGGATGGGCAAAATGGGTGGTACAAACTTCCAGTCATAAAACAAGTCATGAGGGTATAATGTACACCATGGTGACTACAGTTAATAATAATGTACTGCATATTTGAAAGTTGCTAAGAGACTAGATCTTAAAAGTCCTCATCACAAGAAAGAAAAACTTCTGTAATTATGTATGGAGATGGTCATTAACTAGACTTATTGTGGTGATCATTTCACAACATATAAAATTACTGAATCATTATGTGGTTCACCTGAAATATAACGTTATATGTCAATCATACTTCAATTAAAAAAAAAGAATTTGAGAGGTAGCTCTGTTACACAGGTCTTTAGCTTCAGATTATAGCACTATCTTTTATGAAATTATTATTTCTTTTTAAATCACAGGTCTTTGTTTCTTCTAATTTTCTAATTTAGAATATTAATATGTTTATTCTGTGCCTTATATATTTTTACTACTTACAGCAGCTTCCTAATGACTGGATTCATTACCATAACATATAGTTGTAGATTCTGTATATGGGCATCCAGGGAGTCTAATTAAAGTTACATTGGTCACGTCTTCAGTCTTGGAACAGAAGCTTCTTCTTCCCCAGATCATTTCTGAAATGCTATTTTTGTACATTTTTCTTCCTCATTCTTTTCATAATTCATTCTCTTAAGAAACTATTCTCTATCACCTATTATTTGTTTTCTTAGTGTCATTATTTATTCTAAACGGTTTTTAGTTGGGAAGAGAATAAAAAAATGGTCTGAGTCTCTACAAGTTGCAGGTACATTTTCCCGTCTCCTTTGCCTCACTCAGATAAGAAATGGTATTTAAAAAAATCTCTCTTAACCCTTATACAAAACCATTTTACATGTCTGTGCGCAACATTAAAAATTTTCCTCGTGGGGGCCGGCCAGGTGGCGCAGCAGTTTAGTTCGCGCTTGGCAGCCCGGGATTCACTGGTTCGGATCCCGGGCACCCGCCGATGCACTGCTTGTCAGTCATGCTGTGGTGGCGTCCCATATAAAGTGGAGGAAGATGGGCACGGATGTTAGCCCAGGGCCAGTCTTCCTCAGCAAAAAGAGGAGGATTGGCGATGGATGTTAGCTCAGGGCTGGTCTTCCTCACAAAAAAAAAAAAAAAAAAAAAAAAAAAAAAATTTTCCTCGTGCTTCTTTCCTTATAGTTCCTATTTTCATCCATTTTTATATACCAAAAATCTTGCTATCAAAACTTTATTTCTGTTAATCCTAAGAAATTACCATGAGTCCCTTAACATTAGTTGACTTGAAATCATTAAAACAATAGTATACTATTTTCAGTCTTATAAAACATTTTAATTCCTTTTGAAGTTGCTAAAAAAAACGTTAAGTTGAAACACATTAACCTTAGTTTTACTTAAATTCTATACTGGAAAAATCATGGAAAACTCGTTATAGAAAGATTCTAGAATTTTTGCTGACCAATTATCCGACACTCAAAATTACAGTGAAAAGAGGTCATAAAACAGTGATAGCTTACCTTGAAATGGGATCTTAATATACTTTGTTGTGAACTAAAGGAAAAATAAAGAAGCAAAAAATGAGTTACCACTCAAAATGTTACTATTCAAAATTTCAAATTTTTTTTCTTTTTCAAATCAGAAAAAGATTTGATCTTTAGTGTAGACCTAAAAGTACTCAAACGTTTTTATCAACAAATCAAGAAAATGTTTCACTGTAAAGACTTAGTTGTATGGAAGTTTAAGAACTCTGCACAAGTAATTTAATTCTAAATGAGCTCATCTATAAAAACCAGTAAGACTTTATCTATTTTTCAAAAATGCTTCCTGTATATTTAAAAAAGAAATAAGACAAAGTCCAGAAGAAACCGTCAAGAAACTTCACAAGGTGTCATTGGTAAATAAACCACAAAACAGGGGTCTGATTCTTGGCTTTGCTGACATTCCCACCATCCATCCTTCTCTGTTCCATGTTACAAATTCCCTCCTGACCAACGATTCAGCAAGGTTCTTGCTCTTTCTGCTCCTTCTGTGAAAGGACACTAATTTTCTCCAGGTACCTTTTGTAAAAATCTGACCTCAAGTGTTTTTATAATAAACTCCCAAGAGTTGTGGAGCACCTAAATCACACACGTAACACCTAAAATAGGCTTGTGCTTTGAAGTTTGTTTCTCCATTAATGCCAAACGAATTCATGCCTATTTATTTATTCTTTGATTAGGTTTGTCTTTCAATCAATACTTTTATGAAACTGACGACCAAATCAGGGGTACAGTCTGTGAGCACAAAACAAAATTGAAAATGGTCTTGGTGCATGGGTACCTATATTAACTATGAACAGAATTCCAAATAAGGAGCAAACAATGTTCAGTGAAACCACAGGTTTAATGTGACTCCATTCTTTTGCCAATTTAAAAATTATTTCATATTGTAGTTTCATACATATACTCATATTTCATAGTGTAAGTCAGCCACTAAAGCAAAATTTGAGCAAAAGAGCGTATGAGTTAAAAGCTGAGCTTGGGGTTCAAACCCTGCCTCTATTATCTCTACCCCTTACACAAGTAGTAAGCAGGTAAACTTAGATCACCTACTGAACCTCTCTCAGCTTTACATAAGACCCTTAACCCAGGGGAGCTATTATCATTAGAAACTAGCATCTGATTAAGTATGTTATCTAGTTTAATTTAGTCAAATACAACTTATTCTGTCACTTTCACACACACACACACACTATATATATATATTTGGTATATATTTTCCCTTGACAAATTCTTTCTGACATGTTTCACTGGGACTTGAAACTCAAAAAAATATATCTTAGCAAAAGTAATTAACTAGTTATGAAAATGAATATAAGGAGTGTTTGCTTTTGAGACTTTATAGTCATTGCTACAAAATTAAGAACTAGAAGTAGTGCGTCTATATCCTTGGCCTCTACTTTCTACGTTACTCTCTCATTCTCCCACCATAAGTATTCTTGTGCTAGCAAATCTTTTAGCTTGGCAAGGATCTGATACTCATTTACACCTTTGTACGGTGACTAAGTCAACAAGAAACCTCTCCCACAGGCAAAGCCCTATTCCCAGCAAAAATGTAATCCCCAGTTAAGAAAATGAGACACATGTTTTTGTGGCAGTTAAGGTAAACCAGTTCTCTGGAATCATATCACATCTATTTAAACTTAACAATAAAGCTGAATGTAAGAGCTGCTTTATAACTTCTTACAATAGCCAGTACAGTTCTCTGAACATAATATGTACTTAATAAACATTTTTCCTATCAACAAAGTTGAGATCTAAAAAACAAAATGTTCACATCCATTGCAGTTTTCTCTATGCTAAAAAAAAATTATAACTTAAGTGTCCAACTATAAGAAAATGGCTCTAATTTATGTAATAGTTTCTCATCATAGGTATTTTTCTAGTTTAGTTAAATTGTAACTATCATGAGAGTGAGAACAATATCTCCAGTGTCTACAACAATACATAGCAGACACCCATTGACCATCTGGAAACTGACTGAGTTTAATTCTCTAATATATTTACTCCCCCAAAAAAGTTCTTTAATTTCTAAGTTACAGAGCATCAAGAACTGTCTGAAAAAGAATATATGCTAAAAGTCTTTTGAAAAACCTGAAAGTTTAAGACTTACCCTTTTCTCATTTTTATGTTATACATTACTTATTTTTTAAAATTGCATATGCTCCCTCTATCATAACTGTTTTAATTTTTGCAGAATTCCTCTCAGCCTTTCTTCACATGCATATATTTTACCTGCATATAGTTACTTTGATTTACTAAACCACTTTCCTATAATTAAAGTTTTTTATTTTAATCATAAGAAGTGTTCCAACAAACACAAGACAAATTTTTAAGACCTACTTTATGACATTTATTGAGTATTTACATTCCCCTATTGCTAATAGCAAAATAGTGGGACAACTGAAACATCAGTCAGTCAGAAATTAAGGACAATCCAAATATCCTAAAATAGCTACATGAATTAAGTTAATTGAATATAATTATGGGGAGTTACAAAACAGTATGTATGATGTCATATCCTTTTGTTTCAAATATATATATGTATCCAATATGAAGAATATGGAATGCTATACACTGTAGCATGAATGGCAGTCGTCTTTGGATAAGCAAGATTATAGGTGTTCTTTAAATTGTCCCTTTACTTGTTTGTAGTATTTTGTCTGGTTTTGTTTTTAGCCCATAACAAGTCCACCTGACTGTGTAATAACATAATTAGTACATTAACTAATGAAAACCCATTGTTGAATATTTATGTTGAATTTTCCTCCCCTGGCTAATCAATTATTGGTATATATTTAGGTTATCCAATTTTTTGCCATTACAAAGAACTCAACAGAAAAAAATGGTTAAACCTGAATTTAAAATAAAAAAGCAAAATGGGGGGAAAACTGAATAGCAAACAAAATTCCTTACAGAAAAAGAATTGTAAAATCATCCCAGGCACGCCAAAATCACTAATATCTGAAAACTACTGACCAGAGAATATTAATTTTAAACCACACTGCTCTTATGCTTGCAGTCAAAGCAATTTTAACTATATCACAAGACACCATTATCTGTAGTTCCCAGAATTTGCTGGATTTGTACATGATGCTTACTCTGTTGGGATTAGGTCTTCCCCCGGCCTGGTCACCAAGTAAACATCTACTTTAAATCTTAAACATAGGCTGTCTTCTCTGTGAACTCTCTCCCCTGATTCCTCCAGACACATGCAGGTACTCATGCCCATATGCACCCTGCTTGTACATATTTCCATTGTACATTTCACCATAATGTAAGGCAAACCTCTAATTACATGTCTGTCTCTTCCATAAGACTACAAATTCCTTGAAAGCAGAGACTAAGTCTTACCATTCTTATCTTCCCTGCCTTATCCCTAACACAGTGAAACATTAATAAAACTTTTGGGAAAATACCTGAGTTATAATCTGACGTAATCAATTCAATTTAATGTTTATAAGTGCCTATTTAGGTCTGAGCCATTTATGCAAGGCATAAAGGAAATAACAGCATGGCTCTCCACCACAAGATGCTTAAAGGCTAATGGAGAAGTTTAGGCAAGAAGATAAACAATTATAAATCCATGGAATAAGTCTTACAACAGATGTACAAAGTGCCAGAAGTACACAGTAAAGCAAAAGTTAATTCTGGCTAGGAAGGAAAAACCAGAAAAAGTTTCCTGAAAAGGAAGTATTTCAGATAAGCCTTAAAAGATGATTAGGATTTTAACAGGTAGAAATGGTGAGAAAATATAGAGAACTGAGTAAAATCCATCTGGCTTTCATATACAATATGCAAGGGGGAATACTGAAAAAAAGTGGAAAAACAGAATAGAAACTGTTCCCGGAGTTCCTTATATAATAAGTTTAGGAATTTGGAGAATTCAGTTTACAATAATTTAAACCAGCAAAATGAGATTTCTTCTTTTTGCTCTCAACTACACCCTGAATAAAAATTTCCTTTACCACCAAATAAGTTTTTAGAGCCCAAAGAATATCAGTATTACACGATTTTTTTTTTCATACATGTTCTTCACTATAGTCAGATCACAGACATAATTTCAGGACATTTCCCTATAATTTTAGGATTTCCCCCCAATTAAAGACACGTTTCAAAGTAGGTATAATGACATATTCAAAGTGTCCCATATAAAATTAATCTCAACTCTACTTTCATTTACACCAAAAAAAGAGAACACAATCTGAAAATGCCTTGCCCAAGATCCAAAACTAAAAAAACTTAAAATAAAAAAAAATTAAATATACTTACTGTAACACAACCTTTAGAAGCTCCTTTCATTTTACCAATATAAACAGAAGTAAATACAAAATCCAGTTGTAGATCCATCTCATTACTATGTATAATACCAGAAATGTTTTCCATGGCAGGATTATATGGACATAATTCAGATGAAGTCTAACAAAAAATAAATTATAAAATGCATATAACTCTAAGTATTATATAAATGCTGACAAAAATTTTCAAAGGCAAATACTTCTTTAAATTACTCTTGATGAATTTTGAAGGATTTTATACTGTTCTTATTGTGAAGAAATAGTTATCTAAATTTTTTTAAGTGTATGATATACCTTGAGAAAATTACTCCAGTCAAATCCTAAATTAATTTCATAGGCCTAAACCCCAGAAATACATCTTCCCCTATATCAAAGTCATGATTTCAAATTCAATATTCCCTAAAAGGCTTTATTTACTTTTAACTCAACAGAAATAAAGATTTATATAGTATTTTAGTTTAAAATGAGTTTTTAAATATACTATTTCTTTTAATCACCACAACCACCCCATGAGGTAGTTTATTGCTTTGTTTCCATTTCATAAGGAAAGTTAATAGATGTTTGGATTGGTTAAGTAACTTGCCCTAAGTAATGCAGTTAGAAAGAAGTAAAACTAAGATAAATCCAGGTTTCTATCTCCAGGTCAAGGGTTACTTCAACCGCACAAAATTGCTTCCATAAACCAAGATGATGCTCTTAGCTACTGCACTTTCAGTGTCAGTGAAGGGATACAAGTGCCTAAGAACCGTCTGTTACATCAACTCTCTATGCTTTACTACATGCTCTATGTCCGAGGATAACCAACCAGTAGCCTAAAACCTCAAGACTCATACCACTTCCACTCAACCAACCACACAACTCTGCTTCGAAATTACAACAGACTACCAGGCAGTATCAGCAGCAGCTGTTTCCTGCAGTCTCTCCGGAATCTTACAATGCTTTCCGGTGACTTTCATCTCATATTTGCCTAGCCTTTGCACATTATCCCTCTTTACCCCTAACATCACTAATGACCAAATAAATTACCACTAGAGAATTATGCATGTTACTCACTCTCCTCCTACCTCTAGAAAATGTGATTAATCCTCATTTGAGACATATACAGTACCCGTTATTTTTAACCCAGCTCACAATGCCATTTACCTGCTTAATAGAATTTCTTTGTCATTTTCATCTTTTACTGCTTATTATACTCTTCTTCTTATCCCCTAAGTAAAAAAGGGGAATCAAATGAACTACAGGTGGCTCTAGTCAGACAAATAACTCTGTGTGTTATTTTGTAAAGACTAACTGCCTCCTAAAAATGGCCAATCCATATTTCTCATTACTTCATTTAAAACTGGAAACAAGGGAGAGGGTGGAAACGTTATGGTATTCTGCCTTACAGATCTTGGTAAGTCTCCACGTTATTTGCTGCTTGGTTGTGATCAAACTCTGTCAGTTCTATAAGAGATGTTATTTTCTCATAATGTGATCATTTCATACTTCATTGTCAACTAATAGCTGCCAAGGGAACTATAATTCATTTAAGAGTTTGAACTCATTATCAACAATGACACTTTTAATTACAAATACAACTAAGCCATCAAGTAGGCTATTGGCCCAATCGAGCAAGAATGGTTACATTTTAACAAAAATTCAGAACACAGCTGCTGAGGTCATCTCTCTACGGACTACCAAATGCAACAGAAACACCCATGAAACAATAATCAGACAATAAGACTGTTTTCCTAGAATTGACAAAATTCTTCACCACACCTTACAGAATAACAGCCTCTGACATTATTAAAAACAAACCAACAGTTCACCATAATTCTGCACTGGTGGTCACTGACAATCATTTCTTAAAAATAGGATAATCAGAGGCTGATAATATGAATGAATACTGAAAATAAATGATTTGAACCTTACTTTAGAGCTATACTCTTTCAAAGTACTACGTCAAAAACACAATTGGCCGACATTAAACCAACAAACACTTCCATTTATTATTTTCCGTAAAAAGGAAGAGACAAAGGATTTAACAAACTGATAGGTTTGTGAAACTGTTCTAAATGCTTTCATATGTTATTTCATTTAATACTCAAAATAATCTTGTGAGAGAAGTGTTATTATCCTCATATAACATATGAGGAAACTCAGGCTTAAAGAAGTTAAGTGACTTGCCCAAACGGCAGAGCCAGGATTTGAACACAGGTCTGTCTATCTCCAGAAGCCATGTTCTCTCCTATCATGCTGCCTTAGTAGCATGTGAGGAAAAGGAATAACTCTAAGTAGCCATAGTACTGTAAGACCAGACGGATGAATATTGGAAACTGTTTAATTCTAGAAAATGTTTTGATAAAGTACTTAAATATCCAATTATAACCATAAAAAAGGAAAAAAGATTCAAGTCATAGAGTATTTAGACTGAAAAATATATAAATGACCAGAAAAAAATGGTATAATCCTTTCACTTCAAAATAAAGACAATTACATATTTCCCTTGAACTAATATGAAAGTTGTCTCAAAATTCAAACTAAGAAAACTTGTAATTTTTATTATAATATTCTGTTTGATGAAACAAGAAATAGTCATCAGCCAACAGTGTATTTCACTGTTAATCTGTGAGAAGGCAGAAATAAATCACCTGTACTGATTCACATGTAATCAATGGTAGTTCTGACAATGCTGATTCAGAAGTACTCTCATTTTCATGAGCGATGGCATGGTCTTGCTTAGGTTGTAATTTAAGAATTTCTGAACTTTTATGTTCAACGGGTCCTTCTTCATCACTAGAAACAACAACTAAAAAGGAAAAAATACTTATTTTTTAAATGTGTCACAATAACCACATATCAAAAATTAACCTTTCTAACTCATGCAATATATCTTTAATAATCTCATTTTACCTTCTAGAGGATGAAGACATTTAAAAATGGATAAAGCCGAGGAGAACTTAGGAACAAGTTCTAGTTCTAATAATGTATTGTGCCATCATTCTAAATTGTACGTTAAATCCTGTTACATTAGTTGCTTCCAAGAGAGGGAAATGGTTGGCCAGGGGAAGAGGTGGGAGACTGTTCACTGTATCTACTTCAGAACCTTCTTTGTAGCATACGACTGTATCAAATACTCAAAATTAATTAAATCAAAATTAATGACAATAGATAAACAGCACTTAAACTCTCTGTACTTCAGCTTCATCAACCAAAATGACGATAATAATGGTCCATAAAGAATCCTTTTAGGGGCTGCCTGGTGGCGCAGCGGTTTAGTCCGTGCTTGGCAGCCCAGGGTTCCCGAGTTCAGATCCCAGGCTCCTGCCGACACACTGCCTGTCAGCCATGCCGTGGCGGCGTCCCATATAAAGTGGAGGAAGATGGGCACGGATGTTAGCCCAGCGCCAGTCTTCCCCAGCAAAAAGGGGAGGATTGGCAACAGATGTTAGCTCAGGGCTGGTCTTCCCCACAAAAAAAAAAAAAAAAAAAGAATCCTTTTAAAAACTACTGATGAGATGAAATGCAGCATACTAATCTTAAAAAAAAAAAATTACTGCTGCTTCCAAGTACTCCATTGTTTATCTAAATCAATATTACAAAATTCATGAAGGAAGTCCCAAAACCCCAAGCCTTTTTTTCAAAAGTTAATATGTTCCATAGTGATGTCATAAACAGCTTATTGCCTTAACAAATTTGTTTGAGAGGAGAAATAAAATGACTAAGTAAAGCAGAAAAAATTAAGAGCCTTTATAATCCTCTTATTACTTACTTGGTTCAGCTGAGATCAGCGATTGGTTCCCTTCACTGTGTTCACTTAAAACAGGCTTTTCTATTGTGCTCAACTCATTCTCAACCAGGGTGGAATTCCCCACAGTATCCGTGGAAATAGAACTCTCAAAAGTTTCAGTGGTTGAACACTCATAGGTGCTTTGGGGAGCATTCAAAGCCAACTTCTGACTATTAAGTGAGGATACTTCAGTAAAATCACTTTCTATAGTTACAGGTGTAATTTCTTCAAGCAGTTTTGAGTCTTGATGATAGTTTTCACTTGACTTTTCAAATTCAATGGATATTGTTGAGTCATTCTCTTTTTCTTTCTGAACGTAAATAAACACATACAAAAAATTAGCATTTTTCAAATTTGGCTAGCATAAAGAATTTTTTTTAAGTTTAAATTCCTAAGAAGAGGAGGCTAGCCCGGTGGCATAGTGGTTAAGTTTGCACACTCCGCTTCGAAGGCCCAGGGTTTCACAGGTTCAGATCCCAGGTGCGGACAGAAGCACTACTTGTCAAGCCATCCTGTGGTAGCGTCCCATATAAAGGAGAGGAAAATGGACATGGATGTTAGCCCAGGGCCAGTCTTCCTCACACACACACAAAAAAAGAGGAGGATTGGCAACAGATGTTAGCTCAGGGCTAGTCTTCCTCACACACACAAAAAAATTCCTAAGAAGAATATAAAAGTGAAATTATATCATTTCTATACTACAGGGACAGAAAACTACACAATTATACTATATTAATCTTGCCAGTGTCTCCCACATATAAAGATTCAGAATTTGGTCTGTCCAATCAGACATCTAAACATTTTTTAGAAGGATGGGATGGGGAAATTTCTATTTACAAATGGTTCAGATGGTCTCCCACGATCTGAGTTAACTTTAGAATAAGAAGTTGTTTTTTTAGTTTTATTTTGCAAAAGAGTAATGAGGTCATATTACATCATGTGACTTCAGTAACAAAAAAAAATTAAAAACTTATGAGGATAACAATATGAAAAATCATGAAAACCAATCACTGCCTTCACATCATCATCACTCTATAAATCTAAATCATGTTTATAATTATAACACAAAGGCACAGGAAAGTTCTGAAATGCCTTGTGAGTCAAAGAAATCAAAAAGCTGTCTTCTTACAGCTTTATTGTTAACTGTATACTAAGTCTTTGAAAATAGATATGGATGCATTAAGTATGGTAATTCTTTACTTACAACAAATTCCCTAAGCTCTAGATAAAGAGAAGCTTAAAGAAGTTGGTAAGTAAATTACTTCTGATAAAACAAATCTGGTAATTTTACAGAGCAAGTGAAAAAGCAACTGGCTAGACATTATGAATAGTATTTTGGTTAAAATAAGGGAAAATAAAAGAAAACAAGTCTGAAAGATATAGACCAAACTAAGTAAGGAGTGGTATCAGAGAAGGAGCAATTTTAACTTTTTTACTCATTCATAATATTTGAAATTTGTTCTGTTAACTATATTACTACAAAAAAAGTTTCATTTAAACTATTTTTTAAAAATCAGAGAATCAAAAAAATAGACAAAGAAAATAAATTTGACGTAAAAGCAGAAAGCCAAAAGAATATTATTTGGCCACAGTCAATTCATTTTTATTATAGCACAAATTATTTCATATGACATCTAAATATCTCTACTTACTGTCTGTTCTGCTGACTTATACAAAGAAGTAGTAGAATTATGAGAATCAGGTATATTACTTCTAAGCCTTTTCTTTCTCTTCCTGGAAATCAGAGTGGGTTCCATTTTTGAATCAGAGTATGTATCATCCTTGTTTCTGCTCCCCTCTTCAAGATGATCACAACCTCTACTTCCACTATTGAGGTCTTAAAAAACAAGAGACATAAATGTGACCAAAAAGTACAGAAAGAATCCATTTTAGAGGAATTCAAAGAAACATCATCAAAATTGCTATATTATTTCCAAAACTAATTTAAAAAGAAGTCCCTGTTAAATTCTCATACTGACATACATGAATATAAGGAGATACCCTATTTTAAACTGCATACACAAAGTAAATGTTCATTGCACAATAAATATGAGATAAGGAAAATATATAAAAAAGGAGTATTCTTTAGTAAACAGAGCAAAGCAACCAAACCATGTTCTTCCTTTTCATTTTGCATTTGACTGTAACACACAAAAAAAAGTCTTACTAAAATTTGGAAAATTCATGTCTTAAAACATTTTGATAATTCATTGTAATTTTAGAAAGCTGTCTTTTTAAAATGTAAGTTTTATATATACATATATATTTTTTTAAGTGAAAAGGGATAATAATTTGAAAGAGTAGAGTATTGATCACTGCTCTTTTAAAAGGAGCCAAAATACCTGTCCTCAGCAGCTGACTGTAACACGATCATTCACAAGGCTATCACTTTGCTTCACAGTTTGTTTCTTCTTTTTAAAAATGAAGACGCTGTCATTTTAAGTTTCCAATAAGTCTACTGCCCTACAGAAAGGGAAGTGCTCCCTTTGTAAGTCAACAAAGCATTATTTTGAAACATGTCAATTATTAGTAAAAATGCTTAGATTTCAGTCATCAAATACATGTACTGTATAAAAAGTTCTACCTAACTAACTGAAGGTTATCCTGAATTATTTTGCTTTCTGAAGCTATATCATACAAATACCAACTCAAAGTTCATACACAGCAAGTCTCAAAGCAGCTTCCTTAAATTCCTGTAACACTGACTGGCCTGACATCTCCATTCACTCAAAACTCTTCGACACTACACACCTCCTCTTCAAACTATTCTTGCTCTTACTGTAGCTTCACAGACACCTAATGACTAACATTTATAATATCTCTTTGTCATTGCTTAAAAGGCAGGCATTGGGACAGGACTGAGGGCAAATACTCCAAGACAGTCAATTTGGAAACTTCCAATTTCCAAAGAAAACACTCTTTACTCCCTCCCCCAGGAAAATATACTCTCCCAAATCAGCAACACAGTATTTTGAAAAGTACAACAAATTTTATTTGTAATTTTGTAAACTAAGGGTAGTCAAATACAATTTCTACATACAGATACGGTACCAGATCACAATTTCTAAACATAAATACTACAGCAAAAAGACTGATGAAAGGGGCTTGAGAAAAACTCTGTTATACAGGCGTTTTCCTTCAAACAGTTTACTATTTACACATCAGCCAAGACTATCTTATGGGAAACAAGAATAAATTTATTAGATAGAGCTCAACATTATAAGAATAGGATTCTACCTGCATAATATACACAATTTAACCTGCAAATATTACTAACATATAAAATTAAAGAGGTTGACAAGTTCTTATAAACAAAGAGTATTACATAGTTCCAATGTATTATTTTCGTAAAAGCAAATTCCACAAGGCAAACTTAATGTACTACAAAAAAAAATGGTACACCTGGGGTTTAAATCAGAATTACCATTAATTTATGGGTTTATGTTAAACAGCTGGTATTAAACACAATTATTAGAATGAAAACATGGTGAGTTTCAATCGAGTTCCAATAGCTAATTTTCTTAAAAACATTTTACCTATGAGGAAAACCTTCAGAAATGCTAAGAAACTATAAAGTGTTTCTTTTATCATGCATTTTTTCCCTTTAGAGTAAGTCTAAAATTCCACCATGACTTTGAAATAACACTGAAGGGCACAAATCTGAAAGCTTTTATTCAATGATTCCTACTCTACCAAGGAAAGCAGTGGAATGTGAGGGCATAGAGTCTTTGATAGCATCTGAACCAAGCCCACTTGTACAAATACTTATATTTTTATTTGGTAATTAAAGATGATTATTTCTGAAAAAAAGTACAACTCATAAGAAAATAAATACCTTCCACTATATGCAGACAGTACTTAGTGACTAACTGAAGGATTATGTCTACAGAATCTCAATGCTTTCTGGAGACTGCCCTCATAATAGGTACAGCTGATTTCTTGTATACATCAAAGTTATTAGTCTAGTTTCAAGTTTTCCCCTTCTATGAAAAAGGCTACTAAAAATGTATAAATACCTGTGTCCCGAATGAAGTATGAAGAATTTTTGCATAGTGTCCTTAAAGGACCATCTTTTCTTGTGAATAATTTGTAAAATCATTCAGAAAACAAAATATCTCAACTAGTTTGAAGCTATCAATAATCTAAGAGACCCTTGAAGATGTTAGTTTCACATCTAATGTAGTAAATTGTTTTGGTGCAAATTTTTGTAAATTATTTTAAAATCTTAAAAGAGAGACAAATGGAGAAAAGAAGTCAATTTGTTAACCCTACATGCAAGGAGGCCTACAAAGAATTTTCAGAAGTCTAGGATGTATTTACCTTTAAATTTGCTAATACTGGCTTGTATTGGCATCCTCCTAGAGTTGAGAGAAACTCTAATGAATAAAGAATGTATTTCATAGTAGGAGGATAGACAGTGGGAAGCTAATAATAATAATTGATTTAGCTATAATATCAATTACCAGACATATCCATGGAAACAATACTTAGAAATAGCTAAACTAACATTACAACTTTATAGCTGTATGCCCAGCCCTAACAACAAAAAAGAAATAATATTCAAATTTAATTTTTGGATTTAGTAAATAAATCAAGAAATGTATATTACAGTATACAAATAGTAAATTTAGCAATTTTCTTTGTGCTGCCAAATAATCTCCTTTTACTTTCACATATCCTCTAAATGTAAGATTAAAGTTACTTATAACTTAAAAATTATTACAAATGCAATAGACAAAAATTGAAATGACAACAGTTTTCTAAGGCTCACAAACCTTTAGGCTGAGTATCAGACATTACAAGAGAAATGCCATCATCATCTCTTCGTTTTTCTTTAGGGTCTGCAACCGGCTTTGCATAATTATTATCTACTGTCTTTCTTGGTTGTGAACCTCTGCAAAACAGAATAATATTATACTCAATTCTTCTAAATCTAAATGAATCTGGAAGCCAGCTGGCATATATTGAAGATAAAAATCAACATGCTACAAATACAGTTCCATATAGCAGAGTATATGATCTGAACAGTAGAAAGAATAGTCAACTAAGATTTGAGAAATAAGTTTTCATCCCTGTTCTACCTTTAAATTCTACAAGTTTCTTTGGGAGGAAAAAACAAGATACTCACACCACAGGAGTACATGCAAAATGAGCAAAAGAATAATACAAGTATTAAATACATCAGAGAGCTAAAAAGTAAAAGTTCTATGAACACAAGTACATGATAACCACACCTAAGTGTAATCAAAAAATTATAAGCAAAGGTAATTGTTAATATGTTTCAAGCATGGTTCACATATCAAAATTTAAATACAAAATAAAGTTTGGAGTGTGGTAACAAATTTTATCTATAGAGGAAATAATTTAAAATATAGGTACTGGTTAAATATATAAAATATAAGCTCTGTGAAAGTGATGAGCACAATGTTACTATTAATGAAAACTTAATACAATAATAGTAGTAGACTTCAGTACCCCCACTTTCAGCCATAGATAGATCATCCAGACAGAAAATCAACAGAGAAATATTGGACTAGAACCAAACATTAGACCAAATGGACCTAACATGCATTTATAGAACATGCTATCCAATAGCACCAGAATGCACATTCTTCTCAAGTGCACACAGAACATTCTCCAGGATAAATCATATGATAGTCCACAAAACAAGTCTCAGCAAATTTAAGAAGACTGAAATCATACCAAGTATCTTTTCCAACCACAATAGTATGAAACTAGAAATCAGTAACAGGAAGAAAGCTGGAAATTCACAAATATATGAAGATTAAACAGTATCCTCCTGAACAACCAATTGGTCAAAGAAGAAAACCAAAAGAGAGATCAAGAAATATCTTGAGGGGCCGCCCGGTGGCGCAGCGGTTTAGTCCGCGCTTGGCAGCCCAGGGTTCGCAGGTTCGGATCCCGGGCGCCCGCCGATGCGCTGCTTGTCAGCCATGCCGTGGTGGCATCCCATATAAAGTAGAGGAAAGACGGGCACAGATGTTAGCCCAGGGCCGGTCTTCCTCAGCAAAAAGAGGAGGATTGGCGATAGATGTTAGCTCAGGCTGGTCTTCCTCACAAAAAAAAAAAAAAAAAGAAAGAAATATCTTGAAACAAACAAAAATGTAAGCAAAACATATCAAAACCTATGAAATGCTGCAAAAGTAGTTCTAAGAGGGAAGTTTATAGTGATAAATGTCTACATTAAGAAACAAGAAAGAACTCCAATAAACAACCTCAATTTACACCTCAAGGAACCAGTAAAAGAAGAACAAACTAAGCCCAAAGTTAGTGGAAGGAAGGAAACAAAAAAGATCAGAGCAGAAATAAATAAAACAGAGACCAAGAAAACAATAGAAAAGATCAACAAAACTGAGAGCTAGTTTTTTGACAAGATTAAAAAGAACTTACAAAACTTTAGGTAGACAAACCGAGAAAAAAGAGAAGACTCAAATAAACGAAAACAGAAATGAAAGAGGAGACATTAAACTGATACCACACAAACACATAGAATCATCTAAAGACTACTATGAACAATTATATGTCAACAAATTAGATAACCTAGAAGAAACAGATAAATAATTAGAAACATATAACCTACATGACTGAATCATGAAGAAAAAGAAAATCTGAACAGACTAATAACAAATAAAATAATTGAATTAGTAATCAAAAACCTTCCAAAACAGAAAAGCCCAGGACAAGATGGTTTCACTGGTAATTCCACCAAACAATAAAAGAAGAATTAATGCCAATCCTTCTCAAACTCCTCCAAAAAACTGAAGAGAAAAGAATACTCCTAAACTCATTTTATGACGCCATCATCACCCTGATACCAAAGCCAGATAAGGACACTACAGGAATAGAGAATTACAGTCCAATATTCCTGATGCAAAGCAATGTAAAAATTCTCAACAAAATAGTGGAAATCAAATTCAACAATACATTAAAAGTCATACACCACGATCAAGTAGGATTTACTGAAGGGATGCCAGGATGGTTCAACATCCACAAATCAATCAATGTGATATACCACACTAATAGAATAAAAGATAAAAATCACATGATTACTTAATAGATGCAGAAAAAGCATTTGACAAAATTCAATATCCTTTCTTGATAAACCCTCAAAAACTTGAATACAGAAAGGACATACCTCAATAGAATAAAGGCCAACACAACAAACCCACAGCTAACATCATACTCAACAGTGAAGGATTAAAAGCTTTTCCTGTAAGACGAGGAACAAGACAAGGGTGCCCACTCTCACCACTCTTACTAAACATAGCACTAGAAGTCCTAGCTGGAGCAATTAAGCAAGACAAAGAAATAAAAGGCATCCAAATCGAAAAGTAAGAAGTAAAACTATCATTATTTGCAGATGATATGATCTTACATACAGACAACAATCTGTGAAAACTAATCAACGAATTCAGTAAAATTGCAGGATACAAAATTAATCTACAAAAATCAGTTGTGTTTCTATACACTAACAGTGAACTATCAGAAGGAGAAATTTAAAAAACAATCTCATTTACAATTGCATCAAAAGAATAAAATACCTAAGAATAAATACAACCAAGGAGGAGAAAGACCTGTATACTGAAAACTATACAACATTGATGAAAGAAATTAAAGGCAACAGAAATAAACGGTAAGACATTCTGTACTCATGGATTAGAAAAATTAATATTGTTAAAATGTCCACCCTACCCCAAACCACCTATAGATTCAATGCAATCTCTATCAACATTCCAATGGCCTGTTTCACAGAAACAGAATAAACTATCTTAAAATTTGTATGGAACCATTAAAGATCCCAAATAGCCAAAGCAATCTTGAGAAAGAAGAACAAAGCTGGAGGCATCACACTTCCTGATTTCAAACTATATTACAAAGCTATAGTAATCAAAACAGTATGGTATTAGCATAAAAACAGACACATAGATCAATGGAATAGAAAGACAGCCAGAAATAAATCCTTGCATATATGGTCAATTAATTAATGACAAAAGAGACAAGAATATACAACAGAGAAGAGATAGTCTCTTCAATAAATGGTGTTGGGAAAACTGGACAGCCACATGCAAAAGAATGAAACTGGGCCAATATCTTACACCATACACAAAAGTCAACTCAAAATGTACTAAAGACTTAAACTGTAAATTTAGTCTTAGAGCTGAAGCCATAAAACCCCTAGCTCCCTGACATCAGTCTTGGCAAAAAAAAAACTTTTTTAATTCAACACCAGAGCAAAGGCAACAAAAGCAAAATAAATAAGTGGCAGTTCATCAAGCTAAAAAGCTTCTGTACAGCAAAGGAAACCATCAACAAAATGAAAAGGCAACCTAGGGTATGGTGACAGATAAAAACTAGACTATTGGTAGTGAATACAATGCAATCTATACAGAAACTGAAATATAACAGTGTACAACTGAAATTTATACAATGTTAAAAACCAATATGATCTCAACAAAATAGATTTTTTTTAAAAGGCAACCTATGGAACAGGAGAAAATATTTGCAAATCATATATCTGATAAGAGGTTAGTATCCAAAATATATAAAGAAGTCATACAACTCAATAACAAGAAAACAATCCAATTAAAAAATGAGCAGAGGAACTAGATATTTTTCCAAAAAAATATACAAATGGCCAACAGGTACATGAAAAGGAGCTCAGTCAGCATCACTAATCATCAGGGAAATGCATATCAAAACCACAATGAGGTATCACTTTACACCCATTAGACCGGCTATTATCAAAAAGACAAGAAATAAAAAGTGTTGGTTGGCAAGGATGTGGAGAAAAGGGAACCCTTGCACACTGTTGGTGGGAATGTAAATTGGTGCAGCTACTATGAAAAATAGTATAAAGGTCCTCAAAAAATTAAAAATAGCATTACTATATGATCTAGCAATTCCACTTCTGTGTATTGATCCTTAGGAAACAAAATCACTATCTTGAAAAGATATCCACACACCCACATTCATTGCAGCCAAGACATGGAAACGAACTAGGTGTCCATCAACAGATGAATGGATAAAGAAAATGAGACTGATATATATATATATACACACACACACACACACACATACACACACACATGCACACACAAAATGGAATATTATTCATCCATAAAAAAGAAATCCTGCCATTTGCAAAAACATAGATAGACCTTGAGGATGTTATACTAAGTGAAATAAGCCAGACAGTGAAAGACAAATACTGTATCATCTCACTTATATGTGAAATCTAAAAAAAATGAACACCTAGATACAGACAACAGATTGGTGGTTGCCAGAGCAGGGTGGGGGGGGCGGGGGTGTGAAATGGGTGAAGGTGGTAAAAAGGTACAAGTTTCCAGTACAAGATAAATAAGTCCTGGGGATGTACTGTACAGCATGGTGACTATAATTAACAATACTGTATTGTATATTTGATATTGCTAAGACAGTAGATCTTAAAAGTTCTCATAAGAAAAAAACTGTAACTATGTGTGATGATGGATGTTACCTAAACTTATTGTATTAATCATTTCACTCTCTCTCTCTCTCTCTCTCCCTATATATATATATATAATCATTATGTTGTACACTTAAAGCTAACCCAAGTCCTATCAATAATATATCAATAAAATTAATTAATTGAAAAAAATTGATAGAAACCATTGGGAAAGCAATTTGGTACTAATCGGAATAACCATAGAATGAATTAAATCTTTATACACAATACTCTCACCTATAATTATTATTAATGAAACAACTCATTATGGTATTAAGTGGGTAAAATTTTTTAAATAAAAAATTATATAAAATTATTAATCTATAGCATTCCTTTATAACAGAATATGTTATACAGTGATTACTACATTTTCAAAATACAGTGATTACTACATTTTCAAAACTATTTAACATGGAAGTTTTTTACAATACCATTTATAAAAGCACTAATAAATCAGATATCAAGAATCCTTGTACAGGAAACTATAAAACATATACCAAGTGACCTCAGGAAGATTATGGAGTAGGAAGCACTCTCCATCTTCCCACCTAGACAAAAACTACACTGGCAGAATCTGTCTGATATAATGATTTTCAAATTCTGGAGTCTATTGAAGGTTTGCAACATCCAATCAAAAGATTCAACAGTAAATTGCAGTTAATTTCAGTCAATTTCAGCTCTTAGGGTGGTAGCTGCTACCCATCCCACAGTCCCAGCCCCAAAGCAAGCAGCTATGCCCAAGTTCCTAGAACAGTTTGCATGGGCTTGCAAATGCCAAGGTGAGCAAGAAGAACCTTGTCCTCCAAATATCAGGAATCTGTATTCTGATCACTAATTGCTGTTTTTGGTCATGGATGACAGACATACAGACAGACAGCCAATGTTGCAACAACCACCACCATTGTTGCAACACTCTTCTTATCCAGCTAAAATGACTTCCAGGAAATTTAAAGGGCTAGTGCCTATTTTGTTTTATTCTCTCACCTTCATTTTCCCCATTTTCTCTTTTTGGGAATTAAACATTTAAGGACTAGGACATTAAAAAGTAATCATATATGTGAGGGAATTTAGAAAGTTACAGACACAACCCGGGAAGGGCATAGGCTTAGAAAAGACCTGAGAAGACCTTATGTTTATATGTCAGGCTGATCCCTGGAACAGAGACATGATACAACAATAAGAAAAAAAGAAAAAAACCCAGAAAATCCTGGAGAAGGGGAAAAATTTGATTTCCAGACTTATCATATTATAGATTCAAATGCTGAGTTTTCAACCAAAAAAAAAAAAATCACAAGGCTTACAAAGAAACAGGAAAGTATGGCTAATTCAAAGGGAAAAAATAAGTCAACAGAACCTATCCCTGAAAAAATCCAAATGGCAGATTCAATAGACAAAGACATTAAAACAACTGTCTTAAAGATGCTCCAAGAGCTAAAAGAGGGCTAAAACGAGGGCAAAATTAATTCAATCCAGGGGCCAGCCCAGTGGTGTAGTGGTTAAGTTCACATGCTCTGCTTCAGCAGCCCAGGGTTCATGGGTTCGGATCCCAGGCATGGACCTATGCACTGCTTATCAAGCCATGCTGTGGCAGGCGTCCCACCTATAAAGTAGAGGAGGATGGGCATGGATATTAGCCCAGGGCCAATCTTCCTCAGCAAAAAGAGGAAGATTGGCAACAGATGTTAGCTCAGGGCATCTTCCTCACCAAAAAAAATTAAGACATTCCAATATAAACAAATGCTGAGGGAGTTCATTACCACTAGACCAGCCCTACAAAAAAATGATAAAGAGAGTTCTTCATGTCAAATGATAGGACATTAGACAGTAACTTGAAGCCATATGAAGAAATAAAGGTTATTGGTAAAAGTAAATAATATGGACAATTATAAAAACTAGTATTATTGTAACTTTGGTTTGTAATTTCCCTTTCTGTTTTCTACATGATTTAAGAGACTAACGCATTTTTCTAAATTACTAGACTATGATTTTAAACACACAATGCATAAAATATAATTTTGTGACATCAATAACTGAAAAGAGGTGAGGATGAAGCTGTACAGGGGCACAGTTTTTTTGTTTTTTGTGTGTGTGTGTGAGGAAGACCAGCTCTGAGCTAACATTCGTTGCTAATCCTCCTCTTTTTGCTGAGGAAGACTGGCCCTGGGCTAACATCCTGCCCATCTTCCTCTACTTTTTATATGGGACGCCGCCACGGCGTGGCTGACAAGCAGTGCGTCGGCGGGCGCCCGGGATCCGAACCTGCGAACCCCGGGCAGCCAAGCGCGGACTAAACCGCTGCGCCACCGGGCGGCCCCAAGGGGCACAGTTTTGAATGTTATTGAAGTTAAGCTGGTATAAATTCAAATTAGAATGTTATAACTTTACAATGTTAAGTGTAATCCCCATGGTAACCACAAAGAAATCAGCTACAGAATAGAGAAAGAAGGGAATCAAAAAGTTTCACTACAAAAAATCAAGTAAACACAGAGAAAGACAGTAATGTAGGAAATAAGGGGCAAAAAACTATAAAGCATATAGAAAACAAATATCAAAATGACAGAAAGTCCCTCCCTTATCAATAATTGCTTTAAATGTAATTAATTAAACTCTCCAAACAAAAGACAAAGATTGGCAGAATGGATAAAAAGATATCATCCAACTATAGGTGGTCTACAAGAGATTCCCTTTAGATCCAAAGACACAAATAGGCTGAAAATGAAAGATGGAAAAAGATATTCTATACAAATACTAGCCAAAAGAGAGCAGGGGTGGCTATACTAAGATCAGACAAAACAGACTTTAAATCAAAAAAGTTTACAAAAGACAAAGAAGGACATTATATATTAGTATAAGGTTCAATACAACCAGATGATTTAACAATTATAAACATTTACACACCTAACAAGGCTATCAAAATATATGAAACAAAAACTGACAGACTAAAAGACTGAAATAGACAATTCTACAATAATCATTGGAGACTTTAATGCCCTACTTTCAATAATGGACAGAACAACCTGACAGAAGATAAGAATTAGAGGACTTGAACAACACAATAAACCTACTATATCTAACTGACATATACAGAATACTCTATCCAACAACAGAATACACGTTTCTCAAGTGCACATAGGATATTCTCCAGGATAGATCATATTTTAGACAACAAATTAAGTCTTGATAGATTTAGAAAGATAAATATCATACAAAGCATCTTCTCTGATCACATTGGATGAAGCCAGAAATCAATCACAGCAGGAAAATTGGAAAATTCACATTTGTGGAAATTAAACAACACACTCTTAAACAACCAATGTGTCTAAGAAGAAATCACAAGGAAATTAGAAAATGCTTAGGGATGAGTGAAAATGAAAACATAACATATTAAAAGATATGGGACACAGCAAAAGCAGTGCTAAAGGAGAAATATATAGTTGTAGATGCTTATATTAAAAAAGAGGAAATATCTCAAATCAACAACCTAATTTTACAACTTAAGGAACCATAAATGGAAGAACAAACTAAATTCAAAGGTAGTAGAAGGAAGGAATAATAAAGATTAGAGCAGAGATAAATAAAATAGAGAACAGAAAAATGGAAGAGAAAATCAACTAACCCAAAAGTTAGTTCTTCAAAAAGATCAACAAAATTGACAGACCTTTAGCTAGATGGACTAAGAAAAAAAAACAGAAGATTCAAATTAACAAAATCAGAAATGAAAATGAGGACATTACTTCCAGTCCTACAGAAATAAAAAGGATTATAAGAGTATGATGAACAATTGTATGCCAACAAATTAGACAATCTAGATGAAAAGGACAAACTCCAATTAACACAAAACCTACCAATACTGAATCACAAAGAAATAGAAAATCTGCAAAGACCCATAACTAGTAAGGACATTGAGTCAGTAACCAAAAACCTCCCAACAAAAGAGAGTCCTTAATCTGACAGTTTCAATTGGTGAATTCTACAAACTTTTAAAGAACAACTAACAGATAACCTTTTCAAACTCTTCCAAAAAATTTAAGAGGATGGAACACTTCCTACCTCATTCTATGAGGCCAGCATTGTCCTGATATCAAAGCCAGAAAAAGACACTACAAGAAAACTATACAGACCATGACCCCACAGTCACCCTGTGGCTGGGACTAGGTGCTGTACCCATTTGACAGGTGAACCACGAATGCGCAAAGATTTGGGAAATTAACCAAGCCATGGAGCCAAGTATTAGCAGAGACACCATTTGAACACTGATTCTACCTTCCAATCCACTATTCAACCCACTGCCAGCCCTGCTTCCAGAAACCCAGAGCCAGCCAGGTAGGAACCTCAGAAGCACAGACCCCACCTCAGCAGAGAGACTGGGAGAGTGGGTAAGTGGCTATATAAGCAGGAGATATCCATTGAGTACTGTGTTTCATCTTAAAAATTTATGTGAGATTTTCCTACTCTACTTCACAAGAGTGGACTTCATTGTTATAAGGTAGCATTTATTTGATTCTTGCTCCATTTGTCCTGATAAACACACTTTCACATATCAAAAAAAAAAAGGAAAAAATACAAATCAATATCCCTTATGAACACTGATGCAAAAATCCTCAACAAAATACTCCAAACAGAATTCAACAGCTCATTATGGTTATACACCATAACCATGTGGATTTATTCCTGGAATGCCAGGATGGTTCAACATACAAAAATCTATCAATGTAATACACGACATTAACAGAATGAAGGAGGAAAATCACATGGTCGCCTCAATGCAGAAAAAGCACTTGCCAAAATTCAATACCCTTTCCTGGTAGGAAAAAAAAAAACACTCAACAGGGCCAGCCTGGTGGCGCAGTGGTTAAGTTTGCGCTTGGCAGCCCAGGGTTCGCAGGTTCGGATCCCGGGCACCGGCCGACACACTGCTTGTCAGCCATGCAGTGGTGGCGTCCCATATAAAAAAAGTAGAGGAAGATGGGCACGGATGTTAGCCCAGGGCCAGTCTTCCTCAGCAAAAAAAGAGGAGGATTGGCGACGGATGTTAGCTAAGGGCCGGTCTTCCTCAAAAAAAAAAAAAGAAAAACACTCAACAATCTAGAAATAGAATGAAACTACTTCAACATAATAAAAGCTATATATGGAAAACCCACAGCAAACATCATACTCAATGGTGAAAGGCTGAAAGCTTTTCCTCTAACATCAGGAACAAAACAAGGATGCCCACTTGCACCACGTCTAGTCAATGTGGTACTGGAAGTTCTAGCCACAGCAATTATGCAAAACAAATAAATAAATAAAAAGCACTTAAATTGGAAAGGAAGAAATAAAATCATCTATTTCACAGACAATATGATCTTATATGTAGAAAACTCTAAAGATCCCAAACACACACAATAACAACTGTTAGAGTTAATAAACAAAAAAGGAAATTAAGAGACAAATTCCAATAGCTTCAAGAAGAATAAAAAACTTAGCAATTATTAACCAAGGAGGCAAAGACTCAAAAAATGAAAACTACAAATCATGGCTGAAAGAAATTAAAGAATACATTAATAAATGAAAACACATCAAATGTTCATGAATTGGAAGACTTAATATTATTAAGATGAATTTACCAAAGTGATCTGCAGATTCAATGCAATCTTATCAAAATTGCAATGACATCTTTTACAGAAACAGAAAAATCTATCCTAAAATTCATAGAAAACCCTAAGGGATCCCCAATAGCCAAAATAATGTTGAAAAAGAACAAACTTGGAGGTCTCACACTCTCTGACTTCAAAACTTACTAAAAAGCTACACTAATCAAAACAGCATGCTACTGGCATATAAAGATAGATATACATACCAATGGAACAGAATACAGAGCCCAAAAACAAACCCTTGAATATATGGTCAAATGATTTTTATTATGGGTGCCAAGACCATTCAATAGGGAAAGGACAGTCTTTTCAACAAATGATGCTGGGAAAACGGGATATCCACATGCAAAAGAATGAAGCTAGCCCCTCACCTAACACCATACACACAAGTTAACTTAAAATGGGTCAAAGAACTAAATGCAATAGCTAAAACCATAAAACTCTTAGAATAGGGGAAAATCTTCATGACATTGGATTTGGCAATAATTTCTTAGATGTGACATCAAAGGCACAGGCAACAAAAGGAAAAACAGACAAATTGGACTTTATCAAAATTAAAACTTCTGTACATCAAAGGGCAGTATCAATAAAGTAAAAAAGCAACCCACAGAATGGGAGAAAATGTTTGCAAATCATATTTCTAATAAGATATTAATATTCAGAATATATAAAACTCCTAAAACTTAAAAATTTAAAAAAATCCAATTCATCAATAGGCAAATGACTTAAATAGACATTTCTCCAAAGAAGATATATGAATGGCCAATAAGTACATGAAAAGATGTTCAACATCACTCATCATTAGGGAAATCCACATCAAAACCACAATGAGATATCGCTTCATACCCATTAGGATGGCTATTATGCAAAAACAGAAAATAACAAGTGTTGACAAGGATGTGGAGAAATTGGGACCCTGTGCACTGCTGGTGGCAATGTAAAATGGTGCAGCTGCTATGAAAAACAGTATAGTGGTTCCTCAGAAAATTAATAATAGAATTACCATATGATCCAGCAATTCCACTTTTGGGTATACACCCAAAAGAAGTGAAGGTAGAGACACACATACTTGCACACCGATGTTCCTAACATTCACAATAGCCAAAAGGTGGAAGCAACCCAAGTGTCCACAGACACTTATACCAGACTACAGAAAGGCAGAAAAGGAACCAGAACTTCAGTTAGAAAAGTGATCTCCAGACTGTTGTTCTGGATCTGATACCTCATATAACGCATCAAAAATTAAAACAGCAGCTGACTGACCTACTTCTATACTTGGAGTTGAGGGGGTCTTTCCGAGGATAAACCAAAACACAGCAGTCAAACACTGACAAATTTTACAAAATAAAATTTTAAATTTCTATATTACAGAAGATACTATAAAGTAAAATTACAAATAGGAAACTTGAAAAAATTTTTGCAATACATATAACAAAGAGTTAATACCTTTAATGAGAGTTAAAATCAATAAGAAACAGATGGAACACCCTAATACATATAAAGACGAAAGAGAAAATTCATATAAGAAATACAAAATCCATCTTCACTAAAAATAAAAAATGATTAAAATGAAAACAATTATATTTATTTTTGCCAACAGGTTATTAAAAAAAATTTCAATGATAACACCTAATTCTGATTAAAATATAGGAGAGAATGGCACTATAAGGATTTACAAGAATAAATACACAGACATAAATATAAGCCACTTACTACAGCATTGCTATACAGACAAAAAATGAAAAATACCCTAAACGTCCATTCATAAGGAAGTATATATATATGTAAAAGAAGATAAAATAGATTTCCATGTATTGATGTAGAAAGTTATCAAATTGAAAGAGAAAAGCTGATTTTCTCATTTACTCCTCCAGCATACCTAGGTATTATTATCCCATTTTACAGATAAGGTAAACCAAGACAAAGAGAAAAAAGTTAAGCAAATTCCCTGAGCTGCAATTCAAGCCTGTACTAAATAAGTTAATACAGATATGGCATTTATCACAGTATAATATCATAGGAAAAACAATAAATATTAGTTTAAAAATTGTTACAGCAGTACTATAAAGCTTCATAATTAAGTATCTATATGTTAAAATACTAAATTGTCATCTAGAAAAAACAAATATGTTACTTTAAGGAGACCATTTTAATTTAAATTTCCCATCCACCCTCGGTGTTTTCTATTATTCCTTTATTTTTGGCATAAAACACAAGATTTTTTTTTTCCTACATAATTCCATTCAGGTTGTCGTTATAGTCAGTGATAACAGTTCTGAACACTAAAGACAGGCTGAGGCTAAAGTAAGATTTTTAGCCTTTATATAACATTTTTATCAAGGGCACTAGTGCTAGTTTTTCAGAGGAAATCTCCTCAGTTTTCACAGTCATAACCTCCATTCTTCAACCCACCAATTTTCAGTTGCTACTTGACATTATATCTTTGTTAACAAGAGTTGGTGTGTTTACCACATTCTCTACAGTAACAGAACAATAACAGTAATGTCAGAACATCATGTCTCCTTCTGAGAAGATCTAAATAATTTCTATTTACTCTTCCTGATTTTGAGACAGACAGGTTGCAAGGAGGTTGGTTACAACAAGAGTCCCATCCTTGAGCCTATTCTGTGTCCATCCTGTATTTCAGTTCTAATGCAGCACATCTACTGAAGTGATGGTATGGCCACACTTGCAATTTATTTCCATGGGGCACTCTGGATTCTCCCCAAAATGAAGTCACTTTAAGGAAAGGGAGAACTAAAGCTTGGTTTAAGGAGTGCAGAACTCCTCCTTAAACCAAATGGTAATACTAACATGGCTGTGACAATTGCCTTGGCAGCACTGGTAATGGCAACCGAGGTAGCAGTGATCTCAGGATTGGCATCCTCATGGCAGAAGACTTCAGTAGCATCAACTACAGCAACAGCCTTTAATGCCACTTTTGATATCAGCAGCAATAAGAGAGACACAAAAATAATGACTACCATTTATTAATCACCTACTAAGTTCCAGGCATTATATTAGGGACTTTACACAGGTTATCTCCTTAAATCTGCACAATAATCCTTTCAAGTGTGTATTATTATCACTGTTTTAAAGATAGAATAAGTAACTTGCCCAAGGTAAGTCAGCATATCAGCAGTACTGCTAAGATCTGAATCCAGATGTCTGGCTCCAAAGACTATGCCTATTCAAAATGCAAGAATCAAAGAAAATTACCATCATGAGAATGAATTTTCAGGGCCCACATCAAATACCACCTGCAAATTTCATAACTATTTAGAAAGGACTTGAGGAGAGCTAGAGTTCTCACTGAATAGATTTTAGGGACAGCCAGAAATTTCAGACTCTTATTATTAAACCTTAGCCCTAGATTGGTATAAAGCCTCAAAAGTACAGATTACAATTTGATAAGTTTCACAGGATTCTCACAGTAGTGCTGTTTTTCATAACAACATGAATGTGCACTGAGGTCATACGAATTCCATGGTTAACAGTACTTCTTCAGTGACTTTTTCTATAGAAACTATCCTCAATAGTAACATTTTTATTTGTATCATATTTTATGTGCACAAAGAATTCTCACATGTGAGATTTAAAAGAGATAATAAGGGGCCGCACGGTGGCGCAGGGGTTTAGTCTGCGCTTGGCAGCCCGGGGTTCGCAGGTTCGGATCCTGGGTGCCTGCCGACGCACTGCTTGTCAGCCATGCTGTGGCAGCGTCCCATATCAAGTAGAGGAAGATGGGCACGGATGTTAGCCCAGGGCCAGTCTTCCTCAGCAAAAAGAGGAGGATTGGCTACGGATGTTAGCTCAGGGCTGGTCTTCCTCACACACACAAAAAGAGATAAACAATTGCATGGGGTAAAAAGTCATTCAAAATTATTTCTCTTTTTACAACTCAGGAAACCAAAGCTCAAGGTTAAGCGATGTGAACGCTAACCCAAGTGCACAAAACTCAATATGTTTTGAGCTAAGCACTGGGTATAAAGGCAAATAAGACATGATCTCTCTCCTTCAGTAGCACATGGTATTGTAGAGGAGGCAGCAACAAGCACCCACAGTACACAATGATAAATGCATTTCTAATATCTCTAGTTACACATTAAATTTATTAGTGACTGGATAATACCACCGAAGCTCTCATTTTTTTTCAGCAAATTCAGAAAGAGATCTAATAAAGTATAAAGTTAAAATTATCACTGATAATTCACTAAGTAGAACCCAGGTGAAAATATAAAATATTCTCCAAAAGGAGAAAAATTCCTAAAATTTATAAGTTCATAGGAAATAAACTGAGTTTATAAAAATAAAATGTGTCAGAAACATAAGATATTCATTATACGTCTTTAAAAGGACAATGACAAATACTCTTTAATGTAATTAGTCTTACAGAAGAATTACAAACCAGAAGTTACCTTTGGATGGTTCAGGGCAAAAAAAAAGACCAGATCAATAATTTTTCACTCAGATCAAAACTATTTATTGTGCCGGCTGAAGGCCAAAAATTAAAAAGAGAAGTTCATGGTAAATGAAAATGAAAAGATCCAGTAATATTTACTAATTGACGTCCCCTAGTTTTTCCCCACACCTTCTCTTATTTACAGTCCCCACATAAGCCTCTCCTATAGCTTGAAACAAGAGGAACTTCGGTTTCCATTTCTCTTACTGGCACAGGAAGCCACGTTTGCTAATGGAATTCAGCTATCTCAAACTGTTTTTGTGCGGAATGCATTCAGCCATTCATTCAGCAGATATTTACTGAGCACTAAGTAACAGGTACAGTTCTAGAATCTGGATATAAAAACATTGAGTAAGACAAGATGGAGGGATGGACAGACAGGACAGACAGCCAGACGGATGGGTAGGACAGAGAAGGAGGAGGAATAGATAGATGTCAGGGGAATAGATTTCAATTATACCAGACAAACTGAAGTACTAAAACAGGCAAAGAAATTTTCATTAAGAGGCTGCATCCATTTTCCCAAAACACAAGTAGAGTGACCAGCAATTTTTGAAATTGATTATTAGCCATGGACTGTTGGTTCTAACAGCCATTCTGGCCACCAGGGGAAAAAAATTACACTAGCCATCAGAGCACATTTGCCTCACATTTAGCAATAATATATCTGTGGGGGAAGAGTAGAGGAGGGCTCATAAGAATAAATATAATATTTATTTTGAGTAAAGTTATCACTAAACATACCTTTCAGATAAAAAGGAGCTCTTGTGAGGATTTAGATTTTGACAAGATTCTAGGCTGCCATCAGATGATGAAGAAAGCTGCTCTGATCGCATGTTGTCTGTATCACCCAAACTGGCCTCAGTTACAGATGAGGTCTTTATGTATTTTCTTCCTAACTCCGTTCCCAGGACATTCGTCAACATAACTCTGGGTATCCTGTCACACAAAATAACAAACACTGTACTGTACTGAAGTTTGCAGTAAAAAAATGTATTCTAGGAAGTTGAATTTTCAAACATTTTCATCTTAGCACAAGTAAGTTATTAGAACTATATAACCCTAGAAATTAACCCATAAATACTCAAAATTTTGGATGAACACACTTTTTTTGTTTCCTGAAGTACCTGTGTCTTATAAACTGGCATAGATTAGCCTGCCACTATAATGGCTTTAACTGTACTAATGGATGCTATTGAGGTGCTTAAAATTTTAACCAAGTTTTCTCAAAAAAGGCTTTCTTTTTCTTTTCCAGTAGTTATTAAAAACACCATTTACTACAAACCCATTCGAGAAATCTTTATTCTTCTCATTCAACAGAAAGGTCCTTGATAAGTAATTACATACTTATAATTGACAAATGACAAAAGCTAAATCCAAGGAAGACATCATTCAGATTGTATCTACGGTAATGACAGATTCCATAAGTGAGACAGCACATACACTGATGGTAATACATATGCTTTATGTAACAGCATCAGGGAAAGAGTCAAAAAATTAAATATTTGGCTAATTCAAGTGTATTTTTAAAGTTCAAAACTTTTAAATTGGCAGGGTTCATATCAAATGTACTATGTAAGCCCAGTGTCATCTTAGACAGAAGAGGATAGTATAATCTTTTCTTGGCTAGCCAGTTGTTATGAAAAACTGATGTATTTTGCCACACTACAATGATGCCCTCAAGGCAACTATTTGGCCTTGAATTGACTGGCCCAAGCCAAATTACTGTGATTTTTTTAGTTCTTGTTTCTGTATTTTTTAAGTTTTCCTATCTCCTCTATATCAGATGTCCCCCTTGACTTTTCGATGTCAGTAGCAGCACTTTACTGACCCATTGTGAGAAACAATAGGTAACACTTAGAAAGGGCCAGAGTACTTTTGTTTAAGTGAAAAATGTGAGCTTCCCTGTACTTACTACATCTGCTGTAGTACTTAGAGGTACTCTTTATTTTCACTACATAGAGTCGCTATGTTCTTTTCACTATGTTCCAGACAGCATAGAATTTCATAAACTAGGAGAACTTTAAAATAATTTAGTCTTCTTTTTATTCTAAACATGAAGAACTCAAAGCTCAGAAAAGTTAAATGGTTGCCCAGGTATAAGTAACTCCTCCTAGTAGAAGAACCTAGACCTACTATCTTTTGGGGTTTTTTTGTTTTATTCCATTACACTGTATCCTCAATACTAACTTGCCAAAGGATCCAAATAACAGCTTTTCTATAGATACTTCAGGAAACCCTTGAAAATATCCATTTCCAGCACAACCACCACCACCACAAGTATTGCAATGATTAAGTAGTATATATGACCTAAAAACAAAGGCTAGTAGTAAATACAACTCCCTGAACTCAGAGTTGGAGAGAAGAAAGAAGGGAAAGGAAGTCTGCCATCTAGCACAACCACTAATTGTGACGAAGGGAGGGTAGAGCTATTTTTCTACCTCTTCGTATGATTTAAATCTCTAAGGATCCTATTCATTATTGTCTGCTTTGTGTATTTGATGACTGACAGAACTCTCCTTAAAATTCTGGATTGGAACTGGAAATGGGGGCAATATAGGAACGGTAAGGAGTCTCACACCTTACACCTCACACCTATCTGACCTCACACCAGGAACTGCAATGAAATGAATCGCTAAACAAAACTCGACTGTGGTTCTCAATACTTCAGGAAAAATACAGGAATATTAGTGAGCGAATTTTATTCAGGTTAGAACTATTTTTTCCTGATAAATATTTTAGTGTAAATAAAATTTTAATTACTCTTAAAAGATGAGAGAATCTGAGATACTAAATTGATGACTCATTTTAAGAATTAATGATACACTCTTTTTATGGTCCCCTATCATCACTGAACTCTAAAATGGGGCTCATAATAAAAATAATCCAAAAACTGTAGTATTTAAGTAAAGAGAAAATTTGGGACCTATAAAGAGACACACCAGAGAAATGTCAGCTATCATTTAGTATCTCTGTTTAAATGCCTGACCGTAGATGTTTAAACATGTTTTAAAACGTTAAGTCCCTAAAAAAAGCTGTCTCTCCAACTAGGGGAGAGGCTCAGGAGCCCTAGAGGGTCTCGGAAGCTCTCAGAGGGTTCCGGGAACTGTCTCACAATGTCTGCCAGGGGATACCTTCCAATCAGAAAGCACTCTATTACTATGTGAACCAACGCCACAGGAAAAAATTGAAGAGTAAGTACGTAGAATATTTAAAGGTTAATAAATTATCATATCAAATATGTAATACAGTCCAATGCCTACTTACGAAAAAAATTAAAGTTCAGAAGAGTGAAAAGCAGTTGGCACAGGGGTTAAGAGCAAGGACTCTGGAGTCAGACAAACAGGGTCAGATTCTGATTTCAGCTTCTAATAGCGACATAACCTTCGGCAAATTACTTACCATAATTTATGCCTCTTAGCATTGATCTCCTCATCTCTAAAATGGGGAGAATAATATCTACCTTACAAAGTTGTTAAGATTAAATGAGATAATAGATGTAAAGCAGTTAGCACAAGCCCTGGCACATGGTAAGTACACAATAAATGGAAACTCACTTTAATTTTCCTATCATTGAAGTCTTGCTCAAAGTTACAAATTATCCTTTCAAATAGTGCTTGTCATAATTTATCATGCTCTGCAATCTTGATGAAAATACCTTATTAGAAAAGTACATAATTAAATAGTTAGCAATGCCTACAGTGCACCCAGCTCTTCATAACACACAGCCATAGCACAAACATCTTTCATCAACAATCTGCAATTTATGCAATGTGAGTACCTTGAGGAAACAGAGAGCTTTGTGTGACAGCCTTACAGAACACAAATCTATAAAGTGATGATTAAGTTCATAATATCTAAGCTGTCTTTTGATGTACAACTATATAAATTAGCACTGCCATGGAAATTCCAGGGCTAGCTAGCACTTCGAAAGATTCTAAATTTTCACAAGAAATATATACGGTATATACGTCATCTCTCATACTATATCAAATTGGAGGAAGGACTGAAAATCATCATTTCACACAGTCTATCCAATTTTTCTCCCAAGTATATAAATAGTATCAGTAAGTAAAATAAAACAGAATTTGTTTAACTTTACTTATTAATATTATGAAATCACACTTCAAATTATAACACGCTAAACCAAAGCAGAAACAAATTTTGCAATGCAATGAGATGAAGCAGAAAGTATACTGGCCAGAGAAGTAATACCATTTACTGATTGTATCTCTGCATGGTTATTCTCTCTGATTCTTAATTTTCTCAATTATAAATTGTGGGTTCCTTTCCTACATACATAGCAAGGTAAATGCAAGATTCAAACAATTTTAAAAATGGGGGAAAACTCTGAAAAACTGGTAAGAGCTATTAATATAAACTCCATGTCAAGACGGAATTTTTAAAGAAATGGAACTCTTGTTGAAAGATAACATAACTATATCTGGATATAAAGGTATAACAAGCAAAAAAAATTACAATACTAATTTTCATTTTGCTGTAATTTAGATGAACATCTTTCTAAAATGGTGCTATGTGACATTTTAATAGAGTTCTCATAAATCCACTCTTATCCCAGATGATATAATTCAAAATATACTTTCTAAATCAGTTTCTTAAGCTATGCAGAGAAAAAAATTTTAATTTTTGAATAACTTTCTTAAAGAGATTCACAGATTTTCTAAATTTGCTCTTTTCTTTTATTAAACTAAATTTTAAGTGAATAAACATCACTCAACTAAAATATTACTGGCTTAAAGAAATCTTAAGGTGACAGGAATACTGTAGTGTCCAAAAAGTCTTACCATCACAATATCTGGAATATGTAATTTTTTTACTTCAAACATATGTAAACTTAAGACAAAAATGAATAAATAAAATTACACCATTTAGGGAAATTCCAAGAATCAGGAGCTAACTTTTTTTTAATGGAAAATGGGTACACTGTCTCCATATTTCTCTAAAAATCTCTGGTGCAAATTGATGAAAGCAGGAGAAACATGGTTTACCTTCCCAAAAGGCTATGTGTTTCCCACGAGGCTCTTTTTTGCCTAATGACCAACGTTTAAAAATGTCTGGGGGCTGACCTGGTGGTGTAGCTGTTAAGTTCATGCGTTCCACTTAGGCAGCCTGAGGTTTGCCAGTTCAGGTCCTGGGCACAGGCCTACTCACTGCTCATCAAGCCATGCTGAGGCTTCCCATGTATAAGAGCTACAACTCTACAGTTATGATACACAACTATGTACTGGGGCTTTGGGGAGAAAAAAAAGAAAGAAAAAGAGGAAGGTTGGCAACAGATGTTAGCACAGGACCAATCTCCCTCAAAAAAAAAAAAGTCTGGAAATTTTATCCCAGGAAAATAGACGTGAACCACATATGGAGATAAAACCTACACTAAAATATGGTTTACTTATTTAAAAGGAAATCTGTGAATTCCATATACTGCTAGTTTGATATTTCTAAAACTCTTGGCCCTTTCTTCATTATTTAACAAATTGATTTGGATCATGTGTTTTCTGTTTTTCTTGTCAATCATATCCAGAAATTAAAAGGCTAAATTGTCCTCACATAAAAGGCAACACTCTTAGATCACTACCTTTAGATCCTAGAATGCAAATAAAATTTCTTAAAAAATGCCATTTCTGGGATTGAATTGAGTAATTTTGGTTTACTCAATAGTTAAAACTTTAAGATAAAATTAAAAACCAAAAATAAATTTTTCTCCCTTTCAACTTTCTGAAATAATGAAGTCCTAGCTAAGTAAAAATGACAATAAGACAAAAAGCGTCATGTCAAAGTTAAGCAAAGATTGAAGAAAGCATTAAGCCTCCTATTCCAGATAATAAGTCTCAGATAGAAAACATCTATCCAAAGCCACACCCTAAACAGTTCTCCAATTTTCTTACTTGAAGCTCGTAATGTCTCTTTTCCTTGTTGTCACCAAAATTACAGAGCAAATAATTGGTTCTGATGGAGGAAAATACATTTCACAGAGACTGGAGATGACACCCTGCTGGAGAAGCAGTCTCTTTCTTGGATTCAGCAAACACATACTGAGCGTTGAATATGTGCCCAGTACTGTGCTAGGTAGCAGTAATACAGGAAAAATAATCAAATGTAGTCCCTGCCCTCAAGAAGGTTACTGTCAGGGAGGCAGAGAAACTAAAAATCACAACACAGTGTGATGAGTGCTAGAATATATGAAAAAGCTGCTAGGCAAGACAAAGACATGGATCAAATGCAGATGTGGGGGCTGGAATCAACAAAGCTTCCCAAGAAGATGGCATTTGAGCTCATTGTTCAAGACCAACAGAAATCAGTAAAAGGAAAAAGGAGAATTGTTTCCAAGGTGAGAGAACAAACAGCATGAACTCAGAGATATAAAACAGCATGATACATTCAGTGAGCTACCACTGGTTCCCTAAGCCTAAAGCCAGTAAGAATGTGGAGGAGTGGACAGACACAGGCTAGAGACAGGCAAAGGTGAGGTCAATAATGTATGCCAAGCTAAGGAGTTTAACTTTATCCCAAGGGTTATGTGGAGCCACAGAAAGATTTTAAACCAGAGAGTGACAAGTAACATCTGCCTTTTAGAATGAATACTTTGGAACCACATAGGGAAATGACCAAGAAGAAAAAGACTACGCACAGGAAGCCCAATCAAGTTACTCTCACAGTAATAACGTCACAAACTTATCAAGGCTTGAACTGAGGCAGTGGCCAGAAAGATGGAGAAGAGATCATTTCAAGACAGATTTTGGAAGTAAAAATAACTAGACACAATAAATGACTGAATATGAAGGGTAATGAAGGAAGAGGAGTCAGGACAATTCCCAAGTTCTAATTTGGAGAAGTGAGTGTAGGAGAGTCATATACTCAGACAGGGAGGGGATACAGACATAGGAACCAGCCTGAGAACAAAGATGATGCATTCACTTTGGAATAAGTTAAATTCAGGACATCTGGAGCTGGGGAAAAAGGTCTCGACCAGCTGGTAGTTCACCCCAGAAAGTGAATAGAAAGAAAACACACACACACACACACACACACACAGTAAACACCAGATTAGAATCTTATTGGGACTCTTTACTTCATATTATATTTAAATGTCATGAATACATAATCTAGCTGTTAACAATTCCTGGTGAGAAAAACTACTCTTCTGAGAGAATGGAGCATATTACGCTGTTTTAACACACTATTCTAACTGAAACAGGACAGCCGTGGGATGAGGGGGCAGATGAGCTTGTTGTCACCTGGAGGAGACTTGATGCTTCTTTTCAAAAGAGTCAAAGGGATTGGAAGGACCTTCCTTTAGTGAGCCCCTTTATTTAGATTCTCGGCACAGTGAGGGAACAGTTCACCCATGCTAAGGAGGAAAAGTACAGAATGCAGGAGAATGAAAGCAAACTGCTTCATAAATTACTAAAGCTAAGTTGTCTGTCTGCAAGATTTAGGGTACTTTAGAAAGTTAAATTTACATCAGGTATGTTCTAGTAAGGAAATTCTATTACTTAGCTTTTCATGTTTTTGGCTTTTTTAAAAGAAGTGTCCTTTTTTAAAATTAATGTATAATACTATGTTCAGATGTTTGGACAGAGTTTGACTTGTATTTTAAAAATAATTGTGTTGAAAGTTGGCAGTTTTTATCTGGATCTTGGCTTAAAGCACTTATTTACCGTCATTCAGATTACAGACCATATAATCAAAGCCCTATCTAGCTAATGACAGGTTATTCTAATTGAAAGCAAAGTACCTCCCCCAAAAAATATTCACTTAAGGGTTAAAACTATAATGGAAATGTATTAAAAATATTATGTTACAGATCACAAATTCCCATAGCTAATTCCTGGTTTTCAGCCCCAAACTCCATATACAACTTTTTTTAAATACAAAACAAAACTGGTCTTATTAGTTTTCAAAATTAAACTGCATATTTATTACCAAAAATCTGGGGGTAGTATTTCAATACCATCTCCCTTTTTTAAAAAATGCATGTAAAATACAGGAAAGCTCACAAAGTCAAAATGGTAAGGACCTAGATTAAATAACATTTAAAAGGTACATTAGGGCCAGCCCTGGTGGCCTAGTGGTTAAGTTCGGCACACTCCACTTTGGTGGCCCAGGTTCAGTTCCTGGGCGCAGACCTACAACACCCATCTGTCAGTGGCCATGCTGTGGCAGCGTCTCACATACAAAGAAGACTGGCAACAGATGTTAGCTCAGAGCAAATCCTCCTCAGCAAAAAGAAGAAGACTGGCAACAGATGTTAGCTCAGGGCTAATCTTCCTCAGCAAAAAGAGGAAGAATGGCGATAGATGTTAGCTCAGGGCAAATCTTTCTCAGCAAAAAAAAAAAAAAAAGGTATGTTAAAGATACAGAAAATAAAAAAGATATATAGATAAATAGACATACACACATCTTTTATTTTCTGCATTTTTCACCTACCTTTTAAATGTTATTTAATCTAGGTCCTTACCTATCTGTCTATACAGTCATGCACTGCTTAAGGTCGGGGATACATTCTGAGAAGTGCATCATTTGGTGATTTCGCCATTGTGCGAACATCATAAAGCATACTTACACAAACCTAGATGGTACAGCTGACTACATACCTCAACCATATGGTACTAATCTTATGGGACCACTGTCATATATTCAGTCTATCACTGACCAAAACATTGTTATGCAGTGCAAAACTGTATATATCTCTTCATTTTGTATTATAAATGAATCTCTAAAAACATGTAAATGTGAATCAAATTATAAAGTAAGTTAAATGTACTAAGAATACTTGTTTTTAAAAATAATTCTATGTCAATCTACTTAATGAGGTGCAGCGCTATCATTAACTTTGTAAATTAAGATTGTCAGTTTTAAGACTTGCTTTAGACTGGGGCATACCTGTATATGCAGATTTTCTTAAAGATCATTTCCAACAATCTTAGTTTTAAAACTACTGAAATTATATTATTGCAATTGTGGTAAGTTGAACAAAATCAATACTGAACAACATACCTTTCAGAAAAATTAAGGCTTTGGTGAAGAGGTTCTAATTTTTGACATGTCTCTAGGCTGTCAACAGATGTCGAAGGCAATGAGTCTGATTGCACCTTGTTGGCATCACATAAATTAGCATCGTTTCTAGGTAGGGTCTTTCTGAATTTTCGTCCTAAATCCGTCCATAGGACATTCGTCAACATAACTTTGAGTTGCCTGTTACACATATAAATAATTAATACATACAGTACTAAACATTGTATAATACAGGAATTCATCACAATCTATAACAAATAAAAACCTCCAGGAATTCTAAATTTCAGTTCTTCAAGCAATTAACTAAAGTAGTAAATATCATAAGTAAAAAATTTGCCTATCCATTCTCAAATATACATAAAAAAGTAAAGCCCATTTCACTTAAATTGGGATTTTCTTCGGAATTCTGTCTGGTACACTACAACTGTGGGCACACACATAGCTGTTGGATTCCTGGTAACCCATCTATGCCTACCCCACTGTTAGTGGGACAAGAATACGCATCTGCACATCTCATCACAGAGGCAACCACTTTCTGCACTAAAAATGTGTTTCTGTTTTAGCATTTTTTGATTCAGAAAACATTGTTAAAGCTAAGGGTGCAACAGTCCATCATCTACAGTCTTAAGCCTACATAGTCTTAAGATAGAGATTAAATTTTACCTTATTCCTAAAAACGGTCAATTTAAAATATATACTTTTAGGGACTGGCCCGGTGGCGCAGCGGTTTAGTTCCCGCTTGGCAGCCCGGCGTTCACAGGTTCGGATCCCGGGCACCAGCCGATGCACTGCCTGTCAGCCATGCTGTGGCGGCGTCCCATATAAAGTAGAGGAGGATGGGCATGGACGTTAGCCCAGGGCCAGTCTTCCTCAGCAAAAAAAGGAGGATTAGCAATGGATGTTAGCTCATGGCTGGTCTTCCTCACAAAAAAATAAATAAATAAATAAAATATTTACTTTTACTGTACCTATACCAATTTCAAAAGTAAAACTGATAAATGCAAGCAGTTCCAGCTTTTTGCCTCATTACATTTTGCCCGTTAATCATTCAATACATCTTAGTGCTGAAAACACTTGAAGAACTGTGCTCAGTTCTGGAACGATGAAATATACCTTTCGCAGTGGTGTGAACAGGCTACCAAGTGGACTTGAAACAATGTTAAATGAGGAATGGCTGCAAGAATTGGAAATGTTTAACCAGAAGAGTGTCTAGCCTACTACCTAGTACCAGTTTTAGGCACTGTTTGTGTGTTTAACAAACATAAGAATATTAAGAATCAGAAAGCAAAGCTCCGCCCGGTGGTGCAGAGGTTTAGTCCACGCTCGGCAGCCCGGGGTACGCAGGTTCGGATCCCAGGCGCCTGCTGATGCACTGCTCGTCAGCCACGCCATGGCGGCGTCCCATATAAAGTAGAGGAAGGTGGGCACGGATGTTAGCCCAGGGCCAGTCTTCCTCAGCAAAAAGAGGAGGATTGGCGATGGATGTTAGCTCAGGGCTGGTCTTCCTCACACACACAAAAAAAGCAAAATGCTCGTTTATTTTTAAAATAAAACAGATCTCAAAGAAATCACTTCTCTGCAGCAGCCACTTGGGGCTATATCTTCAGACCATCTGGAAGAAGGAGGGTACAAGTCTTCAGAGGAACCTCCTACAGAATGCATTGAAACTCTAAACATTTTGAGATAAAAAAAAAAGTTTAAAGGTCTTAGAATTATCATTAAATAAAAAGATGAGTGACATTCATATGAATGAATAATAAAAATTCATTCTTCATTCACCAAATACTTACCAAATACCTTCTAGCTAAACAACTGTCCTAATAGAATCTAGAGATTCAGCAAGGAATAAGACAGTTACAGTTCTGTCTTCAGGGGGCTTACATTCCAGAGAACTACCCAATTAATTATTTAACTACAACGTGATGAGTGATCCAAGTCAGGGAAGGCTTTACTGAGAATATGACCTTTAAGTTGAAACTTCAAAGGTCAGGCATTATCCAAAGGAAACAGGTGGGAAATAAGAGAGTGATCCAAAAAGGGGGGGGGGGCAGGGGGGGAATGTAAATGCTCTGATCTGGGTTAAGCTTGTTCAGGGAAATTAAAGGACTTACCTGGCTCAAGTGCTTAGAGTGAAGAGGAAATTTGTACAAGATAAAGATGGGAAGTTATGCAGGATCTTGTGGACTATATTAAGGACTTGAGACTTTATGCCAACACAATAGAAACCCACTAGTTTTAACAAGAGAATGAGATTAGAGCTGCATTTTTAAAAGATCACTTTGATCTTTTATGAAGAATGAAATGGAAGCACCTAGGGTAAAAGGGTAACCATGAATTTAAAGAGGCAATGGTGACTTATTAGGGGTAGTTTAGTGGAACGGTGGGAGCAGAAACCAGAATACAGGCGGATGAGTAAATGGGAAAGGAGAAAAGGGACAGAGCAAATGCAAGTCGTTGACACACGGCTGTGAAAGGGGGACCAGGAAGAGAGCTTAAGACAGATGTGAGGTACAGGAAAGGTTTTCTTAGTTATTGGTTGGTTGGTTGGTTGGTTGGTTAGCTTAAGACAGAAAATATCTGTGTAAGTTTACGTGCTTATGCAAAGAGCTCAACAGAGTGGAAGAGGCTGAAGATACAGGAGATAGGATTATTAACACAGTAAGTTTCCTAAGAAATGGCATAATAAGAGCTAATTTTCATTGAACACACACTATATACCAGTCACTATGCCAAGTATTTTACAATGATTTACTTCATTTAATCCTCACAACTACTCCATAAGGTACAATGGTAATTATTATTCCTCTGCAATTGAGAAGACCAAGACGGAATGATTAATAACTAAGCCCACAGTAAAATGGGTGAGTAGTAAAAGTAGGATCCAGAACCATACACTCTCAACTCTACTGCCAGCCCTCTTAACTGCTTCACTATGCTGGTTTATGATGGGAGAAGGAGCACCCTTCTCCTTCCAGGAAGTAGAAGCAACCAAGACCATCTTTTCAAAGTGAGAGGAATGGTAAAGGAACATGGGCTTGAAAAGAGAAAAGGTTTCAGATCATCACTGTGGAGAAGGGGAACACAAGCTGACTAGAGAAACACAGTAGGATTATCTTGCAGTTTAAGAATCCAGTGAGATTAATAATTGTGAATTTATAATGTCACAAATATACTCTGTTTTGTGATTTTTTTTGTATCAGCACTCAGCCTCCTTGGTGTCGGCACAACACAAATGAATAATTAGGTTCACAGGTGATTATTAATTACAAAAGAGAAAGGCATCTTTACAATGGAGAGGTCTGGCAGCTACCACCTTAACCAAGTGGTCAAATGTAGGACCACCAACAGTGGGGCAAGCATGTATGTATCCCCTGATATGATGCAATAAGCAAATGACATCAGCTATGAAGTACTCTTGCCAAAAATGTAACATGAACCTAATCAAGAGGACAAACCCAGACAAATCAAAAATCTAGCATGCAGGACATTCTACAAGACAACTGGCCTGGACTCTTCAAAAAAGTCAATATCATTGGAAAAAAAAAAAGAAGAAGAAGAAGAAGGGACAGGCAGGGGCTATCCTAAGATTAACAGACTAATGAGACATAATTACCAAAAAATATAATGCATAAACCTCAAACTGATCTTAGATTTTAAAAAGATAAACATTTTGGGAACAGAGAATTCTGATTCTAGACTTTATACTGGATGACAATATAAAATTATTGTTAATTTTCATCATAATATATTATGGTTACTATGTAAGAGAATGTCTTTGTTCTTAGTAAATGCCGGCTGAAATATTTAAAGGTGAAGTGCCATGATGTCTGCAATTTAATTTCAAATAGTTCCAAGATATATATACATAATATGTGTATCTGTATATGTGATATGCACTTACATGAATGAAAGGAGACTGAGAGAAGGCAAATGTGGAAAAATGTTAACAACTGGTAAATCTAGATGAAGGATATATGAGTGTCTGTTATACTCATGACAAAATAATTGCATGTCTGGAATCCTGCACCAACAAGAAAAGTATGAAATACAGGGAAAAAAAGTTATGCACAAAGATATTCATCATGGTATTATTTATAAAAGCAACCTTAAATGCCCAGCAACAGCAGAATGGTTAAGTAAACCATGATAAAGCCACTAAATGGAATGCTACTTATTAGTCCCTTAAAATCTTCTACTCTAAATTTTAAAGTGGCTGTCTCTTTGTTTTCTACTTGTCTTTATTTCTGTTTTCTATACTAAGCAAGCACTATTTACATAAAGAGAAATGTCAACTAATTAATGTTTTTATGCACAGGCCTAACTCAAATACAACTAATTAATTTTTTTAAAGAATGGTAAACAGTTCAAGTTTACCTAGCCAAAAACTATCAACTGACTAGTGAAATGAATACATAAATATATATATATGTATGTATTTTTTTACATTGAGGAAACTAGACTGTTATAAGATTATATAACTGTACAACTTAAAATTCTAAATGATCAAAAGAAATACTTATAAAATCTTAAGGATATATAAGGTATACATTTAGTCCAATGGGAAAACTACTGACTATTAGTAATCTGCTAAATTATTTGAGAAATGATTATCCCAATGGTGATTTTAATAATTTTAAATATGAAAATATCTGATGTTGGAAAAAGCAATTTGTTATTCACCTAGACCAAGTAAGAACTTCTATTGGAAAATAACAAACGATTTGTGACTTTGCTGATTATTCTAATAGTGTGGCTCCAAGTGAGAAAGACAATTTGGATTCTCTGGGAAAATACTTATTTCAAGTTTATATATTTGGCTTTATTGTAATTTGGCTGCCGAATAATATCCTACAGCAAAGTCAGCATCTTTTTTTCCCATATTATTAAGGTAAAAAATTTTAAATTTCTACATTTAAATGCCATAAGATTTCTATGGATACTGAAATAGAATCTTAAGAGTAAAGAACAACATTCAAATCAGACAAAATAAAACCTAAACTTAGTGTTTAGGGAGACACACTTAGGTGGCAATACTATCCAAAAAAAGTTAAAAAGTTAGGAGACAGGTTAGTTTTAAAGAGGAGGAAAGGAGTTGTAACTAGACAATAAGAAATACACTACACCTTTTTTGTATAATGTTTCTGTAATTATAGGAAAACTTGGCATAACGACAGAAGAGAAGAAATTTTTTTTTTTTTTTTTTTTTTGCCTATGAACAAACACATATACTAGGCTTTCTGGAGAATTTCAAATTTTGTTAAATTTAAATTTTTTAATAAAAGCAGTTTATTCAGTGAATACATAAATATGACTTTAATTATATAACTTGGCCAAATAAATTCAGAAATCAGAAAAAATAATCCTTCCTCAAAACTTAGAGTACTGTTTTTTGTTCTGGAAACTGACAGTTGGAATGAAGGCAGTGTTTTAGTTTCTTTTTTTGGAATTTAATTTAGAGTATTTCCTGTCCTTCAGAAAAACGGCTGTAGGAAATCAGAATATGCCACCCCAAAATACGTCACTTTGGCATAAGAATTATTTTGAGCTGAAGACAACTGAGAAACAGCAGATACCAAAGAAAGCTCTCTCCTCGCCCTCTACTTACCTAAAAGTAGGCTTAAGACTATTCACCACCAGAGACTCTTATCAGCCCAGAGATGGAATCTACATAACATGCCTTACTAAACAAACCTTATCTTCCACTAGTTTTCCCCATATATTTAGCTTCCCACAGTCTGCCATCCTTGGAAGCCTCAAACCTTCCTTTTGAAGCTGGATACCTTAGGATTACTGTAAATATTCAATAAGAACATGATTACCCTTCGACCTTGTTCCCAACACAGACACAAATGAAAAGAAGTTAAGCTTGTTAATTTGCTGTTTTCTTGTTTAACCTGCAGGGTGACTCAAGGGTCACAAGGATTTATGAGCTTGTTTTGCAGAAGAAAAGAATGCCTTTAAGGAAGTTATGATCAACTGATAACCAGCCCCCAGCTGCCCAGAAGTCTGGTTGCCCAAGGGCTTATCTGGAGTGAAAGAAACACAGATTTCCCCTTTGTTTCTCTGAAACTCCTCCTGCCAAGCCCCTTAGCTCTATAAAGACCCCAGCTTTCCTCTTTTGTTAAGGTGGATTTGAGAGAACCTATCCTCCCACCTTCTTGTTTGGGCCAATTCAAACAAATCTTTCTCCATCTCTAATCATCAGTGTCTCAGTGATTGGCGTACTGCACATCAGCACGAGGTTCCATATCACTTTGTCTTTTCACTTCTCCAGAAATTTGCTTTTCTTTGTTAAGACACAATATAAAGCCCAAGTTGTAACCACCCCTTTGAGTTACTCATCACAGAATTTCTTCTGAGTATATGCACACTGCACATGTTAATAAACTGTTTTTCTCTTATTAATCTGTATTTTGTCAGTCTAATTTGCAGGGGCCCAGTCAGAAAACCTAGGAGGGTAGAGGAAAAAGGATTTTTTCCTCCTCTACATGGACAAAATATTTGGACACTTCACAAAAAAGACATATAAATGGCCAATATGCACATGAAAGGATGTTCAATATCATTAAATCTTATCTTCCTGGTCTTTAAAAAAAAAGCTTGTTTTTTTTAAAAGGGGGGGAGGGAGCAAAAAGATTTCAACAGACACTTTAGAGGAGATACAAAAGGCCAATAACCACACGAAAAGATGCTCAACATCATCATTCATCAAGGAAATGCAGTTAAAAACCACAATGAGATACCACTACACATCCATTACAAGGGATGATGATAATGTGGGGGATCAGAATTGGCCACCTCAAGATGTGTCTCTTTATGTTGCTCTGAAGGAGGCTTTGACCTTCAGCCCCCTGCAACTGTCTAAAGGGATTTGGGATGGAAGGCCTGTCCCTGGGATAATTCTGGGTATCGACAGACTGGGAGGGTCATTGCTATCCCATTCTTATCAAAGTTCCGTTTACCAAACATTTACATTTGTAAGGGAAATCTCCATTCGATCCATTCGTAAAAGTATCTCCTTCTGTACTGGGAAGAGGGGCGGATGACCTCATCTCTGGAAATTTGTCAATGTGGAAGGCAAGGCCTTAAATCTGCATAATAACCTTACTGTGCTTTTCCAGTAATCTCCCATAACTGACCCACCCTCAATATCCTCCTTTGTCTATTTAAGAGAAGAATCTCCACCATTTTGTCAAGAGAAACTCAGTTTCCCTGGTCTCTCCCATGTATATATGTTATAAAGCTTTGTTTGATTTTCTCCTGCTATTTGGCCTCACGTCAATTTAATTTGTAGCCCAACCAGAAAGGACCCAGAGTGGGTAGAGAATACTCTTTCTCCCCTTCAATAGTGACTGACCATACAAGTGTTGGCAGGGGTGTGGAGGAAGTAAAACTCTCTTACACTGCTGGTCGTAATGGAAAACGGCACAATCACATTTGGAAAACAGTTTGGCGGTTTCTTACAAACTTGAAAATGCTCTTTCAGTGACCCAGCAATCCATCTCTTAGGTATTTACCTGACAAGAGATTTTCACATATTGAGGTATATGGGGTAGCTATTCTGATTCAAAACTGATTTGGCTTGAACTAAAGAAGCCTGACTTATGGCCTATCAAACATACATTGTACATCTGCTTTAACCATTAAAGTAAAGAATGCCCTCTCTTAAGAATGCATACTTCCCCTCCTACATTTCAGTATCATGTAACGCCCTATCAGTAACACCCTTATTAGTACTCCTGAAGATAAGTTCCCTTTCTCGGACATCAGTGTCATGTTGACCTGCTAATTTGCAACTGAACACATCTTTGAAACTTTGATGAATATGTATCCTGGGTGTGTTTAATGTACGTTCTTTGTTCTAAATCGGTATAAAACTGTACTGAAAACCATGCTTCCCCAGAACACTTTCTTTCTTTGTAGAAACTGTCTTCCCAGGTTATAATCCTCACCCTGACTCAAGTAAAACTCACCTTATCTCTCTTATCTACAGAATGGTTATTGGTTATTTTGCATCGACATATCCAAAAGAGATGAATACATGTCCACACAGGCACTTACACGTGAATATTCATAGTAGCTCAACACTGGAAACAACCCAAATGTCCATCAATAGTTGAATGGATATGAAGGGGATAAGAACATGTCACCCCAAATTATGCCACATTGGCATACTGATTATTTTGAGCTGAAGGCACTTGGGAAACAGCAGATGCAGGAAGGGCTGCCTGACTTTTCCCTTTCTACCTGAAAGCAGGTCATAAAATTTCCCAAGGGAAAGGTGCCTCCTTCATACTAGAAAGACATTTTTATCACCGGAGACTGGGAGTTGACACCAAAATGGAGCTGCACAAACAATTCTACTAAAATAACCCTTATCTTCCATTAGTTTCCCCCATGTTTCTAGTCACTTTCCCACAATTTATGGCACCTAGAACCATAAACCTTTTTCTTTTGTCTTGTCACTTCTCCACAAAGTTATTGTTCTTTGTTTAAAAGGTATATAAGCTCTCAGTCCTAACCACGTCTTCAGGTCTTTATTTTTCCTATAAGGGCTCCCATGTGCACATTAAAATATTTAATAACATTTGTATGCTTTTTTCCTGTTAATCTGTCTTCTATCAGTTTACTTCTCAGGCCCAACCACAGAATCTAAGAGGGTAAAGGAAAAGTTTTTCCTTAGCAACAGATAAAATATAGCATTTTCATATAGTGGAATACTACTCATCAATACAAATAAATAAAACTACTGATACATAAAACAATATGGACAAATATCCAAAACATTACGCTCAGTGAAAGAAATCAGACACAAAAGAACATACATACTGTGTTTTCATATATTTGCAACTCTAGAAAGACAAACCTAATCTATGACAGACAGCAGATCAGTGACTGCCTGGACTTGAGGCAGGTAGGTTGGGGAACAAGTGGGAAAAGGCACATGGAAAGTCTCTGGGGAATTGGATGTGTCCATACACTGCAGTGGTGGTGGTACCATGGGTGTACAAATTTGTTAAAACTCATCAAAATATATACATAAAATGTGTGTATTTTATTATATGTAAATTATATATCAACAAAGGTGATTAAAAACCATTAAGAACATGCAAAATTATTTATATTGCATTAAAAAAGTTTGCCTTATTAGTTTTCCTCATCAAAGCCAAATTATAAAGAATTAAATGAATAACATTTTTTATTAGTTTAATTTATACAAGTACACTTTGCTAACTTTGGATTGAAAAATCCATTAGAATAATTTCAGGGGCTCTAAAGAATAATCATCACTGCAGCCTGCCTTGGACGCCACCTTTCTAGTACATGAATTTATTACCTGGCAACTGGCCAAAAGCCTTAACAAGTATCTTTTCAATGAGAAAGATACTTCAGCTGATTCTCTGAAATTAAAACACTGGTACTTAACACACAGGACTACACTGCTTTGGAATTTGAGGTACTACATAAACCACTAGCTGATTAATTTTAATCCATAATCCACAGAGTTAACAAAATAAATTGCATGCCTCTGCCCTATCCCTCTTTCATATTGCCTTAGTCCATTTGGGTTGCTATGGCAAAAATACCACAGACTGGGTGGCTTAACAATAAATATGTATTTCTCACAGTTCGGGAGGCTGGAGAGTCCAAGAACATGACACCTGCAGATTCGGTGAGAGCCTGCTTCCTGGTTCATAGACAGCCATCTTCTCACTAGGTCTTTTCATGGCGGAAGGGGTGAGAGAGTTTTCTGGGATATCTTATTTAGGGGCACTAATCCCATTCCTGGGGGCTCTACCCTCATGACCTAATCACCTCCAAAGGCACCATCTCCTAATACCATCACATTGGGGATTAGGATTTCAACATATAAATTTGGGGAGAACACATTCAGTCCATAACACATACTTAATTTTGGCTATACTTCAAGTTTCTTTATCACCTATTTATGATAAAGCCTCTTTTTCCTCTGAGGCTGCTCTTAGTGCTCATTTCCATTTTATTTCACTTGTATCCTGTGCCAGCTTCATGGACATGCAACCTGTAGAGCATACAGGGCCCTGAGCTCAAGGCCCCACACTTGCTTTAATGCTCTGCTGTTGCTATCTTGAAATTCTTAATAATTTTATCTCTGAACTTATGTATTGTAAGCAAAATTCATGGGACAATGGAGCATGCACGTGAGCAGAGAAGATATTCACAATGTGTGTGTCCACCATTCCTGGCTGTTCCATTCACATATAATATTTGAGATGTCCAGGAGCAGAAAATTCTGGTGGACTCACCACGTGTGGGAGTTCCAAGAGATTCGAAGTGAGAACAAGGCAGGCAGAAACACTGAAAGTCCTGAGAAGCCATATTTCTCATTTGAACCACTAAATGGTTCCAACAGGAAAAAAAAAAAAAGGTAACGGTGTCCTAAGAAACATGAATGACCAACATACCCTATTGTATCCTTTCTTACTTGTGTTACTTCTCTGTATTAGCCAACCACTTACACTGAAAATAATGACAGCAGGGAAGGGCAACTCTCAGTTCCTTTAAATTTCAGTCATTCCTTACACATCAGGAAGCCAAAGGTAGAAAGTGTTGGTAGAATATGGATGTGTCAAGAAGAGAAATAAAAGCGGCTGAGTCCGTTTTGTGTAGCATTTGTATTGTTCTGATAAGAACAAAATACATATATATGTACAAACTATGAAATATAAATTGTATAATTTCAGTAATTGTGTATAGAGGTTCAATGCTCTTATATCTGCATTTAAAAGTGAAATTGCACAATACAAAAGTGAACAGTAAAATTCATCCTAATAACTTAAAGTGTTTATTTTTCTTTACTTAGAATAACAAATAGATGTCATAAATAAAATACACCTCAACAAGTTGAGAAAGAGACAACAGAAGAAAGGAAAATGTTTTATAGTTTAGTATATAATGATATACAAAAGGATATGATATAATGGGAAATACATATTTGGTCTTTGTCTCTGGAGAACACTCCAAGGTGCTGGGAGGGTGACACACCCAAAGAGGTCATGGAAGCTCCATGCCCCCAGCCCAAACCTTGTCCTATGGATCTCTTCCATGTCGCTGTTCCTGAGTTGTATCCTTTACAGTAAACCTGTAAATGTAAGTAAAGTGTTTTCCTGAGTTTTGTGAGCCATTCTAACAAATTATCAAACTTGAAGAAGGGGTCAGGGGAACCCCCGATTTATGGCCAGTCAGTAAGAAGTACCAGTGACAACTTGGCACTTTCTGTTGGCACCTGAAGTGAGTGCAATCTCAAACTGAGCCCTTAACTTGTGGGACCTGACACTAACTCCAGGTAGACAGTGTGAGAATGGAACTGTGGGATACCCAGTTGGTACTGGGAAAGTTGGAGAAATGGTGTTGGGAAAGACATGCATTTTGGTGTCAGAATGCTGTGAGTAAAAAGTTTTTAGGTACTTTTATTTAATAGTACTTTTTCCTGCTTTTTGAACAAGGGGCCCTGCATTTTCATTTTGCCCTAGGTGCCACAAATTGTAGCCAGCCCTGCCTGCATAACAACGTTGGCAGAAGAAAAGAACCCAGACAGGGGGCCCCCCAGTGGCGCAGCAGTTTAGTCCGCGCTTAGCAGCCCGGGGTTCGCAGGTTTGGATCCCGGGCACCCGCCAATGCACTGCTCGTCAGCCATGCCATGGAGGCGTCCCATATAAAGTAGAGGAAAGACGGGCACAGATGTTAGCCCAGGGCCAGTTTTCCTCAGCAAAAAGAGGAGGATTGGTGACAGATGTTAGCTCAGGGCTGGTCTTCCTCACAGAAAAAAAAAAAAGAACCCAGACAGGATCATTCTTCCAGGCCCCACGCCTTTTCAGGTGACCCCCAAATCAAGATACCCTTAGAGATATCTCTAAAATAATAACGAATAGTTCTAAGGTAAACACCTTTTTAATTAAGAGTTATTAGAGACCTGATTTTAATTTAAATTAAACCTACTTTAATCTGTTTTGCTGCTAGACCTACTATAATACTGAATAACAAATGTATAATGGTAGAGAACACAGCAAATAGGAAACCAGTATTCCAAGTTAAACCACACACTCAAGCCAAAAAGAATTAAACTCCATTTGAGGACAAATAACTAATACAACTGAAAACAATTTGTTTAGATTAAGGAACAATTTGCTTAAGTGACAATGTTTAAGTTAGTGGCTCTCAAACTTCAGCATGTATCAGAATCACCTGGAAGCCTTGATAAAACAGATTAGAATCCTAGAGTTTCAAGTACAGTAGGTCTAGGGTGGGGCTCCAGAATTTGCATTTCTAACAAGTTCCCAGGTGATCCTGATACTGATGGTTCAGTTCAGGGACCACACTTTGGGAGTCACTGGTACAGGTTAAGTAAAATCAATGCCAGCAACAAAATAATTTCAACATGAATCTTTAAATCTTGACTGAGTCTCTAGACACAAAAATTAATCATTTGTTTCTTTACAGATTGCTATGATCTCACATGTACCTCTAACCAGGCATTCTGTGCATCACTTATTACCGGAATTCAACAAGCATTTACCAAGCACCCACTATCAAGAAGACACTAGGCCCTCAAGAAGCTTACAACTGAGCTGAAGAGACAAACAACATAAATCATAGCTGTAATTATAAAAAAAAAAACTAAATGCTTTCTCTCCCAGTAAATATATATTTATCCCTAATGGTGACAATGTTGAACTTTACCCAAGCTCTGTGATCCTGGAAAACAGTAATAGTTAAAGAAACCATCCTTAGCCACGTGACTTTAAGATTCATGGATGACCCCTTGTTTACCTATGACTAACCCAGACACAGACCCTCCAAATTCCTATTCTTTGCCTCTGTAGGGTATCAGAATATGCTACCCAAAAAAATGCTACCCAAAAATATGCCACTTTGGCATAAGGATTATTTTGAGTTGGAGGCAACTGAGAAGCAGATACAAGAAAAACTCTCTGCCATCCCCCTAATTGCCTAAAAGCAGGAGATAATTTATTAAGGTGTCTCCCTCTCCTGTACCAAGAAAGGCAGAACTCTTAATCACCTAGAGACAATTCTAGATTTGTATCAGCCCAGGGACAGACAGCAAGAGGAATCGACATAAAAAACCTTACAAAATAATCCTTAGCTGCCATTAGTTTCCCCCATATATTTACCTTTCCACAGTTTGCCGCCCCAAAAAGCCTAAACCCCTTTTACTTTGTCTTATTTTTCTTTGTTAAGATACTACGTGAACCTCAAATTCTAACCACCACTTTGACTTCCTCTCACTGAGTTCTTCCACAGTATGGGTGATGCACATATTAATAATCTCTTGTTTCTCTTGTGTTAATCTGTCTTTTCTCAGTTTACTTGACGGCCCAGTCACAGAACCTAAGTTGATAAAGGAATTTTTTCCTTCCCTGAACCTCAAACATGACTAGCTGAATTGTGTGTCCCCACTGATCTACAAGAACCAAATGTCTGTTAACCAAATTTTGGTTAAATTTCTCTACTTGGCCCAGGCCTGTGAGCTTTGACCCACTCTCAGCCTGAGCCAGCATACAACTCCTCCCCAGAACAGGCTGATCGCAGGCTAACACATTTTCGGATCTACAGTGCTGTCTCACCACTGCTCATCCGACTTTCCCAAACCCGGCTACTCCTAGCCTTGTTTACGCCTCCCTATAAAAGAACTGCACTTTTCTGGCTATCTTCTGAGACACCTGCAGATCTTCCGGTCAGTGTTCTCCAGATTACAATAATCCCTTCCCCTTCTTGCAATTGTTCCTTTATTTTTCAATTGTAGGTGACTTTACTTTTCAGGGGAAGTTCTCCCATCTTTCACATGGTACCTCAGCAACATCTGTGTAGGAAACATCTTTGTACAAAAACTACATGCCTTCTCTGAATATCATTCAAGTTTGGCTTTTACTTCCTTGTAATACAGGTGCTGCTTTAGTTATATCAGTAACTATTATTTTCTAACTCTGTCCCCAAAAAGTGTTACATATATAACATGTTATATAATTTAAACAGTAGTAATACCAGACATATCCCTGAGGAAATAACTCTCAGATTTCAATTAACCTAAAATACCTTCATTAAGTCCCCTAAACAGTTTTCTGACAAGACTTGATGTAATTTCCTTCACATGAATGACAAGTTCTTATTATAGGATTCATGTTCAAGCAATCCACTTCCCCATCCTTCTCTACTCCCCAACAAAACCACTTTTTAAACTTCCCATTATTTTTCCTAATAATTACTTCCACTGATTTTTTTTTTCTTTTAAACAACATCCACTGGTAGAATATGAGGATTTTGCACTCTTTGGTCCAACGTGCCCCTCTATCCAATCACTTCCCAATATACTTTCATCACAAATTATGTTTAAACCCACAGCATTAATTCTTACATGAGTATTCTTCAAAGCTGAACCACAGAGCCACTAGGGTTACCTTTCCCTTTCTTGTATAATGTTTGGTTTTCCTAGGAGTTAATAATTTCCTAACTTTTTATACAATGAAGTTACTTTCTTTTCCACATAACATCACTTATGTTTCACTGAAAATCATTGATAAAAGATAGAGAATTCCTCTGAATAAAGCCAAAACATCAGGTAGCCTATTAGCTCCAGGAGGAGGAAAATACGGAATAGAGACTGTAGGTGGCCCGCCAAGCCTAAATTATTTACTATCTGGCTCTCTACAAAAAAAGTCTGCCCCTTACACTCTCATTTTAGTGAAGCATATCATAAAGGAGCTTCCTAAAAAAGGGTATATGGTAGGTGATTTTCCTGAAAACCTCTATGTGTAAAAATATCTTTATTCTACTCTCACACTTGACGAGTTGGGTCTAGAACAATTGTGGATTCCAACTTCCTGCAACCCTGCGTATAGCCGAGCAGAACCCTCCCGGTCTTTTTGTGCCATCCTCTCACCCGACAATGCTCCGCTGCCATTCGTAGGGTTTTCAAGGCCAATTTTTTGGAAGTAGACAGCCCAGTCCTTCTTCCCAGTCTCAGTCTGGAAGCTCTGCTGAAACCTGCCTGCCATGGGTGACCATGCTGGTATCTGAAATACCAGTGGCATAGATTTCAGCACGAAAACAACATGCAGCCACCACAGTACGACAACCGCCCAATAGGTGGTGACAGGTGGTGTAGTTCCCCGACAGGGACACGAACCTGGGTCGCAGTGGTGAAAGCGCCAAATCTTAACCACTAGACTACCAGGGCTGGCTCAGACAGCAATAGGCTGGAAATAATTCTCTCTTTGAATTTTGAAGACACTGCTTCATTATTTCCTACCTTTCAGAGTAGCTCCTAAGAATTTCAATGCCATTATGATTACTGATCCTTGTAAGTGATGCGATTTTTTTTTTTTGTCTCTGGAAGCTAAGATCTTTTCTTTATCTCTGGTGTTCTGAAATCTCATGATGATGTGCCTCAGAGAGAGTTTTCCTGTCTCCTTTATTTTTTCCCTCATTCATTGCGCTGAGCATTCATTAAGACTTTTCAATACGGAAACTTATTCTTCAGACACTAGAAATGTCTTTTAGTATTTCCCTGATAAATTCATCCCTCTATTTTCTCTGGTCTATTTGGTATTCCTATTATTTAGGTGTTGTACTTCCTAGTTTGATTCTCTACTTACCTTATCCTTTCTTTCCTACTACCTCTATTATTTATTCTGTTTTCTGAGGAAAAATTTTAGCTTTATCTTCTATTGGATTTATTTTTATTGCTACTATCATATTCGTAATTCCTAACAGCTCTTTCTTATTCTCTAAATGTTGCTTTTTATATTTTCCTATCCATTCTATCCATCCATTCTTGGATGTGCTATTACACCATAAAAAACAAAAACAAACAAAATAGAAGGTCTCTAGTTTTCCCCTTGCTTTTTGCCATTGCCTTTTGCTTTGTACCGACCTCCCCCATCCAGAAAACTTTGACTACCTGAGGGACCCCAAGGTTTAAAAAAACAATCCTCGGAAAATATTGTAGTGATGGCTATCAGGACCCTGAGCAAAGGCACATGAATAGGAATGACCTACAGGAACAGGACAGGAAACAAAGATAAATATATGTATTCAATCACTGTTTCACTGGAAGTGATGTGACTCTTTTGCTATTTATCTATGTTTCTTGAATTTCCCATCCCATTTTCTGTACATAACAGGCAAAAGAAAAGCAGTAAGAGTTTTTTAAAGAAATGTCAATCTTAAAGAGAAATAAGACAACATGCAGAAAGGAAGTGCTCCAACCTTCCTCTGCTCCTCTATTCCTGTTCTCCTTCACAGTTACTGCCTTTCTTATTTTGCCTCTAAATTGCATTGTCTTGTTTTTTCTTTTCGGACTCCTCCCTTTTAATAAAGCTAGTTTTTCCCTGACTGGTGAATTTTATTTCTAACTTTTTATAGATGGCAGAAAAAAAATGGAGTTTGGAAAAGAGGACAAAATAAATAATTTGTTGAAATTCAATGTAAACATGCCATACATTTACAATAAATATTCAGAAGAATACTCCTTTCCTCATATCTTAAAAAGCAATACAAAGAGGATTCTGGGAAGATGGCAGAGTAGGAAGCACCAAGAATCTCTCCCTCAACCTACAGAAAAATCGCACTGGCAAAATCTGTCTGATGTAACTGTTTTGGTAACCTGGAGTCTATTGAAGGCTTGCAACCTCAGGGGAAGGCTTAGGTGGTAGGTTGCCATTAATTGGGGTCAATTTCAGGTCTTAGCACAGTAGCACCTACCTGTCCACACCCCCTACCCTTTGGCAACGGCTGGGCATATGTTACAGGAACAGCTTGCACTCAGCATGTAGAAACCAGGGTGGACAAAAAGGACACTATCCTCCAAATATTGGGGATCTGTGTTTTGATCACTGATTACTGCTTCTAATCTCAGAGGTGCAAAGACACCAGCAGCCATTGTGGTAGCACCTCCCTCCACTGTTGCAAGGCCCACCCTGTCTGGCAGAAGTGACTTCTAGGGGATTTAAAAGTCTGATGCCCCTTTTCCCTCTCTTCATTTTTCACTTTTCCCCCCTTTGGAAGCCAGACATTAAAGACTAGGACATTCAAAAGTAAATACAACAATGAGCAACCCAAAGGCCGGGGACAATGGCAGTGCACAGAAGTGGGGTCTGTTTGAACCTCCCCCATTGCCACTATCATCAAATGAATGGGAAAAAGTGAAACAAAGATCCATCTTGCAAGGGGATTCCATGCAGCTATGCCCAATATGCGAAGAAGAATTTGATCTTTGCCCGCAGGTGCTGCTTTCACGTTCCCAAGTGTTTCACAGGAAAGAACCAGTATCAAACCAGGGTGATCCACAACAGAGCCTGGCTCTTCAAAATACAGTATGCGACCAGAATCCAAGCCTCCTGGAGGGGACACGTGGTTAGAAAGTGGTACCGAGAGCTGAAGAAGATGGTGTCTCCCACAGACGCCAGGTTGAGACAATTCTTTGAAGACAAGGCTTTTTAAAAATGGTTGAGACAGAGAGTGACATTAGCATCATGGCAGAGTGAGCGCTCTCCTTTGACTCTTCCCAGCTGAGACACAACAAAAAGGACATTCATATACCAACAGAAGACATTCACACAACACAAAAGACGGCTGAGAGGGCCACACAGCCATACATCTGTGGTGGGAGGTGCAGGAACCCCCAGAGGAAGTAGAAGGAAGTAAGAACTCCCTCCATAACCAATGGCAGTGACCCTGGGACCAGAACCGCACAACTGAGAGGGGGAAGTGGCGGCCCTCTGTGGGAAAATGATCACTCTCCAAGTTCCCTCACAACCCCTGGGAAACTCCCCACACAGAGATGACTGAATTGTTGTGGGGGTGTCTTCATCAAGCTAGCACTCCAGAAGAGCAGAGAGAGAGGGAAGAGTGAAAAGAACTCAGGACCAGACAGGCGAAAGAGCCCCTCCCCCACCCGGACAACAGCACAGCGGATAGGCCAGAGCTCCCGTAGACCACAGCAGGTTCAGAATACACAGCTCTTGACCCCCACATAGTGGCGGCAGGTGGAAGCTGCGAACAGATACTATCATTATGAGGAAAAACAAACCCATGCCCTCAAACAATATGCAAAAATATATTAAATCTCCAGACCAGAAGGAAAATTACATACAGTAATCAATCCTAAAGGCACACAAATTTTTAATCTAAACAACAGAGAATTCAAAATAGTTGTCATAAAAAAGGTCAACAAGTTACAAGAAAATACAGATAGTTCAATGAAATCAGGAACTTATTCACAAAAGAGATTGAAACTGCAAAGAAAAACTAATCAGAAATGTTGGAGATTAAAAACACAATGGAGGAGGGGCCGCCCGGTGGCGTAGCGGTTTCGTCCACGCTTGGCAGCCTGGGGTTCGCCGGTTCGGATCCCGGGCGCCCGCCGACGCGCTGCCTGTCAGCCATGCGGTGGCGGCGTCCCATATAAAGTGGAGGAAGATGGGCACGATGTTAGCCCAGGGCCAGTCTTCCTCAGCAAAAAAAAAAGAGGAGGATTAGCAACGGATGTTAGCTCAGGGCTGGTTTTCCTCACAAAAAAAAAAAAAACACAATGGAGGAGATAAAGAAAAATCTGGAACCTTTAAAGAATACAGCTAAAAATATGGAGGAAAGAATTAGCAATATAGAGAATAGGAATGCAGAAGGGCTCCAGATCAAGGACGGAAAACTAAGACTAAGAAGAAATGAAGAAATTCTCCAAGAAATATCTAACTAAATTAGGAAATAAAACATAAGGATTATAAGTATTCCAGAGGGAAAAAGGAGCAGAGAGCTTGATTAAAGAAATAATAGCTGAGAACTTCCCAAACCTGGGGAAGGAGCTGGAAATACAAACAAATGAAGTCAACAGATCTCCTAACTATATCAACATAAAAAGACCCTCCCCAAAGCGTATAGTAGTAAAGCCAGCAAAAGTCAATGACAAAGAAAAAAAATTAAGGGTAGAATGACAAAAATAAATAATAATATACTGAGGAACTCCTATCAGGCTTTCAGTAGATTTCTTAGCAGAAATGTTACAGGCTAGGAGAGAGTGGAATGATATATTCAAAATTCTGAAAGACAAAAACTTTCAGCTAAGAATACTCTATCCAGCGAAAATATCCTTAAGGTATAATGGAGAAATAACTTTCTCAAACAAGCAAAAGCTAAGGGAGTTCACTGCCACAAGACCCCTGCTACAATAAATGCTCAAGAAGGCCCTCATGCCTAAAGCTAAAAAATAAAGAGAAAGGGAATACAAAGCCTTGAGCAAGGAGAAAATAGGTGGACAAAATCAGAAAAACTGCAGCTCTCTATCAGAACAGGTTAGCAAACACTTAATTATAACATCAAAGATAAGGGGAAGGAAACCATTAAAAAATAAATATAACCTCATCACTTTAACCACAAATTCACAACACAAATAGAATAGTTGTGACAATAATAACTTAGAAGGCAAAGAGGAAAGGGAGGGAATCGACTTAGTCTAAGGAAATAAGAAGCCATCACAAAATGGAATATCTCATCTATGAGATTTTTTTATACAAACCTCATGGTAAGCACTAAACTAATAATCAGAACAGAGACACATATGATAAATAAAGAGAAAACTAAGAAAACCAGACACAGAACTACCAAACTGAATTGGTAGTCCAAAACATATGGGACGAGAAACAAAGGAAATGCAGAAGGACTGGAAAACGAGCGATAAAACAGCAACATTAAGCCCTAACAAATTAATAATTACTCTAAATGTAAATGGATTGAATTCTCGAATCAAAAGACACAGAGTGGTGGGATGGATAAAAAAACAAGGCCCAACAATATCCTACCTCCAAGAAACACATCTCAGCTCTAAAGACAAACACAGGTTCAGGGTGAATGGATGGAAGATGATACGCTGAACTAATGGCAAACAAAGGAAAGTAGGTGTTGCCATATGTACATCAGACAAAGTAGACCTCAAGATAAAACAGGCAATGAGAAACAAAGAGGGGCAATATATAATGATAAAAGGGACACTCTACCAAGAAGACATATCACTTATGAATATATATGCACCCAACACAAGAGCACCAAAGTACACAAAGCAACGATTAACAAACCTAAAAGGAGATATTAACAACACAACAATAGTGGGGAATTGTAACGCCACTTACATCAATGGATAGATCATCCAGACAGAAAGTCAACAAGGAAATAGTGGACTTAAGCAAAAAACTAAACAAGATGGACTTAATAGATATATATAAGGCACTCCAGCCAAAAACAGCAGAATACACATTCTTCTCAAGCACGCATAGAACATTCTCAAGGACAGACCATATGTTAGAAAACAAGGCAAGCCTCTACAAATTTAAGAAGATTGGAATCATGACATGCATCTTTTCTGATTATAATGCTATGAAACTAGAAATCAACTATGAGAAAAAAGCAAGGAAAGTGACAAAGATGTGGAGACTGAACAACATGCTACTGAACAACCAATGGATCACTGATGAAACTTAGGAGAAAGCAAAAACTATCTGGAGACAAATGAAAATGAAAATACACCATACCAACTCATATGGGATGCAGCAAAAGCAGTCCTGAGAGGTAAAAGCATAGCGATACAGGCCCACCTCCGCAAACAAGAAAAATCCCAAATAAGCAACCTTAAACACCTAACAGAATTAGAAAAAGAAGAACAAACAAAGCCCAAAGTCAGCAGAAGGAGGAAAATTTAAAAATTAGAGCAGAAATAAATTAAATTGAAACCAAAAAAAAACCAGTAGAAAGAATCAAAGATCTGGTTCTTTGAGAAGATAAACAAAATTGACAAACCCTTAGCCAGACTCACTAACAAAAAAGGAGAGAAGGCTCAAATACATGATATTGGAAATGAAAGAGGAGAAATTACAACAGATACCACAGAAATACAAAGGATTATAGGAGAATACTATGAAAAACTATATGCCAACAAATTGGACAATCTAGAAGAAATGGATAAATTCTTAGAATCATACAACCTACCAAAACTGAATCAAGAAGAAACAGAGAATCTGAAGAGACCAATCACAAAGAGATTGAAAGAGCAATCAAAAACCTCCCAAAGAATAAAAATCCAGGACTAGATGGCTTCTCTGGAAAATTTCACCAAACATTCAAAGAAGATTTAATATCTATCATTCTCAAACTATTCCAAAAAATAAAGGAAGATGGAATACTCCCTAACATATTCTATAAGGCCAACATCACCCTGATACCAAAGCCAGACAAGGACAATACAAAGAAGGAAAATTACAGGCCAATATCGCCAATGAACACAGATGCAAAAATCCTCAACAAAATATTGGCAAACCAAATACAGCAATACATTAAAAAAAGACATATACCATGATCAAGTGGGATTTATACCAGAGATACAGGGATGGTTCAACATTTGCAAACCAATCAATGTGATACACCACATTAACAAAATGAGGAATAAAAAATCACATGACATCTCAATAGATGCAGAGAAAGCATCTGTTGGCCAGAGCAATTAGGCAAGAAAAAGGAATAAAAGGAATCCAAATAGGCAACAAAGTGAAACTCTTGCTGTTTGCAGACGACCTGATTTTTATACATAGAAAACCCTAAAGAATCCATTGGCAAACTATTAGGAATAATCAACAACTACAGCAAAATTGCAGGGTACAATATCAACTTACAAACATCAGTTGCATTTCTATACTCTAGTAACAAACTAACAGAAAGACAACTCAAGAATACAATCCCATTCACCATCACAACAAAAACAATAAAATATCTAGGAATAAATTTAACCAAGGAGATTAAAGACCTATACAATAAACACTGTAAGACATTATTGAAAGAAACTGATGATGACATAAAGAAAAGGAAAGATACCCCACGCACATGGATTGGAAGAATAAACATAATTAAAATGTCCATACTACCTAAAGCAATCTACAGATTCAATGCCATCTGAATCAGAATCCCAATGACATTCTTCACAGAAATAGAACAAAGAATACTAAAATTCATATGGGGCAAAAAAGACCCCAAATAGCTAAAGCAATCCTGAGGAAAAAGAACAAAGCTGGAGGCATCACAAGCCCTGACTTCAAAATATACTACAAAGCTATAATAATTAAAACAGCATGGTACTGGTACAAAAACAGACACAGAGATCAATGGAACAGAACTGAAAGTCCAGAAATAAAACCACACACCTATGGACAGTTAATCTTTGACAAAGGAGCTAAGAACATACAACGGAGAAAGGAAAGTCTCTTCAATAAATGGAGTTGGGAAAACTGGACAGCCACATGCAAAAGAATGAAAGCAGACCATTTTCTTTCACCATACACAAAAATGAACTCAAAATGGATCAAAGACTTGAAGGTAACATCTGAAACCATAAAACTCCTAGAAGAAAATATAGGCAGTACATTCTTTGACATTGGTCATACAGGGATCTTTTTGAATTCCATGTCTACTCAGACAAGAGAAACAAAAGGAAAAATCAACAAGTGGGACTCCATCAGACTAAAGAGCTTCTGCAAGGGAAATGAAACCAGGATCAAAATGAAAAGACAACTCACCAGCTGGGAGAAAATATTTGCAAAGCATGTATCTGATAAGAGGTTAATCTCCATAATATATAAAGCACTCACACAACTCAACAACAAAGAAACAAACAATCCGATCAAAAAATGGGCAGAGGATATGAACAGACATTTTTTTCAAGGTAGGTATACAGATGGCCAACAGGCACATGAAAAGATGTTCAACATCACTAATCATCAGGAAAATGCAAATCAAAACTACACTATGAGATCATCTTACACCTGTTGGAATGGCTATAATCACCAAGACAAAAAATAACATGTTGGAGAGGTTGTGGAGAAAAGGGAACCCTCATTCACTGCTGATGGGAATGCAAACTGGTGCAACCTCTATGGAAAACAGTATGCAGATTCCTCAAGAAATTAAAAATAGAAAAACGTTATGATCCAGCTATCTCACTACTGGGTATTTATCCAAATAACCTGAAACCAACAATCCAAAGAGGCTTATGCACCCCTATGTTCACTGCAGCATTATTCACTATAGTCAAGAAGTGAAATCAACTGAAGTGTCCATCAACTGATGATTGGATAAAGATGTGGTATATATATACAATGGAATACTACTTAGCCATTAAAAAACACAAAATCGTCCCATTGGCAACAACATGGATGGATCTGGAGGGTATTATGTTAAGCTAAAAAAGCCAGACAGAGAAAGAAAAACACCATATGATTTCACTCATATGTGGATGATAAACTAATACTCAGACAGAGAGAACAGTTTGGTGGTTACCAGGGGCAAGGGGGGTGGGGAGTGGGCACAAGGGGTGAAGGGGCACATTTATATGGTGACCAACAAACAATAATGTACAACAAAATTTTCACAACGTTACAAAATATTATGACATCAATAAAAATAAATAATTAACTAATTTTAAAACGAAAAAAAAGTAAATGCAAAAGAGGGGAAAACTTGAAAGTCACACAAGCTAGGACTGGCCCGGTGGTACAGTGGTTAAGTTTGCGCACTCCACTTCGGCAGCCCAGGCTTCGTGGGTTCAGATCCCGGGCGTGGACCTACACAGTGCTCATCAAGCCATGCTGAGACAGCATTCCACATACAAAATAGAGGAAGACTGGCAGAGATGTTAGCTCAGAGCCAATCTTCCTCACCAAAAAACAAAAAGAAAGTTACACAAGGAATCATATACACAAGGAAAGATGCAGATTCAAAAAAGACCTGAGAAGACCGTAAGTTCACAACTCACACTTAACTTTGACAAAGAGACAACCTACAACAATCAAAAAAACAAGAACAATAAACCAAATAAAAAACAAAAAACAGGAAACCCTGGGGAAGGAGAAGAATCTGATTTCCAAACTTACCATATTATTAGATTCATATGTCCAGTTTTCAATGAAAAAAAAAATCACAAGGCATAAAAACAAACAAGAAAGTATGGCCCACTCAAAAGAAAAAACTAAAGAAAAAGAAACTGATCTTGAAAAAGACCTGATGGCAGATACACTAGACTAAACCTTTAAAATAACTGTCTTAAAGGTGCTCAAAGAACTAAAGAAAGATCTGAAGAAAGTCAAGAAAATGATGTATGAACAAAATGGAAATATCATCAAAGACATAGAACACCTAAAGAGAAACCAAAAAGAAATTCTGGAGCTGAAAGTACAAAACTAAAATGAAAAATTCACCAGAGGGATTCAAGAGCAGATTTGAGCAGGCAGAAGAAAGAATCAGCAAACTTGGAAAGATGTCTTAATGATTGTCATTCCAATTTTATAAAAAAGCACCTAAGGCTTAGAAACTATGTCATTTGTCCTTGAATAAGTGATATCTCTACCATGGGATGGCTGAAAGCATTACCTGTGCCTGGCACTGTATTTGTTAGGCATACACACAGAAAAATCAAATAGCATACTCAAAATACTTCACTGAGAGTTTTATTTACAAAGGGACAAACTCACAAAGGGGAGTGTAATAACCCAGAGCTAGTAGCAACCAAAGATCTACCAACAAAGTGAAAAAATCAGCAACTTGAAGATAGGACGATGGAAATTATCAACTCCAAGGAATAGAAGAAAAATTAACAGAGCCTAACAGACCTGTTGGACACCATCAAGTTGGCCAACATAGACACTGTAGGAGTACTAGTAGGAAAAGAAACAGAGAAAATATTTGAAGAAATAATGGCTTAAAACTTCCCAAATTTGATGAAAGACATGAATATAAGCATCTAAGAAGTTCAAAAAACTCCATGTAAGATAAACTCAGAGACCCACTCTAACATACATTATAATCAAACTTTTAAAAGACAAAGACTAAGAAATAACCTTTAAAGGAGCAAGAGAAAAGTGATTTGTCACACACAAGAGATGCTCAATAAGATAATAAGGAGATTTCTCATCAGAAATTTTGGAGGCCAGAAGGCAGTGGGCTGATATGTTCAAAGTTCTAAAAGAAAAATCTGTCAACCAAAAATCCTATATCCGGTAAAACTTTCCTTCAAGAGTAAGGGAGAAATTAAGACATTTCCAGACAAACAAAAGCTGATGAAGTTTGTTTACCACTAGAACTACCCTGCAAGAAATGCTGAAGGTAGTCCTGCAAGGTGAAATGAAAAAACACTAAACAGCAACTTAATGCCATATGCATAAATAAAGATCTCACTAAAGGTAAATACATGGGCAACTATAAAAGTTATTATCATCATAACTTTGGTTTGTAACTCCACTTTTTTTCTACATGATTTAACAGACTAATCCCTTTAAAAAAACTTAGTCCAAAAGCTGGTATTATTCCAACTTTGGTTCATAACTCCAAATTTTGTTTTCTAGATAATATAAAGAAAAATGCATTTAAAATAATTATTAGTTTATGTGTTTGAACATAAAATATATAAAAATGTAACTTTTGACATCAAGAGGTGAAAGAGGTAGGAATAGAACTGTAAAGGAACAGAGTTTTTACAAGTTATTCAAGTTAAGCAGGTAGAGATTCAAATTAGAGTACTATAACTTAAGAATATTAAATGTAATCCCCATGGATAACCACAAAGAAAATAGCCATATAAAAGGAAACAAAAAGGGAATTTAAATAGTTCACTACAAAACAATCGACCAAACAAAAAAGAGAGTAATGCAAGAAAGGTGGGACAAAAAAAGCTATAAGACATATGGAAAACAAATAGCAAAATCACAAAAATAAGTCACTCCTTATCAATAATTACTTTAAATGTAAATGGATTAAATTCTCCAATCAAAAGACGGAGAGTGGCAGAATGAATAAAAAAACATGATCCAACTATATGCTGTCTACACAAGAATCACATTAGATCCAAAGACAAATAGGTTGGAAGTGAAAGGATGGAAAAAAGATATTTCATGCAAATACTATCAAAAGAGAGTAGGAGTGGCTATATTAATATGAGACAAAACGGACTTTAAATCAAAAAAGGTAACAAGAGACAAAGAAGGACATTATATATTAATTAATACAAGATATAATACAGCTAGGAGATATAACCATTAGAAACATTTACAACCTAATAACAGACCATCAAAATATATGAAGCAAAAACTGACAGAATAGTAGAAATAGACAGTTCTACAATAATCATTGGAAACTTCGATACCCCACTCTCAATAACGGACAGAACAACCTGACAGAAGATAAGTAAGTAATTAGAGGACTTGAACAACACAATAAACCTACTAGGTCTAACTGACATATATGGAACACTCTATCCAACAACAAGAGAATATACATGCTTCTTGAGGGCACATAGGACATTATTTAAGCAACAAATTAAGTCTCAATAGATTTAGAAAGAGATATCACATAAAGCATCTAATCTGACCACAATGGAATAAAGTTAGAAGTTAATAACAGAAGAAAAACTTCAAAACTCACAAACTGGCAGAAATTAAACAACACACTCTTAAACAACCAATATGTCAAAGAAGAAATCACAAAGAAAATTAGAAAATAACTAAGAGATGAATGAAAACAAAAATACAACATACAAAAACTTATGGAACACAACAAAAGCAGAGCTAAGAGGGTAATTTGTAGCTATAAATGTTTACACTAAAAACAAAAAAGAGGGGCCGGCCCAGTGTCATAGCAGTTAAGTTCACACTCTCTGCTTCTGGTGGCCCAGAATTTGCAGGTTTGGATCCTGGGCATGGACTGATGCACCACTTATCAAGCCATGCTGTAGCAGGCATCCCATGTATAAAGTAGAGGAAGATGGGCATGGATGTTAGCCCAGGGCCAATCTTCCTCAGCAAAAAAGAGGAGGATTGGCAATGGATGTTAGCTCAGGGCTAATCTTTCTCACAAAAAAAATAAAAGACCTCAAATCAACAATCTAACTTTACAATTTAAGGAAACTGAAAAAGAAGAACAAACTAAACTCAGAGCTAACAGAAGGAAAGAAATAATAAAGATTAGAGCAGAGAAAATGATATACAGTATAGAAAAGCAATAGAGAATTAATGAAATCAGAAGTTTATTCTTTAAAAAAGATCAACAAACCTTTAGCTAGATGGACTAAAAAAAAAAGACACAAATTACTAAAATCAGAAACGAAAGTGGAGACATTTCTAACGATTCTACAGAAATAAAAAGGATTATAATTGAGTACTACAAACAACTGTATGTCAGCAAATCGGACAATCTAGACAAAATGGATTAATTCCTAGAAACAAAAAAACCTACCAAGACTGAATCATGAAGAAAGAGAAAATCTGAAGAGACCTATAATTTGTAAGGAGATTGAACCAGTAAGTAAAAATCTCTCAACAAAGAAAAGCCCTGGACTTGATGGTTTCACTGGTGAATTCCAACACACATTTAATGAAGAACTAACACCAATCCTTCTCAAACTTTTCCAAAAACTGGAAGCAAAGGGAATAATTTCTAATTTATTCTGTGAGGCCAGCATTACCCTGATACCAAAGCCAGGCAAAGACACCAGAAGAAAAGAAAACTAAAGACCAATATGCCTTATGAACATTGATGCACAAATCCTCAACAAAATACTGACAAACCAAATTCAGTATATTAAAAAGATTATACACCATAACCAAGTGAGATTTATTTCTTAAATGCAAGGATGGTTCAACATACAAGTATCACTCAATGTAAAAACCACATTAACAGAATGAAGGGAAAAAAACACACAATCATCCCAACTGATACAAAAAAGCACGTGACAAAGTTCAATATCGTTTCAGGGTAAAAACACTCAACAAACTAGGAATGGAAGGAAACTACTTCAACATATTAAAAGCCATATATGAAAAACCCAAGTGAATATCTTACATAATGATGAAAGACTGAAACTTTTCCTCTAAGATCAGGAACAAGAAAAGGATGTCTGCTTTCATCATTTCTATTCAACACAGCACTGGAAGTTCTAGACAATTAGACAAGAAATAAAAAAGATCCTCAAATTGGAAAGGAAGAAGTAAAATTATCTCTGTTCATATATGCTTTCATCTTATATGTAGAAAACCCTGAAGATTTCACAAAAAGACTGTTAGACTAACAAATGAATTCAGCAAAGTGGCAAGATACAAAGTCAGCACACAAAAATCAGTTGCATTTCTATACCCTAACAATGAACAATCTGAATAGGAAATTATGAAAACAATTCCATTTATAATAGCATAAAAAAGAATAAAATACTTAGGAATTAACTTAACCAGAGAGGCAAAAAGACTCATAAAATGGAAACTACAAAACATGGCTAAAAGAAATTAAAGAAGACATAAATAAATGGAAACACATCCCATGTTCATGGATTATAAGACTAAATACTGTTAAGATGTCAATACTACCAAAATCGATCTACAGATTCAATGCAATCATATCAAAATCACAATGACGCTTTTTGCAGAAATGGGAAAACTATCCTAAAATTTATATGGAACCTCAAGGGACTCCCAATAGCCAAAATAATCTTGAAAAGGAAGAACAAAGTTGGAGGACTCGCACTTCCTTATTTCAAAACTTACTACAAAGTTACAGTAATCAAAACAGTGTGGTAGTGGCATAACGACAGACCTGAAGATCAATAGAATAGAATAGAGAGGCCAGAAATAAACTCTCACATATATGGTCAATCATTTTTAACAAGAGTGCCAACACTATTCAATGGGGAAAAGACAGCCTTTTCAACAAATGGTGCTGGGAAAACTGGATATCTACATGCCAAAGAATGAAGTTGGACCTCTACCTAACTCCATATACAAACATTAACTCAAAATGGATCGAAGACCTAAATGCAAGGGCTAAAATCATAAAACTCTTATAAGAAAACATAGGGGAAAATCTTCATGACCATGACATTGGATATGGCAATGATTTCTTGGATATGACACCAAAAGCACAGGCAATAACAACAAAATAGACAAACTGTACTTCATGAAAATTAAAGTATTTTGTGCATCTAAAGACACTATCAATAAAATGAAGAGGAAACCCAAAAAATAGGAGAAAATATTTGTAAATCAATACCTGATAAGGGATTAATATTCAGAATATTTAGAGAACTCTTAAAACTCAACAAAAAAACAACCTGCCTAATTCAAAAGTGGGCAAAGAACTTGAATAGACATTTCTCCATAGAAGATATATGAATACACACACACACACACACACACACACACACACATATACACACACACACACAATGGAATATTACTCAGCCTAAAAAGGAAGGAAATCCTGACATGTTACAACACAGATGAACCTTGGGGACATTATGCTAAGTGAAATAAGCCAACCACAAAAAGACAAATACTGAATGATTCCACTTATATGAGGTACACAGAGTAGCCAAATTCATAGAGATAGAAAGCAGAGGGGGCTGGCTCAGTGGTATAGTGGTTAAGTTCACACGCTCCGCTTCAGCGGCCCGGGGTTCATGCGTTTGAATCCAGGGCGTGGACCTACAGACCACTCATCAGCCATGCTGTGGCAGCATGCCATATACAAAGTAGAGAGAGACTGGCATACATGTTAGCTCAGGGACAATCTTCCTCAAGCAAAAAGAGGAAGATTGGCAACAGATGTTAGCTCAGGGCCAATCTTCCTCATCAAAAAAAAGAAAGTAGAATGGTGGTTGCTAGGGGCTGAAGGGGTAAGGGGGAAATGGGGATTAAAATTACTGTTTAATGGGTACACAGCTTAAGTATTACAATATGAAAAGAGTTCTGGAGATGGATGGTGGTGATGTTGGCACAACATTATAAACATATTTAACACTACCGAACTATACATTTGAAATGGTTAAGATGGTAAATTTTATATTATATGCATTTTATCATAATAAAAAAAGCAATACATCAAAAATCATAAAAATTTATATTAAAAATTGATGCATATTCTTCTATGTAAATAATACCAATAAAGTTGATTTTCTAAAAAAGAATAGAAAACCTGAATAGTTCTATAACCAGAATAAACACACATAAAAAAAGTCAATACAAAACAACAAGTATTTATTCACTTTGTTTACATATCACTGAGGAAGGAAGGAATGTTTAAAAAGCAATAAAGAATGAGAAAAAGAAAAATGACAGATTGCAAATTCATTTCCTAAAAAAAAATACTGGTTCCAAAAGGGCTCAATTTCACTCCCATTTCAAGGTATCTGTTACGGGTTGAATTGTGACCCCCAAAAAAGATATTCTAAAGTCTTAACGTCCATTACCTCAGAATGTTACTTTATTTTGAAATATTGTCTTTACAGAGGTAATCAAGTTAAAATGAGGTCAATAGGTTAGGCCCTAATCCATTGTGACATTTCCTTACAAAAACGGCAAATTGAATACAGAAACAGATATACACAGAGGGAAGAAAATGTGTAGACACGTGGGGAGAACATGCAAATATGGAGCATTGCAGTGATACATTCAAAAGACAAAGACTGCCTGAAGAAGAGAAAAGAGAGACATGAAATGGATCCTTTCCTAATACCTTCAGAGGAAGCATGTCCCTGCTAACATCTTGATTCACATGAAATGTGAATGAATTAAGCAATCTAATCACAAGGCAGAGATTGTCAGAGTAGATGAAAAAATCAAGATCTGCTATGTTCTGAACGTTTCCCCCCAAAATGCATACATTGAAATTCTAACCCCTAAGTGATGGTATTAGGAGGTGAGGCCTTTGGGAGGCGATTAGGTCATAAGGGTGGAGCCCTCATAAATGGGATTAGTGCTCTTATAAAAGAGACTCAAGAGAGACCCTTTCCGCCCTTTGAGGACACAGCAAAAAGAAGGCTGTCTATGGACCAGAAAGCCATCACCAGATACTGAATCTGCCAGTGCCATGATCCTGGTTTTCTCAGCCTCCAGAAACATGAAAAATAAATATTTATTTTTTATAAGCCACCCACTCTATGGCATATTGTTATAGCAGTCCAAACAGATTAAGACAAAGTCCAACCATATGCTCTAAACAAGAGACACACTTTGGATTCAAAGAAACAAATAGGTTCAAAGTAAAAGGATAGAAAAAGCTATACCATGCAAACAGCAGCCTTAAGGCAGATGGAGTGGCTATATCAATATGAGACAAAATAGACTTAAAGGCAAAAAAATAAAAAGTTCATAGAGACAAAAGGGACATTTCATTGATAAAAGGGTTAATTCATCAGGAAAATATACCAATTATACACATATACCTAATAACAGGACCACAAAATACATTAAGCAATAACTGACAAAACAGAAGGGAGAAATTAACAATTCAACAATAATACTTCAATACCTCAAAACCCCAGTCTTGATAATGGATAGAACAACTAGACAGAAAATCGTCAAGGATACAGAAGGCCTGAATAACACTATCGACCAATTCAATCTAACGGACATCTATAGAACACTCCACCAAATAGGAACAGAATACACATTCTTCTCAAACACAAAGAACATTCTCCAAGAAAGACCATACAGTAGGCCATAAAATAAACCTCAATAAATTTACAAGAAGTAAAATCAGATGAAGTGTTCTCAGACCACAATGAAATTCCATTAAAAATTAACAACAGATAAATAAGTCATGGAAATGTAATGTACAGCAAGAAGAGTATAGTTAATAATACTGTATTGTAACTTAAAAGTTCCTAAGAGAGTAAATCTTAAAAGTTCTCATCAAGAAAAAAAAATTGTTACTATGTATGGTGATGCATATTAACTAGACTTATTGTGGTGATCATTTCACAAAATATACAAATATCGAATCATTATGTTGTGAACCTGAAATCAATATAATGTTATATGTCAATTATATGTCAATAAAAAATTAACAGAAGGAAATCTTTGAAATTTAAAAATATGCGAAATTAAACAAGACACTTTTATAAAACAAATGGGTCAAAGAAATCAAACCAGAAATTAGAAAATACTTTTGAGATTAAAGAAAAGAAAATCACAACATGCCAAAATTTATGGGATGCAGCTAACTTAGTGCTCAGAAGAAATTTAAAACAGTAAATGCCTATATTAGAAAAGACAGATCTCAAATCAATAACCTAAACATACACCTTTAGAAATTAGAAAAAAGAAGCACAAACTATGTCCAAAACAAGGAGAACAAAAAAAAGATTATAATGGAAATAAATGAAATAGAATATAGAAAACCAATAGAGAAAATTGAGGAAACCAAAAGTTGGTTCTTCGAAAAGATCAACAAAATTAGCAAATCTTTAGGTAGACTAAACCAAAAAAAAAGAGAGAGAGAAGACTCAAATTACAAGTCAGGAATGAAAGAGGGGGTCATCACTAACAATATTACAGAAATTAAAAAGATTATAAGAGAATACTATGAACAAACGTATGACAACAAATTAGATAACTTACATATAATGCACAAATTCCTAGAAGGACACAAGCTACCAAAACTGACTCATAAAAAAATAGAAAGGGGCCGCCTGGTGGCGCAGCGGTTTAGTCTGCGCTTGGCAGCCTGGGGTTCGCAGGTTTGAATCCCGGGCGCCCGCTGACGCACTGCCTGTCAGCCATGCCATGGCGGCGTCCCATATAAAGTAGAGGAAGATGGCATGGATGTTAGCCCAGGGCCAGTCTTCCTCAGCAAAAAGAGGAGGATTGGCGATGGATGTTAGCTCAGGGCTGGTCTTCCTCACACACACACACAAAAAAAATAGAAAATCAGAATAGAGCTATAACAAGCAAAAATTTAAATTTGTCATTTGAAAACATCACACACACACACAAGGCTGATGACCAGATGGCTTCACTGGTGAATTTTATCAAACATTTAAAGAGGAATTATACCAATCCTCCAAAAACTCTTTCAGAAAACAAAGGAAAAGAGAACATTTCCAACTCATTCTACAAGGCCAGTATTAGCCTGATTCCAAAGTCAGACAAAGACAACATAAGAAAACAACAGAGAAATTACCCTTCTGAATACAAATATAAACATCCTCAATAAAATCCTAGCAAACTACATCCAGCAACATATAAATGTGATCATAAATGAGGATCAAGTGGAATTTACCCCAGAAATGCAAAGGTGATTTAAGATCTAAAAATCAATTTATGTAATACATTATATTAATAAAGAATACAAATTACATGATATAAATGCAGAAAAGGCATTTGACAAAATCCCACACACATTCATGATAAAAATCCTCCAACAAATTAGGAATAGAACAGAACTTCCTCAACATGAAAGAGGGCATACCTTAGTCTGTTCAGGCTATTATAACAAAATGCCATAGACTGAGTGGCTTACAAACAACAAACATTTATTTCTCACAGTTCTGGAGACTGTGAAGTCCAAGATCAGGGTGCCAGCCAGCATGGTTAGGTTCTGGTGAAGGGTCTCTTCTGGGTTGCAGACTGCCAATTTCTCACCGTGTCCATGGTGGAAGGGACTAGCAAGCTCTGCGAGGCCTCTTTTATAAGAGCACTAATCTTATTCATGAGAGCCCCACCCTCATGACTTAAGCACCCCCCCAAGGGCCCCACCTCCAAAAACCATAACACCGGACATTAGGATTTCAACATATGAATTTTGTGAGGACACAAACATTCAAACCATAGGAGAGCATTTATGAAAAACCTATAGCTAACATCATACTTTATGGTGAAATACCGAATGCTTTCCCTCTGAGAGCAGGAAAAAAACAAAGATCTCCACTCTCACCACCACTATTCCACACTGTACTAGATGTTCTAGCTGAGATAATTAGGCAAGGGAGAAAAACCAAAGGCATCCAGCTGGAAAGGAAGAAATAAAACTGTCTTTATTTGCAGATGACATGATCTTACATATACAGAATTCCATGAAGTCTACTAAAAATGTGAAGAACCAATAAGACTTAAACAAGATTACAACATACAAAATACAAAAATCAGTAGAATTCCTATACACTAGCAATGAACAGTCTGAAGATAAAATTTTTTTAAAATTCCATTCAGGGGGCTGGCCCAGTGGCGTAGTGGTTAAGTTCCCGTGCTCCACTTCGGCAGCCTGGGGTTTGCAGGTTCGGATCCCAGACACAGACCTACTCACTGCTTATCAAGCCATGCTGTGGCAGCATCCCATATAAACTAGAAGATGGGCACAGATGTTAGCCCAGGGCCAATCTTCCTCAGCAAAAAGAGGAGGATTGGCAACAGATGTTAGCTCAGGGCTAATCTTCCTCATACACACAAAAAAAGTTCCATTCAAAACAGCATCAAAAAAAAAAAGAAAATAGGGCCAGCCCTGGTGGCCTGGAGGCTAAGTTCAGCGTGCTCCGCTTTGGTGGCCTGGGTTCAGTTCCCAGGTGTAGACCTACATCTCTGTTAGTGACCATGCTGTGCTGGCAGCCCACATACTTAAAAAAGAGAAGAAGATTGGCACAGACGTTAGCTCAGCGCCAATCTTCCTCAGCAAAAAAAAAGGGGGGGGGGGCTCGCCCAGTGGCATAGTCGTTAAGTTCACATGCTCTGCTTTGGCAGCCCAGGGTTCACAGGTTTGGATCCTGGGAGCAGACCTATGCACCGCTTATCAAGCCATGCTATGGCAGATGTCCCACATAAAAGTAGAGGAAAATGGGCACAGATGTTAGCCCAAGGCCAATCTTCCTCAGCAAAAAAGAAAATACTTGGGAATAAATTTAACAAAAAAAGTCCAAGACACACCAAACTACACAACACTGTTGAAAGATACTGAAGAGGATCTAAATAAATGAAAAGATATCTCACATTCATAAATTGGAAGACAATATTGTTAAGATGGCAATACTCCCCAAATTGGTCTACCGATTCAATATATCCTCTATCAAAATCCTTGTTGGCTTTTTCATTAAAACTGACAACCTGATTCTAAAATTCAACTGAAAATGCAAGGAATCCAGAATGACCAAAACAATCTTGAAAAACACAACAAATTTGGAAGACTCACACTTCCCGATTTCAAAACTTACTACAAAGTTGCAGTAATCCAGACACAGTGGTACTGGCATAAGGACAGACATATAGATCAATGGACTAGAATTCCGAACCCAGAAATAAACCCTTATATTTATAGTCACTGATTTTTGACAAAGATACCAAGAAAATTGGTACCTTTTCAACAAATGGTGCTGGGACAATTGCATATTCACAAACAAAAATATAAATTTGGATGCCTATCTCATACCATACCCAAAAATTAATGCAAAATTGATAAAAGATCTTAATCAAAGAGCTAGAACTATAAAACTCTTATAAGAAAACACAGGAGTAAATCATCATGATCTCAGATTAGGCAATAGTTTCTTAGATATGACAACAAAAGCACAGCAACAAAAGAAAATAGATAAATGGGACTTCATTAAAATGAAAAAACTTGTGCTTCAAAGGATACCACTAAGAAAGTGAAAAGCTGAATGGGAGAAAATATTTGCGAATCATATATTCAATGAGGACTTGTGTCCAGAATATATAAAGAACCCCTACAATTCAACAACAAAAAGATAAACAATACAATTTAAAAATGGGCAAAAGAGGAGCCGGCCCCATGGCCTAGTGGTTAAGTTAGGCACATTCCAGTTTGGCAGCCCAGGTTCGGTTCCCAGGCACAGACCTGCACCACTCATCAAGCCATGCTGTGGCAGTGACCCACATACAAAATAGAGCCCACATACAAAATGGAGGAAGATTGGCACAGATGTTAGCTCAGGGCTAATCTTCCTCAAGCAAAAAAAGAGGAAGATTAGCAATGGATGTTAGTTTAGGGCAAATCTTCCTCAGCAAAAAAATAAAATAAAATAAAAATAATGGGCAAAGGATCTAAACAGACATTTCTCCAAAGAAGATGTACAAATGACCAGCAAGCACATGAAAAGATACTCGAAGTCATTGGGAAATGCATATCAAAACCACAGTGATATACCATTTCACACCCACTAAGACATCTACAGAAGGAAAGAAGGGAAGGAGAGAGGGAAAGAGGGAAGGAAAATAAGTATAAGTAATTATAATTTTTACTTTGCTGTCTTTTTTTCATTCATTCACTATTTTAAAAAAGAAAATTCAACACCCTTTTATAAAATAACTTTTTAATCATTTACTGATATCCAACCCTGAAATTCTCCAAATTCCTTCTGATAATAACTGCAATTTGAATCCTCCAGATATTTAATTCCAGTATATCCACGATTCACTAATACTATAACTATAGGACCACAGTTGCATAGGACCAAAGATTTCACTGCAGACCACAAATGATAAATAAAGCATTTGTTTTTTTTGAGGAAGATTGGCCCTGAGCTAACATCTGTTGCCAATCTTCCTCTTTTTTTCTTTTTTCTCCCCGAAGCCCCTAGCACATAATTGTATATCCTAGTTGTAGGTCCTTCTAGTTCTTCTATGTGGGACGCTGCCTCAGCACGGCTTGACAAGCAGTGAGTAGGTCTGAGCCCAGGATCCAAACCAGCGAACCCCGGGCCACCAAAGCAGAACATGCAAACTTAACTGCTGGACCACCGGGCCCACCCCCAGAAAGCATTTTAATCAGTCTATATATATCTCTTGCTTTATCAGCTAAAGCTTATCAAAAGGTTCTGAATGCACAAATACAAGGAATTAAGATGACTTAGAATCACAGACAGTTAGAGCTTGGAAGGAGCCTCAGAGGCCACTGAATTCAATTCTTGTATTTTAAAAGTTGTGGTAATTGAAACTCCAAGAGGTTAAATAAATCACCCATGGTCACACTATTTATATACAGTATAAGCCCATTATATGTCACACACACACACACACACACACACACACACACACACACACACACACACACACATGTATCTTACCTTTCTGGTGATGTCTTAGAAGTGACAGGATGCCCACGGACACCTTTTTTACTTTTATGGTCTCGAGAGAGGACCTTATTTCTTAGGCTTCTTTCCCACTAGAAAATAAAGTGGAATTTTAATAATAATTATAGCAATATGATAATTAAAAGGCCCTTAAATTTTCTTTTCATTTAGAAATTCAAGACAAACAGCCAAATTCATAGTAGTTCACAGAGGGAAAAAAAATGCAATCTACAAAATAACTGGCTCTTTTGCTAGTGCAGAAATATAAATCCACCAAAAAATAGAAGAAAGACATTTAAAAATGTCAGGGTAACTTTAGTGAGGAAATCAACATTTTGAGATTCCAAAGCTTACATAACTATTGAAAATTCTCAATATGTTTAAAGGGAATAATAAAAATTATTATATGCCAAGTTAAATAGGGTCAGTGATTCTAAAGTAACTGCATTTATAACAATTGAAAGGGATTACAACTGGTTCCTATGAATTGCTGCAGGGAAAATTTTAGGAAAGAGTCAGATATCTTATTAACAGGGTTTAGATTTAATCTGACTAGAAAAAAAAGTTAAAATTGATTTATTTAATATACTGTGTGAATCTAGGCAAATAAATTATTTCTCTTCTCTATGCATTAGTTTCCTTATCTGAAAATGCAATAGTAGTAGCTCTCTCACAAGGATGTATAATGATTACATATGTAATAAGTTTAAAACACTGACTTCCTCAAAGAGATATTTGTACACCCATGTTCATAGCAGCTTTGTTTACAATAGCTAAAAGGTGAAAGCAACTCAAGTGTCCCAAAGATGGATAAATGGATAAACAAAATGTGATATACACATATAATGAAATATTATTCAGTCTTAAAAAGGAAGGAAATTCTGACACATGCTACAACATGGATGAACCTTGACAACCGTGAGATAATAGAAAATATATACAGTGGTCTCTGCCCCCAGTTCCTGGCACAGAGCTCCTAAAACACTTGTAATTTCCTGGGTGACAGGAGTGTCTTTTGTCCTAATCAGAGGACTCTGGGTAGGGTCCTGGATGAAGGCTGGTCACCAGAAAGGTTAAGCCAAGACTAGAAGCTTGGAATTTTCAGCCCTGCCCCTGATTCTCTAGAGAGGGGAGAAGGGCTGGAAATAGAGTTAATAATCAATCATGCCTACATGAGGAAGCCTCCATAAAAATCCCAGTAGTATGGGGTTTGCAGAACTTTCAGGTTGTGAACACATCCAAGTACTGGGAGGGTGACACATCCCAGCTCCACAGGAACAGAAGCTCCTGCACTCGGGACCCTCCCAGACCTTGCCCTATGTATCTCTTCATCTGATTCTTCATCCGTATCCTTCATCATATCCTCTAATAAACTGGTCAACGTAAGTGTTTCCTTGAGTTCTGGGAGCTACTCTAGCATAAATTAATCAAACCTAAGGAAGGGGTCATGGGAACCTCAGATTTATAGCTAGTTGGTCAGAAGCACAGGTGACAACCTGGACTTGTGATTGGCATCAGAAGTGGGGTGGGAGCAGTCTTGTGGGACTAAGCCCTTAACCTGTGGAACCTGACACTATCTCCAGGCAGTCAGCGTCACAATTGAGTTAAACTGTACGACATTCAGCTGGTGTTGCAGACAACTGCTTGGTGGGAGAAAACCCACAGACATCTGTTGTCAGAAACGTTGTGAATATGATAGTAGTGTGAGGGTAGAGGAGAAACACAGGAGGAAGACTGGGCTTTTCCCAACACAATGACACTATGCTAACTGAAATAAGTTGGTAACAAAAAGACAAATACTGTATGATTCAAGTTATGTGAGGTATCTAGAGTAGTCAAATTCAGAGACAGAAAGTAGAATGGTGGTTGCTAGGGGCTGGGAGAGGGGGAAATGGAGAGTTCTTGTTTAATGGGTACAGTGTTTCAGTTTTGCAACACGTGAAGAGTTCCAGAGATTGATGGTGGTGATGGTTGCACAACAACATGAATGTACTAAACGCCAGTGAACTGTACCCTTATAAACAGTTAAGATGATAAATTCCATGTTACATGTATTTTACCCTAATTTAAAATAAACTTTTAAAAGAAAAAAAATTTTTAACTAATGAAAAACAAAACACTGTCTTGAACTTGAAAGCCCTCAGTAAACACTGTCTCTCTAATTCTCCACGCATTATGTTATCTCATTATCACACAGCCCTGCATAGCATAAAACTCATCACTTTATAAGAGGGAAGTGAAGCTCAAAGAATACACTTGACCAATGAACCCAAGTCTGACATAAAGCCTATGCTCCTTCCAATACTGTAATTCTAAGTTATACAAATTCTCAGAAATCCTTCCTATCAGTATATCAACCTGAACACATTTGCCACTCCTATTTCACTACAAAATGTAAATGTATCAATATCACTATGCAGATTAAAAATACACCTTTTCTCTATTTTCACTATCACTATCTTAGTTCTGCCTCTTCTGATTTCCGACCTGGAGTCTTGCAATGTTCTCCTAATGGGATTCCCTACCAATGATCTCTTCCTTCAATCCAGCATCCCTCCATCACGAAAGTTAAATCTTTAAAAAATGCAAATCTGATGTCATTCTCCTGCTTAAAGTCCTAAATGTTCCCCACGATCTAAAGGAGGAAAAAAAAGAATTGCGTTCTCACTTCTCACTTCTGCCTCCCATGAATCTAGTATTCTGACAGTACTAAACCATTTGTAGTTCCCTGAAAGCGCCATGCCGTTTCATCCTTCGACAGCTCTCTGTACATATTTCCTCTTACTAGAATGTGCTTTGCCTTTCCCAGCTCTCCTTGCCCATTAAGCCCCAGTCTAGTACCACCTATGAGGAGTACTTCTCACCCTCTAGAAGAGTAAATCAGTCTCTCTTCTGTAATAATATTATACAGTTTACATAACTCTATTACTGAAAATACTTCTCACAATGAATGATATTATTTGTTTACATCAAACTGCAACTAGGACTAGGAATGATTTGGGTCACAAGCTGAACTCTCAGAACTACTGACCAACTAGTTCCCCACAACTGTTTCACTAACCTCACAGTAAACACAACCGTCACATTTTATGTTATTGAATTTTTTGTACCCCCCCATTGTAATTAAGTTTTGCCTATATCTACAAAATGATGAAAGCACTAGTCTTCGAGCCTCATATTCTGTATAGAAAAGAAACATTATTCCCACTAAAGAGGAGAGAAAAAGAATAAGAATTTTAAAATATTACAAAAATGAAATAAACACATTGAGACAAACTGAAGATAACTTTAATAGGAGAGGAGAGGAATTAATTAAAATTTTATTAACTCCAAACAACAGGAAGTTTTAATGTCCTTTCCAATCCTAACCTATCCAAGGGTAACCTGGAGTATATCTAGAGATGTTATCAAAGGAAAACAAAAATTCACTTAGATTTTGATCAATTGTTTCTTATATTTAATTTCACACTGAAGTATTTACATGTTTTCTTACGAAAAATTGATTATAACTTCAGGCTGGGTAATAATTTGTATTTTTCACAGATATGATTTGTTTTTCATTTAGTCTGTGAACCTATTATATGCTCTCTCTGAAAAATAAAAATCAGATAACAAAGAATTCTCCCTCAATTTGATTATAAATGGGAATTTATTCACATAATATTTTGAAAGCTATCTGATCACAAATAGGAAGGTTGAAATAGTATGAATAATTTTAATTTAAATATGAAAAAGGCTTTTAGAAGAATAAAAGACTTTGTTTTGTTTATAGACAGGGTCAAATCATTTAGTTCCCTAATTCTGAAGCTCTCATTCCAGCAAGGACACCAAAATAAAATATTATGATAATTAAAATCAAATGTTCCATAGGAACTTGACTGAGATTTTTCTTGAATAAAATCAATTCTGCATGCATTCTAAGTGGTGTGGGGTTCACAGTCTCAACTGAGTGCTACCTTAGATACTAAAAAGGAGCCAAAGGTGCATCCTGAAAAATATATTGGCTTTGCTCACAACTATTTATCCCTGTCAGAGCTTATTGTAATAGAGATGCACGATGACTTTCCAACCAATTGAGATTACTGGTCAGGATTTAACTTTTCTATCAGGATTTCAACTCTACTGACTCTTTATCTAATTTCAAAAGTAAGCAACATGTAATGCCAACATTGAAAACACTCATCAGAAAAGAAAAGCTGAAATTATTTGCTAAGCAATATCTATTGAACAACTGGATGAACTGGGGTGAATGTGTGGGGAATTCTATATACTCTTCAACCAGTTTTCCCCAATGCTAACACCTTGCATAACTAGAGGACAATATTATAACCAGAAAATTGACACTGATTCAATCTATGACCTTATTAAGATTTCACCTGTTTTACATGCATACATTTGTGTGTGTGTATTCAGTTCTATGCAATTTTATTACATGTGCACATCTCTGTGGCCACAACCAAAGTCAAGATACAGAACAGTTGTGTCACACAGATCCTTTCTGCTACCTTTTATAAACACAGCTGCCACCGTCCCTCCCACTAACCCCCAGCCCCCATAGGCCCTGACAGTTTTCCTAGCAATTCAAACGAACATGTAAGGAAGATATAAAACGAATTCCATACAATCTATTCCACTAACTAGAAGAGAAGGGAATAATTTCCAATTAATTCTATAAGGCAAGCATTACATTGGTACCAAATCCATGGAACAACAGTACAAGAAGAGAAAACTAAAGACCAATATCCCTGATAAGCATAGATAAAAAATTAGCAGATCAAAACCAGCAATATAAAAAGAATAATACAACATGACAAATTAGGGTTTATTCCAGGACAGAAAGGTCCTGCAATATTCAAAAATCAATCTATGATAAAAAATAAACTCACTTTAAATATAAAGACACAAATAGATTAAAAATAAAGGGATGAAGAAAGATATAACATTCTAACACAGAAGAAAAGAAAGATAAAGTACATATATTAATTTCAGACTAAGCAGACTTCAGACAAAGAAAAATTATCAAATTTTTGGGATACAGGGATAAAGAGGAATATTACATAATGATAAAGGGGTCAATTCTCTAAGAAGATGTAACAATCCTTAATGTATATGTACCTAACAAGAGAGCACCAAAATACATAAGGCAAAAACTGACAGAAATGCAAGGAAAAATACATGAATCTAAAGTTATAGTTGAAGACTTCAACACCCCTCTATCAGAAACGGACAGATCCAGCAGGCAGAAAATCAATAAGGACATAGTTGAACTGACCACCACCACCAACCAACCAGATCTAAATAACATTTATAGAATAATTCATATAAAGACAGAAGAATATACCTTCTTCTCAAGCTCATATTCTTAAAGAGAAATTTATAACATTGAATGCATGTATTAAAAAAGGAGACAATTCTAAAATCAATAATCTAAACTTCTAGCTTTGGAAAATAGAAAAAAAGGAGAAAATTAATTCCAAAGTAAGCAGAAGAAAAGAAAGAAAGAAAACTAGAGTAGAAATCAATGAAATTGAAAACAGAAAATCAACAAAACCAAAAGTTGGTTCTCTGAAAAGATCAATAGAATTGATAAACCCCTACCCAGGTTAACTAAGACAAAAACCTTAGACACTAATTATTAATACCAGAAATGAAAGAGAAGTGATCACTACTGATCCCATGGATATTATATAAAAATAATAAAGAAATGCTATGAACAACTGTATGCCCATAAATTTGATAACTGAAATGAAATAGACCAATACCTTGAAAGACAGAATCTATCAAAACTTACACAGGAGAAATACATAATCCAAATAGGCTCATATATATTAAAGAAATTAAATCAATATTTAATACCTTCCAAAATAGAAAGCACTGGGCCCAGACTGGTTCCCTGGTAAATTCTACCAAACTTTTAAGGAAGCAATTATACAAATTCTCTACAATCTCTTTCAGAAAACAGAGCAGAGGAATACTTTCAAACTCATTCTATGAGGCCATCATTACCTTAATACCAAAACTAGAAAAATCAAGAAAGGAAAACTATACAATATCTCTTATTCTCAACAGAATCAAATCCAACAATGTAAAAAGAATTATACATCATGAACAAGTGAGATTTATTTCACATATGCACTTTTCTAATGTTTAAATTAGAAAATCCATTAATGTCAACAAGCTAAAGAAGAAAAATCAAATGATCTTATCAATGGATGCAGAAAAAGCATCTGACAAAATCCTAAAATCATTTATGATTTTTTTTAAACTCTCAGCAAACTAGGAATAGAGGGGAATGTTCTCAATCTGATTTTAAAAACATCTACAACAAACCAACAGCTAACATACTTAATGGTTAGAAACCAGATGCTTTCACACCAAGATCAAGAACAAAGCAAGAATGTTTCCTCTCACCACTCCTATTCAATCTCATACTGGAAGTCCTAGATAATGCAATAGGACAAGAAAAGAAAAGAAAAGATATACAGACTGGTAAGGAAAAAATAAAACTTTTATTTGAGATGACATAATTGTCTATGTAGAAAATCCCAAACAATCAACCAAAAAAAAAACTCTGAACTAATAAGCAATTATAGCAATGGTGCAGGAAACAACAGCAATATATGAAAGTCAACTGCTTTCTTATAGAAAGTAATGAACTGGAATTTGAAATTAAAAACACAATACCATTGACATTAGCACTAAAATAATTAAATACTTACATACAAATCTAACAAAATATGTATAACATCTATGAGGAAAACTACAAAACTTCCATGAAAAATATCAAAGATCTAAATAAATAAAGAGATATTCTACACACATGGATAGGAAGACTCAATATTGTCAAGATGTCAGTTCTTCCCAACTTGGTCTATAAAGTCAACACAATTCCAATCAATATCCCAGCATATTACTTTGTGAATATCAACAAACTAATTCTAAATTTTAAATAGAAAGGCAGAAGACCCAGAATAACCAATACAACATAGAAAAAGAACAAACTAGGAGGACACTCCCAACTTCAAAACTTACTGTACAGTAACCAAGATAGCATATTAACAAAAGAACAGAAAAATAGATCAATAGAACATAAAAGATAGGTGAGAAACAGATCCATATATTTCTAACAAGGGAACAAGGGCAATTCAACAGAGAAAGGCTAATCTTATCAACAAATAGTGCTGAAAGAACTGGACATCGCATATAAAGAAATAAATAGACACAAATTTTACACCTTTCAAAAAATTAACTCAAAATGGATCATAGATCTAAATGTAAAACACAACACTATAAAACTCCTAAAAGATAACATAGGAGAAAATCTAGGTGTTCTTGGGTTGGGCAATTACTTCTTAGATCTAACACCTAAAGCACAATCCATGAAGGAAAAAAATTGACAATTTGGATTTCATTAAAATTAAAAACTTCTGCTCTGTGAAAGACACTGTTAAAAGAATAAAACGATAGGACACAGACTAGAAAAAAATCTTTGCAAAACATATATCTGATAAAGAACTGGTATCCAAAATATACAAGGAACTCTTAAAATTCAAAAATAAGAAAACAAATAATCTATCAAAAATTGAGCCAAAGATCTAAACACACAACTCACCAAAGAAGATATACAGATGACAAATATGCATTTGAAAAAGAAGCTCAAAAAAATATGCCATCAGGGAGTTGTAAGTTAAAACAACAATCAGATACCAACAGCTAAAATCCAAAAACAATGACACCACCAAATGTTGGCCAGGATGTGGAACAACAGGAAATCTCATTACTTGCTGGTGGGAATGCAAAATGGTACAACCATTTTGGAAGACAGTTTGGCAATTCCTGACAAAACTAAACACACTCTTAATATACAATCCAGCAAGTGTACTCCTTGGTATTTACCCAAATAAGTTGGAAACGTGTGTCCACACAAAAACCTGTATATAACTGTTTACTGTAGCCTTATTCATAATTGCCAAAACTTGGAAGCAACCAAAATGTCTTTCAATAGGTGATGGATAAACAAACTGTGGTACATCCATATAATGGAACAATAATCAGCAATAAAAACAAATGACAGTGGGGGAGGCTGCGCATTTGTGGGGGCAGGGAACATATGGGAACTCTCAGTACTTTCTGCTCAATTTTGTTGTGAATGTAAAGCTGCTCTATAAAATAGTCTTATAAAAAAATTCTATTTTTAAAGAAATGACCAATCAAGCCACAAAAAGACATGGATGAACGTAAAAGCATACTGCTAAGTGAAAGAAGCCAATCTGAAAAGGCTGTATGATTCCAAGTATATGATATTATGAAAAAGGCAAAACTATGGAGATATTAAAAAGATCAGTGCAACACAAGAGATTTTTAGAATACTGAAATTATTCTGTATTATACTATAATAGTGGATACATGTCATTATAATTTGTTGAAACACGGAGAATATACTACACAAAGAGTGAACCCTAAAGTAAACTATGGACTTTAGTTAATAATAATGTAACAGGAATGGTTCCAGTTCAAAATGACCATGTAGGAGGCTCCTGAACTCACTTCCTCCCATGGACACACCAAATCTATAGCTACATATGAACAATTCCCTCTGAAAGAAGTCCAGAAACTAGCTGAGCAACTCCTTAACATCACAGAAATGAGAAAAAACCTACATCAAAACAAGTAGGAGAGGCTACAACACAATCTTGCCATAAACATCACCCCCAGCAAGACGGAACACAACCAGGAGGGAGCTCACAACTCCCAGCTTATCCCTAAGGAACAAAGGGATTGGACCCCACTTCTGGCACTCCAACCTTTAAGATTATCACCAAGAAGATAGGCCCCAAAAACACCTAGCTTTGAAAGCCAGAAGGGTTTGCATCCATGAGACCCACAAGGCTATAGCAAACTACAAGACAGTTCTTAAAAGGCTCACATCAACTCACTGTGGTTAACCTACCAAGACCCAGCATGGAGGCAACAGACTAAAACATGCCCAGTCTTTCTGTGAAAGAGGCCTATTTGTTGATCTTAAAAGCTGTGGCCTGAGGGGCAGACTTCTAACTTAACATGTATCTAGGGGCTTGAACAATTTAAGATTCATCTCCTATACAAGCTCACTCCTTCAAGACCAGGAGAGGTGACTGTTTTATCTAATGCATGGAAACCAATCCAAGAATGAAGGAAAATGAAGCAGAAGAATACATTCCAACCAAACGAACAAAATAACACCTCAGAAAAAAACCTTAATGGAACAGAAATAAGTGGTTTACCTGATAAACAGTTCAAAACAATGATCATAAAGATGCTCAACAAAATCAGGAGAATAATGCATGAACAAAGTGAAAATTTCAACAAGGAGATAGAAAATATAAGAAAGCACAAACAAATCACAGAGCTGAAGAATACAATACAGAACTGAAAAATTCAATGGAGGGAGTCAACAGTAGACTAGATGAAGCAGAAGAAATGATCAGTGAACTCAAAGACAGGGCAGTAGAATTCATCCAATCAGAGGACCAAGAGGAATGAAAAAGAGTGAGGATATATTACAAGGCTTATGAAACAACATCAAGCAGAATCATATTTACATTATACAGGTCCCAGAAGGAGAAGAGAGAGGGGAAGCGGCAGAAAACTTATCTGAAGAAACACTAGCTGAAAACTTCCGTAACGTGGGGAAGGAAACAGACGTCCACAACCAAGAAGCCCAGAAAGTTCCAAATTAGACGAATTCAAGAAACCAACAGCAAGACACATTAAATTAAATTGTAAAAAGTTAAAACAAGAAGAGACTCTAAAAAGCAGCAAGAGAAAAACAACTTGTTACGTTCAAAGAAACCCCCATAAGATTATCAGCAAATTTTTCAGCAGAAACTTAGCAGGCCCGAAGAGAGTGGCACAATATATTTAAGGCGCTAAAGAAATAAAAACAGCCAACCAAGAATAAACCGAGCAAAGGTGTTCTTCAGAATTGAAGGAGAGAGAAACAGTTTTCCAGACAAGCAAAAGGTGAAGGAGCTTATTAGCACCACTAGACCGGCCTCACAAGAAATGTTGAATGGACTTCCGTAAGTCACAATCAAAGGGTACTAATTAGTGACAGGAAAACATAAGAAAATATAAATCTCACTAATAAAGATAAATATATAGTTAAATTCACAATAATCTAATGCTGTAATCATGGTGGACTGACACCTATAAATTTAGTATGAAGGTTAAAAAAGGGTAGTGAAAATAACTATAACTTGTTAATGGATACACAAAATAAAAAGATGTAAGTTGTGACATCAAAAACAAAAAATGTAGGGGAAGAGTAGACATTTAGAGCTTTAGAATGTGTTGGAACTTAAGTGGTTATCAACTTAAAATAGACTACTATAAGATGTTTTATGAAAGCCTCAAAGTAAACATAAAGCAAAAACCTACAGTAGATACACAAAAGATAAATAGAAAGGAATCAAAGCATACCACTACAAAAAATCATCAAATCACAAAGAAAGAAAGCAAGAGAAAAAAGAACAAAGGAATGACAAAACAGCAAAAAAACAATTAACAAAATGGCAGTAAGTCCATACCTATCAATAATTAAATATGAATAAACTAAATTCTCCAATCAAAAGACATAGAATGACTGAATGGATTAAAAAAAGCTGGGGTAGCTATACTTATATGAGACAAAACAGACTTCAAGACAAAGACTGTAATAAGAGACCAAAAAAGTCATTAGGTAATGATAAAGGGGTCAGTTCAACAAGAGGATATGACATTTGTAAATATTTATGCACCCACTACAGAAGCACCTAAATATATAAAGCAAATATTAACAGATCTAAAGGGAGAAATAGACAGCAATACAATAACAGTAGAGGACTTCAATACTTCACTTTCATCAATGGATAGATCATCCAGGAAGAAAATCAATAAGGAAACATTGAAACTAACACATTAGACCAGATGGACTTTACAGACATTTACAGAACATTCCATCCAAAAGCAGCAGAACACACAATCTTTGCAAACATACATGGAACATTCTCCAGGATATATCATATGTTAGGCCACAAAACAAGTCTTAATAAACTTAAGAAGACTGATATCATTATCAAGCATCTTTTCCAACCACAAAGGTATGAAACTACAAACCAACTACAAGAAAAAAACTGGAAAATTCACAAATATGTGAAGATTAAACACCATGCTCCTGAACAACCAATGGGTCAACGTAGAAATCAAAAAATACCTGGAGACAAATGAAAATGAAAACACGACATGTCCAAATTTATGGGATACAGCAAAAGCAGTACTAAGAGGGAAGTCTATAGCAATACAGGTCTACCTCAACAAACAAGAAAAATCTCAAATAAACAATCTAACAGTCCACCAAAAGGAACTAGAAAAAGAAGAACAAACAAAGCCCAAAATCAGCAGTAGGGAGGAAGTAATCAGAGAAGAAATAAATGAAATAGAGACTAAAAAAACAATAGAAAAAAACTACAAAACTAAGAGCTGGTTCTTTGAAAAGATAAACAAAATTGACAAACCTTTAGCAAGACTAGCCAAGAAAAAAGAGAGAAGGCCTAAATAAATAAAATCAGAAACAAAAGAGGAGAAATTACAACAGACACTTCAGAAATACAAAGGATTATAAGAGAATACTATGAAAAGCTATACACCAACAAACTGGATGATCTAGAAGAAACAGTTAAATTCTTAGAATCATACAACCTCACAAAACTGAAACAAGAAGAAATAGAGAATTTGAATAGACCAATCATCAGTAAGGAGATCCAAACAGTAATCAAAAACAACCCAAAAACAAAAGTCCAGGGCCAGATGACTTCCCTGGCGAATTCTACCAAACATTCAAAGAAGACAATACTTATCCTTCTCAAATTCTTTCAAAAAATTGAAGAGCAGGGGAGGCTTCCTAACTCTTTCTACGAGGCCAACATTACTCTGATACCAAAACCAGACAAGGACAACACACAAAAGAAAATTACAGGCCAATATCACTGATGAACATAGATGCAAAAATCCTCAACAAAATACTAGCAAATCAAATAAAACAATACATTAAAAAGATCATACACCATGATCAAGTGGGATTTATTCCAGGGGTGCAGGGATGGTTCAATATCCACAAATCAATCAACATGATAAGCCACATTAGCAAAATGAAGAATAAAAATCACATGATCATCTCAGTAGATGCAGAGAAAGCATTTGACAAGATACAGCATCCATCTATGATAAAAATTCTGAATAAAATGAGTATAGAAGGAAAGTACCTCAATATAATAAAGGCTATATATGACAAATCCATAGCTAATATCATACTCAACAGTGAAAAACTGAAAGCCATCCCTTTAAGAACAGGAACCAGACAAGGATGCCCATTTTCACCACCCTTATTTAACATAGTATTGGAAGTCCTAGCCAGAGCAATCAGACAAGAGAAAGAAAGAAAAGGGATCCAAATTGGAATGGATGAAGTAAAACTATCACTATTTGCAGATGACATAATTTTACATATAGAAAACCCTAAAGAATTCACCAAAAAACTAGTAGAAATAGTCAGCAAATAAAGCTGTACAAAAATCAGTTGTGTTTCTTACACTAAGAACGAAATAGCAGAAAGAGAAATTAAGAATACAATCCCATTTACAACTGCAACAAAAAGAATAAAACATCTAGGAATAAATTTAACCAAAGAGGTGAAAGACCTATACACCAAAAACTATAAAACATTGTTGAAAGAAATCAAAGAAGACAAAAAGAAATGGAAAGATATTCCCTGCTCCTGGATCAGAAGAATTAACGTAGTTAAAATGTCCATACTTCATCTACAGATTCAATGCAATCCCTATCAAAGTCCCAACGAGGTTTTTCACAGAAATAGAACAAAAAACCCTAAAATTTATATGGAACAACAAAAGACCCCAAATAGCCAAAGATATCCTGAGAAAAAAGAACAAAGCTGGAGATATCACTCCCTGATTTCAAAATATACTACAAAACTATAGTAATCAAAACAGCATGGTACAAAAACAGACACACAGATCAGTGGAACAGAACTGAAAGCCCAGAAATAAACCCACACATCTATGGACACCTAATTTTCAACAAGCAAGCCAAAATGTACAATGGAGAAAGGAAAGTCTCTTCAACAAATGGTGCTGGGAAAACTGTACAGCCACACGCAAAAGAATGAAAGTAGACCATTATCTTACACCATACACAAAAATTAACTCAAAATGAATTAAAGACTTAAATGTAAGACCTGAAACCATAAAACTTCTAGAAGAAAACATAGGCAGTACATTCTTCAACATCAGTCTTAGCAGCATTTTTTTGAATACTGTGTCTCACCAGGCAAGGGAAACAAAAGAAAAAATAAACAAATGGGACTACATCAAACTAAAAAGCTTCTCCACAGTAAAGGCAACCATCAACAAAACAAAAAGACAACCTACCAATTGGGAAAAGATATTTGCACACCATATATCTGATAAGGGGTTAATATCCAAAATACATAAAGAACTCATACAACTCAACATCAAACAAACAACCCAATTAAAAACTGGGAAAAAGACGTGAACAGACATTTTTCCAAAGAAGATATACAGATGGCCAGAAGGCACATGAAAAGATGTTCAACATCACTAATTATCAGGGAAATGTAAATCAAAACTACAATGAAATATCACCTCATGCCCTTCATAAGTCAGACGGAGAAAGTCAAATACCGTATGATTTCACTCATAAGTAGAAGACAAAAACAACAACAACAAACAAATACATAAGAGATTAGACTGGTGGTTACTAGAGGGGAAGTGGGGAGGGAGGAGGGCGAAAGGGGTGACTGGGTTCAGGTGTATGGTGATAGATGGTAATTAGTCTTTGGGTGGTGAACACGATGCAGTCTACAAAGAAATCAAAATATAACGATGTACACCTGAAATTTATATAATGTTATAAACCAATGTGACCTCAATAAAAAAAACATATTTAATAATTAAATTTTTGGGCCGCCCGGTGGCGCAGCAGTTTAGTCCGCGCTTGGCAGCCTGGGGTTCGCGAGTTCGGATCCTGGGCGCCCGCCGACGCACTGCTCGTCAGCCATGCCATGGTGGCATCCCACATAAAGTTGAGGAAGATGGGCACGATGTTAGCCCAGGGCCAGTCTTCCGCAGCAAAAAGAGGAAGATTGGTGACGGATGTTAGCTCAGGGCTGGTCTTCCTCACAAAAAAAAAAAAAAAAAAAAATTAAATTTTTAAATAATGTTAAAGCAACTAATATTAATGACAAATCTTTCCTCTGAGAACAAGTTATAATAAATTGTTAATTTTTATTGTCTGTAACATAAAAATACATATACGTAAGGTGACTTAAAATTTGTTATCCTAGGACCTTGAGGGTATTATGCTAAGCGAAATAAGTCAGACAGAGAAAGACAAATACCGTATGATTTCCTTCACATGTGGAAGATAAACACACAAACACACACATAGATACGGAGAACAGATTGATGGTTACCAGAGGGGAAGTGGGTGGGGGTAGGGCAAAAGGGGTAAAGGGGCACATACGTATGGTGACAGATGGAAACTAGACTTTTGGTGGTGAACAGGATACAGTCTATACAGAAGCTGAAATATAATGATGTACACCTGAAATGTACACAATGTTATAAACCAATGTGACCTCAATAAAATAAAAACTTGTTATCCTAAAATGCTACTGTTATGAAGTGAATTGTGTCCCCCCTAAAATTCATATTATCAAGTCCTAACCATCAATATGACTTTATGTGAAGACAGGACCTTTACAGAGATAATTAAGTTTAAATGAGGTCAGAAGGGTGGGGACCTAATCCAATTGAACTGTTGTCCTTATAAGACAAGGAAGAAACAACAGGAATGTGAGTACACAGAAAAAAAGGCAATATGAGGACAGCAAGAAGATGGTCATCTGTAAGCCAAGGAGAGAGGCCTTAGAGAAAATATCCCTGCTGGAACCTTGATATTGGACTTCCAGACTCCAGAACTGTGAAAAAACAAATTTCTGTTGTTTAAACCACCCAGTCTATGGTATTTTGTTATGAGAGCCCTAACACACTAACATAGCCTCAAACGGATAAATTGGCAAATCTGAGAAAAATTCTATTTTAAAAAAATTGACCATGAGTTATACCAGGCAAGAGAAAAAAATAATACTTAAGAAGTGCTATCTTAAGTGTTATTCATGAGAGCTCTATAATAATGCTTAATAATGACAAAATTAAAGTCCAGGTTTATAATCAGAATGTCTTTTGAAATATAGTTGTGTCACCCTTTAAGACATACCCTCTCAAATTTACAAAACAAGAGCAAAAGAGCAAATGCTTCTAGTAAACTTAATATTCCCGCAAACCTAAAATATATTTTACAATGATGAGATGTAAATTTCATGAAGAAAACAATAATGCAAAATAAGGTATACTTAGATTTAAACTGAAGAAGACCTTAACCTCAAAGCATCACTTCAACATATGCCAGAAACAAAGTAATTTAAAACCTGTAATTAAAATAACACAAGAAAAAAAGGACATATAAAAAATAAAAATTCAGTTTTATTAAAATATTTTACACACACCAAATAACACTATATATTTAAAAGAATTTAATTTTAATTTACCCCCTGCAAAGGGAGATCCCAAGGTTCTGAGCTTCTGAGTTTGGACAATGGTGACTGAACACGAACATCTTCTGGTTTTGCATTTAACATCTTTGTTATCTGAAACCAAAATGAGAAAATAATCAGTTTAATTGAAATATAAATAAGAGCTGAATCAGCTAACAGAACCATTATATTACCCTGCATTAATATGCTGCTATTAATTTTAAAGAGTTTTAAATTCAGTACTTAATTTATAGGCAGTTAAATATGATTTTATAAAAAACTTCTCATTCAGTATAAAAGTAGATAGATGAAGTATCACAACATCTTCCTAACTATTCTCTTACCTGCAGTCTCTTTCCCTTCTAATCTTTCCAACACTATCCCCAGAGTTCTCTAACACACAAATCTAACTAAGGCTACAGTACTTAAAATACAACAATAGCATCCATTATATAGGTAAAACACTTAACAACCTGGTCTCTTTCACACCACCCACACATCACAAACTCTATACCCCAACCACAGCGAGTTTGCTCAACCTTCTTCAAACATGTCATATATTTTATATCTCCAGACCTTTGTATGTACTGCTCCCTTCATCTAGAATGCCCTTCCCACTGCTTATCCCTTGTGAAATACCTCAGATTCCGCTTAAAATCATTCTCTTATCCACACAACCATCACTCCAACACCAAGGCATTCCCTTATCTGGGTATTAGTAGTTGGTTTATTTTATATTACATTTATATTACATTATATTATTTTATTTACATTTACATTATTTTACATTTACATTACATTATATTGTTATATTATATTACATTACATTTATATTACATTATTTATATTACACATATCACACTATAATTATTTGTCTATATGTCTGTTTTCTCTTCCACGTTGTGGAGGTTCTTAGAGAGAGTGCCCTGACTTAGTTACCTTTATATCTCCAAAGTGTATGGCTCACGATATGCTAAATAAACAAATGAATGGATGGATTGTAGCCACAAGTTTGAAATTATTTCTTTAGAACTTAAATATCTCAACTTTCACATTAAGAGAAAGTTATAAATGACCATTAAGCACCAAACTCAGCCTACAAAATGTAACATATAATAAGCACTGTATCAATTACAACCAGTAACAATCCACAAATGATTTTAATGAGAGTAAAGCATTAAGTCAGGAGGACAGAATAAATTTGAAGAAAGGGTATCTCAACTCTCTTATTTCACTAGCACCTCTGAGTTAATCCTCCTGGGCACTGGTAACTTCTCAATTATTTATACCTAATCTGTATAAAAAGGCAACCCTTTATAAGTCTTCATTTGCAAAAGATATTATCTCTAAATCAATCATTTCCTTCATATCCTTAATTAGGGAACAACAGTTGCTTCCTCAGGGGTAAGGCAAGAGCTTCGAGCTGTTCACACCCACAGATCCTTTGTGGGTGGGTTATTTAGCTTACATTGGATACTGTGGCATATAGTATTTTCCAAAGATGGCCACATCAATATTCCACACCCCACATGCTCTTCTTATAATGTGACATTGACAGTCCTCCAACATCAGGTGCAATCTATGTTCCTTCCTCTTGAATCTGTGCAGGCCTGTGACCTCCAACGCTAGATCATAAAAGGCAATAGAGTGATACTGCTTCAGCCTGGCTCTCACATGCTTGTGTGTTCTCCCTTCCTTCCTCTCGTTTTTTTCTCTCTCTGTCTCTCCATACATACGTCTTGGGAGCCCTGAGCCAATAGGTAAAAAATCTCTGATACCCTGAAGCTGCTATGCTGGAAAGGTCACATGGGAAGGCTAAAAAGAAATAGATATACACCAAGATATTTGAGTCTTCACAGCACAGGTATCAAGATAAGTGAGTGAGCCTTTAAGATGACTGCAGGCTCCAGCCTCCAAGCTAACTTAGGTAACTCCAAGTGGAACAAAGAAAAGCTATCTCCAATTGAATTCTGCCCAGACTGCAGATTCATGAGCAAAATAAATTTAAACCACTAAATTTGGGGGTAGTTTGTTACCCAGCCCTAGTAATAACCTAAAAAGATACCAAGTTCAAACTTACAGGAAAGCAAATGAGCTTTAGAAAACGTTAAGAGCTGGGTTCAGGTGTTGAGTATTTTGTAAAATGAGTTATCTTAAAGACTGTTGATGTCTTCTGTGGAAGATTTTATAGTCTTTTTTTCACAGTAATTAGTTTTTATCAATTTATCTATGAGTAGCTTATACTCAATGTCAATGAAATATTTACCCTATATATATTCACATATACTTCCATTAGGATGAACACGAAATATAATCTATCCTATTTTCAAAAAAGAGTGGCTCTCTACTTCCCGCAAGTACAGACACATGAAATCTGGATATTTATTAATATTCTAAACTAGCATCAAAAGCCTTGAAAATCGAAGTATATACAAATATTTATGAACAGGGATATAGAATATGTATTACTTACAATACAGAAACAATAATAAAAGAACAATTAGACAAAATTATGGTAAATCCAAAAAATGAGATACTATACAGCTATTAATTAACATGTTCCAGAAGAATAATTAATGATATAAGAAGTTATTTCCAATATAGTAAAAGAAAACTATATATAATGATCTCCGTTTTATAAGGGAAAAAAAATCCATGTATAGGAAAAAGTGGAAGGATATACACAAAAATGTTTAACAACGATTCTTTGAATGGTGAGATAAAAGGTGATTATTTTCATTTATTTTGTTTTCCTATAGCTTCCAAGTGTTTTGTTTTGTTAATAGGAATACCATGCAATCATTAAAGGGAAGGAAAAATAAACATTTAAAGCTCCAGAAAAACCTCTGCTGCAGCTTCCCAGTCAATAAATTAAATCTAAATCGCTCACTCTAATATTGTATATGAGTTGGCAAGCAGATTTCATGTACAACTAACCACTCTACCATCAATTTTTTCTACACTCACTTTATTCTTAACTATTAACTTACCAAAAATAATATAAGCCTTTTTGCAACAATCTGATCTATTCTTAGACAAATTTTAATTGTGGTCTCAGCTGTGTACAGTAGGCCCACCATATCCACAGACGCGAAACCCGCAGATCAGAGGGCCGACTATATTCGTTGCACTACACCATTTTATATAAAGGACTTGAGAATCCATGGACTTTGGTATCCATGGAGGGTCCCGGAACCAATCCTCTGCAGATACCAAGGGATAACTGTACAATCAACAAAGATTCTAAGCTGTTAATGATTCTGCAAAGCCTATATTATATTTCTATGACAAGAATCAGAATGGACTCCTAATACTTTCAATTATTTTCAACAGTCTCCTAATACTTTAAAGACTGAAATTTAATCTTCTAAAGCAAAAATGGATTCTAAATCCCCTCCCCTCCAAGTTATACTTAAATACATTGACAGAACACTAATAACTTCCCAAAAACAAAACTCAAGAACATTTATTTTATTTACTAATGGTCAAATGTAGTACTAAACAAGCCCTTCAGCCAATCAATTCATGTTGTTACTTTGAGGTTCATTCTATACCTAATTCATTATAGTATGCCCTCAAAAAGAGAACGCTGTCAAAAGCAGATAATCCAGGGAAAAAAAATACACTGGTTTCTATTGATAAGTTATACATTGCTAACATATGCTCTTTAAACTGTTCAAGCTGCAAGATGTCTGCCATATTCCTTTTCTTTCTGGTGAGGAAAATTGGCCCTGAGCTAACATCTGTGCCAATCTTCCTCTATTTTGTATTTGGGACACCTCCACAGCACGGTTTAATGAGCAGTGTGTAGGTCCGCACCTGGGATCCAAACCTGTGAACCCCAGGCCACCAAAGCAGAATGCACAAACTTACCCACTTCGCCACTGGGCTGTTCTGCCATGTTCTTAATACAGAACTCCAGAATCTCAATCACTTATTTCTTCAGATATTACACAGATATAAAGCTATTATTTAAGGAAAATTTGGGGTCTGCCCATAGGTATGGCTATGACTTACCAAAGAAAAATAAAAGTCTTGTTTTTCAATTTTCAAAATAGAATATCAACCTCCCCATGAATAAATCCAAAGACTATGGATCTCCCAATTAGCAGAATTCAAAGTACATAATCATACTCTTACTCCACATCTATCCAGAGAGATCAGCTTTGAATTAATCTACAGCCAGCTCCTACCTAAAGGTGAGGAATAATTTAGTAGATAATGATGTTCCAAAGATGTAGCTACAAGGATGATTACAGCACTCTTTATAATATTTTTTTAAATTGAAAACAACTCAAAAATATAATGATAGGATACTGGTTAAATTAATTGTGACATACTCATATAATGGAATATAATATAGTCATTAAAAATGTTTACCACTGCTTCCTGGTACTTATGCCTAGTATGGTGTCCAATACATGTTAAGGATCCAATAAATATCTACTGAGAAATGCTTTAAATTTTATTTCAGAAAACGATGCTCACATTATATAGTTAAGTAGAAAAAGCAAATAGTGGTTTTCTGGTTTTTAATATTTAAATATTTATTATAGATAAATACATAGATAGACAAACTAGAAGGATATACACCAAAGTATTAATTTTGGTTATGTCGGGGTGGTCTTTCTGTTTGCTCAATTGAATTTTCCAATTTCTCTACAGCAAACTAGTATTGCTTTAGAAATATTTTTTTAAATACTTTAAACTCAAAATGTATCAGTGTCTTGTCCCTATATCCATCAAAGGTCTAATCCTTTCAGTAATTTATTTCTCTAGCGGCCTTGAGAGAAAAAGCAATAATATAAACTCCTAACAAGAATTTTTTTTTTTTTTGCAAGGAAGACTAGCCCTGGGCTAACATCCATGCCCATCTTCCTCTACTTTTTATATGGGACGCTGCCACAGCATGGCTTGACAAGTGGTGCATCTGTCCACGTCCAGCATCCGAACCTGCGAAACTCCAGACTGCCACAGCAGAGAGAGAGTACTTAACCACTACGCCACTGGGCCGGCCCCTAACAAGAATTTAATATGCCAGTTTTCTAAGAAATTCCACATTTTTAAAAAGCAGTAGTACTTTATGTGTATATTACAGTTGAACAAAAAAGTAAATATATTGTAGATAATGAGAGACAGAAAAAAAAGTTAAAAATAAGAAAAAGGGAAGGCTAGAAAAAGACCTCTGGTGTCAGATTGGAATTGGAAGTATCAGTACTGAACTCATGGTTTTTTATAGATGTACAGATAAGTAAATAGAGAAATAAATACAGGTATGTGTGTATATGTATGGGTTAGCATACATAAACTTTTCTAGTCCTGTCTATTGAGAGAGCCTAGAAATAATGACAACCCAGCAGCAATGAGCACACCTAGCACCCAGACCTGGGTTTCTAAATATCATTCTTCAATAAAAAGAACCAGGGCTCCTTGGAAAGTATCTTGTAGTACCAGAAAGTAAGGAAGTGCTAAAAAAAAATAGGAGCATGTTAAAAGGGCACAGGAGCCAACCTGAAAGATCTCCCAATGCCAAAGCTGGAACACTTTGATCAACAAAACCAATAAAAATCATAGCAGACTGAAGGAGTGACGTCAGCATCATGGCAGAGTGAGATTCCCTCTTTGAATCTCTGCCCCCTACGACACAACGAAAACATCATTCACATTCCAACAGAGCTCAATCAAACACTACGAAGGACTTCTGAGAAACCCCTGCTGCCATACATCGGACAGTGGAGGTGCAGGAAGCCCAAAAGGACGGGAGGAGAGGTAAGAAGTTGTACTCCCCCTCCCCAATCGATCGGCAAAGACAGCGCGGTTCGCAGACAGAGGCGGGAGGGGCGGCCCACAGCGGGGAAAACTATCGCCATCCAGGTGTTCTCACAGACTGTCGCAAGATCCCCACTGGGAAGCGACGACGGACTGTTTAGGGGGTGTAGCAAACACCCTAAGAGAGCCAGAAAGGAAACCCCCAGGTCAAGCAGGAGAAAGAGAGGACCCCTCCCCCCACACACCAGGGGTTTCAGCATAATCCCTCCGGGGGCTGCAGCCGCCTCAGAGCAAACCGCTCGCGATCTCCATCCAGTGGCAGCAGGGGGAAACTGCAGGACCAACTTTATCATGAAGGGAAAAAATAAAGCCGTCCCCGTCAGATCCTTGCGACAATTTGTCAGGGCTACAGACCAAAAGGAAAATGACAAACACCCAGAAACCAACCCTGAAGGCACAGAATTTGATAACCTGAATGACAGAGAATTCAAAATAGCTATCATAAACAAACTCAACGAAATACAAGAGAACACACAGAAACAAATCAACGAATTCAGGGATTTTGTCACAAAAGAGATTGAAACCATAAAGAAAAACCAATCAGAATTATTGGAGGTGAAAAACAAAATCAACGAGATAGTGGAAAAAATGGAGTCTTTAAAGAGCAGAACTGACAATATGGAAGAACGAATTAGTACTATTGAGGATAGCTACGCAGAAATGCTCCAGATAGAGGAGGAGAGAGAGCTAAGACTAAAAAGAAATGAAGAAATTCTTCGAGAAATATCAGACTCAATGAGGAAAAGCAACATAAGGATAATAGGTATTCCAGAAGGAGAAGAAAGAGAAAAAGGAGCAGAGAGTTTGTTCAAAGAAATAATAGCTGAGAACTTCCCCAACCTAGGGAACGAGAGGGAAATAACAGTGAATGAAATCAATAGATCACCTAAATATATAAACAGGAATAAAAAATCATCTCGCCACATAGTAGCAAACTTGAAAAATACCCGTGACAAGGAAATAATATTGAAGGCAGCTAAACAAAAAAACAAAATAACCTACAAAGGAAACCCCATCAGGCTCTCAGCTGATTTCTCGACAGAAACTCTACAGGCTAGGAGAGACTGGAATGATATATTCAAAATCATGAAAGACAAAAACCTTCAGCCGAGAATACTTTATCCAGCAAAAATATCCTTCAAATACGAGGGAGAAATAATAACTCTCCCTGATAAACAAAAGCTAAGAGAGTTCGTCACCACAAGACCCCCACTACAAGAAATGCTCAAGAAGGCCCTTAGGCCTGAAAAAAAACAAATGAGAAAGGGGATATAAAGATTTCAGCAAGGAGAAAAGCAAGGAGACTAAACCAGAACAAACTACAGTTGGATAACATCAAAAATTAATTCAAGCTCATCACTGGAAACACACATTCATGACACAATCTGGAATAAAGAGATAACAAATAAGGAGGGGAAGAGGTAAGGGATTGAATCGACCCAGCTCAGGAAAAAGGAGGCATCTGAAAATGTACTTTCTTATCCAGGAGATCGCTTATATAAACGTCACGGTAACCACTAAACAAATAACCAGAAGAGAACCACACATGACAAATAAAGAGAAAACCAAGCGAATGAGCATGCAGAAATACCAAATTGAATTGCAGTCCGAAACACAAGGGACAAGAAACGAAGGAAATGCAAAAGAACCAGAAGATGAACAATAAAATAGCAAAATTAAACCCTCATATATCAATAATCACTCTAAATGTAAATGGATTGAATTCTCCAATCAAAAGACACAGAGTGCTGGGATGGATTAAAAACCAAGATCCAACGATCTGCTGCCTCCAGGAAACACATCTCAGCTCTAAAGACAAACACAGACTCAAAATAAAAGGATGGAAAACAATACTCCAAGCTAATGGCAAACAAAAGAAAGCAGGAGTAACCATACTTATATCAGACAAAGTAGACTTCAAGATAAAAAAGGTAATGAGAGACAAAGAAGGGCAATATATAATGATAAAAGGGATACTTCACCAAGAAGACATAACACTTATAAATATCTATGCACCTAACACAGGAGCACCAAAGTACATAAAACAACTGCTAAAAAACCTTAAAGGAGATATTAACAATAACACAATAATAGTAGGGGATCTTAACACCCCCCTTACATCAATGGATAGATCATCCAGACAAAAAGTCAATAAGGAAATAATGGACTTAAATGAAAAACTAGATGCAATGGACTTAATAGATATATACAGAGCACTCCACCCAAAAAAAGCAGAGTACACATTCTTCTCAAGTGCACATGGAACATTCTCAAGGATAGACCATATATTAGGAAACAAGGCAAACCTCTATAAATTTAAGAAGATTGAAATCATTACAAGCATCTTTTCTGATCATAATGCTGTGAAACTAGAAATCAACTGCAAGGAAAAAACTAGGAAAGGGACAAAGATGTGGAGACTAAACAACATGCTACTGAACAACCAATGGGTCATTGATGAAATTAAAGGAGAAATCAAAAGCTATCTGGAGACAAATGAAAAGGAAAATACACCATACCAACTCATATGGGATGCAGCAAAAGCAGTCCTGAGAGGGAAATTCATAGCAATACAAGCTCACCTTAACAAACAAGAAAAATCCCCAATAAATAACCTTAAATTGCACCTAACAGAATTGGAAAAAGAACAGACAAAGCCCCGAATCAGCAGAAGGAGGGAAATAATAAAAATCAGAGCAGAAATAAATGAAATTGAAACCAAAAAAACAGTAGAAAGGATCAATGAAACAAAGAGCTGGTTCTTTGAGAAGATAAATAAAATTGACAAACCCTTAGCCAGACTCACTAAGAAAAAAAGGGAGAAGACTCAAATAAATAAAATTAGAAATGAGAGAGGAGAAATTACAACAGACACCACACAAATACAAGAGATTATTAGGGAATACTATGAAAAACTTTACGCCAACAAATTGGACAACCTAAAGGAAATGGACAAATTCTTGGAAGCGTACAACCTCCCAAAACTGAATCAAGAAGAAATAGAGAATCTGAACAGACCAATCACAAGTAAAGAGATTGAAACAGTAATCAAAAACCTCCCAAAAAATAAAAGTCCAGGACCAGATGGCTTCCCTGGAGAATTTTATCAAAGGTTCAAAGAAGATTTAGCACCTATCCTTCTCAAACTATTCCAAAAATAGAGGAAGATGGAATACTTCCCAACACATTCTATGAGGCTGACATCATCCTGATACCAAAGCCAGACAAGGACAATACAAAGAAGGAAAACTACAGGCCAATATCACTGATGAACATAGACGCAAAAATCCTCAACAAAATATTGGCAAACCGAATACAGCAATACATCAAAAAGATCATACACCACGATCAAGTGGGATTTATACCAGGGACACAGGGATGGTTCAACATCTGCAAATCAATCAACGTGATACACCACATTAACAAAATGAAGAATAAAAACCACATGATCATCTCAATCGATGCAGAGAAGGCATTCGACAAGATCCAGCATCCATTTATGATAAAAACTCTCAACAAAATGGGTATAGAAGGAAAGTACCTCAACATAATAAGGGCCATATATGACAAACCTACAGCAAACATCCTACTCAACGGGGAAAAACTGAAAGCCATTCCTTTGAGGACAGGAACAAGACAAGGGTGCCCACTCTCACCGCTCTTATTCGACATAGTACTGGAAGTTCTGGCCAGAGCAATTAGGCAAGAAAAAGGAATAAAAAGACTCCAAATAGGCAATGAAGAAGTGAAACTCTCACTATTTGCAGACGACATGATCTTATACATAGAAAACCCAAAAAATTCCATCGGAAAACTACTAGAAACAATCAACAACTACAGTAAAGTGGCAGGGTATAAAATCAACTTACAAAAATCAATTGCATTTCTATACACTAACGATGAAACAACAGAAAGAGAACTCAAAAAGACAATCCCATTTACAACTGCAACAAAGAGAATAAAATATCTGGGAATAAATTTAACCAAGGAGGTCAAAGACCTATACAATGAAAACTATAAAACACTATTGAAAGAAATCGAGGAGGACATAAAGAAATGGAAAAATATCCCATGCACATGGATTGGAAGAATAAACATAGTTAAAATGTCCATTCTACCTAAAGCAATCTACCGATTCAATGCAATCCCAATCAGAATCCCAATGTCATTCTTCACGGTAATAGAACAAAAACTACTGAAATTCTATGGGGAAACAAAAGAGCCCGAATAGCTAAAGCAATTCTGAAAAAAAAAAGAACAAAGCTGGAGGCATCACAATCCCTGATTTCAAAATATACTATAAAGCTACAGTAATCAAAACAGCATGGTACTGGTACAAGAATAGACACACAGATCAATGGAACAGAATTGAAAGCCCAGAAATAAAACCACACACCTATGGACAGCTAATCTTCAACAAAGGAGCAAAGAACATACAATGGAGAGAGGGAAGTCTCTTCAATAAATGGTGCTCGGAAAATTGGACAGCAACATGCAAAAGAATGAAAGTAGACCATCTCCTATCGCCATATACAAAAATCAATTCAAAATGGATCAAAGACCTGAAAGTGAGACCTGAAACTATGAAACTCCTGGAAGAAAATATAGGCAGTACACTAATTGAGATTGGACATAAAGGGATCCTTTCAGATTCCATGTCTACCCAGACAAGGGAAACAAAAGAAAAATAAACAAGTGGGACCTCATCAGACTAAAGAGCTTCTACAAAGCAAATGAAACCAGGATCAAAATGAATAAACAACCCACCAGCTGGGAGAAAATAGTTGCAAATCGTTTGTCCGACAAGGGATTAATCTCAGTAATATATAAAGATCTCATACAACTGAGCAACAAAAAAACAAACAACCCGATCAAAAAATGCACAGAGGATATGAACAGACATTTTTCCAAGGAAGAGATACAGATGGCCAATAGTCACATGAAAAGATGTTCAACATCACTAATCATCAGGGAAATGCAAATCAAAACTACACTAAGATATCACCTTACACCGGTTAGAATGGCTATAATCACAAAGACAAATAACAACAAATGCTGGAGAGGTTGTGGAGAAATGGGGACCCTCATTCACTGCTGGTGGGAATGCAAACTGGTGTAGCCTCTATGGAAAACAGTATGGAGAGTCCTCAAAAAATTAAAAATAGAAATACCGTATGATCCAGCAATCCCACTCTTGGGCATCTACCCAATGGACACAAAATCAACCATCACAAGAGGCGTATGCACCCCTATGTTCATTGCAGCATTATTCACTATAGCCAAGAAGTGGAAGCAAGCCAAGTGTCCCTCGACTGATGACTGGTTAAAGAAGATGTGGTATATACATACAATGGAATACTACTCAGCCATAAGAAAAGACACAATTGTCCCATTTGCAACAACATGGAAGGACCTAGAGGGTATTATGTTAAGTGAAATAAGCCAGAGAGAGGACAGACACTGCATGAACTCACTCATATATGGAATATGAATGAACACACGGACAGAGAGAACTGATTGGTGGTTACCAAGGGGAAGGGGGATGGGGGGGCACAAGGGGTGAAGGGTTACATCCACAAGGTGACGGACAAACAAAAATGTACAACTAAAACCCCACAGTGTTATAAACTATTAAGACATCAATAAAAAAAATGGTAAAAAAAAAAATCATAGCAGATTATAACTCATAGAATAACATAAATATCTATGAGTCCATATTGATATATGTATATAATTGAATAAATAAATAAGTGGGGGAAGAGGACAGCTCTCTCTTATAGAAGAATTTCAATGAATAAATGTAGAGGGAATGAGGGAAATAGAAAACCACCAATAGAATATCATATATATAACTGTTACAGGCAAGATCCACCACTAGGTGCTAAAATAGTGGGTGAAAGTTTGAGAAGCAGCAGTATATTTGCATAGATTCAAAATATCTCTCCCAAAATATCTATTTATTACAAAGGAAAAGAGTAACTTTAAAACGGAGTGAGCAGGCAGGCACCATCTTAACAAGGTGATCAAGACTGACATCAGGAGCAACAAGATATATCATCATCATCATGTACCCCTGATAGGATACACTGAGAAGGGCACATCACTTCCATGGTATTCTTCCCAAAAAGCCATAACCTTAAGTTAATCAGAAGAGACCTGAGACAAACCCAAATTGAGGGATATTCAACAAAATACTGACTAGTACTCTTTAAAAGTGTCATGGTCATGAAAGAAAAAAGACTGAAGAACTGTCACAGATGGATAAAAATGAAGGAGACATTGTACATAAACAACAAATAAAATGTGGGATCCTAGATTAAATCCCGGAACAGAAAAATGACATGAATGGAAAAACTGAAGGAATTCGAATAATGTCTGTAAAGTATTGTACCTATGTTAATTTCTTAATTTTGGTCACTGTACTATGGTCATGTAAGATATTAACACTGGAAGAGGCTGAGTAAAGGGTAGATGGGAACTCTGCACTATTTCTGTAACATTTCTGTAAATCTAAAGTTATTTGAAAATAAAAAGTTTAAAAGATACTACAGTACATCTAAAAATAAGAAAATGAAATGTATTTACTCAATATTATGAATTTCTAATCATGGAATTTCAGATTAAGCTGCATGAAGCAATAGCCTAAAGCAAAGCATTTCACTTCACTGGAGGTACTAAACAGGAAAGAAGTAGTAGTCAGTACAGAGGTATTTAAAACTGGGTATGGTAGCAGCATAACATTTTTTTTACCTCCCTCATTTACCCCACTTAGGCTAAAGTCAGAATTTTAAATGAAGAAAGCATACTCTGAAAATCTGAAGGAAGCCAAGGCAGAAAAAAAGAGTACCTAAAGCTATGCTGTGTGTGGTCTTGATTCTAAAGATACTTCTGATTCCCTCTCATAGCCCTCCTTTACGATTTCTTCATCTTTGTTCTGCAAAATGTACCAAATTAAAGTTCTCTGTGCCAAATGAAAGTCTTCCGTGCATAACTTGGAATGCTTCAGAGAAAAGAGTCTAATAAATTATTATTATGTAAATCAGGGTACTACTGTATTTAAAACACAAAATTCTAGAGGGAAAAAGGATTATCTTTCTAAAAACAGATTAATTTTTTGAAACACTTCCTACTAGGTAGAAACTTCATTTTGCTTCCTTTGCTACTCTTGGCTTATACAAAAGAAATGAATGAAAAAAAAGAGGTTTAAAAGGACATATTCCAAACAGCAATTTTCCCCACATTACTTGTGTACAACCCTTTTCATCTACAGTGTTACAACGAGCGAACGTGAGGCTGAGGCACTCTAATACGTTCAGCCATCAAAGAAACGCCGGGTTATGTTTTACATAAAATCTAAAATGAGGCCTGGAAAGTATACTGCACATCTTACAGTGATTCAAACAAGACTGGTCCCAGAAAGGGTTTCCTAGTTAACCCTCAGTTAATCAGGATATACCAATTCCCCAAAAACACTGATTAAAGTTTTACAGTATTTTCTTTAAAATTTTATTAAAAAGACAAAAAGCAAAATACTTTCAATATTAATAACTCTAAAGATAATAAATAGGTTAAAAGCAAAACTAATACATACCTTATGTAATTCTGAAGATGAACACTTTTTCCTTTTTCCTTCTGTGACAATTTCTACAAAGACAGTAAATATTATCATTTAATATCTAAATGAGATAAACAACGTAATCAAATTCTTTCACAGCCATCTTTTGTTTTAAATTATCTTCTTGTTAGATTTAGAATTTACATGGACACACTTCACAGAACCTAAAGGACTAAATATAAAGGTCAAAAAATAATCAGAACAGTAGTAGATTCTCACAAAATGTCTCCATTAAATAATATATGTACGACGACAACAGAAAAAAGAGGGAAACTTGGCTCTAAGAACTAAATAAGAAATTCCCTGACAAAAGTCCTAGCATCCAGTGGGTGTTCAATAAATGTTGATTGAACCATATGACCAAATTCTTATGATTTGGGGGGTGGAGAGCACGAAGCTTCACTCTCCTCACCAACATTTAAAAAAAATTTTTTTTTTTACAGCTTCAGTGCATGGTTGCGCACTCTAGTTGTTAGTCCTCACCAACATTTTTGAGACTTGCTGTGGATTTTCCTTTTATGATTCTTTTATCCTATCAGCAAACATTTACTGAACATCTGTCCATCTGTCAGGTGCCTGGCAGTGTGCTAGGTAGGGGGCAGAGTGCAGTGAGCAAATTAAACACAAGCGAAGGCTTCCTGGAACTTACGATTTACTAGAGTATATCAGATTTCATAATAAAAACCAATGAGAGAGATGCACACATAGGTGGTCCCTTATTTATGACAAACATGCAACTGCAATTCAGTGGGAAAGGGATGATCTTTTCAATAAGTAATGCTGAAGCAATTTGATAACCAAATGGGAAAATAAATAAACCTTGATCTCTACCTCACACTATACACAAAAATTAATTTAAATGGATCATAGATTTAAATGTCAAAGACGAAAACAAAGCTTCTAGAATAAAAAGGAGGGGAATATCTTCATGACCTCGGAGTAGGCAAAGATTTCTCAGACAAGACACAGGTAGTACTAACCATAAAGGAACAGATTAATAAACTTGACTTCTTTAAAATTAAGAACTTCTGTTCTTCAAACCTCATCGTTAAGAGAGTGAGAAGACAAGCCATAGACTGCAAGAAGATGATTTATAATACATATATCTATGTATAGCATGGTGACTATAGTTAATAATACTTATAATACATATATCTGTCAAACAACTCATAACCGAAACATATAAAGAACTCCCACAAAGCAAAGGCAAGATAATCCAATCTTCAAAATGGGCAAAAGCCTTCAACAGGCATTTCATAAAAAAGAACGTCCAAATGGCCAATAAACATGAAAACATGCTCAATTTTATCATTATTTAAAATGACAATGGAATACCGTTACACAGCCCTTGGGATGGGTAAAATTAAAAAGACTGACAATACCAAGTATTGGTAAGAGACTTGAACTCTCGTATACTGCTGGTGGGAGTATAAATGAATACATCTACTTTGCCAGTATCTATTAAAGTTAGACACCTGCCTACTCAATGCCCAACAATTACATTTCTAGATATTTACCCAAGAGATGAGTGCTTGTGGCCACCAAAAGACATGTATAAGAATGTTCAAGTTATCTTTGTTCTTAATAGCCAAAAACTGGCAATAACCGAAACGTCCACCAGCAGGAGCATGGATAAACCTATTCATACAGAGGAAAACTGCATAGTATTAGAAAAGAATGAATTGCTGCTATGAATGACATGGATACACCTCACAGACATTACATTCAAAGGAAACCAGATGCAGAAGAACGTATGATTCTATTTATGGGGAATTCAAAAACAGATAAACCAAACCTATGATGATACTAGTAAGAATAGTGGGAGCACCTGGGAGGGGAAGGAATATTGACTGGGATGAGATACAAATAAGCCTACAGAGATCCTGGAAACTTTCTGTATCTTGATCTAGGTGATGGTTACAAAGGTATACATATACAAGTATTAAAAGTTATTAAACTATATACTAAAGGTACGTGTACTGTGCTGTATGTAATACCTCAACTTATAAATAAAAATTTCTAGGGCCTGGCCCCATGGCCAAGTGGTTAAAGTTCCGTGCACTCTGCTTCAGTGGCCCGGGTTCACAGCTTCAGAACCCAGCTGCAGACCTACTCCACTCTCAGCCATGCTGTGGCAGTGTCCCACGTACAAAAAAATAGAGGAAGATTGGCACAGATGTTAGCCCAGGGCTAATCTTCCTCAAGCAAAAAAAGAGGAGGCTGGCAGCGGATGTTAGCATGAATCTTCCTCGGTGAGTGAGCGAGCGAGTCAGTAAATAAATAAATACTTTAAAAATAACAATTCTAACAAATGGACTATAGCTTATCCAGAAATCTATATAGTGAAATAATTTCTCTATGTTCATAATACATAGCATTAATTTCATCATATGCATTTCCTAAAGCAAACACTAATGTAAAAATTATTTTAATCTCCATACTTAAGCTTTTGATAACTTTAAATAAATAACTTTCAATAAGGTAGCATTCCTTAGACTACCAAAAATAAATAATTTTATAAATAAACGGTAAGAAAGACTCTACCTTACATAAATTCATTTTTAATCAATTTTAAATTTAATAAAATGCATATTTTTAAAAGGGAATATCAGTTGCTTAAATTGTAATTTACAGATTAATATTCCCAAACTGACTAATTAAGTTAAATCTGCTTACATTCTGTTTTGTAATTTCCTTTAATTAATACTATTGTGACTTCCCAAAACTTTAGGAGTTTTTATAATTGAGTTGCTCCATCATAAACTAGGTTGGTTTTGGAGCATTTTAATAAACATACGATGTGCCTCTATCATGATTATCTGGTAGAGATAGCTTGGTGCTCAAGAGTACAAATTTTAAAGGCAGACAACCTAAATTTATATCTTGGCTTACTAGTCGTGACTTCTCTGAGACTCAGTTTCTCATCTCTAAAAAAGGGAGAATATCCAGTTTTTCAACTGTTAAGATTCAAGTGAGATAGTCTATATTAAAAGTATTTAGCACTATGTCTGGCATATAGTTAGTGAAAAATAAATGGTAACTATTATTACAATATTTTATATTAAAATATTCCTCTTTGAGACACCTCAGTATATTAGTATGAGCACATAGGAAAATCTAATATTCTCATTCTAAATATATGAGTCAAACAATGAAAAAGCATGATTTTTTCCAAGGGGCTTGTGAAATCATTCATTCACTTATTTATGCCATAAACATTTAAGATAATAGTAATGACCACTGCCAGGCACTATGCTAAGTACTTTACACAGATTATTTTATTTAATCCTCACAAAAGCCTTATGAGATCAGTAATGATATTATCTCTATCTTACAGATGAAGAATTTAGGATTGAAGAATCCAAACAACTTGCCCAAGGTCACCATGTTGATCCATCACTGGTCTGATTCCAGAGGTGGTATTCTTAACCAGTATACTGTAGGCATGCTGGATGCTACAGGGATATAAGACGAATGAGACAGTCCCTGTCACAGAGTTAATAGCATAATAGCAGAGATTAAATAATTCAGCAAGCTAGAATATATGATGGAATCTGAAAAACATCATGTAAGAGGCACAAAGACCCATGGAAGTTTAGAAATAGGTATAATTTTTTTTTTAAGTTTGAGCTAATTAGGAGATAGTTCTTGGAAAGGCACAATTGAACTGAGCTTTGAAATAAGTTTTAGATAATGAGTAAGTTTTAGATAGGCAGAAATGGGTAGAAGGACAGTTCAGTGCCAGGTGCAGCCAAGAGGTGAGTTATCAATACAGGTACATACAATGAAGCAGCCCTCATTAGCCAGCCTCCTAAATTATTTAAGACTCGTATTTAGGGTTATCCATATGGGAGGCAGGTTTGAAACAGCACCATTATGACAAAGTTCCAGTTTGGATCTTTGGAGCTACTCAATCCTATCCATAACCCATTCTCTGTGTTACCATGCCCCTCTAATCTACTTTCCAATTCTCAGCCTTCCATCTTCAGACCTGGGAATCACATTCACCAGCCTCGATGCCAATACGTACAGCTTATTACCTTGCTATTCTCTCATCTCTTACATAGTTCAACTCTACCCTTTCATCAACATTCTTCTTCATCTCTTTCCTAGCCCACTAAATTCCTTTCCAGAGTCAATATAATTTCCTTAAATTCTGAATCTTTCCCTCGAACATTTCCTCCACCTTAGTTTAACTGAATCCTAGCTTTTACTGACTACATGTTTTTTTTTAAGGCTCTCTCAAGAAGATTCTTACTTACAAAACCAGGAGTAGGAATTAACAAATCTCCTCCGCCCACCACCACTTCCAATTAATACTTTATCTTTGTTGCAATAATTCCTCTTTTAAAATTCCCATAAATTGGATATATTACCTCACCCATAGTTATGGATATACTAACCCAAGACCCTCTCCAACATTCCTATAATACTTAATTCAGAGTCTTCCTCTCTATCATTAAAACCTACCATCATTCTGAAGCTCTAGAACTTCCATAAATCAACTCACTTAATACAATGGACTCACCTTAATTTACTCTACGCCAACAAACTTCTACACATCCCCATTTCAGCAACATACATTCATGAATGGATTTATAGAACACTGTTACATTTCTCAAATTCTCAGTGTGAACCTCTCATTCTACAACATACTGTCCTTTGACCCTTCCATTCTCTCACTCAGATTGAACCCATTTTTTGCCCCCACATTTTGTCATACCTTTAACCCTAAGTAAAACTAAATTCTTTTTTTTTTTTTCCCCAAATTCTTGCTCCTGGACTGCTTAGCACTGCTAAAGAAAGTGACATAACCATAGTAACTACAACTACTACTACTACAAACTCACATTTGTTTTAACAGACTTTCAAAATTACTTAATAGTTCTTTTATTCATCCCTAATTGACCTCCTACTCTATTTTGAGCTTACAATACCACTTGAAGGTCTCTCTTTCTCAAAAGATGATCTTGCCTCCTATTTCACTTAAAAGCCATGATTGCAATATCCTTAGCTTGTCAAAATTTATCTGTATCTTTATTTATCTTCCCTCCTTTCTGCATGTCTCAAAGAACTGTCCTCTGATTCCCTCCTCCCCCATTTCTTCTGGGACCTTAACCCATCAATTATCTCCTACCTGATATCTTTCTCTCTCCACTGACCTTTTTCTCACTCTCTACCAACCTGATTTAAGTCTTTTACAGTCTTAAAAAAAAAAAAAAACTTCCTTTCTCAAGCTTGTTCCAGAAATCTCCCTTCTTTCACATCTCATTTTCCCTGATTCCTCCCCACCACTCATTTGTTTGGCCTCTTGAAATCTGGCTTTTGTGACCTGCTAATTGCCAAATCTCGCACCCTCATACTACTGTAACTCTGATTTTCATTGCCCTTCACTTTCCTCCCTTGCTTCATAAACCTATCCCATTCCTAATCTGCCTATATAACTGCTTACCAATGTCTATTCCTCTCTACTTTGAAATTAAATGTATGTAATTCAAGACTTTTCTGACTCGATACTCTTTCTGTGGGTAATTCCATTCTTCCACTGGCTTCAGCTAACATCTCTGCAAATAATGTAGTTTTATCACGATTAATTGTAGATTCTGGTTTTGAACTTCAATTATGGTTCATTACACTTAAAATGCAAAATATGCATCACCCGGGCCTACTGAAAAAAGAAAGCTGTATCAGCCTGGGACGCTAGACTCTCAAGCTGAAACAAGGAGGAGAGAAGAGTTTTAAAGTCAAGCAAGTTTGAGAAACACTGCAGGTTCAGTCCCTGTCTTGGAGAAGCACAACATACAGCAGCATAGCAAAGGCTCTGAAAAATCCTGCAAGAAATAAAATTTTCTTATAACTGCAGTTGTCACACTTATTTGTCCACAGTAAGGCTCACTAACATCCTGTGACAGTAACAGAGATTAAGATCATGTATTCTGTAAGCAGAAAGACCCAGATTTTGAATCCTGGCTCTGCTTCTTACTTGCTATTGCTAACAGTTGCTGACCTTTCCTAAATCCCAGTTTCCTCATCTGTAAATCAGCAACAATGATAATCATCTCATTAGGTTTTTGAAAGAATTAATGTTTGTAAAATTCTTAGCATACTGCTTAGTACCTAACTACCAAAAAAATATGGATCCTTAACTGCAAATGACAGTGAACACAGATCTCTGAAGATGGTGCTGAAGCAACCAGCTAAAAACCTGAAATTTACTTGAACTTTCCTGTTTTAATTCAAAAATTCATTTGAAAATTATGATCTATGACTCTAATATATGTTATACGCCTGCTGTTGTTGGTAAATGTTTCTAATGGTCATTCTCCCTTGAATGACCCATGCATTTAAATGTTATTTCATTCAACTGTTAGTGGACCTGTCTCAGGTGCCAGTAATTTTATCTGTGTCTCCATCTAATTTTCTGCTTTTGATATGTTGTGAACTTACAAATACGATATTCATGCTTACTAGGCTTACAAATAATCTAGAAATATAGATTCAATATTCTCTAAAGAAAGACTTGAGAACCTTCTCATGAGTGAACTTTAGGGTACAGACTTTGTGATTTCTCCCCTCACTGCTCAGAGGCATTTTGTACTTAATTTCTGATTCATGGCCACATTCCAAAAAAGTAGGATAATCAGAGTTTTTCTGGTTCTTCTACTTATGGAATTTTTCTTTTAATTTTAAAATATTTATTAATTCATTTAAAAACAATAAATATTGCATGTTAACTAACAAATATTTTTGTGAAAAATAACTATATTTTCAAAAAAAATACAGAGAATAATGGTATTATTTTACCTATCTGCAAACCTCTTTAATGTCTGGCTTAATAAAAGATATTTCCCCTATCTGCTTCTGTATTCAGTTTGTTGTGATACATATCACGTAGCCTCTGGAAAACTCTATTGTATACATGTGGGAGAACAAGAAGAAAAGGCAAATGTCTTAAAATTATGAAAATAGCTTTGACCTCACAGACACAAACGGGTCTCAGGGAACCCAGATGTCCCCAGGCACTTGAGAACTAGTGCCTAAAGGAGACACAGCCATGCAGGAAGCCATCCCACTCCTACAGTTATCAGTTACATGAATCCATAAATACTTGTTTTGTGTTTAGCTTAAACCAGCTGGATTTGGGTTTCTGCTACTTGCAAATAAAAGAGTTCTGAGCAGTATACTATGTAACCCTCCACAGTTCCTCCTTGTTTACAAGAAAGTTTAGGGAAACCTAGTGCAGTCTCACAGAGGAAACTTTGAAACTTCATGTCTTGTTTTTCTACTGCTAACCACTTTCCTTCTACCTCTAACTTAGAATTCTTCCTGGTTTATTAATCAAATTTCTTCTTTGGGTACTTATAAAATTCTGATGACCATAAATGTCACTTCCAGTCATTTGAGTTCCAGTTGTTCCTAATGCAACAGCAATTGCATGCACATAAATGTCACACAGAATCCAAAATCCCTTCAAACCGCAACTTTTGGTTGTTTTATTTCTGAGAATTTATGTGCGAAAATTAAATACACACTATTAAAAAAATCATTCTTAAAAATTAATGTTCAGGGCCAGCCCCGTGGCGCAGCGGTTAAGTTCGCACACTCCATTTCAGCAGCCCAGGGTTCGCAGGTTCAGATCCCGAGCTCAGACCTACACACTGCTTATCAAGCCATGCTGTGGCAGGCATCCCACGTATAAAGTAGAGGAAGATGGGCACGGATGTTAGCCCAGGGCCAATCTTCCTCAGCAAAAGGAGGAGGATTGGCAACAGATGTTAACTCGGGGCTGGTCTTCCTCACCAAAAAAAAAAAAATTAATGTTCATTTCTTAATACCAGATGAATACTGAGAACAGTTGGGTAATACCAGATTTGAGACTGGTTTTTATTATACATTAACAATTACTTTTCAGAAAGGACAGCTCCAAAAGGGATGGCATCAGAAAAAAAAAAATCCTCTTGAGAGAGATAACAGAAATATCAATTTTTAAGATTTTTTTAAGAATTAAGTTTTATTTACTTCCACACAACCAGTTGCATCAAACTAACTGTAATAAATAAATAAATCTAAGTGTAACCAGGTAAAGGGATGGGATCTGTTGAAGAACAAGGCTAATATCTTGCCCTTCCCTCGCTCCAAAAAAATGTATTAAACCAAGATGAAATGCGTTTACTAAGGAAAAGCTGTGCATCTTAAACTGAGGTATGACCACCCCTAAAGTTCTGTGTTAGGAAGCACACAAATGACACCAGATAAACATTGTGCATTTTCCTAATCTGTCAATTTTACTTGAAGGTTTTAGGGGAGAAAATAAGTATATGAAAACAAACACTGATCTACTGGGGGCATATACATGCATACGTGTAGATATATATATGTGTGTATATAGAGAGAGAACATACATATACTTTCAAAGGCAAAGAATATCTCTAGAACACACACACACACACACACAAATAATAACATTGGTTGCTTATAAAAAGGAATTTCAGGTTTTCAACTGCTTCGGGCAACGTCCCAGAGATCCGTGTTCACTCTCCTTTACGGATAAGGCCGACAACACTTTGAGATGCACTGCCCCAGGACACTCCTAAATAAATTTGGAATTAAGACTGTCTCTGCAAAAATAAAGGGTACAGTCAGAAATGAGAAAATGAAACGAAATAACTGATTCACCGGGCATTAGTCTGCGTAGTAGACTGTGAGCTTATCAAAGAGAGTCCCGTCCTCTCCTCTGGTGCGTCCGCAGGACTTAACGCAAGAACTGGAGTACACTTCATCGGTAAGAGCTTGAACAAAACTTGACTGGGAGGAGCTCTGCCTCATGTCTTGGGTGTTTCCAAGACGTAGTACCCGAAACTGAAGATGGTCATTTAAACCGTAAAGCAACGTCTAAAACAAAATATGCTGAGAATAAAAACACGAGGAAAGCACGGCTTCAAATCCTTTGTTCGACTTTCCACTCACTTTCGGCAGCAGCAGGAGGGGCTGGAAAAGAAGAGGTTACTAAGGGCCCGCTCGGAAGAAGGGGCCGGGCGGCAGCATCCCCGAGGAGCCGTGTCATTGAGCCAGCCCCGCCTTCCCTCCTCGGCAGCCGCCTCCAGCCGCCCGGAGAGAATCAAAGGACCCGAGGAGCGCGGGGTGGGCGCCGGGAGCTGGGAGAGGCACGGGCACACCGGGGAGACGGGGAAGGCGTGGCAGGGGAGCGCAAGCCGAGCGGGGCATCCCCGGGCCGAGGAGCCTCCGGCAGGCGATCGCGGGAGGAGGGAGGGATGGAGGGCTGCAGGGCGCAGGGCGCCGAGGCTCCGGTGACAGCTCGGACCCGCTCCGCCTCGCAGGGGCGGGGGCGACCGGAGCCCTCCATTGTGCGCGCCCTCCGCCCTCCCCGCCGAGCCCCGCCGCCCCGGCCCGCGCCCGCCGCCGGCCTCCCGTCCGCCCGAGGCGGGCGGCAATACGGTCAGCCCCGCTCCGACCCTTCCTCACCGGGTGAAGATCGCCGGCGCCCGGCCTTCCCCTTGTCCATCTTCTCCTCCTCCTGCTGGAGTCCCAGCCGCCGCCGCTGTCACCTCCGAGACCCCTCAGGCTGGGGGCGGGAGGGGGAGGGGAGAGAAAGGAGCCAGGAAAGTGCGAACCGCGCTTGCGCAAGAGCGTCGCCGGCCCTCCGACCGGAAGTCGGCGCCCCTCCCACCTCCACCCGGAAATCACTTCCTGGGACTAGTGTTCTCTGCCTGCCGAGCCCGTGCAGTGGGCTCCTGTCGCTCTCCGTGGCGCCGTGAGGCCGTGAGTCTGGGTGCGAGGTTTTGCCCGAGATCGTCAAAGACTGTGGGCTTTGAAGGCCCGCTTGACTAAAAATGAAAGAGTGGAAACTTCAGGAATCCCTCCAGTTCACTAGGTCCCTCGAGGTGGCCCCAGGAATAGAATAAAAGGTGACTCCTGTTGCAGTAGTGTTTTACTCCCGGTCTCTCCTATATATTGATCCTCGAGGAGCTTCCTCAGACTAAGAAACAAAAAGATTTTCAGACGGCAAAATCACCTGGTAGCCTAGCTATTGATTTAGCAGTTGGAGTGGAATAAATTAGGTCAGCTGAGGAAAAAATGTCATAGTAATAGGATCTCTTTTTAAAATTCAAACGACATTTTTAAAGGACCGGAAAAAAAAAAAAGATAAGCTGGACCTCAATTTTGTAAGACATGAAATGCTGAGATGATGATAGGAAGTGGGTGGCTGTAAACGGAATTCGTTCAACTAACTTCTATTACAGTGCTTGAGGGGTCAGCCCTGTCGTCTAGTACTGATTATTTTTTAGTCCTTTCAAAGGGCCCATCAGTCTCGAAAAATTGTTCTATTTTATTAGCCGTAATAGAGGTATTTGAATAATTTTTTTAAATTTGTAAGCTTTAATCACAATAAGTTGAACAAAATTCAGCAGAGCGCTCTTGTCAAGGCAAAATGATAATTGCAATGGTCCAAGCTGGAAGGGAACCTGGAGATGCTTGATTCTCACATCCATCCGCTCCCCTCCCCACATCTTACCAGGGCCAAAAAGGGACTTGCCTACCTCACCCCTAGGGCACAGTCTCGTGCTTCTTGAGTCGTGCGTCTTAATTACTACTGTGAGGCGGGTGCTGAGGTAGGGGTAAGCCTCCAGGTGGGAGCCCCTATTGGGCTGGGGGAGTGGCTCAGAGGGCGGAATTGGCTGAAAAGCAGCAATACTTCAGGGCTTGCTGAGATTGAAAAGCACTGCAAGGGTTTTATTTAGAGGCCCTAGTTTATTTCTGTTTAAGAAAGAGAAACATTGCTTACTGAAAAATATCTGAATTTTAAGTTTCCTCATAAATCAACTTTTTTTTAACTAACTCAAGAATCAAAACGGCTTAATTCATCAGCCAATATTATAGGAAACAAATTAACTGCAAAAGATGGAAGTAGAGCTGAGAGATGGGAACATGAAAAAGGAAAGTGTAAGTAGGCCTAAGATTCTGCCCAAACTGGCAGCTTCATCAAAGTAAATTGTTTTAAAATTTAGCAGTAAGAAGTTAATTTATGAGTAATGTATTGTAAGAAGTTAATCAAATTATTCAGCTTCCAAATAGATCATTTAAACTTGTCATTGAACCAAATAAAGCATTTCTGCTAATAAAGACTTAGTGAGCCAGTTTGTTTCTTTGAACTGGAGCTTATTTTGAATAACGTATTTGAAGACAAACGACCTTTAAGGTTAAGAATTTCAAATTTGCTTTTTTAATCAGTATTTTTATTGTTTTAGCTTATACAATCTCTACTGCATAGTTAACTGTATTGCAAACAACTAAAGGACTAAAAAGTTCGGTTTCTACTTTTGAGGGAGTCATTTGACAACCTCGCTTTGCCTTTTATGAAAGACTAAATGATCTTTTTTTTTATAGTGTTTTATGATGTTCAGGTGAAAGCTTCCTTTTTTAAAAATAAGAAAGACAAAAAAAGTGAATGACTTTCTTAGTATGTTTGGGAATAATGTCATTTCTTTTATGTACCTTTAGCTCACAGTGTATAGAGCCTTTTCAATTAAAATGATTTAAGATTAGAAATTCGTCAACCCAGTATTTTATAAGACGAGGAGAGCATGGGCTGGTTTGATTTCAATGAGTATGATTCTTTATTAAGTATTAAAAGTTTGTATAAAGTGTTTAAATTAGGTGTTCATTGTATTTTGTTTTAAGCATCAGGTATGGTCTTCATAGTTTTGAGACATAGTGTGAAATTGATCAATCCTTTATTTTACCCCTTAACTAACAATTTCTTTGAAGAGAGCTTAATGAAGTCTACAAAAGGCCCTTTCTCATCACAAGTGAATTAACTTTAAGTACAATATGAATGTAAATAGGTTTGGATGGGCACTGGGGACATCTTGATTTCCTAAAATGTTTTAAAAACTAAAATGAACAATCTGGGATTCCTTATCATGGGCTCCAGGAAAGCCTAGATTTTGCAAAAATATTTGAAGCACTGTGTCATGTTGCTATTCACGTCATTTTCATTAGTAGTTGAGTCTTATCTTTAAAATACTGAGAATTCTTATGTGAAGGTCCACGTATAAAGTAACACATGATTCATAAAAAGACACATATAGGTTGTTTGATTTCAAAGATACCTTCCTTTTTAAGACAATCAGCAATTGTGAGTGCTCTGTAATAAAATAGCCTGTTCCCAGAAGTTATGAAAACCTGCATTAACTTGAGGTATTTAAGCAGCAGGTGGGTAATCTTTTGTCCAAGAAGCTATAGAAGGAATCTATGCCCAAAACTTTAACTTAAGATCTCTAAACTGTCATTTGGCCCTGGGACTGAACCCAAGGTATCCTGTACATATACCACTAACCTCTTCTCAGTGTTCTATCTTAACATGTTGTGTTTACTTAGCATTTCCATGCCTTAATACATTTGGTTGATTTTAATAGAAAAGTTCCTTTTTATGTTACTATTTAGTAAAATTGAGGCTTTAGGTAGTCTCATCTTCTTTATCTTTTAACTTTTAGTACCCACTTACCTCTGAATAATCCAGATCGAGACGCATAGGATCTAAAATTGGACAAAGTCACCAAATCCAAAATCTAGCTGTCAGAATTACTTGGGAGTATCTTTTTTAAATTACCTATTTCCAGGTCCCACCTTAGACCTTTTGAATCAGAATCTCCTAGAAGTGGGACCTAATAATCTGTATGTTTAAGAAGTTTCCCAGGAAGACATATCAAGTTTTTTAAAAAGCATAATACTAAACTATAGTCCTTGAGGCTGCAGATTTAGGAGATAAAACCATAAAGAAATACAAAGCAATGATTTCTATAAAAGTCCAGACAGTGGTTACTTTTGGAGGGAGGGATGGGGTACTTGAAGAGACTTTAGGGGTGACTGGCAAAGCCAGCCTGGGGTGGTTACAAGGATGTTTCTCTTTATAATAGTTTACTAAGCTATTTTGTTTTAAACTTTCCTAGGAGATTCTGTTGCATACTCAAATTTGGAAAACCCAAGATTTGGTGACATCTGACTTTTTTTCTTTTTGTCTCTAATATCGTATTTTCTATATGTCTTTGCCTCGAGTGGATTAAATTCAGCTTCTTTAGTCTTCCCTAGGGAGATGTAGGCAGAGGGGAGGGATACTATTTAGTTTGCTCTTTTTTGAAACTTCTACGTATATAATTTCATAAGCTTTATCACTTTCTACTATTTTTTATAATTTACTAAGTGGAATTGTATACAGGCATAATTATTTTTCAAAAAAAACCCCTCATAAATGCATTCTGTATTGGGAAAATAATGATAGTACTGCTTGTGTACCAAAACAGTAATTCTTTTCTTAAAATGTTTTTGGGGGCGGGGTGGTGGTTGGTTTGTTTTTCTAAATAAATAAATAACAACACATTCATTGAAAAAAAAGTTTCTTTAGACATTTTTAAATTTTCTGAGTGAAGCATCTTTCATTCTGTGCTTCTTTACTTTTTGTGTGTGTGTGTGTGAGGAAGATTAGCCCTCAGCTAACGTCTGTTGCCAATCCTCCTCTTTTTGCTGTGGAAGATTGGCCCTAGGCTAGCATCCATGCCCATCTTCCTCTACTTGATATATGGGATGCTGCTACAGCATAGCTTGATAAACAGTGCATAGGTCTGTGCCTGGGATCTGAACCTGCAAACCCCGGGCCGGCAAAGTGGAGCACGCAAACTTAACCACTATGCCACCGGGCTGGCCCTCGTTCTTTGCTTCTTAATGGCATAGGATATACAAAAGGACCTCTTTCTTAAATATACCAAAGGACTGTAATAGGATTTTACTGTGTAACCAGGGGTTAGACCCTAACTTCTCAGGTTGTAAAATTATATTTTCATGAAAGCTTACTAATCACTCATGAAGAATGTAACATATTGTTAAAAATAACCGCTTTATGATCCTAGAGAGGAAAGGAATTCCTTAAAATCCAAATAAGTTAATTAAAATTATTTGCATCTGTGATTCTATTGCCCCAGCCACTGTCATCAAATTCATAGAGATAGAAACTGGAATGGTTTGCCAGGGGCTCGGGGGAAGGGAAAATGAGGAATTGTTGCTTAATGGGTGCAAAGCTACAGTTTTGCAAGATGAAAAATGTTCTATGGATGAATGGCAGTAATGATTGCACAACAGCGTGAATGTATTTAATACCACTGAACTGCACCCCTAAAAATGGTTAAAATGGTGTTAGTATTTTTACCACAATTTTTTTAAAATAATAATAGCCACACGTAGAGCAAAACATAACAACTGTGTCACCACCTAATCCAGGCTACTAGAAGAACCTAATTTGAAATTCTCATTAATGATTATATACTATTCTCCTTTTTTAAAATTTCATTCAATGTAAAATGACTAGACTACTTGATACAGGAAACTAAGTGTCTAACAAATACCCTCACTAAATTTTTGGTGGATGAATGAAATAAACAGTCAAATAGGATGCATTTTTAAGATCAGTGGTAAAAATGAATCTTCTCTCAGCCCCTCGAGCTGCCTGAGTTACTTTGGGCATGTCACTTTACCTTTGAAAGCCTCACTTCTCTATGAAATAAACATATTAGCTAAGAATATCAATAATGTCCCCTGGAGCTCTGACACTCTTGTTCTTGAAGCTAAGCTATCTTATTCCAACCCATTCTGTAGAAAACTAAGCATATAAAACAGTTTAATTCTCACCCTCTTTATTTTAATGGACCATCTTGATTTGCAAAAGAGAAAACATATAGATGCATAGGATATGCTCTAAGAATAATTCATAAATCAACCTTTATTAACTTTAGAATTATAGAAGAAACCTCTATAATGTTTCAAAAGCTTTGTGTGCATCTTTCTCCTGAGTATACAGCTAGAGGAATTTTACTCTTTACTTCCTTATTCCCTTAGCAAAAATTGTAAAATTCTAACAACAATATTTAAGTGCCTACTGTTCACGAGGCACTATTCCAAGAACTAGAGATACAGTAGTGAATAAAACAAAGTCCTTGTCCTTGCTCTCATGGAACTTACATTCTAACGGGGGAAACAGACAATAAGCAAGTATATGTCAGTTGGTAATAAGAACTAAAAAGAAAAGAAAGAGAGGCTTTTATTCCGAGTGAGAGGGGACACCATTGAGAATTTTGAACAGGGGTGTGAGATCCAATTTAGATGTTTTGAAAAGATCATTCTAGCTGTGTAATGGAGGGAGGCAAAGAAAGGTGTACTGAGGATCTGGTAGAAAAAGTAACATCTGTTGAGTATTTTGCAGACAAAGTTTCGGGAAGAGCCTAACCACAGAAGGTTCCCATAAACACATTAGCTGAAGCCCGTTCTAGCTGCCTCAAACTGCTCTAAAATGAACTGTTCCCGTTATAATCTCATGAATATTTTAAATTCTCCTCTGGGAGGGACCAAGCCGCCATTTTCAGCTCATGCAATGTATGTAATAGTATGTATGCATGCCACACATGTGCCATGGGAGAACATAGTATGCAAATGAACCATGGTCTTCCGCTATTGGCAGTGTAAGTCCCTACTGGCATTATGTTCGGAGAGACACTGCTTTGGGAGATATCCTCAGTGTTCTCCATTGCCTGTGCAAGTAATAAACTTTTCTTCACCTACTTCTGCCTTGGTAGTGCTTTTCGGCTCTGCACTCACCAAAAGACAAACCCATTGAATTCAGTTACAGCTGTTATGTGGAAAACAGACTGCAGGGAGATAAGAGCTTATGCAAAGAGATTGGATAGGAGACTTAATAATGAAGAGGAGATTAGGGTGCTACAGGTGGAGGGATGATAAGTGATTATATTACAGGTGTATTTCAAGTAGCAGAGCCTAGAGATTTGCTGATTGATTGAATGTGCAGTGTGAAAGAGGGAAGTTTGCTGCATGAGCAACTGAAAGACTGGAGTTGCCACTTACTAAGACAGGAAAGACTAGGGGGAGAGTAGGTTGAAGAGGGTGTTTTGGCCATGTTAAGTTTGATCTGGCTATGTGACATCAAAGTAAATATATCAAGTAGACAGTTGGATATGAATTCAGGGGAGAGTTATAGGTTGGAGTATATTAGACAAGCAAAATGTACTACAATAAATTCTAAGGAACTGTCTACCTTTTCATTCTACAAGATACTCATCACTTTGCTCCTGTTCACCCCCACCTGTTCTTTCTATAACTGTGTGCTGTTTTGGTTTCCCAGTTTGCACATTCCCATGCTTTTGCCAGAGAATTGTCTCTCAAAATAGGTACACAACCTCTTAACAAAGGTGAAAAAGAGTAATTGAATGCTGTATACTGTGTGCTATTAGAAAATACTGATTTTATTTATTTTACTCTCTGATTGAAAGAAAAATTAAATAGTTAACTAACAAGGTTCTTTGTTTAGTTCATTGAGTTTTAAATAGTCTGTATTTTTCTCTTTAGCACAGAAAAAGGCAATTTGCAGTGCAGCACCTGAATAAACAAAGTATTTTTAGATCTGAGACATTACTGTTTTTCTGTGCAAACCTCCTCATCCATGCCAAATTATAAAATAGACCTTCCTTTTTGGAGAGCAATTTGGCTATATCTGGGTAAATGGAAGATACTGATATGACCTTTGTTTAACTGTTTCATTGACTTCCCACTTCTAGTGGGCAAAGAAAGGGGGACCAAGGGAAACTTTTGATATGTACACAAAAATTAGCTATAAGAATGTTCATTGCAGCTTTGTTTATAATCTGGAAAATCAGAGCAACCTAAATGTTCTTCAACAGGAAAATGGTTAAACAAACTATGGCATATTCAATCAATGGAACAGTATAAACAGATAAAATGAATAACCTACAACTACATTTACTGATGTGGATAAAAATCACAATGTTGAGTGAATAAGGAAGGCTGGACAAGAGATATAATTTTTTTTTTCACATTTCTCAAAACAGGAGATCATCCTATCTGATTTCACAGAAACTTGCATGTGTGAGACACTCTGTAGGACAGCTTTTACCTAGGTTAGTTAATTTAATTCTCACAACAACCTTGTGAAGTAAATTATGTTATCCCTATTTTACATTTATTCATTCAAAAAGTGTTTATATGATATGTGCCGACACTGTTGTAAGTACTGAAGACATAGCAGTTCATGAAACAAAGTTCCTGTTCTCAGAGAGCTTTCACTCTAGTGAGGAGAAACAGATAATAAAAAAATATGCAACCAATTATGTTGCAGGTGGTAATGTAGGCTATGAAGAAAATGAAAGCAGAGTAGCAGGATAGAGAGTAATAAGGACTGCTATTTTAGATAGCATAAATAAACAAGAACTCACAAGTTGCAGCAACTGAAACTCATGGAGGATAAGAAACCTGCTGAGAGTCACTCAGCTTGGAAGTTTGGAGCTGGGATTTAAACCCAGATCAATCGAATTCCGAAGTCTCCTCCTTTAAAGGATGGTTAGGTCTCTCAGTCATTCACGCTCTGGAAAAAGACGTTAATTACATAATGGCACCTGAGATCAGCAATACTAGAAGGAAAGAAGTTCTTAATAGAAGAGGAAGGAAGAGAGAGCAGTCTAGATGGGTGGGGGCTTTGGACAACCCAACACCTTCATAAAGTACCACTTGGGTGTGGGAATCTGAGAATAAGATTCAGAAAGTGAGAAAACAGTTAAGAGATCAAAGCAAACAAGCACCATTTAAATTTTGCCTTAAGCCTTGATAGCAGCCTAAGTGGCACCGAAAATCATCTGGAGTGCTGTTTATTGGAAGTGGGTTGTGATTGCCATCGTCAGTGCTAAGAAATGAAGGAGAGAGAGTATTAACGTATGCATGAAGAACATGAATTTGAGAGTCAGTCTCCGTACCCAATCATTTATTTAATAGTTATTTGGCTTTAGGGCAAGCCCCTTAACCTTTCAAAGCCCTTTCTCTCCCGCTTAGGCTCTGTCCACAATAACTGTCTAAATTAACCTCTCAGTCACCCACTTTTTTTCTTCTCAGATATCAGAATAACTGTCTATTATATTATTACATAAGGTGATCCAAATCTACACTGTCTGGTTCTCATTTCTCGCCTGCTGCCATCTCCTGCCATTTATTTAAAAGCAAAACTTATTAAATGCCTACTGTGGAAATAAACAAAGACCAACCAAGTGAGAAAAGCAAAGGCTATTTATTCAGTGCATGCTATAGCAAGGAAGTCAGCCACCATCACTTGCATGTTGGCAGAGACTCAAAGGCGGGCAAGGAGTGGGAAAGCTTATAGTGGAAAAGGGAAGGCTGCTGGTATGTCCTGATTGGAGGCTGTTGGCATGGGGAAGCTGTAGGCGTGCTAACTAGAAGAGGGACATTCTATGTCATTGGTTAGGGGAGCATATTTGGCTTTCTGTGGTGGGTCCTAAGTTGGAAGCAGGGATAAAAATTAGGCAAGCTGTTAGGTATTAACCAAATCTTGGGGCCAATTGTGACAGAAGTTAAATTGTTTAGCTTCCCAGATTGTCTCTAGAGGTGGCAGTCTGACTTCCTGCAAGTCTGACTTAAAGCAGCCTGGCTTCCTGGGCTGGTTATTGTAGATAGGAGGTTGGCTTCCTGGGCAAGTTGCTGCAAGTTGTGGGTCAAAGTTCCATTTTTATATATGGTCTGGCCATTGTCCCTTAGCATATTCAATCTCTCACTACTTTTCACCATTCACAATGATTCTGAGTTAAAGTCTTTACCATAGGCCAAAAGGTTAATGTCTTCATGAAGTGCTTAATTTAGTGTGATTTCCCACAGAAAGAATTTAGCAAACTGAAAATTTTATTTTATTTTTTCTGGTGCTGATATATTATTGCTTTTTACTTTCAGTGGTTACCAGTGACTCAGGAGCTGAGCTTCCAAAAATTTATTGAACAATTTGACTTACTGGAAGAACTTAAATATGACTTCAATGAAAACGCTGAATTGAGACATACTGAGACAAAAAGGGCTTTTGTCTTTAACTATTATAAAAATGTCCTTGAGAAGAATAGCAAGCGCTACCAGGCCCTTGGCCGTTTGCTTGAACAATACATTTATGAGCTCTTGGAGAAAGTGTGCAAATTACAAAAAGTATATATCCCACAAGAGGTTGATAAGGAACCAAGAAGCTTCTTTTTCATGAGTGAGACAGCATTAACAAATCATCATTCTGTTCTTCTTGTCCTTCTTCAAGACCAGGGGGTCTTTCGAGCTGGTCAATGGAGTCAGCAGGCAATAATACATCATGGTCTGCAACATGGAAGTCAGATACCATGTATTCAAATGGCATTGCAGGCACATTATAATGTAATTGTGCTAAACCCCAATGACAATTTTGTGGACCTAAATATGGGGAAAGAGTGGAAAGGGCTTTTGACACAAAACACTGAATCTTCTTCCCTAAAAATGGTTCAGGCTGAGAGCTTTTTGCCTCTCCAGCAGCCTCTGCAATACATTCCAAAAAGATGCAGCACCACTCCTGAAGAACACATGACTTACATTTGGGATTGCTTCATTTCAAAAACTGAAGGCAGTGATGTTGCCTTCATTGTGCATGGTTATGGAGGCTTGGTTTTTATGGACTTGCTTTTTCATAGAAAGTGGGAAGTGATGAGCAAAGTATATGCTGTTGCCCTTATTGACTCTGAGCACCATGTCGGACACCAGCTGGGAAGTGATGGACAGTTATTAGCATGGATAAAGCACCACTGCCGTGAATGGGTGACAAGCCCTAAACCTTTGGATAAACCTGCAGCTACTGTTTTGAAAAAGGACTTTCCTGTGGTTTCTGCAGGTACAGAAAAACACAACTTAGCCCCTTCCTCTAGCCTTCAGTCAATTTTTAAATACTTTAAAAAAGCTTTGAAAGCCAAAACAACTATTAATTTCTCCCAAGTGCCAATAGTAACCAGAAGCTCCACAAAAAGAAAGCAAAGTGCTTAAGTTACTTCTTCGTCATCTAAAATTTTTCTGTCCCACTGAAACTTTGCTAATGTACATGCTAGAATGCTAGAAGAAAAAGAACACTTCCAGCTCACAGACTATTATGTTCTGGCCTAAGGTTTGATTTATTACTTTTCTAAAAGATGAATATGTTCTCCTTTGTAGCTTATTGATGAACCAGGAAGTCAGTCTGTACCATCATTAATATTTTACAGTATTGATCAAGTTAGAGGATCTTTCTTTTGAAAAGCTATGTTCTTATGATTTAATAGAATGACACCAAAACTGTAGTCGACAGCAATTAAATATTAAGTAAATCTTTGATTTTTATTAATGCCTTATTAAAATTACAAGTGAACATATAAATTAAATATCATGAGCAAACTCCATTCCTTGTATGCTTGTGTTCTTTTGTTTAAATCTCATGTGCATGTTTACTCATACCTTCAGCTAATATTTGAGTGTCCCCTATGTGCCAGTCAATACTAGATGCTGGGGATGCTGGCAAACAAGGCCATCATTGCCTTTATCTTTATGGAGTTCCAAATGAACAACACATTGCAAGTGTGAAGAGTGTTAAGAAATAAAGGGTGCCATGGAACATCTAGCATGATAGCTAACCAGCCTTGGGGTTCAGGGAATACTTCCCTAAGAAAGGGATCCTTAGTCTGAAGAACAATAGTAGTTAGCTGAGAAAACAAAGTCATAGGCAAAGGAACAGCATATGCAAAGGTCCTGAGGCAGGAGAAAGAAGTCTAGTTCAGCTTGAACTAAAAGATTACAGGGGAGTAGTATTAAAGAAAACATTATTCATGATATTTATTAAGGATGGTAAGGAAGACTTTATTCAAGAGGGATTACTGCAATGAGGGTTTTGGAATAGGGGAGAGAGATCAGGCTCGACTCCAAATATAACGAAGACAAGTGGGGAGCATTTATGGCCAGAGAACAGGGTAAGGGTCAGTGAATGGGAAATTACTAAGTGGTAACATCGGGGGTAAGGGAGATTCCTCCTAGACCAACTCAACAGGATTCTTGCTGAAGGTAGGCCACAGTGATAAAATATTGAGAGTGGAGGATGAGGAATTTCATCAGATACAGAGGATGATAAGATACCAAGGGTGGGAGATTTTCACTAAGCTGACTCAGCAGAATTTTTGCTAAAACTGGACTAAGCGGACTAAAGACAGAGCCCAATATTGGAGCCTAGTTGAGAGGAGGGCTCAGAGGAGCCAGACTCAGATTTGGTCAAGGAGAAAGGTTTTGTCAGTAGCTGGAAAGTTAAGTCAGAGTAATAAGCAGACTCAGTCTACGAAAGGCTGCATTGTCTATGGCACGATTTTTGACTTTATTCTAATGACAATGGAAGCCATTGGAGGTTTTAGACAGGAGAATTTATCAGATTTACATTTTTTAAAGAATATCCTGATTGCAGTTTGGAGAATAGATTAGGAGGACAAGCTTGGAAGCAGGGAGACCAAATTAATTTTGGCAGTAGTCTGAGAAGTACTGAATACCTTTAATGAACAAAATTTTGTGATTGATTGGAGGTCAGAAATAAGGGAAAGGAAATGACAAGGATTACTCCCAGATTTTTGGCTTGAGCAACTAGATGGATAGAAATACTATTTGCTGAGATAGGGACTCCTAGTGAAAAATGTATTTTGGCTGTTCCAGAAAGTTTTAAAAAGAGAAAAAGGAATAGGTTAAGAATTATTTTTTAGCTCTGCCCATAGATGGGAAGAGAGGAACCAATACTAGAAGTTGCATTTGAAAAATTGACTTTCTGCCATATCTACTAGGACGTATAGATTTTTCTGTACATAGCTATTCCTAGTGTCTGCTTTTCTAATCCAGCATATACTGTAATTCCTGTTATAAACTGAATGTTTGTTTCCCCCCGAAATTCATATGTTGAGATCTTAATCCCCAATGTGATAGTATTAGGAGGTGGGGCATTTGGGAGGTCACTAGGTCATGAGGGTGGAGCCCTCCTGAATGGGATTAGTGCTCTTCTGAAAGAGACCCCAGAGAGCTCTTTTCCACCACGTTAGCACACAATGAGAAGACAGCCGTCTATGAACTGGGAAGCAGGCCTTCACCACACACCAAATCTGCCAGTGCCTTGATCGTGGACTTGCCAGCTTCTAGAACTGGGAGAAATACGTGTTTGTTATTTAAGCCTTCCAGTCTATGATATTCTCTTATAACAGCCAGAACAGACTAAGACAATTCCTTATCAGCAAAGACATAGTATTTTGAATTACTCTTCTTTCTGCACCATGTCTTGAGCGGCATAATGAGAAAAAAAAGCACTGAATTGAAAATCAGGATATGCAGATTTTAAATGAATCTCGGCCTTGGATAAATCAGTTCATCTCTCCCAGCCTTCACTTCCCATTGTTAAATGAGGTGAGCTTTGAAGTCCCTTCCAACACAGATAGTCTATCTAGAATGTGTTTAATGCACTTAATGTGAAAAGCACCAAAAAAGTAAAAAATTAAAGTGTCACCATAAAAGCTATCATATCATGCACTTAATTAACTGAAAATGTATGTTTCTCATAGCCCCTAATTTACTATTTAATCTGGTAGTTGGATGTATTAGTTATCTATTGCTGCATAATAGATTACCCCCCAAAACTTGGTGGCTTAAAACAACAGACGTTTATTACGTCACAGTTTCTGTTGGTGAGGAATTCAGGAAGAGCTTAGCTGGGGGATTCTGGCTCAGCATCTCTCGGAAGGGTACAGTCAAGACCGTCTGGAGCTGCAGTGATTTGAAGCTTGACTGGCTGTTGTCAGGAGGCCTTAGTTCTTTACCATAGGGACCTCTTCCATAGGCTGCTTCCATTTTGACACTTGTTAAAAGGGTAAGGAAGACTTTATTCAACAGTATTACAATTAGGGATATTGCAATAGGGAAGAGAGATCGGCTCAACTCCCAACACAGTAAAGATGGCTGAGAATTTACAGCTAAGGAGCAGAGTGAGGTGCTCAGTGGATGGAAAATCACTAAGAGGAGACATCAAGGGTAGGCGGATTCTTGCTAAAGGCAGGCCAAGGGCTTAGACATCAAGGGTGGAGAATGAGGAAATTGATCAGATATCAAAGGTGGGGAGATGACATAGCTGGATGCTTGCTAAGACTGAGCTATGCAGGTCTGAAGACAAGGATAGGATGGACATGGAAGGCCAAGGTCAAGGACTAGTCCAAAAGAGGGTTCAGAGGAACATAACTAAAGTTTGGTCAAGAAGAGAGTCTTTGTCACTTGAGTGTCCTCTCGACATGGCCACTAGCTTCTTCCAGGGTGAATCATGCAAGTGAAGGAGGAAGCAGGAAGCTGCACTGCCTTTCGTGACCTGCTCTCTAAAGTTGCATACTGGTCCACTTTCTCTCCATTTGTTAGAAGTGACCTGCAAAGCTAAGTCCAAGGGAAGGGGAATTAGGCTTCACCTCTTGAAGAGAGTGTCCAAGAATTTGGGGACATATTTTAAATCACCACATCAGAAACTATGCCAACTGAAACTAATAGGGTAAAGCAGCTCAACTCGATCATTGGTTATAAGATTATCTTTGCTCTGGAAGCATGTGTATCACGTTGTTTAAATTTTTTTCTTATTTTGATGAACAGCTCTGTGTATTTAGAAACTGTTTTTCTCTTTCTCTGCAAAACATCAGCATTCTTGCCACAGACAAATGCTCGTGTTGAAAACAACGCTTATTTTGAGCTTTCTCTCCCCAGGGTCACCCTAATCTAGTCCCTCACTCTGACTTCTGATGTCGATCTATTTTTGCAGCTTGAAGTTAAAAAAAAAAAGGACATCTCCAGTTTTTGGCTATAAGCTGCAGACCAGAGATGTGTCCTGATAGAGAAAAGACAGATATGGGAGGCTTCAGGAAAGTCCTAAGACCTTCTGACATCATGTGATGATTTTTTTCTTTTCTTGTGGAAAATAGAATTAACAGACTGTGATCATTGTTCCTGAGCAAAATACAAGATTTGTGTGTCTATTCCCAGTCCTAGAGCAAACATATCTCAACAAATAAAGGAGAACACACTGTTTCAAATTTGCTACGGGAAGTCTCTCTTTAACTGGAAATTCCCTTCCTTGCTTTTCACTGTTTCTTGTAAAACAGTGGTTCTCTAACTTTAGAGTGCATCAGGATAACCTGGAGGTTTAGTTAAGCCAAAGACTGCTGGGCGTCACTACCAGAGTTCCTGATTCAGTAGAATCCAGTAGGTGGGGCCCAAAAATTTGCATTTCTAACTAGTTCCCAAGTGATGCTGATGCTGCTGGTCTGGGGACCACACTTTGTGAAGCACTATTAGAAAGACCAGGAATGGCTAGGATGGTAATAAAGTTAAATCTACCTCACCTGAGGTGAAAGTTAGGCTGGATTATCATCTGGCCCATAGGTCCTCCTTTAAGGAAAGCAACAAAAGAGGTGTGTTGACTGAGCCCACTTTTCATGACCCCAAAGATCCAAGTGAACTGACATATTTGTCTTTCCTTCCAGTAGTAAAGGAAGTGGTGCGTCTCACTTACTTTTCAAGACCAATCCTTCCAGATGCCTTCCATATAACATAAGGGCAAATAAAAATTAAAAATAAAAGATTTAATTCTCCCTGTTGAAAATAAAGGAAGAGACTTCTCCCTTCTCTCTTTTTTTTTTTCAGAATTTCTTTCCCTGCCCTTTTCAAATATATGTAAATATTTATAATGGCTAAATAAGCCTCTTGCCAGTCTCAGGAATGTTTCTTCAAGAACCTGGGAGCCATCTTTTTGAAATGCAAACACCAAGGGAGAAAGCCCTCCTACTTCACAGTTCTTGTGAGAGGGTAGGAGCCTAACCTTGGCGGGTGCCTTGCTCCAATTTGCAAAACTGCCTCCTGTCAATAGGATGAGAAGTTTATTTCTTCTCTGAATAAAGCCAATTAGCTAACAAAGGTGACGTCCCCAATGACCATGGTAAAGTTGGGATGAACTAGGTATGACAAAGGATGCTGTCAAGTTCTCTTACTTGAGGACTAGTTATTGTTTACCTTGAAAACACATACATAATTGGTTTTACCTGCTTGACTACATAAGAGAGTGAGTGTCCTTTCTGTCTTCACACTCTCTTAGGGGTTTGCCTGTGATGTGCATCACATTCTGGTTAATGGTTATTCAATAATAAAAGTGTTCTCTTTCTCCACTACCTTTGCAGAGTGGAGAGGATTTCTGTGGGAGAAGATCTTGTTTTTAACATATTTCCCCAAAAATACATCCCAATTCCTAAATCCTAGAACAATTAGATGATAGAAGACACCACCTTCGGGCAGAGAGAGGAGTGGCCAAGGTATTGCATAACAATGAATTTTTCGAGGCCTTTAAATTCTTTTGTTTGGCCTCTGACACTCATTAAATTTTAAAAAATCAAAATAAAGTCTGGCTCAAAGAGGAGAGGCCTCTCGAATTTTAGGAGATTCTGAGACAGACAGAAATGCCTACACCAAAAAGAAAAAAGAGAAACTTCAAATGGTACTAAATACAGAGTCCCAAATCTAATTTTGAAACAACAGCAATACCATAATTTTACCCTGACTTCGATTCCTAGATGACTTCTCATGACCTATTCCACTATACTCCTGCCACCCACTCTTGTGGTCATAGCCTGAATCTTGGCATTACCAGATGTTGCTCTACCACGACATTCACAAAAGCAGATGACATTTGACTCTACCATAATCTCCTATCAGTTCAACCTGCTTACTCAGTTACATCTACTAACCTGTTTCTCACCTCCTCTGAAACCTCTAGCCAATTGTCCATTTACTTTCTATGAGTCTCTCTTCCCGCCTTCCACCATTACTTGCCTCTCATTATGCGGCTCAGACTCTAGAGACCCCTCCTGCAGCAACTCTGATGTTGATATCTTTAATAACTTTACCCCCACTTCCTTTCTGTAAACATAATCATAACTAGATCTTAACACTTAGCAGTGTTGGCAAAATAGGGGGGAAAGATCACATGACAAGATAGATTGGTATCACTATAAATTTATGATCCCCAAACTGAACTGGACCATAAACACCACTTAACAACATGACAGCCATTCCCTAGTCAGCTCACCCTTCATTCTTTCTTTTTGTAAATTGTGGTTTAAAAAAACATACGTAAGTTCCCTGGTTTAAAACTATACTACAAAGCTACAGTAATGAAAACAGTATGGTACCAACACAAAAACAAACACATAGGTCAATAGAACAGAATAGAGAGCCCAGAAATAAGCCCACGCATATATGATCAATTAACCTATGACAAAGGAGGCAAGAATACTTAATGGGGAAAAGACCATCTCTTCAATAAATCGTGCTGGGAAAACTGGACAGCTACATGCAAAAGAATGAAACTGGACCACTTTCTTACGCCACACACAAAAATCAACTCAAAATGGATTAAAGACTTAAATGTAAGACCTGAAACCATAAAACTCGTAGAAGAAAACATAGGCAGTAAGCTTTTTCACATGAGTTTTAGCAATATTTTTGGGGATCTGTATCCTAAGGTAAAGGCAACAAAAGCAAAAATAGACAAATGTAACTACCTCAAACTAAAAAGCTTTTGCACAATGAAAGAAACCATCAACAAAACAAAAAGACAACCTACTGGATGGGAGAAGATATTTGCAAATGATATATCTGATAAGGGGTTAATATCCAAAATATATAAGGAACTCATACAACTCAATATCAAAAAACAAGCAATCCAATGAAAAAATGGGCAGAGGACCTTCTTTTTCCAAAGAAGACATACGATAGTCAACAGATACATACAAAGGTGCTAAACATCTCTAATCATCAGGGAAATGCAAATCAAAACCACAGTGAGATATCATCTCACACCTGTCAGAATGGCTATTCTCAAAAAGACAACATATTGTTGGCCACCCAGTGACACAGTGGCTTAGTTCGTGCTTTGGCAGCCTGGGGTTCGCAGGTTCGGATCCCGGGCACCTGCCAACATACTGCCTGTCAGCCATGCTGTGGCGGCGTCCCACATAAAGTAGAGGAAGGTGGGAACGGATGTTAGCCCAGGGCCAGTCTTCCTCAGCAAAAAAGAGGAAGATTAGCAACAGATGTTAACTCAGGGCTGGTCTTCCTCAGAAAAAAAAAAAAAAGACCATATGAAGACATCAATAAAAATGAAAAAAAAAAGACAACAAATAACAAGTGTCAGTGAGGATGTGGAGAAAAAAAGGAACCCTCATACACTGCTGGTGGAAATGTAAATTGGTGCAGCCACTAAGGAAAACAGTATGGAGTTTCCTCAAAAAATTAAAAATAGAATTACCATATGACCCACCAATTCCACTCTGGGTATTTATCTGAAGAAAACAAAAACACTAATTTGAAAAGATATATGTACCCCTATGGTCATTGCAGCATTATTTACAATAGCCAAGATATGGATGGAGCTAGAGAGGATTATGCTAAGTGAAATAAGTCAGACAGAGAAGGACAAATACCATATGATTTCACTTATATGTAAAATCTGAAAAACAAAACAAAACAAAAACTCATAGATACAAAGAACAAATTGGTGGTTGTGGAGGGGGGGATGGGCAAAATAAGTCTCAGAGAAGTAATGCACAGCGTAGGAAATATAGTCAATAATACTCTAAAAGCTTTGTATGGTAACAGATGGCTACTAGACTTGTGGTGAGCATTTCATAACATATAAATATTGAATCACCATGTTGTACACCTGAAACTAATATAATATAATATTGTAGGTCAACCTAAATAAACATATTAAGTTTAGCATCTTAACCATTTTTAAGTGTACAGCTCAGTAGTGCTAAGTATATTCCTATTGTTGTGCAACAAATCTCCAGATCTTTTTCATCTTGCAAAACTGAAACTCTATACCCACTAAACAAATCCCCATTTTCCCCACCCCCACCCCAGCCCCTGGTAAACACCATCCTACTTTCTGTTTCTATGAGTTTGTCACATTCATTCTTTATGACCTTCTGGCTTTCTTCAGTCTCCACAGACTCTCAGCAGACCACCTCTTTCATAGAAATGGAAACTCACAACTTGGCTTCCAAGCCCATCTAAGTTTCTTCCTTTCTTCCTGTTACAAAGGAAGCAGTATTTCCTCCTCATATCCAGGACTAATTCCCTCCATTTGTGTTCTGAATACCATCTCTTTCAATCTTCTCAGGACATTTATCCTTCTCATTATCCTTTGTTTTCCTTATTCCCTTGCTGACGACCAGTTGGTCAAGTCTCTCCCAACATAACAGTAATAATAACAAACAAAAATTTCCTGGATGCCACACCTGGGGACTGAGCCATTGTATGTTGCCCCTGCCAAATTTCATAAAAACGTTTAAATTTACTGACTCCTTTTTCTCATAATCCACTCATTCTTTACCCACTTGCATCTGGCTTCAGCCCTAAACCTCACAATATGGTCCCAATAGCCTTGTATTGCTAAGTCCAATGGATGCTTTTCAGTCTGTGTTGCATGATCTCTAGGCAGCTTTTGACCCTGTTGACCCATTTGAAATCCATTGGGTCACTCCTCCTTGAAACACTCTTCCCTTGGTTTCTGTCATATTCTAATTGTTTTCCTCCTATCTCTCTAGCTGCTCATTTTCAGTCTTCTTTGCCCACTCCTTCTCTCTATCCAAGCCCTGGGTAATCTCTTCCACTTGTGAAACCTATGGTTTCACAGACTCTTTCACAACTCTCAAATCTCTCCCTTTGGTCCATTCCCTTTCTCCTTAACTCCAGATCCATACAGCCAACTGCCATATATCTGCCAAGGAGACATCATTGACTGCCTTGAAGGGAGCTCAAAGTCAGTATGTCTAAAATTGCACTCACCATCTCTGTCCTCACCCCATCTACTCCTTTTCCCCATTCCCTACACTACTAATCACTGCCCAGTTGTTCAAACCAGACTACTGACTTCTTCTCCCCCCAAATTCCAATCAATTGCCAAATTCCATCATTTTTACCTCTTAAATATCTTCTAAATCTGCCCCCTCTTCTTCACCTCTACTGCCACCACTCTGGTCCAAGTCACTATCATCACTTCCTTGATCTACTACAGTAGATCCACTTCATGCCAAGTACTGTTGTAGAGGAAAGACATCAGGATATGCTACATCAAAATATGCCTCTTTGGCATAAGAATTACGTTATGCCAAAGGTATTTGCATTCCTGAAATCCCTTATCTGCCTAAAAGTAGAGCCTCCCAAAAGAACACAATTGTCATAAATCCCCTCCCAGGAAACAACTCTAATTTTCTCTTCTCAGAGAGAAGTCAGCACCACACCCAGACATTGTCACAAACTATCATATCTCCCATCTACTCTCCTAAGGACCTATTTGTAGTTCCAAAAAGTCATTTGCTTTTTCATAAATGCCCTTTCTCCCCTTTCCTTTCCCCTACTAAGTTAGGTACATAGACCCCATATTCTAACCATTCCTTTGAATTACTCATCTCTGAGTGCTCCTGTGTATATATGTGATGCACAGCTAATAAACTCTGTTTTTCTCTTGCTAGACTGCCTTTTGTCAGTCCAATTTTTGGGGACCCAGCTGGAGATCCTAGGAGGGCAGAAAGAAAAAGATTTTTTCCTCCCCGACATAGGCACTGAGGATACAGCAGAGAATCAGATAGAAGAGGTCTCTACTTTGTAAGAAACACCTAGACCTTTGAATCTATGCCTTGTCTTCCAACTTTGGAAGAGACATTTGCCTAGAGAGATAGTTCTAAACTACATGAAAATCAGTACAGGCAAGATATATGGCATTTGTGCCAGCATAGAAAAGACAACATGTGGTGGAATGAGCTGTGGAGAAGTAGAGAGCAGATGCCTTGAATAGAGAACAGCTTCTACTTAGATTTACCAGTTGTTCCCATGCAGAAATATGGACCAAGGGCATCAGACTTTCAGCTTTTTCAGTCCAGGTTTTTATGTGAAATCACATTACAGTTTGTTTATTTGCCGTTGTTGTTTTGCTTTTAAAATTTATTTTTTACAATGCCTTGTGTCCTATATTATAAACTATTCCTTATATGTCAAAACATAAATATTTTTTAATCACTGTGCTTTTTTTGCAGTTAAGATATCTAAACTCTGGAAATATTCTTAATCTGGTCTAGGCCAGATCCCAGACAAACTGAATAAACAATGCTCTGCTATATTTTTAGCAATGCCTCCAAAGATTTATCCCATAAAGAAACTAAGAGTAAAAGGAAACTTCCTTTACTTAGTAAAGATTATAAATTTAAAAACTTCAGAAAACATATTAATGGAAAAACTTTAGGCATATCCCCTCTAAGATCAGGAACAAGAAAAAGACAACCTCTAACACTGATGCTATGTTTTTTAATGATTAGAAGATATTTATTCTTCATTTTCCTCCAATATTTGGAAGAAAGCTCATGATTATTTTGCTGTTCTTGCCTCATCCTTCTATCCTGATAGTAGCTAGATAGTATCCTGTTAGATCTTGTACAAGATGTCTTTTTTGGAAATCATTTGGAAAAGACCATGCCATGGCCTTTAATGTGCTATACTTTTTTTCTTGTTGTAAAAAATATATATCATAAAATTCACCATTTTAACCATTTTCAAGTGTACAGTTCAGTGGCATTAAATACATTCACATTGTTGTGCAACTATTACCACTATTCATCTCCAGAAGTTTTTCACCATTGCATCCTGAAACTCCATACCCATTAAACAATAACTCCCCATTCTCTCTTCCTCCCAGCCCCTAGGAAGCACTATTCTACTTTCTGTCTCTATGATTTGACTACTCTAGGTGCCTCATATAAGTGGAATCATACAATATTTGTCCTTTTGTATCTAGCTTAGTTCATTTAGAATAATGTCTCCAAGGTTCATCCATGTTGTAGCACATTCCTTTTTATGACTGAATAATGTTCCATAGTATTGTGGGGGATCAGAATTGGCCACCTCAAGATGTGTCTCTCTCTACCTTGCTCCGAAGGAGGCTTTGACCTTCACCCCCCCCCCCCAACTCTCTAAAGGGATTTGGGATGGAAGGCCTGTCCCTGGGATGGGCCATCACCTTGGATGACTCTGGGTATTGATAGACTGGGAGGGTCTTTGCTACACCCATTCTTATCAAAGTTCTGTTTACCACACATTTACATTTGTAAGGGAAATCTCCATTTGTAAGGGTCTCTCCTTCTCTGTACTGGGAAGAGGGGTGGATGACCTCATCTCTAGAAACTTGTCAATGTGGAAGGTGAGGCCTTAAATCTGCATAATAACTTTACTGTGCTTTTCTTGTAATACCTTGTGGCTGACACTCCCAACTCCCCCCCAAAATCCTCATTTGTCTATGTAAGAGGAGAAGCTCCACTATTTTGTCGAGAGACACTCCCTGGTCTCTCCCATGTATACATGTTCTATAAAGCTTTGTTTGATTTTCTCCTGCTGTTCGGCCTCATGTCAATTTAATTTGTAGCCCAGCCAGAAAGGACCCAGAGTGGGTAGAGAATACTCTTTCTCCCCATCAGTATGTACATACCACTTTTTGTTTATCCATTAATCTGTTGACGGATATTTGGGTTGCTTCTGTCTTTTGGCTATCATTAATAATGCTAAAATGAACACTGAATTACAAGTATCTGTTTGTGTCCCTGCTTTCAATTCCTTTGAGTATATACCTAGGAGTGGAATTGCTGGATCATAAGGTAATTCTATGTTTGTCTATTCAATTTCTTTGCCCACTATTGAATCGGGTTGATTTTTTTCTAGTTGAGCTGTTGAAGTTCTTTATATACTCCAGATATTAATCCCTTATTGGATATGTGATTTGTAAATATTTTCTCTCATTCTGTGTGTTGCCTTTTTCCTCTGTTGATAGTGTCCTTTGATGTACAAAAATTTTTAATTTTGGTGAAGTCCAAAAGATCTATTTTTTCTTCTGTTGTCTGTGCTTTTGGGGTCACATCCAAGAAATCCAATGCCATTAAGTTCTCCCTTTATGTTTCCTTCTACGAGTTTTGTTTGTTTGATCCATTTTGAGTTAATTTTTATCCATGGTTTTAGATTAAGGATCCAACTTTGTTCAGCATTCATTGAAAAGATTGTTGAATGATGTTGTGCCTTGTTTTAGTAATGACAATTAAATCAAAACACTTGAAGATGTTGTGCTGGCTAAACAAAACACCTGCAGACTGGATTTTGGCCCCAAGCCCACTAATTTGCAGCATGTGCCCTAATTTCATTTTCACATTAAATTTTCCAAATGAGCTAAGGGGAGCAAGAGATATGTAGTGTTGCCTATCTTGTTCTCAGTATGGTACCATGTAGTGGTGATAAACTGGTCAAAAACGTTATAAGATCCCAGCATCAGGGAGCTTAAAGCTGAGGGAGACTTGTGAAAACATCATTTTACTTTACAACGATGTGAGTAAATTCTTACAAATTCGGGAACTAAGCAGACAGTAAGTGAAGTGAAGAGGATTAGAAAGAGATTTTTAAATAATGGTGGAACAGAGAAGAACCAGCCACAGTCCCATCCAAGCAATGGACGGTCCTCTGCACCGGCTCAAAGGCCGACAGCGTCGCTTTCCTGGCAGGAAGGCTGGCCCCTCGTGGAGTGACGTCATATGGCAGCGCCGGGAGGAGAGGGCGGGACTTCCGGCTGCGGGTCCCGGGGCGGTGACGTATACCGTGCGGCCTGTCGGGGAGCTGCGGGTCGGGGACGGCGCGGGATTGTGGACCCTACTTCACGGCCGAGTCCTGCGGCCTCTCGGGGTCCCTGCGGTTGGCAGCGGCGGGAGCCATTGTCTCTGACTCCTGGTAGGGACGTGTGCCTCGTCACCTCCAGGTGGTGTGCTGCGGGGGGAGGACGCGGGAGACGTTCTGAGGTCCACCTAGTGGAGCATGTGCGCCAAGAAGGACCACGGGTGAGTCCCGTGATTCATAAACTCTCAGTGGTCCGGTACCTGGAACAGGAGCAGTTTCTCCCAAAATGGTACCCTTGTTCGCTTTTTTTAAACTTGGGTTTTCATTTCTATGATGTCCTAAAAACCTTTACAAGTTACAAAGACAAAACTCAAAAAACTTGTCTCTGAAGGCAACATTTTTCATATTGCAGCTAAGGACTGCCAGTTAAATATTTCGGGGAGTCTAAAGTAAATTGTTTTTTTCTTTAAAAGGTGTCAGAATATGCTTTAAATGCGAGAAGCACTGACCAGGGTATTTATTCAAAAACCAACCTGAGTGATTACTGTGAGCTGTATACTGTCAAGCACTGGGTTCACTGTTAATATACACATAGTCCTTGTCCTGGTGGAGTTTACTGTTTAGTGGGGCAAATAAGTAACCAGGCAATTACAATACAGTGTCACAAGTAGTAGGATAGAGAGGGTGCTGAGTGCTAAAAGAACTCATAGGAGGAATGCTTGATCTAAAGTTTGAGGTGAAGTATAGCTACAGATGTAGCTAAAGAGGTAAACAAAGGGTGATTTTGGAAAAAACTTTATAAATCATGTTAATAAGTTTGGACTTTGACCTGACAGCAGTGGGCTTACACATACACGTTGGGGACGGTATGAGTGAATTGATCAGATCTGCACTAGCTCCAAATGGCTTAGAGATGAGGGAGAGCAAATCTGGAGGCTAGGAGATGTAATTAAGAAAATGGGATTGAAGAGAAGTGAATGGATTCAAAAGGTATTTAGAAAGTAAAGTGATTATAGCTCAAATGGATTAGGTATGGTGGGTGCAAGAGGACAGTAATGAAATGACTCCCAGTTTCTGGCTTCAGCAAATGGATGAATAGCAGTGTCCCTCCCTGAAACAATGCAGAAGGAGCAGATTGGGAAGGGAAGGGAGAGAGATTATTTCAACGTGTTGCTTTTGAGGTGTCTTCTGATGCATGATGATCGAAACCACGGAGGAAGATCAGACCTCATGGGGAGAATGTTTATATTGAAAAAAGGGCTAAGGATAGAACTCAGAGGCACGTCAGGCCTTGGGGGCTGGGGTGGGGGTGGGGGCATCTGAGCATCAGTGTGCAGGTCAGAGAGGCAGGAGACCCAGGAGCATGCAGAGTCATTAAATGAAGGCACGGGAAGAAGGAATTTTTCTTTTCAAGTATTTTAGTTGCATTTTGTAAAAACTTGAATTCCTTTTTTTGCTTCAAATCTGGCACTGGTTTCACATCTTTAAGCAACTTCATTGTTTTGTGGACATCCAGACCTTTAGGATAGAATTGTGGAGCTTATATATATTTGCCCTAATTTTGGACATTTTGTTTGGCATTAACATTTGCTGCAAAATAAAGTCTGAACTGGAGAAAGGAGATTTGTTTTTTAAATCAGTATCTCTATATTTCTGTTTTGAAAATATATGAAGGCCTTGGTACAGCAGCTCCTAAGTGCTTTTTGCTAGTTGCCGTCTTCTGTAACTTTTCTACCCTTTGTCTTCATGTGTTGCTTATGTTAAGGATCTTGTGTTTGGGTCTGTATCTGGGCTTAGTATTTTTTTTTTATTTTTGTGAGGAAGACCGGCCCTGAGCTAACATCTGTTGCCAATCCTCCTCTTTTTTGCTGAGGAAGACTGGCCCTGGGCTAACATCCTTCCCCATCTTCCTCTACTTTATTATGGGACACCACCACAGCATGACTGACAAGCAGTGCGTCGGCAGGCGCCCTGGATCTGAACGCCAGGCGAACCCCAGGTTGCCAAAGCGTGAACTAAACCACTGCGTCACCGGGCCAGCCCTGGGCTTAGTATATAATGGAGAAGAATACAGCATCATGATCTCAGCCACATCAGTACATAACTTTGTTATCCAGTAACATTGATCTTCTGGGCCCCTAGGTACAAACCTAAAAATTAGGATCTTCAAGATATCCTTTTGCCTAAAGCAATAGTGAAATTCGTGTCTAAAATAAGAATAAATTTAAAGTAAATAAATTTTAAACTTTTTGCCTAGTGAGTGATCATAGACTGTAGGCCACAGGAGTCTAGGAAAAATTAATGGTGCAGCAAATAAAGTTCTACTAAGATTCCACTTTGTGTTTCAGAAATCGATTGCATTTTGATATCTCAAATTTATACTTGTGCAGTTAGCTGAGAGGTTTTTAAAATCTTTATCTAACTTTTCATTACATTTTTCTTCTTTTATAGGGGTTTTCTTACATGCCTGTTTTCCTCAAAATGAGTGTTAGTATTGCCTTCTTAAGACCTTTTGCCAGATTTTTGGTGCCATTTACCCTTCAAAGGAAGAGAAGGGTTTTATATTCAACAATTCTGCAGAGATACATGTCTTCCAAAATACCTGCTGTGTCCTATCCTAATAAGGAGAGTACATCACCTCCTGAACAGCTGGAATTGGATGGGTGGAAAGTTACAATGAAATCTAGTGTGCAAGAAGATGATGTTTCAACAGTCTCAAGTAACAAGGACGAAGACCCTCTGGCTGCCACCAGGGAGTTAATTGAGATGTGGAGATTGCTTGGCAGAGAAGTACCAGAGCACATCAGTGAAGAAGAGCTCAGAACCCTTATGGAATGTGTCTCTAAATCATCCAAAAAAAAATACTTAAAATATTTATATGTTAAGGAAAAAATGAAAAAAACTAAGCAAATAAAAAAGGAAATGAAAGCAGCAGCAAAGGAAAAAGCAAGAAAAGACCAGCTGCCAGAAACTACTAAGGAAGATAAACAGCAAAACTTTCTGTTTCTACGACTTTGGGATAGGAATATGGACATTGCAATGGGCTGGAAGGGTGCCCAGGCCATGCAGTTTGGACAACCTTTGGTTTTTGACATGGCTTATGATGATTATATGAAACCAAAAGATCTGCAGAATACCGTTTCCCAACTTTTAGAAAGTGAAGGATGGAACAGAAGAAATGTGGATCCTTTCCATATTTATTTCTGCAATCTTAAAATAGATGGTGCTTATCACCGAGAGTTAGTTAAACGTTATGGAGAAAAATGGAACAAATTGCTTTTAACAGCAACAGAAAAGTCTCACGTAGATTTATTTCCAAAGGACAGTATAATATATTTAACTGCAGATTCTCCCAATGTTATGACTACTTTCAAGCATGACAAAATTTATATAGTGGGATCTTTTGTTGATAAGGATATGCAGTCAGGCACATCCCTAGCCAAGGCAAAACGGCTGAAGCTGGCAACAGAATGCCTGCCTTTAGATAAATATTTACAGTGGGACACTGGTACCAAAAATCTCACCTTAGATCAAATGATGCGTATTTTGTTATGTCTGAAAAACACTGGTAGTTGGGAAGAGGCTCTGAAGTTTGTTCCTAGGAGAAAACATACTGGTTTTCTGGAAATCTCTCAGCATTCTCAAGAGATTGTCAACAGATTAAAGAAGACAAAGGCTTTTAATTCATTTCCAAAACGCTCTCTAAATATACGCACACAGAAGAGGCGACTTGAATGAGAACATAGCTTAAAAAGTAAATGGATTAGAAATACAGTTCTATTAGTCTATTTCTTCCTGAATGGAATTCATTTGCTTTCTTTTAAAGGTTGTCTTTCCAAACTAACTGAAGTATTGTCTCTTTCCTCAATTAATTAAATATCTGCAAAACTTTGAAAATACATTTTTACTTTTATAAAAAGAAGAAACTTAATAATCTTAGAAAGTAAAAAGAGTTGTCTAAGCTTGTTGAGTCCAGTAAAACAGTTGTACCATTGGTGTGGCTTTTTTTAATGAAAACTTTGAGTTTCAGACTCCATTTTCCTTCTTAAATTTTCTTTTAGCCATGTCACCAATTACCCTTTCATTAAAAATTGATATAGAAAAGATTTCAAAACTTCAGGTGGTGGTTCACTTACTAAAGTAACATTTGGTACAGTGCTGGGCATGTCATAGGCACTAAGGTATTTTGTTTAACCGAATCTCAGTTAAAAAGACAACCTTTGGTATGTCATGGGATTTGGCTATATAATGAAAAATGGATTTGGGGGGATAAAACTCATTTCTTGTCCTCTTAGAAAAAAAGTGTTTATTTGATGAGGGTTAAAGACAGCACTTCCTATTGCAGGATAGATGGCTTTCCTTTTCTAGTAAATACTTCCTTTTCCCCTGCCATGTGATTTGAATGGAAGCTGGCATATTTTACCTTGCACCCCCAGCCACAGCTGATTATCCCAAAGAAGACACCTCACTCAAGCTTAGAGATGGGCATCTGACTTTAAGTTAGGCCAGTCAGAACCCTTTTCCAGGATTTTTGGACTTGAGAACTCTGATAGCCTGTGTTAGTTCCTTTCTGGTGGTGGACTTTGACAGATAGGAATCTCTGGAATTTGTGCTGGCGATGTCCTTTTCCTTCAGGGAAGCCAGGGTATAGTAGGAAAGAGTGAAGCTTACATACAGAATGAGACCAATTTCTGGAGCTGTTCAAATGCCCGTTTCCAGTTGTTTCTGAGGTCCAGCTATTGATTTGCTTTTAGCATTTATTGGTCGTTCAAACCTCGTGATACCCTGATATCCCTGTAATAAATTCCCCTTTTTTGCCTAAGCCAGTTTGAGTTGGGTTTCTGCCACTTGCTACCTAATGAGTCCTAATATACTTGAGAAAATATGTACTTGTTTCCTAAGAAATGAACTTTAAGAAACATTCATTGTAGACCACCTGCACCATTAAAATTTCTGAAAATATGGGAAGTGAAGACACATAGCCAAGTATTTTATCTAGTTTCTGCACTGGAAATTAGCATGAGATATGCTATGCAGTACATTTCTTAAAGCAGGACCTAATCTTACCAAATTCTACGAAGTACCTACTCTGCCAACCTGTATGCAGTTTATGTGAATTATTTAAACAAAATTATAGGAACTATCATTACCACCTTTTTTACAGGTAAGGAAAATTTACTCCAAATAATTCAGCCTTTAAGTCTTGTCCCAGAATTCAAAAGATCTGACTTTAAAGTCCCAGCTTTTAACCTATAAATGATGCCCTCTCTAAGAAACCCTCAAGGTTTACTTGTCCATAAAGGGCAGATCAGGAATTCAAACCCAAATTCTGACTCCTTAAAACCAATTTCTGTAACACTCACTGTATGTTGTAGGGCAAACCCAGAAACTCCAGTTCCCTAGGCAAGGAGTCGACCCCGTATGGCAAGAGGGCAGTACAGAGAAAAAGGTAAGAGAAAGCTGAAAAGTTAGGCTGAGGCCCAATATAACGCTTGGACCTCATTCTGCAGACCCTGGGATCCACTGAAGGCGTCTAAGGCAGAAATTACTGCAGTCTTCACTTAAAGCAACTTCTCTTGACACAGAAATTGCGGCCTGTAGAAAAAGTAGCTTTACCGCTTGGCGACGTCACCTTAGACGAATTACTCTGACCTCAACTCTCACAGCTAATTAAGAGGGTAACGCCGCACTGGACGATTGTGGGGATTAAACGATAGTGTCTGACACAAGAGGGCGCTCGGTAAACGTTGATTTCCCCCTTAAATGGGGGAAAAGACCACGGCCCTCCGTTTTTATTCGAGAGGGCACCCACGATCCACCCAGACCAGAATAGAAGAGCCCGCTGGCTCTTAACACACCCCGGTCTGCAGGAACCGTAGAAGATTCCACCAACGTCCAGGATGACGCTCCCACTTCTCCTCACTTTCCTGGATCCGCCACCGGACCCTGAAAACCTGACCGACCTCTAGTAGAATTCCTATGCACCCCGCTACGGAAGCCACCCAAGCTCTCGCCCGGCCTTCCTACGCGGCTCGTCGACGACGGCACCTCCGCTTCCGCTTCCGCAAGGGCCGCTTTTCACTCCCCGGGGCCGCTCTAGGCTGCCGCCTCGCCGGCCGGCTCTGAACTCCGTGATTGCTGGGCGGGGCCGTGACGTCCTTGGCGCGGCTGCAGGGGAGGCCGCGGCGGGGAAAATGGCGGACGGGAAGGCGGGAGAGGAGAAGCCGGAGAGGCCGCAGCGAGCTGGAGCCGCCGGAGGTGAACACAACCCCAGCGTCGCGGGCTGAGGGGGATGCTCTGGGCCTTTCTTTGAGCTCCCCGGGGTGGGGGGAGTGGGGTGGGGCGAGAAGGGGCGGACCTGGCGCTCACCCGGCCAGGTGCTGGGCCCAGACGAGCCCCGGGCACGCCCGGCGCGGCCCGCTGGGATCCGGGCCCACTTCGCCTCCTCGCCGGGGGAGGGCCGGCCACCGTCCGTCACGTCCTGGCCCCAGCGGAGGCCGTGCTTCCGAGGAGAGGGGAGAGGGGAGCGAGCTCGGGGAGGAGCGGGAGCGGCGGGCCGAGTTTCCGACGCCGCCGGGCTCTCAGTTGCCCCAAGGAGTCAGCTCGCGGCTGCCCTTCCGCTGAGAACAGCCGCCTGCTCTTCCCCTTCCTGGCGGTGCGAATACTGACCCTAGCGGGGCGGGTCGAGGCGGTGGAGGGCAGGAGGCGTACCTTGCCTGCCCGCTGGTTTCCGCCGCGGGGTCTAGGGTGAGGGTTCGGTTGCCTTTCTTTGAAGTGTCTGCCTTGTACGAGTTAGGCTGTCGCCTGCGGACAGCGTGCCAGATGTTCAGGGGGCTGGACGGGCTGGCGTGACTCTTCCTGTATTTGGTTACGTTGTAAACGCAAGTGACCGCTATCTTAATTCCGCCCGTCCGCCCCTGTCAGTTTGGGTCTTGTGCGTTAGGACATAGAAACATGTCATCCCCCAGCCCCCCTGTGTCGTAACAAGGCGAGTGACAACACGTGCGCGCTCATCCCAATGTCTTTAGAACGTTTTAAGTATTACTCTCTATTCTGACTTCCTCCGGTCTTGTTCGTGAAGTATGTTATAGGAGAAAATACAAAAGGTTAATAGCATACGAAGGCAACTCTTAGCACCCACTGACATGATATTTAATGTGAATTGCCTTGGGAACAAAAATTGAGAAAAGTGTAATATTCAGTTACTTTGGACCCAGAATTTCCTTTTTAAAGAACACGTGCAGTAATATTACTTGAGCCAAAACTCTCTCTCCCCTCCTCACTGCCCGCCCCTCGTATTACTAGTAAAATAGTTTGTGAAACAATAGTTTAAACCATCTAGTACTACCTCATTAGGGATTTTTTTTCCCTCAAAAATTATTGACTTGGAAATTTTCGAGTAAAATTACATTAAATACTAGTAGTTTGAGGAAGAACAAAGATCTGTAGCTAAAGAAAATTATCTGGCTTTTAGGCTATCTTTGAACTTTTAGACTGGCTTTTTAAGTGTCTTGATGAGAATATGGGAAATGTGTTTAATGTGCTGCCAAAATGTGCCTTAAGTGTCAGCATAATTCCGCTGTATAGTTTATCCACCACCCTTTCAGTTAGGGATAATTAGCTCTGTAGTATGAATGTTGATGTTTCTATTTTAGCATGTTTGGGGGAGTGTAAAATTATCTTTTCTAATTGGTATAAAAAATTATTATGATCTCCTTGTTGGTGACTTAGAATAATATCCCTTAACTTCTACATAATTTGCCTTGAGTGTGCCTTCCTATGCAAGAAAATAGTCTGTTTCATATAAACCATTTTTGAATGTCAGATGTTTTCCATGAAATTGTACAAAGGAATCATAGTTAAAATATTTAAAACAGTGGATATTGCTGAATTGATAATTTTATGGCAAATAGGCACTGCTTTGAAATAATATCAGGTTTGTTTTAGGGACTTACCTAGAGAATATTCTCATTTTTAATTCCTATTGAACAGTTCAGTAAGTTGAAAGTATAAGTATTTTTTTTACGAGTGGATTACTTCCATGGTTAACACGAATTGATGTAAATAAGTGAAGCTACTTACTTGAACTACCTGCTCTCACCTTAAAGAGGCAGGATGACGCTAAGGGTGAGGCTTTGGGTAGAATTTTTTTTTCTTCCCTTTGGCTAGATTTTTGTAGCTCCTTGAAATAAGTAGAAATTTTAGAGAAGAGCTATTCATATCATAATCATGGCCATCTCTGGTTATTTTAGGTCATCTAAGAATTACGTTAGTGAAATTGATGTCTGTTAATGCCAGACACTCTAAGGGTCTTGGGTATATTCTCATTTAAGCTGAACACCATTCCTGTTAGAGATGTAGCTGTGTGCCCTTTTTTCAAAGAAGCTAACCAGAATGCAAATGGGTCATGAAGGGTACCATTATAGAATTAAACTTTATTATTAGGTAATTTTTTTCAAAGTAAGGTATCTTTGTGCTCCAAGGCCCACCTCTCCTCCCCAACTATTCAGTGAAAAAGAAAAAAAAAAAAAATGCTAGTACTATGTGTAATTTGATTTCACATTAATTACACATTTTGTTTGCTCAGAATGAGTACAAACTAGATAAAATTCCTTTTATTAAAACATTCCTTGGTAAAAAAATCTAGTAATTTGATATAACTTTATCTATGTTTTGTTATAAGTTGATTTACAATTTTCTTATTTTTAAAAAACTTGCCACGTATTTATTCATCCTTTAAAATATGTCAGAGTGCTAAAAATTTTCCCATTACAAATCTGTGGTCATCCAAAATTTTGTTTTCCACAGTCCCAAAATACAAAACATCTCATTAAATAAGTTGAAAAAGCAGTTCTTGAGTAAAAGCCCCCCCCCCCCCAATACTAAGGAAGTACATGTGTTTAAAGGAAAGCCTTTAATGGACTTAGGAATTAATGTTGATATTTAATGGTACGTTTCAAAGCTCACAATAGGTTGAAATAATTTTCTAATGAACTGTATATAGAATTGTAGGAATCATAATAACAATCATGTTGATAATAACATAGATTTGACTGTCATATTTTCCCATCTTATCTCATTGCTTATTTCATTTGCTTTATTTCCTAAATGTTTTGTGTATTTTACTACATAACTGTTAGAAGAGGATTACATAAAGAGAAAATAACTGCTCGATCCACGAGACACATTGAGCCATTTAAGGCTAAGTAATGAGTACTAATAATGCACCCACCTTCCTTCACTCCCCTCCCCCCACCTCTTCATTGAAGAGTAGATGTTTTCTAAAGCTATTAAGTATTTACAATTGCTTTTAAAAAAAAACCTTCATGAAAGTGAGCAAGGCCAGTTATTTACTATGTCCAGAAATAAATTGCTGGATCTGGAATCAGTCATGTGTAGAAATGACCTAATAGACATAGTATGTTTAATCTTCAGTGTGGGTGGTCTTAATAGTTTGCCTCTTCACATGACCAGAATGCAGATGTGAATAAAATTGAGTCACTGCCAGTTGATTACTTAATTAATGGTAGAGTAGTTTTCCCAACTCCTCTTTTCATGTTACCTTTTTCTAGAGCAGTCTCTGCAGAAATCTTTTCTGCAGCATCGTGGGATTGGACAGATACTGTTGTGTTCCATGTGTTAGCACATACTAGTTCAGCCAGCTGTCACACTTAATATTGTTATTAATAATATAGTAAGAATTATGTTTTCACTTTTTCCCGTATGTGTGCTTTAATTTTTCTAGATTCTTTGTTCCAGGATTATTTCTGGGTAAAAGCAGACCTTAAGAAAGGATAGGTTTTAAGAGAACCAAAAATCTTGACTAATTATGGCCCTTGGCTCACAGTTCAAAGAGCAGAGTTACACTGCAGTCAGCACTAAATGTCCTTTATGCTGTTTGTTTTGGCATTTTTCAGAGTTTGTCTTTGCACAAAACTTGTGCCTTTAGTATATAGATTGTTTCTGTATGTAAAAAGCCAGTGGGTTTTCTATATGTTTCTATATGTTCCGATACATAGAGCCAGTGAGTTTTCAATTTTACCTGTGTTTCAGTCACAAAGAAGTAGTTATCACTGTTTTGGTTTTACTGTAAAATTCATACTTGATTAAAACTCTAAATAGAATGCAGAATAAAATTTAGCATAAATGCTTTTAGTTATAAACATAGACTTTGAAAAAACTATTTGCATAATACTTTTCTTTCTAAGAAATTCTAAGTTGAGTTCTGTATTTCAACTCTTGAATAGTAATCTTTCATTCTTTGGGTGCTTTTTAAATTTCATATCTAAGTAAGTGAATGGCACCTCAAGCAACCATTCCAGTGGTGTATTTGCCTTCTGGGGAAATCCCAAAATGTATCCTGCTTAATTCCTCCCCTACTTTGTCATTACAGCTCTCACCCCTTTTTCAAAGGGAATAAAGACTTCTTTTTATCTTTCCTCTAAACAAAATCAAATGCTCTATTCAAAGAGTTTATTAATCTAGAGACCCCATCATTCCAAAACTATGTAGATTAAGATCTGTAGCCTCTGGTTTTTTAATCTATTACCTGTCAGTCTGTTTGTGTTAATTTCCCCCATTCTAGCTTTTTGTCCTGTTTTCTTAACTATTGTCAGGGCCATTCCTTAGAGCATTTTTTCTTTCTCCATAAATAAACTATTCATCCAGTGTAGCAGAATATACTCTATAGATTGGATTGGTAAACTGGGGAAAGAAAATAAAACTTATAATAATCAGCCAGCCATCTTCTGTCTTACCTCCCAATATGTTCTTAAATAGCCTTCTTGTATAATAGACCTAAGATATTCAAGATGTGAACTAATTTCATCCTTGATTAATACAAACATCAGCAAAATTACTGGAAGACATCTTGCATTCCAAAGCTACTTATGTATGCCTCCTTTTTGAAATTACACATTAGATTATCTTTCTTTCATGAGAAGAAATAATGTATAAACTAAGTATGACTGTTAATAACTCTTAGGGTGGGTTAAAACAGGATGACCTTGAAGTTCCTTTTCAACTGTAAAGATTGTGTGAGATGTACATGAGGAATTCATCACTCAAGAAAATTACTACAGGCTATATTAATACTGTGGTTCGGGTAATAATGGGCTGTTCATAACTAAGTATTTTGTATAACTAGTGGTACATTATTGAAGAATATTAGAGTTTGTTAGTCAAGTGTACTATCCTATGCTGTGACTAATTGCTCACAAACTAGTTTGTGTAGAAGAATTTATAGACCTTAATTTCTAAAAAGCACAATCCCACAAATAACTAGATTATTGTACAATTTATAATAGTGCTTAGTTGAAGGGTCTTTACTTTTTGTGAACTCTATGTTTATAATTTTAAACTGCTCTGTATTTTGTGCTAGTTAATTTCATGGGAGCCTCTTCTACTGCCACACAATCTCAGTTCCTGCTGTATACTCTAACAAACAGTGGAAGGGACTGTTGGGTCAGTAGGTGACAACTGCAGAGGTATCTTCCTTATATTGATGCTTTTTGAGGTTGCTGCTCCCATCAATCTGCTCAGTAAAAATAGCTCATCTTGGTAAGTTGTTTCGACTTCACCAGGACCTGAAGAAGAAGCAGAAAAACCTGTGAAAACTAAGACTGTTTCTTCCAGTAATGGAGGGGAAAGTTCCAGTCGCAGCGCTGAGAAGCGATCAGCTGAAGAAGAAGCTGCAGACCTCCCAACAAAGCCTACAAAGATCTCCAAGTTTGGATTTGCCATAGGTAGTCAGACGACAAAGAAAGCATCCGCCATATCCATCAAACTCGCATCAAGTGTGAGTGGTTATTTTATATATGATGTTTGTAATGGGTCTTAAGAATTTGTTTTGGAAACCTGCTTTTACTGGGATAGGTAAATTAAGTATAAAAAGGTACATCGGTGCACGAACTTACATGCAAATATTTAAGAAGCTATTAGCTCCGTGTTCAAGAGAGGTCTGGATGAATTCTATGTCAATAAAGCTATTTAAAAAAAGGTTTGGAATTTAAGAAGGGGGATTATATTATTATAGGGATTATTATTATAGGGATTATATGATTTATAGAGTGATAGTTTAGAATTTTTGTAAGTCTAGCAAAACCTCTGAAAAATATTTTCAGAAAGAATTTCAACTTTTATCTTTCAGTTCCAGTAGTATTAAAAGTTTAATATCTCTAGAAATCATTTATTTGTATCTTGAAAGATTAATGTTAGTAAGGTGTTGCTTGATAAGAAGAGCTTCTTGATTATCTTACTTCAGAGCTACAAATGGACATTGAGTGCTATACATCCTGTGACAATAGTCCTTTACACATCAACTTTTGATCCTTCCTTTTAAGATATAAACCTTGAATTAAACTTATGAACTGCAGAGTATCTGGACGGTATTTGAAATATTAGCTTGAAGCATGTGGAGGTTAGAAATTTGACTGCTTCTGACCTACAAAAGTGACAGTTTCATATGGTTCAACCAAATAGATTTCTTCTTTAAGAAAAAAAAAGTTACTTAAATAGTCTATTGCTATTGGCCTTAGAAAATAGTTACATTCTTGTGTAAGGAGAAAAATCCTAAAATTGCTTTTGAGCTGTGCATGTCTGTTCTGTGAAAATTAATGCTCAGTTGCCAAATGCATACACCTTTTTTCTGCATTAGAAGTTCATTCAGAGATCTTAAAAATATGATATGGATCAGGTTCCTACTAGAGTCAGTGTGTTTGAGCTATACTTCTAGTTTTGAAAGGGCTACCATTCTTCCAAACCCTCTCCCACCCTAAGCTGTTTTGCCTTTTTCTTTTTCCTCCTTTTTTTTTTTTAAATTCAGTTTGAAAAAATGATTCATCTTGTAACTTCATTGCTTATGACTGTTCTCCCTATTTGAGCTGATTCTTTTTGTTTAATCTTTTTTTTTTTTTAAGTTGTGTAGACCTGCATAAATATTTACCTTTTTTTGATAGTCATTAAACATGGATTCTCATGTACACTTCTACACTTCCCCTTGTTAATAGATTTCCCCTGGATGTTCCCCTCGATAATAGATTTTACTGTGTTCAATACACCCCCTAAATCAGGTATCCAAATTCCTACTTCTTCTAATCATTCACGTGATTTAGTAATTGCTGATCATTTAGATGCGAGGTTTATGTTTGAAAAAGCTTACTCAGTAAAACTTTAAATCTTTGAAAAGCAAAAATCTGTTTTCATAAAATAAGTGATAATGTAAACAATCTTGGGCAAGTGAGGTGTAGGATATAAAAAATAGTTGAAACTGTTCCTTTTGATTATATATGAAAAGGTAGTTAATCAACCAGCAAGTACTTTGTGTCTTATGTTGCGTCTGCAACATCAAATACATGACATCTTTAAAAGAGTAAAGGGTGTTTCTAGAATCACTATGTATAATCTCCAAATGAATATTTTTTAGTTCTTCAAAAGCAAACATTGTTTATCAAAAATATTTGTGTTATAGAAGAAGGGATGGTTACTTTTGTTTCAGCAGGTCAGAGAAGATTTCACTGATGAGGTGATGTTTGAGTTGGCCTTAGGTGCAGGCAGGAGGCAAAAGGGCATCTCAGATAAAAAGAATTTCATGCAAAGGCCGTTTAGATATGAAGCCACATAGTACATTCAGGAAATTGTTTGTAGTTGGAAAGTGTTACTAGGCAAATGTAGGGACAGAAAGCCCCCAAAATGAGAGCATAGGACCAAATCATAACGGGCTTGTATTCCATAATACAGTTTAGCTTTATTCTTTAGGATCTAGCAGAGCCATGGAACCATTATAAGGAGTTTCGACCCTTAAACAGATTTGCATTTTGGAAACATCACTCTGGTACCAGTATAGAGGATTAGAGGAAAAAAACACAGAAGGTGGGAAGATGGTATTTCTAACAGTAGTTCAGGCAAGTAATGCTAAGTGGCTTTAGGTGTTTGTAGTGTGGTAGTATGATGGGGAGTGAGATTTTAAGTCTATTTAATAGCGATCTAATCAGCAAGACCTTACAGTAGAATGTGCAAGTTGAGGAAAAGATTTTCTGGCTTAGGTACTAATGAACACTGTGAAACTAAAGTACCCATGGCAGCTCTAAGTGGAGCTGTTCACTGGGCAGGTGACATCCTGTTTGGGGGTAGACATAGGATTTGGTAGTTAAAACTATGGGAATGAATGAAGTTGACCAAGGAAGTATGGAGAAGGAAAGGTCATTAAGGACAGAATCTTGAGTATCTGTCATTTAAGGGGAATGGGAGGGAGGAGAGAGAGAGAGAATAGAAGGTCAGAGAATTAGGAAAATAGCCAATAAAAAGCACTGTCACAGCACACTGGTCATTGGTGACCCTACAGAATCAGGGTCACCTGATTGTAGGTGAGTGAGGGACTATGGGCAGTGGTGAGGAAGAAAGCCAGATTGCAGTGGGTTGATGACTGAATGGGTGGTGAGAGGATTGGAGATAGTGAGGACAATTTACTTCAAAAACAGGTTAGAGAGAAGAGGTGGTGTGGATGAAGCATGTGTACAGGCTAAAGAGCAGAAAGCTAGTAGAGAGAGAGGATGGTGAGTCTTGGTGTCTTTTGTGTTCTCAGGGCACATGTTACTATGGGAAAGTAGTATTATTCATTTTCTCTTAACTGTACCAGGTACCCAGTAGCTAAATGATATTAAATTTTAGGTCTTAACTAGAAAATCTTTTACGGAAAGAAAACAAATGGACATATAATTAATAAAATAAGACCTACCCATTGGTAATCCACATTTTCAAAAAGAGAATGGATTTGTCCAAAGTTCATTCTGAGTTCCTTACTATATGTTTCTATGAAAACAAAGTTGAATCTTTGAAGATAAATTATTCATATCATTAAACAAGTCTGTATAAATGTCATGTGATACTCTTTTTAATGTTTCTTCTTCAGAAGCCTAAAGAAACCGTTCCAACTCTTGCTCCAAAAACCCTTTCAGTAGCAGCAGCTTTTAATGAAGATGAAGATGTAAGTTGATACCCGGTTTTGTTTATTTTACTTTAACCAGTTCTTAAAGGAAGATGTTAGTGGCAAATTGTAGGTTGTATTAATGGGACCAGTGAATTTTCTTTGCAACTCTGAACAGTTTTTTTGTGACACCTGCAAAATCGGGATATTTCTATTTATTTTATTTGGTTGTAGGATTATTTAAAATATTATTGACTGTGGGGCAAGGAACTAAAAAATCAAATCAACAAATGCTTTTGTGAATAATAATATATATGTGCTAGGAAGTATGTGGAATCCAAAAAAAGAAACATTCAATACCGCTGCCTTTAATAATTTTTATAGTTGGAGCCTTCAGTGATGAGACACTATGCATGCATTCAGCTTACAAAAGGCCGCTTTCCCCCGGCATCCCCAGGAGGAATAACAGTTCAGTAGTGCGGGTGTTTCTGCCAGTGGCACTCAGCAAGCGTGTGTTGAGCGTGAGTCTCTGCCCTGTGAGGCAGAGTTCCTAGGGGAACGTGTCTGATTTATCTTTGCAGCCTCACTGTGCCTAGCATACAGAAGAGCACTCAGATGTGTAGAATGAGTAGAAGTCATTACCACAACACAGTGACAACCACAGTAATTCTCTACCTGTTGATCTGGGTTCCAGTCATTCCGTATTTATCCTTGCCCAACACTCCTCCACAAAAATCTCTGGTCTAATTGAATGTCTTATCTGCTGTTCTCTTAAGCAGTTCCAGCTCCCTCATGCCCCACACAGTGTCCCTCTCTTGCCACGCTTATGAATGACATATGGCGTTTTAAGCATAATTTTGACTGTGGTTTTTTGCCTTAGGCTCTAACTTTAGAACCTAACCCCCACTTAAGATGTGACCCCATTGTATAACAATTAAGTGTTACGGGGTACATGAGTAATTGCTCTCAGAAACAATATGGATAATAATTATACATTCAGAGGAGCACAGACATTTGTGAGGCTGGAGTGACGGAAGAATATTTAAGAGAAGTAATAGGAGTTGGGTACTAAAACATTAGGCAGTGTTTTGACAAACCAAGCAATACTTTTATAAGCTAAGACATCAGCTTTCAAATCACAAGTGGTAATTACTAAGCAGCTGCATTCAATTAGACCAGAGATTTTTGTGGAGGAGTGTTGGGCAAGGATAAATACGGAATGATTATAACCCAGATCAATAGGTAAAGAATTACTGTGGTTGTCACTGTATTGTGGTAATGACTTCTACTCATTCTACACATCTGAGTGCTCTTCTGTATGCTAGGCACAGTGAGGTTGCAAAGATAAATCAGACATGTTCCCCTAGGAACTCAGTCTCATAGGGCAGAGATTTATACATAAAATAGTACAAGATAAAAATCAAAAGTCCCTGAAGAGATGAAGTGATGTGGAAATTTAGGGAAGGAAGAGAGACCTGGTAACTAGATGAAGCAGAATGGAAAGACCACTGGACTGACAATCAGAAGACTGGGGTTCTTGTCCTGTCCTGTCCAGTTATTGACCAGTAGAAAGCCTGTGAGTAAATCACTTTACCTTTTTGGAGCCTTAGTTTTTCAATTGTAAAATGAAGGCTCAATTTAAAAATAGATTTTTAAACTATTTCTCAGAGTTTTGGAGTTCTATGGAAATGTCCCAGGAGCTGCTGTGGTGTTAGGTGATGTCTAACAAGCAGGGCCCTCGTCTCCTGCCCCTATTTCATTTATAGCTATTCTTTCACTGTTTGATATTTGGGAACCCAGGTAAGATTTTGTTAAGGAAAAAGTATTTCATTGCTCATCCCCAAAAAAGTTTGAAAAGCACTAACTTAAATAATATTTAATATTTTCTGTCATATTTAACATTCTTAAGTGATTAGGTAGCATTTTGGTATGTACAGATTGTATGAGGGAAGGACAGTATGGGAAGAAGGGAACAGCATGTGCAAAAGTAGATAGGCTGGAAATTATAAGCACTTACATAATAGTAATGGCTTACTTTGAATGCCTAACAATTCGGATATGTTTTCACATGATTTTATTTTACCCTTCACATGTCCCTGTGACTTGTGTGATATAGTTATTCCTGTTTTGTAAATGGAGAAATTAAGGAGTTAAGTTTGCATGAATATGTGCTCATGCACACAAATGTTGAACTAGAACTTAGGTCTTCTGGTTTCCTGGCGTGTGTTCTTTGCATCACACCTTACTGTTTTCCCTGACGATTTTTAAAGAAACCTTAGATAGTTGCCAATAACATTCTTTGTGTTATAAGATGGTAATGATAGTAAAGAATAAACTTCTCCTTAGATAAAAGAACACACACATCGAAAATCTTCATCTGGTTCTTTGTTTTTCTGCAGAACATAGTTAAGTAACCTTGAATATATATCTGAGCCTGAAATATATTGGACAAAGAGGGCACCCATTTAATTAATTGAAATTTTAAAATATTTTTTCAGTTGTATCTCTGTAGTCTCCTTTAATTTGGACAATTCCTGGGTCTTGAAGAGTTCAGGCTAGTTATTTTGTGGAATGTCCCTCAGTTTGGATTTGTCTGATGTTTCTTCATGATTAGGTTCACATTCCTTGCTCTTGGCAGGAATACCACGGAAGTGATGCATTTTCAGTGCATCACATCAGGGAGCACATGTTGTCAATATGTCCCATTACTGGCAATGTTAACTTCGATCATTTGGTTAAAGTGATGTCTGCCAGATTTGTCTACTGTCAAATTACTGTTTTACCTTTTGTAATTAGAATTTATCTTGTGGGGACATAGTTTGAGAATATGTGAAAATATATAATTTCTTAAACATTCACTCATGAGTGTTAACACCCATTGATGATTCTTGCCTGAATCAGTTATTCTGATGCTTGTCAAATGGTGGTTTTTCTAATTCTTTCATCCCTTCTTTGTTTATTAATTGTCCCTTACTGTAAGAAAGAGCTTTCCCTTATTTGTATAAATGTTGGCTCATGGATTCTTACTTTATTCAACAGGCTCTAATGCTCAAATTGTCCCAGATTTGACCATTAGAAACCCCTTTAAGCTGGATCTTGAGGACACCCCTTTAAAAAATAATATTTGGGGTCTGGCCCCATGGCCGAGTGGTTCAAGTTCCATGTACTCCACTTCGGCAGCCCAAGTTCATGGGTTTGGATTCTAGGCACAGACCTACACCACTTGTCAAGCCATGCTGTGGCGGTGACCCACATACAAAATGGAGGAAGATTGTCACAGATGTTAGCTCAGGGCTAATCTTCCTCAGCCCCCCCCCCCCAAAAAAAAGAATATTTGCTTAGCAGCAACATTTATTCATAAAAATATATCTAAAAGGAACTTGTCACATATCTTTTCAACAGCTATAAGTATGGAAAAGTAAGAAATGAACAACTTTTTTTTTTTTTTTTTTGTGGGGAAGACCAGCCCTAAGCTAACATCTGTTGCCAATCCTCTCCTTTTTGCTGAGGAAGACTGGCCCTGGGCTAACATCCGTGCCCATCTCCCTCCACTTTATATGGGACGCCGCCACGGCGTGGCTGACAGGCAGTGCGTCGGCGGGCGCCCGGGATCCGAACCAGCGAACCCCGGGCTGCCAAGCGCGGACTAAACCGCTGCACCACCGGGCCGGCCCCCATGAACAACTTTTAAGATGACTTAATAGTAAAGGGAACATTTTTGAGAAGGAGCAATACAGTAAAGAGGTTAAGAGTCTTGCTATTTTTAGCTTTGACTTTGGGCAACTTAACCTTGTTTACCTCACCTCCAGAATGCAATTGATGATAATCATGTCCACCTTATAGGATTGTTAGGGTTTTAAAAGATAGTGCATATTAAAGCATTTAACAGTGTGTAGCACATAGTAAACAAATGGTTTTAGTTCTAGAATACCAGGTTTTCTCCCAATTTTTTTCTTTATGCAAAATCAGCACACTAGAAGATGTGCATTTCTTTTAGAAATATAAAGATGGATAATTTTCTCCTTTTACAAAATTTACAGTATTGAAAATGCTAAAAGATAAAATTTACCATTATTAGTAATCAGGTGAATTCAGTAAATCTGTATACAGGCATCTGTTTTTACTTATTATTTTCTTCTCCAGAGTGAACCAGAGGAAATGCCTCCAGAAGCAAAAATGAGGATGAAGAATATTGGAAGGTATTATAATTTCTCATAAATATTGTAGAAAATAATAGTGAATTAAGAGCAAGAATAAATTGCACATAATCTTTTAGTGTTCAGGTTTTTCTTGCATTTTGGGGGAGAATAGTTTCGTTTTATGAGCTATCAGTGATTTTATTTTCTCTTCTGGTAAGAGAAAAATGAGTATCTTAAGAAAAAATAATTTAAGGCTATTTCTTTTCAGGTGCATACAGTCTATATTTTTTCAAATAAGAAATAACTATGAGTAATGTTTCTGATTTTAAATTTAAATTTAAAATTTTTTCAGGTATAAAAGAGAAATGGTTTTCACTCCTTTCATATCTTATGACTTCATTACCTCCACTTAACCTTGATCTTACGTCTTTTTTTCCTTGGTGACTTAGATGCCAAATACCAAAATGAGACTAATAGTAGTAGTTTAATTTTTAATTTTCCTCCATTGTTTCTGCTTTCATGGAAATAACAATTTCAAATTAACATGATGTTCAGTTTTCATCTTTTTATGCATAAATGGATAACTTAGAAGCTAATAAGAAAATTCGGCTTCAGATCAACTCATATTATGTCCCCACTTCTACCAAATGTATAAACTCCCAGAGAACTAATTGCTAAGTCTGTATACAAGCATCAGTCTTCAGACTTACAGTCTGTGATTCAAATGGAAACAGTCCCAGGCTCTTTGCCTGCCTTCCTTTCATACTGGGACCTAAAGTAAGAAATACCTCTGACATTGTAACCCGATCTAAACACCCAGTAGACATGTATCTAAACATGTAAAATTGAAACAAGTTCATACAATGATACTGAACCTTTCTATATGCGATACATCTTCATGTTTTTCTTCTATTTCATTTTTTGTAAATGCCAGTGGCAAGCCACCAAATTGATTTCATGATCCTATTAATGGGACCTATAATGCAAGCAACAGTTTTAAAAACTATAGTGGTTGCCACCCTTAGCCGTGTAACAGAATCACCTTAAATGTTTAAGACTACAGATTTACCTGGTCCCGCCTCAGGCCTACTGAAACTGCAGTTTTAGGACTGGGTCTGTGGAAAAGTTACTTTTAAAAAGCTACATAGGGGCTTCTGATGTTAAGCCTGTGTTTATAATAGGTGCTAAACAAATGTTTTTGGAATGAGTTAAAAATATGGCCCAGAAGCCTTTATATATTTTAAATGTTTCCTTTCTTTTAACACAGGGATACACCAACATCAGCAGGACCAAACTCCTTCAATAAAGGAAAGCATGGGTTTTCTGATAACCAGAAGCTATGGGAGCGGAATATAAAATCCCATCTTGGAAATGTCCATGACCAAGACAATTAAATGATGTGTTTGGAAATTGGGTGTGGGGTGGGTGTAAAGTTAAAAGGAACAGTTTCCTTTTTTAAAGAATGGTATAAGACTATCTTTGGAGCCGCCCTTTTTTTTTTTTAAGATTGAGTGGTACACTAATAAATGAGAGTTTGAAATTAGAGGTAATTTATGTTTTATATACAGATTTCAAGACATTTGCTAATTTTGTAGTTTCATGTGATTAGTTTCCAAAGGTTACAGATAATAAAAAAATCAGAAATGGTACCTTTCTAAGAATTGCATATTTTTTTAGACACAACTATTAGCACATTGAGAAGCAAAAAGTTACTGTATATTTAAACTGCAAGCAGTTACTCTCTAACTCCCTTTTTTACCCAAACTGTCTGGCTCCCAGGAACAGCCTTATAGAGAGGAGGGAGTATTGTATTGGGAGGAAAATGTTACTGAACTGTTGACTGAAAGTAAATTAGATAAAATTAAAATACAGCTTTTTTCCTAATGGGCGTTGGTTTTGTTTCAAGTCATCGTAAACCAGGTATTGCACTGCTCTCAGTGGACACAGACGCTTAGCTCTTTAAAAAACATTTTAAAACTTTATGTAAACTGTTGAGTATTTGAAATAGCCCACTTCACCTTAATGGGTCTAGTCTACCTTCATTAGTCTTCAGAGAACAACCACTTGCTACCAAAGTAAATCAGTATTTTGAATGTGCTTCTCTTGGTTTTTGTTATTAGCTAGTTCCTGTAAGCATTTCCACCAGAACTTGAGGCAAATCATAAGGAAGCTGTTTCTTTTAAAATACAAACCACCGAAAATTTAAGTGTACATAGTACTTAAATATTTGGCTGTTTTTATTTTTTAGAAGGTATAAACAACAAAAAAGCGCAACATTGTATGAAGATGAAAAATGAGAAGGATGCACTTTCTAACTTTGTCAAAGTATTGAAGTTACTAGTGAAATCCGATTTGATTTGAACTTAACTATGGGAATTCTTATTTAATACAATAACATGGCTTATTTTAAGTGTATCCATATTGTCCAATGGCCTCTCAAAAGCACATTTTAGGTATTGAAAATAGAAGGAAAGAAAATGCATCTTTAAGCATATTTTATGGAATTTTGACCACATATACTTTGTTAGATCTGTGTGTTGTAGGGTTGTGGGGTTTTTTAATTTTTGTATTGTGTAAGAATTTTTTTTAATGTGACAGTTAAACACATCTTTAAAAGTATTGTCACAGATAAACATACAGTATAATGATTTCCTTGAAAACTCCTACAATGTTAAATTTGGAGGCAGCTTCAGACTGTTTTTTTGGTGGTAACTACTCGCTGAGCTCTTTTAATAGGTAATAACTTCAGAGAAGCAGCCTGTATATATTCCTAACACTTTGTTCACTTGCATTTAAGTTTAGAGTAAGCCCCGAGTAAAACAATGGAAATGTATATACAACTATTAGTTCTTACTTACATGATTTAATTATATCAAGATACATGAATTTAACTTGCTTTAATGTAGGCAAACTTCCATTTTTGTCCATTTTACTGTTTATGTTAAAATAACATCCCTCTCCTACATATTCTTTTCTTGACTCAAATGAAATATTAACCTGAGGTCAAGATGGGAGAGGGAAATGACTGAGATGAATGTCTTTACTAAAATACCAATAAATTTGTCAAACCCAATAGTGTTCTTATTTTCTATTCCACTTAATTGTTGCTCGTTTTTTTTGTTTTAACAAAGAAGAGACAAACGCTATGATTGTTGCTCTTACCCCGATTGTTGGCCAAAGTAATGGGAGATTTAACATTATTTATTGGAGTCTATCTAATTCAGCACATAATTCTATAGCGTCACAATATCTTGGGTTGGAAAAGACTTAATCCAAATCCTCCCCCTCCACTGCCAGTGTTGTCCGTCCTGTGCTGTAGAAAATCCTGCCAAAGCGTAGTTTTGAAAATCCCTAAGTGTCAGAAGGTATTCTCTTAACTAGTGTCTACCATCCACTAGCTCTGTGTAATATATTTTCTTAATGTTTATAACTCTTGCTACCCAATAGGTCAGCAAATGAAAAGGTTGAACTACATTCTAGAACTAAGATTCTTTTGTAGTTTGAGTAATTACAAATGAAGGCTGTGAGTTTCAAATGTTTTTTCTTAACTCTAATAATTAAGGTTAGCTTGACATACTGTGGAGGGATTGTTCAAGTTACTTTCCTGGTCAGGCGAAGATACTTCTTTTTAATTTTTTTTTTAACTTTTCATTTTGAAAAAATTTCAGACTTACAAAACATATTGTGAAAATATTACAGAATATTTTTGTGTTCTCCAAATGTTAACACCTTACATTACCACAGGACAATTGTCAAAATCAGGGAGTTGACATTATTACTCTACTTTATATTACCTTGTACTATTGTTCTACAGACCTTATTCAGACTTCACCACTTGCTCCACTAATGTTTCCATAGTCAAAGATCTGATTCATTATCACACATTGTAGTTGTCATCTCTCCTTAGTCTCTTTTAATTGGGGACACTTCTTCAGTGTTTGTCTTTCATGACCTTAGACTTTTTGAAAAGTATGGGTGAATTATTTGTAGAAGATCTCTCAATTTGGGGGTTGCCTAATGTTTCCTTGTGATTAAATTCAATTTTTGCATTTTGGGCAAGAACAGCACAGAACTGACACGCCCTCAGTGTATCAGCAAGCACACGATGTCAATTTGTCTTGTTACTAGTTAGGATAATTTTGATCACTTGGTTAGGGTGGAGCTGCCAAATTTCTCCACTGTCAAGTTTCTCTTTTTCCCTTTGTAATTAGTAGGTATCTTGGAAAATTCTTGGGACTATGTAAGTATCCTATTTCTTATCATGCTTGTGCCCTCGAATTGGCGGGCATTTGTGATTCTTTTCTTTCTTCCCCCCTGGTTTTCCTGAAACAATTGTTAAATATTTGCCAAATGTTGATTTCCTATTTCCATCATTCCTTCTACTTTTAGTAACTGAAATTCTGTGAGGAAGTTTTCTTCCCCGTTCTTTATTCAATTATTTTTTAGATAATGGGTCTGTGTATTCTTATGTTATTCTATAGGTCATAACCCATTACTGCCATTATTTTGTTACTCAAAATGTCCCAGATTTGCCCATGCAGACTCCTTCCAGTAATACTTCCTTAATTTCTGGCACCAGAAGATATACTGGACTCATCTTGTATTTTCTCTTCTCCAGCCCTGGAGCCAGTGATTTCTCTAAGCATCCATAGTTCCTTTTACCAGAGAATGGTATTTAGAAACTGAAATCAGCAACTAGGTATACTCATTGGTACTGAGTTATCATTGCTTCTAACCTGCTTAACAGAGCTAGAAGATGTATATATGTGTACCTCTGTATCTATTTCTAAATCTGTATGTACGTGTGTATATAAGTGTATGCTCTATGTGTGTCTCTCCGTGAGTTCACATTGATTGATGCTTCCAATACCAGACTGCACCAGAGTTCATTCTAGTCTTCCTTCTCTCTGTATTTGTAACCCTTTTGTCCAACAATGAAAAATCTGGCTTTGACCATCCATAATGTGTTCATTTATTTGCCTTATTTCTAGAATACACATAAAGTAGTTTCAGAATTACTAGTCCATTTATTTCCCTATGGAAAACAAACTACTAACCAGAGTGCAGTATTTGTGTATAGTTCTTTTTCTTGTTAGTCTTAGAGTACGTGATCAAAATACTGTTTTACCAAGGTAGGTAGGTGGGTTCTTTTCTCTGCTTCCCCTTTCAGTGTGGTTATGTTACTCATTTGTAATGCAATTAATTTGTTTTTGTTTGTATTTCATAATGAATGCTTGCCCATTCCTTGTTATTCTTTTTGTGTTTGCAACATTAGCATAGTTGTAGGAGTTAGAACTATACACAAAGTGTCACACATCCCTGTCATTTTTGCTTGCTCTTTCTCCTGCCTTTTCTGTCCTGTTTGTGCCTGTCCCCTATGGGTCATCTATCTCTGGTTTATCCTTCCTGTTCTCTTTGAATAAGTGAATAGATAGGTGTTTATTAGTTCCCCTTTTTTCTTACATGAAATGTAGTGTGTCATAGTTACTCATACTTTTTTTTCCCACTTTACAGTATATCCTGGAAACTACCAGTTCATGGAGATCCTTCTCAGAAAAAAATTTAACAGCTACATAGTACTCCATTGTGTCAATATACCATAGTTTATGCAGTCATTCTATGTACAGGCATTTAGGGCGTTCCCAATATTTTGCCATTACAATGCTGTAATTGAATAACTTGTGCATGTGCTTTTTCATATTGTTGGGATGTAGCTTCCTTCAGCTAAGTTCCCAGAAGACGGATTGCTAGGTCAAAATATAAGTGCATATGTACTTTTGTTAGATATTGCCAAATTCTCCCCCTAGAGGGTTGTACCAGTTTGTTTTCCCACCAGGAATGTGTAAGAGTCCCTCTTCCCACAGCTTTGCCAAGAGAATGTGTTCGTCATGCTTCTTAATTTTTGCCAAATCTGATAGGTAAAAAATGGCATTTCAGAGTAGTTTTAAATTGCATCTCTAGCTATGAGTGAGGTTGAATATCTTTCCATATGTTTAAGGGCCATTTGAATATCTTTATGGATAGTCTATTCATGTCATTCCAATTTCACTATTGGGTTTTGGTGCCTTTCTCAAATTTTAAGAGTTCTTTAAATATTAACTCTTTTTTTTTTTTGTGGAGAAGACCAGCCCTGAGCTAACATCCGTTGCCAATCCTCCCCTTTTTGCTGAGGAAGACTGGCCCTGGGCTAACATCCGTGCCCATCTTCCTCTACTTTATATGGGACGCCGCCACCACATGGCAGACAGGCAGTGCGTCGGCGGGCGCCCGGGATCTGAACCCGCGAACCCCTGGCTGCCAAGCGTGGACTAAACCGCTGTGCCACCGGGCGGCCCCTTTAAATATTAACTCTTAATATCTTTGATATGTGTTATAAGTAGTTTCTCAATTATTGTCTTTTGGCTTTGATTATGATGTTTTGTTGCAATGCAAAAAGCTTCCATTTTTTATGTAGTAAACTTTGTTAATCTTTCATTGCCTCTTGATTTTATGTTAATAGTTAGAAACCCTTTCTCTGTGCTGAGGTTAAAGATGAATTCACCTGTGTTTTTCTAGTGCTTGTTTTGTTTCATTTTTAAGTTTAAGTAGATTCCTGATCCATTTCTTTTTTTTTTTGGGGTGAGGGAGATTGGCTCTGAGCCATCTGTGCTCATCTTCCCCTATTTTGTGTATGGGATGCTGCCACAACATGACTTGACGAGCAGTGCATAGGTCCACCCCCAGGAACCCCAGGAGCCAAAGCGGAGTGTGCAAACTTAACCACTATGCCACTGGGCCAGCCCCTCCTGATCCATCTTGATCAGGAATATACACAAGAGTATATTCTTGTGCATTTGTGAGATTGGGATCTAATTTTAGTTAACTGAAATCTTTCTATTCAGCCATTCTAATCGAGAGCAGTCTGCTTTTGTGCCTTTCAGGAGTGTTTTTAAATTTTTCCCATATAGTTTTGCATATTTCTTGTTAAGCTTATTTCTAAGTATTTCATCTTTATTGCTATTGAAATGGGGTTTTCTCTATCATTATATTCTGGTTATTGTTTTAGGATATGAAGGCAATTAATTTCTCTGTTAATCCTCTATCTTGCTACCTTACTGAATTCTTTTATTGTTTTAGTTTTGTCATTGATTCTCAAGGACTTTTCAGGTTTAATCCTCATATCACCTGCAAATAGAGATGGTTTTACTTCTTTCCAATTTTTGTGCCTCTAATTCATTTTTCTTGTTTAATTGCATTGCTTTAATACCTCTAGTACAATATTGAATAGTAGAAATAAGGGGCATCCTTGCCTTATTCTTGCTCTCAGTGGAAATGTCTCCAGTGTTTTACCATTAAATGAGATGCTGGCTTTAGGACTAAAGTAAACATATTTTATCATGTCAGAAATATCCACCAGTTCCTATTTTTTCTTAAGTTATTTTGTCAGGAATAGGTGTTGAATTTGTCAAAGGCTTTTTCAGCATTGTATCAGTGTGGGAAATCTTTAATATAAAGAATTGTTAACATGAGAACTCTCAGGTGTAGCAGAAATTGCCACTGCAGGAGGAAACTACCACCCTTCGTTAGGGCTTAGTGAATAAATGAACAGCAGAGAAACTTAATGTCTAGAGGAGGGGCCCAGAGGCCGAAATTCAGCTCTTTTAGGAGAAGGTGTAGCTGCAGGAAAGAGGAACATACCAAGCTGCCCATCACCACAATGAAGACAAATCAGAAACCTCCTGAGTTAAGTACTGTATGAAAAATTCGTGGTGATAGGTAGCCCTTCACCCCCACGGGACACAACTGTTGGTTAGCAATAATTATTGCTTTTAGTTTTTAGTTTTTACTTCTTTTCACTTTCCTGTATTTTCCAAATTTCTACACTGATCCTACATTACTTTGATAATTGGAGAAATGGGTGGGGAATCGAGGTATCTCTAAATAAGGCAAATTAGGTTAGTTGTCATCCTAGGGCTTCAGATATGTGAGAACTTTCTCAGACCAAAAGCCTTGAGCCACATCACAATAGACATCCATTTAACTACTGTACATCGACAGAACTCTTATTCATACCTGTGCACTTTTTTAATGTAATACAAATGTGCTGTTATCCTAAATCTTTTTGTCTTTTTCTGAGAGTAAGTCCTTTTTGGGAGCATTTTATCTGTAGTATCCATTGCAGGATTCACATTGCTTAATATTTAGAAAAAAATAAAAACTTGTGTATTATGTAAATTATCAAGGATGACCACTATATCTTTACTTCAAGAACAGTTACCTGAATGCTTGTGATTCTGTGTTACTGGCTCATATGTCATCCAAATACACCACAAATGAACTTCACTCAGAATCTAGCATTGTCCTGATATGCTAGTCATACACCAGGAGTGGCTTATTTTATTCCTGCCCTCAGAATTCCATCACTAAATCATAGTTGATGTGAAACTTGGATAGATCAATAGAAACTGAATTTAACCACGTAACCATGACTGAAAGTAAAACAAAGTTTCTATAAAACATATATATAGAATATTCTATCATACCCTGGCTATAAGGAAAAGAGATCAAAACAGGCAGCAGAACACTTAAATCAAGTAATGCAAAGAAAGTAACATTGAAAGAATGCAGGTACTATTTAGGTATTGAAATATTTGCAAATGGTTAAAGCAAATCTAACAATACAATTGAGGATGAAAAGGTATATGTGTGTGGGGACAAGAGGTATATGGGAACTCTACTTTTCCACTCAATTTTACCATGAACCTAAAACTGCCCTCCATTGTTTCTGCTGAGAAGTCATCTGTTAATCTTACTGGGGTTCCCTTGTAAGTTAAGAGTTGTTTTTCTCTTGCTGCTTTTACAATTTTCTCCTTGTCTTTGACTTTCAGCATTTTTACTATGATGAGTCTGTTTGTGGGTCTCTTTGTGTTTATCCTGATTTGTGTTCATTAATCTTCCTGGATGTATAGGTTATTATTTATCAATAAATTTTGGAAGTTTTCAGCTGTTATTTCCTCCGATTTTTTTTTTTCTGTTCTCTTCTCTTTCTCCTCTCCTTCTTGCACTCCTATTATGTGTATATTGGTGCATTTAATCATGTCCCACATTCCTCTGAGGCTGTCTTCATTTTTCTTCATTCTTTTTCCTCTGTTCTTTGGTTTGCATAATCTCCGTCAATCTACCTTGAAGTTCACTTATTTTTTCTTCTGCCAGTTCAAATCTACGGTTTAACCTCTCTAGGGCATTTTTAATTTTACTTTTCAACTCATTTCACTTTTTGTTTTACTTTTCATTTCATTAATTTCCATTTGGTTCTTTTTTTACTTTCTATCTCTTTATTGATATTCTCTATTTGATGATATTCTCTATTTAATACATTCCTTTACTTGTTTAGTCATAGTTGTTATGGACTGGATGTCTGTGTACCTCCCCCCGCCAAATTCATATGCTGAATTGCTAACTCCTAGTGTGGCTGTATTTGGAGATGGGGACTCTTAAGTAAAATTAAATGAGGTCACAAGGGTGAGGCTCTGATTGGATAGGATTATTGTCCTTATAAAGTGAGACACCAAAGTATTTTCTCTCTCCATGCATGCACAAAGAAGAGGTCATGTGAGCACACAGCAAAACAGTGGCCACCTACAAGCCTAGAGAAAGAAGAGGCCGCAGAATGAAACCTTCCTTACCAGCATGTTGATTTGGGGCTTTCCAGCCTCCAGAACTGTAAGAAATAAATTTCTGTTGTTTAAGCCACCCAGCCTGTGGTATTTTGTTTTGACAGCTCAAGCAGGCTGAGAAAATGGTTTTCTTTAGTTCTGTGAACATATTTATCATGGTTATTTTGAAGACTTTTCTTGATAAATCTGACATCTGGTTACTCGCACAGGCAGTTTCTGTTGCCTACGTTTTTAGCAGTGTATGAGGTATACTTCCTGCTTCTTTGCATGCCTCATAATTTTTTGCTGGAAACTGGACATTTTAGATAATATATTGTAATAACTCTGGGTACTGGTCTCTTCCTTTCCCCTCTGAAGGCCTGGTTATTGTTATTTGCTTGTTTATTTGTTTGGTGACTGGCTGGATTATTTTAGTGAAGTCTATTTCCCCTCCTCGAGTCCAAGCTTCTGATGTTTCTCCTCAGAGAGGTACAGCTTTCAATATGCCCACACTCACCCTGGGATGACAATGATTTTGGTAGTGCTTTCTTCCTCTCTTTCCATGCTCACACCCAGCTGTTGAACTCTAATTGCTGGATAATAGCTCAATTGTTTTGAATAATACCCTGGGATTAAATTATTACAGCACTCTACAAACAAGTCAATCCAGACAAACTGTGGTTCCTTTGAAAGAATAACTTCTGAGGTCAGTGTTCCATATTTGTTCTGATTCCGGGAGAGCTCCTCCCAGCTGTCTTATTCCCTAGTTCTCTCCTACAAACCAGCAGGCCTAGTTTATCCTCTATCTTGAATCTCCTCCCAATTGCCTCTCACCTTAACCTCCACTGTAATTGAGAGTGCCCCTTAAGGTTCAATATCTTCAGACTGTGGGGAGCTGGCCCGGTGGCGCAGCGGTTTAGTCTGCGCTTGGCAGCCCGGGGTTCGCGGGTTTGGATCCCGGGCGCCCGCTGACTCACTGCCTGTCAGCCACGCCGTGGCGGCGTCCCATATAAAGTAGAGGAAGATGGGCACGGATGTTAGCCCAGGGCCAGTCTTCCTCAAGCAAAAAAAAAAAAAAAAAAGGAAGATTAGCAACGGATGTTAGCTCAGGGCTGGTCTTCCTCACATAAAAAAAATATATATATCTTCAGACTGTGCTGTAGTCAGTTCTTTGGGAAGAGATTAGAAGATCTCTGTTTTACTGCCTGCTCCTCCCTCCAGGCAAAGTCTCTGAGCCACGGTTCTGGAGTTGGAGGTGAGGGACAACGGAAAATTTCTGAATGACACTCTTACTTTGCAAGGTGAGCACTTGGTGAAAGGGGCAGCAGCAGCCTGAGGTCCTCTCGGCTTGCCTCTCCTGGCATGAAACCACCACCTCGTGGACAGAGACACGGGTGGTCAGGGCCTCCGTCTTCTCAGCTCACTTTGCCCAAGGTGGCACCTCTGTTTCACAAGTGAGAACTGGGTGGAAGAAGGGAGCCCCCACCTCCCAACCACACTTACCAGGCCTTATCTCAGGAACAGGTAGCTGGGGGCAGAATGAGAAAGACTGATGTCCTGGTCCTCCAGGGAAGACAGCTCTCCAACTGGAGCTGGTGGGAGAGGGAGCCCTGTATTCTTGGACGTGGCAGTCTGGACTGGTGTCTCCACCTCACTGAGCTGAGATGGGGGAGGGAAAGAGTGGTCTTGGTTCAAATACCACAGACTCCTGCCTTTCTAAATGAATTTTCATAGATTTTTCTTGAATAAGTGTTCTTCATTTGCTGTTTGCCCTTAGGACCATTTCCAGAGGCTTTAAATGGTTGTCTTTGCTTCTGTTTTTACAATTTTCACCAGTTTCACTGGGGAGCAGGTCAAGCAGAGCTCCTCATCTGCCATACTAGAAGTTGATCCTCCAATTTATTTAAAAAATAATTTTATTTTGAAACGGTCTCAAACTTACAGAAAAATTACAAGTAAAATAATTTTTCTTGAGACATTTCACAGTAACTTGTCAACCTGATGCCCCATCACATCTGAATTATTATGTACATTCTTTTACATCACTGCCATACAGTCAGGAAATTAATGTCGCTACATTACCATCATCTAATACTCTGACTGCTTTCAAGTTTCACCAATTCCCTTCCAGCAAAAAGATCTAGTTCAGAATCATGTGTTGCATTAGTTGTCATGTCTGGTTAGTCACCTTTAGTCTGATACAGTTCTTCAGTCTTTTTTCATGACCTTGACACTTTTTGAACATCATAGGCCATAACTTTATAGAATATCCCCCAATTTGGGATTGTCTAGTGCTTCCTCATGATTAAAGTTATGCATTTTTGACAGAAACATCACATGATGTTGTGTTCTTCTAATTGTATCCTGTATCAAGTGGCACATAATTTTGATTTATCCTGTTACTGATGATGATCACTTTGATTACTTAAGATGGTATCTGTCAGACTTCTCCACCATGAAGTTCCTCTTTTCTCCTTTGTAATTAATAAGTATTTTGTGGGGAACCTATTGAAATATCCTGTTCTTCATCAGATTTTCCACTCATTCATTCATTTACTTAAATTAGTGGACGTGCAGTAAAGAGTTAATACAGCAGGTCTGTGACTGCTATCCTTAAAAAGTCCTACTTCTGGGTTGGCCTTTGGCATCTGGAAACCTAACTGGTAAACGGTTCCCTACAGTGATACAGAACCTTTCCTAAAAAGAGCAGCTCTCTGGGCCTAAACCCCTTGTACAAACAATATGGTTTATGCTGAACAACTGCTTTCCTTCTGGGAGTCTGGAGTCTTGGAACGGGCTATGCAGAGGATGCATGTGTGAACAGCACCAGTAAAAACCTTGGGTGCTGAGTCTCTAGTGGGCCTGACGACACTGTGCACATGTGCCATCACATCTCGTGGCTGAAGGAACTGAGCATGACTCCATTGGGATTCTTGGAAACTTGTGCTTGTTTCCCCTGGACTTTGCCACACAGGCCTTTTCCCTTCACTGGTTTTGTTTTATATCCTTTCTCAGTAATAAATCATAGCCATGAGTATGACTATTTGCTCCTTCTGGTGAACCACTGAATCTGGGGATGCATGGTTTTGAGGACTCCTGACAGTGGATTTATGGTTTCCTACTTTACTCAATGGTGTATAATCTGTTACTATCATTATTATGATGCTCACTCAATTTGCCATGATTTGGCCAGTGAGAGTCCCTTCAAGGACTTCTGTGCCCTCCTGATATGTCCCTATCATTCTTTGAGCATGTCCTTGCTTTCTGACAAAAGATTTTCCAGACTCATCTTGTACTTTCCCTAACCCAGCCCTGAAATCAGCCATTTCCCTAAGGAGCCCTTATTCCTTCTACTGGGGAACAGCTTTTAGAAACGAACACCTAGGTGTTAGGTATCATCACTGCTGGTGGGTGTCACTGCTCCCAGGCTATCTAGGTAAAAAACTAGAGAATATATGTATGTATACATAAATGCAAATATATACATTTACATAAATATTTCTATGTGTATTAACAACCACTAGTTTGCACCAATAGTTCCAATCCCAGTTCTTCATCTCCCTTTCTACATTTGTAACTCCCTTCTCTAACAGCAAGAATGCTGGCTTTCAATATCCTTAATATATTTACCTATTTCATCCTCTGAATATAACCAGTCTCCCATTGCCTCTGTGCCCATCCCTCCCACATGGACACCACCCTCCGAACCCCACATGATCTCCGACACTCCAATCCAGACCAACCCTCTATATGGATGCTATGTTTCCATGCCAATTCTCTGACTCCACCAGGGTGTCCTACAATTCAGTTCTGACACTAACTACCCAGAGTAAGCAGACCCCACAAGTTAAGAGCTCAGTCCCACAAGACTGCAGCCACTTCAGATGCCAGTAGTAAGTCATAGGTTTCCCCAAACCACCTGTGCTTCTGCTTGGCTGACTACAAATTCGGGGGCTCTTGTGGAGCGCCCCCCTTTGATAATTCACTAGAACTCACTGAAAGCACCCTACTTAAAATTACAGTTTTACTACAAAGGACACAACTCAGGAATAGCCAAGTGGAAGGGACCCATAGGGCAAGGTCTGGGGGGGGGGGTGCAGGAGCTTCTGTCCTTGTGGAGTCAGGGTGCGCCACCCACCTGATATATCAATATGCTCCCCAACCAGGACGCTCTCTGAGCTTTTTTTGAGGTTTCATTACATGGGCATGATTGATTAAATTAATGAATTAATGGCCACAGTGATTGAACTCTATCTCTAGCCTCTCCCCCCTCCCCCCAGAGGTTGAGGGGATGGGGCTGAAAGTTCCAATCCTTTAATCACATGACTGGTTTTTCTGGTAGTAAGCCCCCATCTTGAAGCTATCAACCCCACCACATGAATCTCAGATTTTCACTTTGAGATTGGAAAAAAGACAAGGATGCCAACTAGCACATCATCATACTAGAGGTCCTTATACAGAGCAATAAGGCAAGAATTGAAAAAGGAGAAGTAAAACTTCGTTATTTGCAGATGACATACCTAATTGAATATGGAGACAATCCCAACTATTTAAATTAATAAGAGAATTTAGCAAGGTGGTTGGATAAAAGGTCTTATTTTTGATCTCAGAAAATTTCAGATATTTCACCATTTAGAATGTTTTGCTGTAGGTTTTTGTAGACATCTTTTACCAGATGAAGGAAGTTTCCTTAATATACAGAAGTGTTTTGTATTTTTATATACCAGCAACAAATAATTGAAAAATAAAATTTTAACAATACCATTCACAATTGCATAAAAATGTAAAATAACAATAAAACTTAAGATTTACACACACAAATTTTAACACATTATGAGAGATATTAAAGGAGACATATAAGTGAAGAAATATACAATGTTCATGGAATGAAAATTCAGTATTATAAAGATATCAGTTCTCTCCAAAATGATCTATAAATTCAATGCAATTCCAGTCAAAATCCCAGCAGGTTTCTTTTTGTAAGGTTTATTTATTTGAGGAAGATTGGCCCTGCGCTAACATCTGTTGCCAATCTTCCTCTTTTTACTTTTTCTCCCCAAAGCCCCAGTAGATAGTTGTATGTCATAGTTGTACATATTTCTAGTTGCTCTACGTGGGACATTGCCTCAGCATGGCTTGACGAGCGATGAGTAGGTCTGTGCCCAGGATCTGAACTGGTGAACCCCGGGCCGCCGAAGTGGAACGCGCAAACTTAACCGCTACATCACCGGGCCAGCCCCCAGCAGGTTTTTACTATTTAAAATTTATATGGAACAATAAAAGACCCTGAATAGCTAAAGGAATACTGAGAAAAAAGAACAAAGCTGAAGGAATCACACTCCCTGATTTCAAAATATACTACAAAGCTATAGTAACCAAAACAGCATGGTGCTAGCACAAAAACAGATACACAGATCAATGGAATAGAATTGAGAGCCCAGAAATAAACCCACACATCTATGGACAGCTAATTTTTGACAGAGGAGCCAAGAATATACAATGGAGAAAGGAAAGTCTCTTCAACAAATGGTGTTGGGAAAACTGGACAGCCACATGCAAAAAAATGAGAGTAGACCATTATCTTACACCACACACAAAAATTAACACAAAATGGATTAAAGACGTGAATGTAAGACCTGAAACCATGAAACTTCTAGAAGAAAACAGGTAGTATGCTGTTTGACATTGGTCTTAGCAACATATTTTCAAGTACCATGTCTGATGGGGCAAGGGAAACAATAGAAAAAATAAACAAATGGGACTACATCAAACTAAAAATCTTCTGCACAGCAAAGGAAACTATCAACAAAATGAAAAGACAACCTAACAATTGGGAGAAGATATTTGCAAACCATATATCTGATAAGAGGTTAATCTCCAAAATATATAAAGAACGCATACATCTCAGCAACAAAAAAAACTAACAACCCAATTAAAAAATGGGCAAAAGACCTGAACAGACATTTCTCCAAAGAAGATACACAGATGGCCAACAGGCACATGAAAAGATGCTCAACGTCATTCACTATCTGGGAAATGCAAATCAAAACTACAATGAGATATCACCTCACGCCAGTCAGAATTAACAAGACAGAAAACAACAAGTGTTGGAGAGGATGTGGAGAGATGGGAACTCTCATACACTGCTGGTGGGAGTGCAAACTGGTGCAGCCACTATAGAAAACAGTATGGAGATTCCTCAAAAAATTAAGAGAACTACCACACAATCCAGCTATTCCACTGCTGGGTATTTATCCAAAGAATACGAAAACACCAATATGTAAAGATACATGCACCCCTGTGTTCATTGCAGCATTGTTCACAATAGCCAAGACTTGGAAGCAACCTGAGTGCCCATCAAGGGACGAATGGATAAAGAAGATGTGGTATATATACACAATGGAATACTGCTACTCATAAGAAACAATGAAATCCAGCCATTTGTGACAACATGGATAGACCCTGAGGGTATTTTGCTGAGTGAAATAAGTCAGAGGGAGAAGGTAAAAAACTGTATGACCTCACTCATAAGTAGAAGATAAAAATAACAACACACACACATAGAAACAGAGATTGGATTGGTGGTTACCAGAGGGGAAGAGGGGAGGGAGGAGGGCGAAAGGGATGATTAGGCACATGTGTGTGGTGATGGATTGTAATTAGTATTTGGGTGGTGAACATGATGTAATCTATGCAGAAATAGAAATATAATGCTGTACACCTGAAATTTATACAATGTTATAAACCAATGTTACTGCAATAAAAAATTTTAAAAGGAGCAATAAAAAATAAAAAATTGATAAGCTGATTCTAAAATTTAGAAAGACAATCCAATTCTTTAGAAAGAATATCTAAGACAATCTGAAATAGGAAAAAAGTGGGAGGACTTACACTACCAGATATAAAAATTATTATAAACCTACAGTTTTAAATAATATAATTATATATATATTTTATATATTTGTAATATATTTATATATGTCATATAATTATGACAGTATGGATTTAATATTGGTGCAATTTGGTGTTGCAAGGAATTGGTGGAAGGATATGCACGTTCCCTTGGTTTATGACAAAGATGCCACTGCTGAGCAATGAGGAAAAAGCAGTGTATTCGAAAAACTGTGTGCACAAATGGAAATCTATATACATATTTAAAAAAGCTTGATTTCTACCTCTTCTAAATATAAATATAAACAAATTTAAAAGGCAAAATTATAAAGTTTTTAAAAGATAAAATAGGAAAATATAATGATCTTTGGGTAGGGAAAGATTGTAAAAGGGCACAAATTTATAAACTGGACAAGATTAAAATGAAAGACTTACACTCATCAAAAGATACCATTAAGAGAATGAAAAGACAAGCTCTAAAATGGGAGATGGAATTTGCAAACCATAGTTACAAAGAGCTTATATTCAGAGACAGAAAAAGAGAGACAATCTAACTGAAAAGTAGGTAAGTTACATATTCAAAAACAATTACCTCACAACAAGGATAGCTAAATAGCCAATAAATATATGAAAAGGTGCTCAACTTTATTAGTCATCTGGGAAATGTAAATTAAAACCACATGGGATCCCAAGCACATGCATCTCAGAATGGGTAAAGTTAAGTGAGCAGAAAGACTAACAGTACTTGGCAAGCTTGCGGAGCAACCACACTGTGCGTGTAAATTGGCAGTCTCTTTGGAAAATATTTTGGTATTATCTGCAAAAGTTGAACATTCACAAACCCAAATGACTCAAATTCCCCTTAGTTATACACCCAACAGAAATGCGTGTCCATATACACCAAGAGGATAAAAATGGTCCTTGCATGCCTCATGATAACCCCAAACTGAAAATAACCCAAACATCCATCAATCGGAGAATGGTCAAGTTGTTTTGTATTCACAAAAAGTAATTTTTAGCAGAGCACACGACAGACACAGTAAGAAATGAGCATAATAAATCCAATCAGCAAGATGAGGAAAGATGAATGGAAAAGGGAAGCAGAAATAAACACCTATGAAGAACGAAGTGGCAATGCTAGTATAAGAAATATAATTTTTTAAATGAAGAATTCAATAAATAATTGAATAAAAACTTAAAGATCAGAAGGTTATCAGGAAAGGAGAAAAAGATGGGGAGAATGAAAGAGGTATTGAGGGTAGAAATAAAACCTTCTCTCAGAAATAGAGAAGAGAGAACCAGAAGGGAAAAGTATTTAAAGAAACAACATTATTTGGTTTTCAGAATTTGGAAGAGACTAAAATAGCTGAAAATCTCAGCTTAATAAAATATAACAAACTCCTGTGAAAATCATAGTAGGAGTTTGTAAGAAAGGGAATGTCCTCAGGTGCTCGAATAAGAGGAAACTGACTTCAAACTGTTGTAGCTTCATGGTGGTTCTTGTGGTAGATGGGATTGCCAGTTTCAAAGGGGCTGGCTTTTGACAGCCAAAAGGTGACAGGAGATCAGGATTTAGGTCCACAGAAATTGGGACTAAGAATTCCACACAGAGCTGGGACCACTGAAGAGCTGCACCATCAGTGAAAGAACAAACCAGAAAAAACTCCATTCACCAGCCCAGGCAGAAAGGACATCTGTCTGTCCCAGACTGGGCTCTAGGTGGGCAAAAGCCTCCCTTGAAGAGTTAGAACAATGCGCTTTCCCTCGCGCTGGTCTCAAGTTCAAATTTACAGTTGTTGGTCTGGGAAACCGTAGTCTGAGAAGTTAATATACAAATAGTACCTAGCCATCGAAACTCTTGGCGCAACCTAGCAGCAGCAACATAAAACTGATCTGGAAGGACCCATCATTAACCTAGGCGGGCGGCACAGGATTCCCCAAGATAAGGCCGTAACGGAGGTGAGTTCATACTCTATAAAACTCTTGAGGGAAAATCCAATAAACAGCAGGATTAAACTTCAGATAATAGACTATAAAATAAGCATGGCATATTATACATGATTAAAGAAATAAAGAAGTTATGAATCTTTGCTCCACAAGCCTCCCCACAAACAATAACTGATAAATTTATAGGACTGGGGGGGCAAAGGCTTTTATTGTGTATGTTCCAAACATCAGATGTAAAACTCCTGTTTAGGAACCTCCAAGGAGACTGCAGGGTTGAAAAGAAGAATCATGAGCAGAAAGGATCATGCAGATAGTTTATGGCAGTGCAACTTAAAAAAAACACACACTAAAGGTTTGGATTAGCTCAAGTCCATCACTTCAGAGAACCTTGTGAAATTCTGTAAACAGCCACTAGCTTTTAATAAAAACAGATTAAAACCAGCCTGGCTTTAAATTAAAACCCACTGGCTTTTAATAAAACAAAACTTGTTGGAGGATTAGTTAATTCATTTCTATCGACAATACATACATTTCAGTGACCAACAGCAATGCCTCTAACTGCTTAGAAGCAGTTAGTAACAAGCAGCTTTAACCAGGGGATACCCACACTGTTTGGGGAGTCATCTGATAACAACAAAACAATGTGTGTTTCTAAAAGAGAATTGTTATATAGAAGTTCCCCCCACGGTAATATAAAACTGAATTTTTGGAAGCTTAACACTTGTTTCTATGTGTAACTTATGTGATCTACACATTTAAATTATCCAAAGTTGGCAGTTAATTGCACTACTTTTAATTTTGTGGTAAGATCAAGTTTAAAAGTAAGAAATTTTAATAATATTATGTGTTCCTCCAATGGTTATTTTTTAATGTGTTCCATTTCCCTTCCCTTTAAAAACGAATTAAGTTAATAATATATCAAATAACAGGAACTTACTTATGAATTGAGAATAGTGACAGGCTCAACTTCAAAACTTCAAAACAAGATTCAACATCTTTTATTTACATATTTATGACATACATTAATGGTCTTATACAATTAACTAAATCTAATAACAATGGTGAGGATGGAACATAAAAGACACAATTCCAAATCTTAGTCAGATTGAAATACATTTTCACTAACTGAAAGATACAATAAACAAGCAGCCATTACAGAGTTATAGACTGTACGTCAATTCACTCAAAATTGAAGGTCAGCCACACACAGCTACTGAAACAATGGGAAATCTGCAAATGCAAATATTACATATGCAGGTATAATGCATGCATGGCATCACATTTATTATCTTTTAAGCCATTTTAAAAGTAAACTGGAATAAGTATCTTAATAATATATGTACATCAAGGCACATTCTTTTCTTGTGCTTTAGGAATGATTTACATGTGATCTGCTTATATCTTAATTTTACACCTTATTTTAGCTTCTCATACTTAAAAGTTTAATTTTAACAATTATAGTTTGTGTGGTGGTTTCCCAGAGGAGAGAAATGTGGCATCCCCCCCTGGTTATTTTGAAAATCAGAAAATTGGATAGAGGTGGGAATTTAAAAATCAAACACACAAATTAATATAATTTAATTCTCAGATAACTTTTTAAAATAATTTACTTTCAACAATCTGGTGGACCATAATCAATCTATTTCTTTAAGTAGTAAACGATAATGAGGGCTGAACTGAAGACTCTTCAATATTCTGAAACTACTTGACAATTATATGGCATCCACAGGACTGCTGTAGATGTCTATATTGCTATCCTATTTCTAAATTGCAGTTTTTCAACAAAATTGAACAATTAAACATGATACAAAAGCTGCGAAAATACCAAACCTAGTTTTAACTTGTTCATTCTTTAGCAAAAGAACGACATTCATTTTTCCCCCCTATTTGTTGTCCTATGTTATCAAGGAGAAATTTCCCATCAACAGTGTTTAATAACAGTGTTCTCTGCTCAGGGTCAGTTTACTTGCCTTGAAAAGATAGTACAGTAAGGCTTTAATAGGCATTTCATGCATTTTAAAAATCAGCTATTCATTTAAGGGTTCCCCATATAGGTAAGTACACTGTGCAAACTTAATTACAACGTGTAACTCATTAAGTGCTTTAAAATAGAATAAAGAATCCCTGACTTATAAGGGGTTAAAATAAATAGTAAGTCAAGAATCACAGATTTGAAGCATTTAAAAAATGTAATATTACCTATGCATCCTACTAAAATGCTTTATATTAGATTTTTTTTTAACCCATGAACAGGGCAAACGAAATCACAGAATCTCTATATTTTGAGAATAAAAGCGAAGAAAAGCCGACTGGTGCAGCCTTTTAAACTCAAAGTATACAATAATGTCAAAATGCAAATGAAACTGTACAATTTTTAATTTAGTACAGTTCTTTATAAACATTAATTCATAAAAAGTATACCATGATAAACCACTGCCATCAAATATATTTGTTTTCAATTTCTTTACAGTAAATGGACTTTTCTATAGAACTCATTAGCCAGACAAACCGTTTAGAAATGTTGAAACATCACCAAACAGCCCAGAGCCTTGACCTACACTCTAGGCGGAGAGTCATACAGTACTGTAAACAAGTGTCCTGTGAGTTCAGTAGACGTGAGACGTCACTTCTTTTTATCTCCATTACTATACTCACTCTGCTTCTGAAATATGTGCCACCTCTACTTCAACGGTTTGAATAGCTTCTGCAACTTCAGACAGCTTCTGTCCTTGCTGTTGTGCCAACACATAATTAACCACCTGCATAATACTTTGGTCAGAAAGTGTAGATACCGATGGACACTCTTCAGTAGCTGCAACAGCTTCAAGAGCTTCCATAGTTTCTCCTGTCACTACCACAGTCTCAAGTTCTTGAGGAACACTGCTTTCCTGTTCCTGCATGTCTGCTGTTAGGATGCTAACAGCATGCTCCACTTGAGTTCCTTGGTTATGAAACTGAAGGGTATCTTTTTCCAGCATAATTTTGCAAGGCACATAATCTCTGTGGAATTTAGTCATGTGTTTACGGAGTGTTCGAGCATCTATGTAGGCTTCACTACATACAGGACAGACATAGGGCCGCTCACCAGTATGTGTTCTGACGTGGCGTTTTAGAGATCGGGCATCAGCCCAAGATACTCCACATGTTAAGCACTCAAATGGCTTAACTCCTACAGTAAAAAAAGAGAGGTGTGTGTGGTGAGGTCAAAGTACCAAAACGTATTAAAGCTGCCTGATAAATAATGCTTTTCTTTAAGTACAGTAGCCTATAACTCTTTCTGTCTTGACTACAGCAATCTTTTATTTAGGACCAGAATAAACCAGATTCTGCACTATAATCTCTCTAAAGGTGTTCCCATGGATAGTAGAAGTTACTGAGAGACAACTCTAGTTTCCATGCACAGTCTCCTTTACCTGCACCGCAATCCTATAATCCTAGAATAAGGAAACAGAGGCTTCAGGTAGTCCAGTTCAGCATAAAAATGTTGATACTGATACAGATTAAGCTCACTAAAAAATCAATCTATCTATCTATACACCAATTAGGCACTCAGATTCAGGATCACCTCCATCACTTGAATCAATCTTCCATGATAAATCTCTTATCAAGGAAGGCAACAGGCCCAAGGGCTGGTGCAGGAGACTCACTCCTGGACTGGTTTTTGTTCTATTAGACGCAAGTGTGATCTTAAGTGTAGTTACCTTCATGGTTGTTCATGTGCCTCCTATACTCTCTCAGCTGAGTGAATTTCCTTCCACACCGTTCACACACCCGTTCCAGGTTTTGCTTTGCTCTTCCTTTTTTCCCATGGGTAGCCTTCTTTACATGCCTTCTGAACAAGGCTTTCTCATAAAATTCTTTGCCACATATATTACACCTAAAATGGTGGAAAAAACCTAAGTTATTTTTTCCAAAGTACCAGCATCCATGAGATTAATCCAAGTACATATATATCTCAATTAATTTCAGACCCTCCTCAAATGTACCCACCTGTAAGGCTCAGTGACAGAATGAGACTTCACATGGGAATACCAATCCTTCTTCCAACTATAGCACTTATCACAAAACTGGCACTGGAACGGCTTCACACCAAGATGCTTATTCATGTGCTGGCGAAGATCTCTAGCTTCAAAGAAACTTTTTTCACATCTGCAATAACAACATTCAGTCATCCAACTGGATCATCTTGTTATTCTTTTAAAACAAATTTCTAAAAACTCAGTATATTCTTGGGTTTCTAGAACTCCACAAGATGATCCCAATTTAAAGAACAAAATAATTCACTAGTATTCCACTCTTGCAATAACGTTGCAGGGTTTTAAGTTCTTTTAGCTCTAGAGCTCTAGAAACATTTTAGAAAGAACCATGCAGAGCTCCCAAAGGTTACAGAGCATTCATTTTCTGGCCCCTCAACCCTACCTCACCCCTTTCTGCCCTCTCCTATTCTCCGTGCACGTGTTGGGAGTAGGCCTCACCCTTGACCACAAGAATGGAACAACTGACTCAGGCCAAAGTCGACCTGAGCACAGCATTCCCTTGGCCAGTGACTGATTCAGGGACAACCAAATGACTGAACCAGATCCAACGGGAGTGAACCTCAGGGTTGTTACAGGGACTACCAGGAAAGCAGCTTGACAATTTGGGAGTTGAGAGGATGTGGGGCAGAAACCATTGCCACTGCCTTGTCCATATGGAGCCTCAGAGACACCAAGTGCTAATGGATCTGAATACAGTTGACATGAAACCATTTAGACTCCCAGACTTTACCTTTCATTCAGGCCAGTTTAGGTTGGGTTTTCTTTCACTTGCAACTAAAAAATGGATTGATAATAAACTATCTTTGTTTTAAAAGAAGACTGATTAGAGTGACATCAACAAATATTGCAGAGTAGGGAACTCCAAAAGCCCATCCCTCCACAAAAGCTGTGGACAAATTGGCAAAACTGTCAATCAATTTTGAACTTACCCTGGCCCTGTCCCCTGCTCCTCAGTTCAGCAGCAGCCATGAAGATCAGGCTGCATTCCCTATGGGTTCCTAGGGCCAGAGGGACTTATTCTCAAAATATGGATGTTTGCTTTGACCTATCTTGTGACTCCCTGAAGGGTCTCTCAAAGGGCCTGCCTTTATTTTGCCTAAGTTCCCCAGGGCTGAGGACCGGCGGTAAGGAGGAGGAGTTTGTTGAAAACATTTAAAGGCAAAAGTATTAGCCACTGCTGCCTGGCAAGGAATAATAGTTTGTACAAACAATACACAAACCTTGTATATTGGGAGGAAAGACTGGAGCATGAGGTGCTTTGGGGCATAGGGACTTTGAAAAACTCTTACAGATTCCCAGGAATCTAGAAGTCCACACACTTACCCAGGGCTGGGCACATGCTCAACAAAGACCTGAGAAGGCCCTAATCTCTCACCTCTGGCCAACTCAGCACAAACAGGAAGAGAAAGCCAAGGCAGAGCCATGACTGTACCAAAGCCACCAATTGTATACTTTAAGATGATGAATTTTATATGTAAATTTTACCTCAATTATAAAAAAGAGATTTCAGCAGGCTTTGGATAATGAAAAGAGGGAGAAAGAAAAGGAGTCTGAAGAAAGGAGAAATTAGTGGAGGCCCAGAACTTCAGAGGAACTGCCTGGAAACAAACTCTGGCTGGCACCTGGGATCCTTCTTTCCTACAGTCCCCACCTCCAGGTAGCACATCTGAAGAATCTCTTTAAGTCATTTAATTTATTTTTTTGCTGAGGAAGATCAGCCCTGAGCTAACATCTTTGCCAGTCTTCCTCTGTTTTTTATGTGGGACACTGCCACAGCACGGCTGATGAGTGCAGGTCTGTGCCCGGGATCCAAACTCACGAAGCCGAAGCAGAGCACATAGAACTTCAACCACTTGGCCATGGGGCCAGCCCCTAAGTCATTTTAAATGAGTGATTTTATGGTATGTGATTTATCTCTAAATAAAACTTAAAAAAATCATAAACAAATACCTACATCTAGGCAAAAAAAAAAAAAAAAAAAAAAGACTGATTAAAATCAAGAGTAAACAAGTAACAGTTTAATAATATTATCTTTAAATATTTTCTTTTTTTCAGCTTCATTAAGGTATAATTGACAAATAAATTGTAAGGTATTTAAAGTGTACAATGTGATGATTTGCTGTCTGTATACACTGTGAAATGATTCCTCCCATCTAGTTAATTAACACACCCATCACCTCAGAGAGATAATATACACGCATGTGAACATTTAGGTTCTACTCACTTAGCAAATTTCAATTATACAATACAGTGTTACCAACTATAGTCACCTCAAATATTTTCTTTTGAAAGCAACTTTCAAATCGAGTAAGAACATAAGGAAATTAACTGAACGGTTCACATATTAAACACTTACTGAGTACAATGATAGCCTCGAACCTCAGGCTTTGGCTGGTGTTTCTTTAGGTGCTTGCTGAGTCCAGAGCCTCTGTGAAAGGACTTTCCACAAACTGAGCAAAGGTACTTGGACTCTCCTATAAAAGATAAAAACCAGGTCACAAATCCAGCAATCAGGTGTCTTTCCAACAGGATACTTTATGTCATATTTCACAAGTTATTTGATCAAAGGGACATGGAAACTGTAATATTTGGCGGTTACCTTCTAAGAATAACAACAAACCACATCAAGATCCCTATTTCAGGGCCGGCCCGGTGGCACAGAGGTTTAGTTGGCGCTTTGGCAGCCTGGGGTTTGCCAGTTCGGATCCCGGACGCCTGCCGACGCACTGCTTGTCAGCCATACCATGGCGGCGTCCCACATAAAGTAGAGGAAGATGGGCACGGATGTTAGCCCAGGGCCAGTCTTCCTCAGCAAAAAGAGGAGGATTGGCAACGGATGTTAGCTCAGGGCTGGTCTTCCTCACACACACAAAAAAATCCCTATTTCCTCTCAACTATAGTATCAGCAACACTACTACTACCAAAGAACGTGATACATTTGCATAATCATCTGGATTATAACAGCATAGCATTGAATACAAGTTACAGAGCAGATATGTACCCTTCACCAGCCATTTCCACATAACTGCTTTAAGCATTTGAAAATAAGTATGTGTGGACCACAAATTCTAATAAAATTATAAGCCACATATCATGGTGACAGTTACATCTGCCTATTGCTTAACTTTTTAAAAGCATGACCATTTCTTTAGGTGCCTGGATCTAAATTATGCATGATTTAATACTCAGTACACATAAAACTAGACTTAAGAACATGTTTTAACTTTACTCTCATTAATAAAAAACTGTACACATTCAGCCATCAGTATATCAATATAATTTCCAAAATAATCACAGCATAATCAGTGTAACAGTAAATTAACAGTATATAAAATGTAACTATGTCAATACAAACTTTTCATTACCTGTGTGAATACTCATATGTTCTTGAAGACTCCGTTTGGTAACAAATGACTTAACACATAGTTCACACTGGAACTGCTTTTGTGATTGATGGAGACTCTGGTGTAATTTGAGACCATGCTTGTAGATGAAAGTCTTTCCACAGACCTAAGACAGCAGAGGTATTTAAACCAGTAAAACAGAAAGGGAGATAGGGGCTGTTTCTGAAGAATGAGGACAGAGAAATCAGTATGCCATTTTAAATAAAAACTTGAACTATAAATTAAGTGACAAAGTGAAAGTTGAAACAAACACCAAGAATATTAGCTGGCTGGTCATCTGATTCAGTACCTAACAAATATTGCTATTTTTCTTGCATCCATGTGATCACTGGAGGAGCTCAAGCACAAAACCACCTCCTGTTGCCCTTGTGAGATTTGTAAACAGTATCCCTTACACTAAAAGGGACATGGGAGCTTAATCAAGAAAATATGCTCATTTCCTGCTACGTCAACTAGAACAGTGGTTCTCAAACTCTCTGTGATGAAGAACCCATTTTTTTTCTTTCCCCAGTTCACTGGGGAGAGATTTTTGTTAAACACAATAAAAACGTCACAACAATGTCAAACTGCCATGACAGTTTCTATAGCTTACTCTCCATTTCTGTACTTATCTTCCATAGATAAGCACACACATTTTGAGTAGTGCTACACTAGAAGACCAGATGCCCAATTAATACTTAGCTTTGAAATTTATAAATAAAATGATACTTAGGACTTGGTTTCAAAAAAACTGAGGGGAGGAGGAAGCAGGGCAGTGAGTGACAATACACATAAAACACAACTGATCAAGTGCTGATAACTAACGAAGCTGGACGAAGGGTACATAAGGGTCTATTCAATTCTCTTATATTCTATTCTTATATAATAAAAAGCTTAAAAAAAAAACCTGAGAGAGAGAGAAACATTAAAAATCTCATTGGTTTCAAAACTGTTTAATAATAAAAATAGTGGGTCATGCTTATATGTAAGGCTACAGGTGCTACTAGAAAATTTTCACTGTTCCAAATAGCCCAAAGGTGGCTAATCACAGCACTCTTTACCCAAGAGTCATATTTTGGCATTTAGGTACCCTCAGTCCTCAGCTCTAGAGAAAGACACATAGCTTAGGCAGGATTTTTGCTGAGGAGATTTGTTTAAGCCATGGATTCCCTTCCAGTCCAGGTTGGTCCTGCTGAAGGTTAAGAGATGACTGGGATGACGAATTGTTTATTCTCAGCCAGTACATCCTCTGAATCCTAATAAGTTTCACAAACATCCTAAATAGATTCATTTCAAATTACAACAAATTGAACAGCATATTAACACAACTGGGAATCACCCTTGACCCAGGCAACAAACTGAGAAAGTCATAGAATTCCCTGTGACATTTTACAAGAGTGAGGGTGACTCCAGAATCAGCCAGTCTCATCACAAGTTCCAATCTTCTTTATGTAACAAAATAGATGTCATGACTTTACCTGGCATGCATGTGGCTTTACACCTGTGTGCTTTAACATATGTATTCGAAGAGAATATAGCTTAGGTAATGTTCTTCCACATATGGAACAGATAAATTCTCGTTTGGTTCTGCCCTTCTCAGACGATGTTCCCGATGCCTCACTAGACGTGGAATTGGAAGAGGATGAAGCAGGCGCATCTTTTCTGGCATGTCGAATAAGGTGTGCTCGCAAAGAGGCACGGTACTGGAACTGTTTTTTACACAACTACAAGAAAAAGTAAAGAAAATTTTGTCTAAATGTAATTTTATTACAAATGTTATGTGAAACAACTCACGGTTCAACTTCCCATTTCTTTGCTACAATTATACAATCAATAAACTGTTTTTTACACAACTACAAGAAAAAGTAAAGAAAATTTTGTCTAAATGTAATTTTATTACAAATGTTATGTGAAACAACTCACGGTTCAACTTCCCATTTCTTTGCTACAATTATACAATCAATAAACACATACACTACGTAAGAGACAATATGCTGGGTACCAGGTTACAAAGATGAAAGGGACAGGTCCCAGTCCCTACTCTGGGGAGGTTTATAATCTAACCACAGAACAAGATTTATATATTAAAAAGGTGAAATATTTAAGGAGAGGGAGCAAGTTGAGCAACAGAAGGCCTCGCTGAGGTGGCTAGGTCTGTCTTGAAGGAATAGCCGGACACAGACAGACAGAAGAATCTGTCACTATACGAGTACTAATAGTTGTTGGCTGGAGACAAATAGGGGTTGAAAAAAGTAGAAAGATAGAACTCTGATGGTCCTTAGATTTTATCTTGTAGTTGTTGGCGATTCATGGAAGCTTTTGTTCTTTCTTTTAAAATCAAAGTTACATATGCTCACCGTCTACAAAAGCTATCGTTTTTTGTGTGTGTGAGGAAGATTAGCCCTGACCTAACATCTGCTGCCAATCCTCCTCTTCTTGCTGAGTAAGATTGGCCCTGGGCTAACATCCGTGTCCATCTTCCTCTATTTTGTGGGACGCCTGCCACAGCACAGCTTGATAAGCGGTGCACAGGTCAGCGCCTGGGATTCAAACCTGTGAACCCTGGGCCACTGGAGCAGAGCATGCGAACTTAACCACTATGCCACCGGGCCAGCCCCTACAAAACCTATTTTTAAAAAAATAAATAAAACTCATCTCTTGGTCCACTACGTCTACCACTTTTATTTTTGACACTTGCACGATGCTTATCTTTGTAACTCAAAGTAAGGTGAATAATGGACCATGACTCTCCTTTGCTCCTCCACTCCCTACACATTTGCAAATCCTTCCCCTTACCCCACTTTCTCAAGACAGTGATGTCATAATCTGGACTGGATCAATTTCAGTGTCTACATTATTTGGACGATGTAAACATTATTATGGCTGGGCCATATAGTACACTATGGTTCTCTTTCCTATCTTTTCGTTTTCTGTTTTACTTATTTCTCTTTGTATTTATTGCTAATTCATCCCCAAACCCTTCCCTCAACTGTCTGCTGAGAGGAGATTTAGAACACATCACGTATGGGAGATCTGTCAGAGCATTAGGTCCTGCTCCAACCTGGGTTGGTTGTTTCCTATGCCTGCACTGTCTGTAGAGTTGGACCCCGCTTCCTGATTCCCACGTCTGCTCATTTTAGTGGAACGCCTCTGCCAATAGCTTCCTGAGAAAGACAGTTGGGGAGGTAAAGCTTTGGAGACCTTGCCAAGTCTGAAAATGTTCTTATTCTACCATAGAAACAACTTGACTGGCTACAGATTCCAAGCTGGGAATCATTTCCCTTTAGAACTTTAAAGACATTGTGCCATTCTGTCTTCTAGCTTGTTGTTGCTGCTGAAAAGCCTGGAGCCATTCTGACCCTTATCATTCTATGACACTGACCATCTTTTTTCTCTCTTGCAATTTATAAGATTTTTCTCTTTCTCCCTTGATTCTGAAACTTCATAATGTATCCTGATAGAGATTTATTTTCATCCACAGTTCTGGGCATTCAGTGTGGCCTTTTGATAAGGAAACTTCTATTCTTAAGGTCTGAAATTTTTATTACATCAGTGATTTCCTTCTCTCCATGATCTTTGGAATTATTCGGATATTAGACAGTCTAGACCAATCCTCTAAATTTCTTTCACTTTCATTTTCTAACTTGTCTTTTTGCCTTGTTTTCTGAGAGATTTAGTTAATTATATTTCCCAACTTTTCTGAGATTTTTATATTTGTTATATATTTTATTCCTAAAAAAGCTCTCTGTTCTCTTAATGTGCCCTTTTAAAAACATAGTACCTGGTTATTGTTTGTAACTTTTTCGTTTCTCTCTCATATAAATCATACTTGGTGGTTTGGGTTCTGTTTTTTTGTTTGAACTTTTCTTCTCTCTGCATCGTCCTGGATTCCTCAAAAGCTGCTTTTTTCCGTGAAATATTTATCATGAATCTGACGATCACTGATGTCTATTCATTTTTCAGAATAAGATGTTAAAAAACAGACTGGAATGTCTCTGTAAGTAGGGGCAGGCTGCCAACCACAGGCTTTCATCAGCAGTATCTTTAGGTCTTTTGTTACTGGGCCTCGGATTTCTCATCTCTGAGAAATCTTTCTGCTTTCAGGTTAAGGCTGCTAACATTCTGGGACTCAAGTAGGGAGAGAGAACCTGAAAGGTTTCCATATTCAGTATGTACACGTGGACTTTCCCCTGTTGTAGGTATAGTACATTCACCCTCACTGTACATACTGTGCCCCAGAGCAGTTATGGTTTTATCTTTTCCAGAGAGTGGAAGATGGATCTTTGGCTGAAGGGATGGTGGTGGTGATTTCACTGCTTCTTAAAAAGACTTTCTAACAACAAGACTCACCTCTAGTTTCAAGGTAGCGAGTAGCACTAATTCCGGAGCTGTTCGGTAGTTTGCACTACAATTCAGATTGACTCTTATCTTTCCCCACTGAAAGCAGGAACGAGCCCTTTCAAATCTCCTGAATCAGTTATTCTATTTATCAGAATCCAGATTTAGTTGCTAAGGTCTCCTCTCCTGTTCTCTTTGCCCTTCTATGAACTTATATTTTTAAAATGAAAATTTAATGTTGTCTTACTATTAGGAGGAAGCAGAGGTACGTCACTGACTTTTTTTTGTCAAGGAATGACATGTACAAATCAGAAGATGACTCTTACAGACAGACAGAGAGAATACAAATGGTAGGATAACAATGAAGCAGTAAGTTGGATTCTATTTGTCATGAAGTTAGAGCCATCTTCAATTAGCTTTCCAGATACTTACGGGACACTTGTAATCTCTAGCTCTCTCATGTTTCAGTGTGTGCATTATAAGGGCATATCGTCTCTGAAAGACCATTCCACACTCCCCACATTTATGGGATGCTTCTTCTTCAGTATTCTCTTTAGCATCTCTTTTTGGCTGTTTCATCTTTTTTCCTCTTTGAACTAATTTCTGGGCCACCTAATTAAGGGAAAGAGAGCATAATCTAAGTAAATATACTCATTTTTACTTTTAACTTAAAGCTAAAACTACAAAGGTCAACTCTTTTTTCATCATACCTGTTGTACTGCTGACTTAGGAATGGCTTTCCGTTTCTGCAGCTTTTTCTCCATTCCTTTATGTAGTCGGATATATCCCCCTTCATTAACAGAACGCTGCCGAAGCCTGCTTCTATAAGTGTCATGATCAGGGTCAAGGTCTGTCTTTGCTGTAGGTGCAACTAGATTTTCCTCATCTTTTAAAGACTGCCCAAGGTTCTGCCTATGCTCTGGAATGTCTTCAGCACAGATGTCCTCAGTTGATGTATCATTTCCCACATCATTGTCTTCTGGAGAGCTACTAATTACATTCTCTTTTGAAAGTTTAGGATGAATATTAGAAACTGTGCTATCTTCCCTGCTGTTTAAAGTTTCCAGTTCTGTCTGGTTGTTTTTTGTTACTAAATCAACAGACTGCATTTCAGGATGGGAATCAGTTACACAGCCTGCAGGTGACAGAGCAGCTTCAGCCTCTGAAGAAACCTGGGGCTCAGGCTGTTGTCCTGGCTCTCCATTCTGCTCAGCTTCTGGCAAGTCTCCATTCACCAGCAGGACAATTTCACAATCCCCAAGCTCAGTAGATAAAGTTGTCGTGGTTCCTTCATTGCTGGCCACAGGAGGTCCTGTAGCTCCATTCTGTTCTGTTAAGTCCTGGGTAGAAGCAACTGTTTGTACTTCACCCTTCTTATATACTGTTAGCTGCTTCTCTTCCATTAGTTTATGTACACTTTCACAGATTTCTAAAACTTCTGACATAAAAAGATGACGAGCCAAGACAGCTACATCAGCCATGCTATAGAAGTCAAAACTTAGCACAGAAGTATAGGCAAATTCCAGTAAAGGAAGGAAGCTTGCCTTACAGAAACCTGTATGAAACAAGACAGATGGGGGACAAAAAATTCAAACCACCACTAAAACACCTTATGAGAACAATTAATGTATGATTATGGCAGTATAAAATAGAACACAAAGGCAAATGTAACCATTTATTCTGCAATTAAACACCCTGGATTCGTTTTGTGTTCTGGTTGCTTATTAAGCCTTGACTAACTCACTTCTATGTGCGGAGTCTCTCAATACCTAAAATAGAAAATAATATCAGACTTACTACCTCAGAGTTGTTGTAAGGCAGTCATTTTCAAACTGTACTCCTTAGAACCCCGGGGGTTCCTCAAATTCCCCTCAAGAAACAGCTGCTGGAGAATGGAGGGTAAAAAAAGAGAGGGAGGCAGGTGAGTAGGCAGGGTTCAACCAACCTGTCCCCTAACCTCACTTCAGTAAGTATAGCTGTATATTTCCACAGAAGTTCATATTAAAATTTGATTGTGAACAAAGGGTTCTACTACTAAAAATTTAAAAACAAGGTCTAAGTCAGGAGTCAGCAAAATTTTTCTGTAAAGAATCACACAACAAACATTGCAGGCCATAAGGTGTCAGCTGCAACTACTCAACTCTGCCATTGTAGGTGGAAAGGGGAGCCATACACAATACGTACACAAATGGGTGTGGCTGTGTTCCAATACAACTTTACTTACAAAGAGGGAGGGAAAGGAGGACTGGCCTTTGGGCTACAGTTTGCCTATCCCTGGTCTAAAGAATGAAATAATTACTATACACATGAGGTATTACATTCTTATTTTATGTGAGAAAATAAGATCAATTTCTTTTCCAAGTTCTCAGTACTTCATTTTCAAAAGCCATTTTTAATAGTCATGATTCAAAAATCAGAAGACACAGTGATAAGTCCAATTCCGTCTCCATAACCAGTATGATTAAGAATATGTACAGCTTTCCAGAGTTCAGTCAAGCAAATATTATTCCCCTTCTCACAGCAAGTGTCACGTTACACATACTGTTCTGTGTCTTGCCTTTCTAATATAATAATTTATCTTAGAAATCTCTTATCAAAATATAGAAAGCCAAAGCAACCTTTTAAAAACTCACATTTGCTGTGTTTTTCAGTTTTGACTCAAGGTACATAAAATGTGGTCCTTTTACACAGGCAGATAGGGGATGAACAGGTGTACAGGGAAGCCTTAAACTGTGAGATATATTAGGAGTTAGAGTGAAAACTGAGGGGACTACATATCAACATTATCATCATGGCTAATTCTGCCATTCCTAGGGGAAAGCTGATAATTCAACAGGCTGAAGCCAGTTAATCCTGCTACAAATTACCTCAAGCTTACTTAACTTGGTCTCGTAAGAAAGAATATTTCTTAAAACAAACAAACAAAAAACATGCCATACCAACAAAATAATGTATTTTGGTCTTTTACCTAGTACCTTTTTAATTTCTAAGTTTGAAGTCAGAAGAAAAATTTCCTATGAAAGAATTAACACTGTTCCAAATAACACTTTAAATATCTAAAACCATTTTTTCAAAGATACAAGTCATATGTTTACTGTAAAATACATAAAACCCCAGAGAAAATAAAAAAATTAAAATCACTTATAATCATAGGTTTTTTTGTGTGTGTGTGAGGAAGACCAGCCCTGAGCTAACATCCGTTGCCAATCCTCCTCTTTTTGCTGAGGAAGACTGGCCCTGGGCTAACATCCGTGCCCATCTTCCTCTACTTTATCTGGGTCGCCGCCACGGTGTGGCGGACGAGCAGTACGTCGGTGGGCGCCTGGGATCCGAACCTGCGAACCCTGGGCTGCCAAGCGCGGACTAAACCGCTGCGCCACCGGGCGGCCCCCATAGGTATTTTTTTTATCCCTAGCCTTTTTACATACACATACACACACTGCAAAACGCTGCAATCAAAATGAAATAGACAATTTTGCAAGACGAAAAAGTTCTAGAGATCTGTTACACAACAATGTGAATATAGTTAACACTACTGAACCATACACTTAAAAATCATTAAGAGGGTAAATTTTATGTGTTTTTTACCAAAATTTAAAAAATAAACAATGTTATAGATAGAAAACTTACAACAGGAACTTCCACATCCAGCAGTATGGCAGACTAAGATATCCTCCCTGATTGACCCACTTATGTAAAAAAAAAAAAAAAGCTAGATAAAAATATTATTTTAAATATGCTCAGTGCCACAGCACTGAGTGGAAGAGGTAGAGAAATCTTCCCTGAGAAGTCATGACCACAAGCCAGGCTTAATTGGTGTTTTATTTTGTTGAATATATAAGCACTTGGTAGTCAACAAAAGCTCAAGCTGAGAATTTAAAGTGATCCCAGACTGCTAATGCCCTCAGCACCTAAAGAATCAAATGTTTCCTCTGTGGAAAACACCTTCAACCCCAGGACTCCAAGATTTCCCACGAAGTTCCAAAGAACACGAACTCAGTGTACAAAGATTTAAAAAAAAAAATCGCAAAGAAACAAGGCACCATGAACAAGAGCTAGCAGAAACGAATAGCATGAATCAAACCAGCAAAGATTTTAAGTACTGCTATGATCAGATACAGAAAACAAAGGGTGGCATAATACTAATAAAGAACAAAAAATCATAAAAGTCGCCCCCCAAAAGGAACATCTGAAAAAGTACTAAAAGGAACCTCTAAAAATGGAAAACAGAAATTGGAATAAAAAACTCAAAGGAATTTAACAGCAAGTTAGATACAGCTTAAGGGTGAGTGAGCTACAATTTTCCAGAATAATCTACAAAGAGATGAACAAAATACGAAAGAGAGATTAAGAGATACAGAATATAAAGTGAGAATGTCTGTCTAATTGGAGTTTCAGAAAGGCAGAAGAGAGAATGAGGCAGAAACAAATTTTTTTTTTTGAGGAAGATAAGCCCTTAGCTAACATCCACTGCCAATCCTCCTCTTTTTTTGGTGAGCAAGATTGGCCCTGAGCTAACACCTGTGCCCGTCTTCCTCTACTTTATGTGGGACGCCTGCCACAGCATGTCTTGGTTAAGTGATACGCAGGTCTGCGCTCGGGATCAGAACCTGCAAACCCCAGGCCGCTGCAGTGGAGAGCATGAACTTAACCACTAAGTCACCAGGCAGGCCCCAGAGACAATTTCTGGGGAGATACTGGGTGAGAATTTTTCTCAACTGATGAAAGACAACAATCTCAACTGTTGGGTTCAGGAAGCCCAACAATTTCCACGCAGGATAGCTAAAAGTCAAAGATCCTCATATCGGATTAAGAACAAAATCCAGAAATATGATGTTTAAAAAGACATCTCAAACATAAGGATACAAATAGGCTGAAAATAAAAGACGGAAGACAGATATACTAGGCAAATAGTAACAAAAATATTGCTTACGTAGCTAAAAAATATTTACAATAGCAGCTAAAATAGAAACTATTGTTTACAATAGCATCCAACATAGACTTTAAGGGTGAAAAGCATCATTAAAGATAAAGAGGGTCACTACATAATGATACTAGTAAAGCTGTAAAGTAGTAAGGCTGTAGTTTTACTCCAAGCTAAAGTCAGAGTAAAAAAGTCAGTGAACCTTCAGTAAGAAAAATTTAAAAATAAGAGAAAAGGCACAAATAACCAATATCAGGAATGAGAGAGACATATATACAGTCACTGGAGACATTCAGAAGAGAACATTATGAAAATTTTGTGCCAATACACTTGAAAATTTAGATGAAATGCACAAACTCTTTAAAATATAACTTTCTATAAATTACTCAAAATGCAATAGAAAATCTGAATAATTTCCTAATCATTAAACTTGTCAAATTAGTAGTTAAAAATCTTCCCCCAATTTTAGCCACCATTTTACCAAACATTCAAGAAATAATTCTAATCTCATAGTAACTATTTCAGTGTATGTAAAAACTGGAAGGAACACACATTTTATAAGACTAGATCAACTCTGATATGAACAGTGTGAAAAAAAAGAAAATTACTCATGAATATAGATGCAAATGTTCTACACAATATTAGAAAACCAAACACAGCAATTTATACAAAGAGTGATATATGACTAAACTGGATTTATCTCAGGAATGAAAAATCAGCTTAACATTAGAAAAACAAGGTAATTTCTCACATTAACAGAACGGGGAAAATAAAGATGGTCTTGATAGATATAGAAAAAGTATGTGATAAGTCAACACCCACTTCAGAGGGAATTTCCTTAATGTTAAAGGGGGTAAAAGGTTATCTATTTAAAACATTTACCAAGTAATATATTTCATAGTAAAAAAAAAAAGCACTTTCTTTAGAAATGGGAATGAGATAAGTGAACCTTCTATCACTATCTCTATTCAGTTGCTATCTTTTTGAGGTCCTGGACAACACTGTAAAGCAAGGAAAAAAAAGTTCAAAATGTAAGGACTGAAAGGGCAGAAACAAAGCCATTATTATTAGCAGATAATATATTGTTTTATGTGGAAAATCTCAAAAAAATCTATAGATAAATGTCTGAATGACTAAGGGAAAATTTAGCTGTATTACTGTATAAAAATCAACATACACCAAAATAAATTAGAAACTATATAATTTTAAGAAGAAAAAAATTATAATAGTATCAAAAACTAAAAAGCACCTTGGAATAATCTAACAAAAGATGTGCAAGATCTTTATGGATAGATCTCTCAAACTTTATTAATTTGATGTAATCTCTCTCAAAATACACTCTTTTTGTGCAAGTTGACAAGCTGCTTTTATAGTCTATATGGAAGAGCAAAGGGTTATGAATAACTAAGACCCACCTGAATAATAAATATGGGAGACTTTCCTTATTATTATAAAGCTAAGGTAATTAAGACCAAGTGATAACAGTGTAGGAAAAGACGACCAACAGACTAGAAGGAAGCCTAGAATCAGTACCAAACACGTGGAAATGCGTTCTGTAAGAGAATTCGCAGGGTCGATGGGCAGGAAGAGGATGGAGTCTTCACTAAATGGTCCTGAGACAAGTGATGATCAAAATGGAAAAAATGAAATCGAACATCTATCTCACACCAACAAAAATAAATTCCAAATAGATTAAAAGTTAGATATGAATGGAAATTTAAAGACAATATATGAAAACACCTTTATGACTGAGTAGGGAAGAATTTTTTTTTTTTTTTTTGGTGGGGAAGACCAGCCCTGAGCTAACATCTATCGCCAATCTTCCCCTTTTTGCTAAGGAGGAAGACTGGCCCTGGGCTAACATCGTGCTCATCTTCCTCTACTTTATATGGGACGCCGCCACGGCATGGCTGACAGGCAGTGCGTCGGCGGGCGCCCGGGATCCGAACTCGCGAACCCCGGGCTGCCAAGCGCGGACTAAACCGCTGCGCCACCGGGCCGGCCCCGGGAAGAATTTTTTAACAAGCATAAAGGAATACACTGATGAATTCAACTATATTAAACTAGGTAATTAAAAATAAAAATGTACATTTTATCAGTCTTTTATACTGTACACATATTTTATAAATACTATTTACTTAATATTGAACTCAAACAAAAATTTTTAATAATGTCTACTTCACCTGCTATTGGCTTACATCCTATTTTTTGAGTACAGAAAAATCAGCACATGGAATGAAGAATAACTGAAGACTGTGTTGGAATACGAGGATGCTGTGCTACAGTTACTTTGGGGCAGATATTTCATTTGCTATAAGCTGCTGAGAAACTGGAAAAGAGCAATATCATATACTGCTCTCTTTCTGCTTCAAGTGCATGAAAGAAAGGAAAAAAAATTCCAAACCTAACTTGCATCAAGACTACACCAGTGATGAGTTTAATTATTCAGATGGCCCAGTATAAGACATATTTTCTCTTCTGAGTCACCAAACCCAGAAAAAAGTAAATATCATTAATCTAGAATGTAATGCAACTTTATGCTCCACAAAAGCTTTTGCTCACCATGTATCCCCAGAGTCTAGTCCTTGCACACAGTGGGTGCTAAATAAGTATTTTTTAGTAATTAAACATACAGTTACTGGTAAGGAAAAATACATGTATTTGTCTTCCCAGAAGAGGTGAGTTTAAAAAGTATAAGGTAGGAAAGATCAGTGGTTAACTAGGTAAGTATTTATATACCTGGAAAGTCACTTTTTTGTTTCAGAAAGGGGAAATGACATTTCACACGGTGATGTCAGTAATTCAACAGTTACAGCAAGTTAATATTATGAGAAAATGTATAAACAGGATTACCTATTTTAATTCTTCCTAAATTTTCATTTGTTGACTCCTAAGCCAATATATAAGTTCTAGTGAGGCCAAAAGAAAGTCAAATTATTCATTTACAATAATAATAATAAAACCAAAGAAACAAAAATTATGCCTAGAATTTTGATTATTCTACATTGACAGTTTGATTATTGAACCTAATGAAGTCTAATGATTAATCTTAAAAAACAAAAAAACAACAGACCTACAAAAGCATTCTATAATTATATGTTCCGCAACATAAGATATAGGCAGTTCACTTCTACATAACATATTCATTTAGTGTAACAGTGATGCAGTTATGGATTTCTCTCAAACTGCTTTTAACAGTGTGAATCCGAGAAATTCTTCTACTGCTACAATTGTCTTGCCTAAGAGGTAGTGATAGGAAATAACAGCCTTCCATAAATCTACCTTGGAAATCTCGCCAAAAGGAAAGACCTTTACAGTTCAGCTTTGTCTGTTGTTATAAGTGGGCTTCTCCCACTTTAGCATAAATCCTGAGTTTGTAAGATACACATATACCCTTCTTCCAGTATGTACTTATACAAACAAAAAGCAAGAGTATGAGAAAATTCTTACCAGAAAGATCCACCACTGCCTCATGACTGGAAACAGCTCCTTTCTCAATAAAAAGATCTCGAAAATATTCGCTATTAGCTGACAAAACAGATTTATGAGCTTTGTACTCTTCTCCTTCAATTAACAAAGTAACATCACAGAACTGGTTGGAGAGTCTCTGTTCGTTCAGCTGTTTTAAGACAGCCTGACAATGTTTTGGAGAAGAACGTTTCACCACTCCTTTGGTGTCAACCTTTCAAAATAAGTTTGAGACCAAGAGTTGTATTATATATCATCTGTATTTCTACTCTTAGAATTTAAAACAAGACACATTATTCCCTTTTAAAAGATACCACTAATTAACATGAAAAAAGAGCCTTATGTTATTATCTATGTATTTAAATAAAAAGATATGTTGTCAGTATTTTCTACTATGTTCATTCTATTTGGCCCAGCGAAAACCTGCATTTCACTTCTTGCTGCCTCTTCTTACTTGTCAGAAATTTGACAATGTATGAAACTAATGCAGGCAAAAAACAAAGACCTAGCCAGCTTAATTTTACCTTGCTGCAAGACCCAGAGACTGCTTCCAGAAAAGTATTCTGTCTACCTGTACCAATATACCATTAATAAGGAAGAGAGGAGGAGCGATTAACAACAAGCCAAGTTACATTCTAAAGAGAAGAATCAACAGGAATATTTATGATTAACAAAGAAACAATATTAGCAAACTTTTAGTGTATATAAGTAGTACATTACTTCAGTACATTACTTCAGACACCAACCTGCTTAAATCTTCAATGTCAGTGCCAATAGTCAAGCAGTTTTAGCGGTTTAAGAAAAAATTCACAAAGATGACCAATACTAATACAGTAGTTACAAATGTTAAAGCTAAGGGAAAGTTCCACTTACAAATACAAGTTCATGTTTGGATACTGGCTTCTTTTTTGCAGGCTTGGAGGCTGTAGTTGGAGGTGAAGTAAAGTTGCTCAGGTCATCCTCGGATTCATTACTTTCTTCTCCAGATTCAAGGTCTAGTCCCAATTCTTCCAACATTTCTGAAGTATCTGATATTGGACGGGAACGATCTAGTTTCTCCTGGCATTTGCTACACTGTTTAATGTAATCTTTGACTTGCTTTAATATACCTACAGTGAAAATAAAAACAAGTCAAATGTAATACTGCTCTTATTTGAAAATTGAATATATTATATTGTTGATTATTTAATCTGTGTACACTAACTTATGTTCAAGTGCATATGTGCAGACACATATATGCCCCATAAAGTATGTAGAGTGAGTTCTTTAGAATGTAAGATACATTTTTTCAAAGATATAAGGTTGTAAACCATGGTTTGTTCCCATGCTTAGGTAGACTGTTTTGTTGTTTATTCCTCGTTATTTACTTCCCCATCATAAGAGAGGATTATGTAGCACTGCCCATTTTCATGTGAGTTGCAACTCATTTATGCAGTAAGAACCGTATGAAATTGCCAATATTCAACTGTTTTTGACTTTCATAAAAGTAATACAATGTGGTTCAAGCTAATACCTCTCCACCCTACTATCATCAGGCTTGACCATGGAATTTGCTTTGGTCAACGGAATATGAATAGATATGATGTGTGCCATGTCTCATTAGAAGCTTTAAGAGGCACCACTTCCCATTAGTTCTCTGATCTTCGTCCCCCCTCTCAAAGTACAGCATGTTCAATATGGATGCTCTTCCTTAGCCTGAATTGCAGGTGAAAAAAGACAGGTGGAGCCAATCTGCAACCCGAACAGGACTACAACCAAAACTTGCAATGAGAATGTAAAATTAATCTCTTGTTTTTGAAAGCTGAGACTTTAGGGTTGTATGAAATAATAGCACACACAATCTAACAAAAGTTGATTGTACACAAGCCACTCACAAAACCCTATTCTGAATTTCAACTTCCAGCTCAGTAAGCTGGGGTGGGGGCAGGGAGCAGGAAGGAACACTTTTTACACACACACCCACCCACCCATCCCCGTCATCCTTACAAGGTAGGACCAATTAATTCACATTCTACAGATGAGGAGAATGAAGCCCTGTCCAAAGTCACATCTAGTAAACTGCACAGCTGGGCTACCAGAAGCCATGTGATTTCCAACATATTATGCCATTTACCCAGGAACACATTTGTCTAACCCTGTGGCAGAAACTTCCTCCCCCACAATCCCCAAATAAAATGCAAATGAAAAGGCTCGTTAATTAGCTAAAATACTACAGAGGTATATAGTTAATTCCTGAAAACAGTTTCAAGATGTCAAATTATACCAAGTTCCTTGCACTTTGAACCTTCAGATAGCATCTAAGCGGTATTTCTCAAATTGTATTATGTCCCATACTTACTAGAAAAGTATACACTGAACTAATAAATTCAGAAAATTATACTCTCATTTTAGACACACACAACGGATATAATCATATTAGAAGTTCTGAGTTCTACAATAAAGAAACTTGTTTAACCTAGGAATTTGCCAAATATATTTGTTCGCAGAACACTTTTTCAAAACATAACTTAGGAAATAATGGGTTAGGGTTAAACATAGCTTTCATAGAAAGGCATTTACATGTGCATATCTAGAGAGTAATAGAGGCTATATTCTAGTGTCTGAAAATGTTCAAGTCAGTAACAAGTCTATACCTGTATGAGGTATAGTGAGCAGGTTTTAAAAAACTGATAAAAAAGGGTGGATGGATACATATTTTACATACAATTAAGAGTAAACAGAAAAGACATTCAATCTCTGTAAAAAAATGAAAAGATGTTCATTCTCTGTAAAAAAGGAAAAAAAAGAGTAAATAGGTGGGGATAATGAAAAATTTCTGAAGATGAGTAGTTATGATGGCCGCACAACATAAATGTACTTAATGCCACTTAACCATACACTTAAAAATGATTAAAGTGGGGGCCGGCCCAGTGGCATAGTCGTTAAGTTTGCACGCTGTGCTTTGGTAGCCCAGAGTTCACAGGTTCAGATCCCGGGTGCGGACCTATGCACTGCTTATCAAGCTATGCTGTGGCAGGCATCCCACATATAAAGTAGAGGAAGATGGGCATCAATGTTAGCCCAGGGTCAACCTTCCTCAGCAAAAAGAGGAGGACTGGTAACAGATGTTAGCTCAGGGCTAATCTTCCTTATCCCCCCCCAAAAAAAGATTAAAATGGTAAACTTTACGTAAATTTTACCACAATAAAAAAAAAAAACAGTAAAGGGGTATGTGAGTGGGAGAAGAAATACATAAGAGAATATATATAAGTAGAATTCTAAGTAGGAAACATACTTAGAAAATAAGGAGTGCCGTTGTGGAAATTTCCATACCAAAATAAAGACGACAAGAAGAGGCAGTTTTTCCTAATTAACTTTGGTTGTATTTCTAAACCTTTATGATTCTACACAGTTCTGTATATATTCTGCATACAGCAGAGGTTTGATTAAACTATTAACTGGCTGAATTCAAATGCTATTAGAGAAACTACACAGAAGGCATTTGAACAAGGATGAAAAATTATAAGAAAAACTGCAGGAAAAAGAATGATATTAAAGTATGATAGTCGATCAGTTGTCTCAAAAATCATCCTACCATGTTTAATGTGTTTTAACTTGAATGTTAGTGTTTTGATGGGATCACCTTAAATCTAGCTTTACAGATTCATAAACCTGACCTCCTTAGTCCGCCAAGAGCTGATTAAGCTGAAAGAATCTGACTCAGGTTAACCACTCAAAAGCCATCAATGTGTAAACAAAATGACCTTACTATTTTAAGAGAGGGAAATTACTGCAAGGGGTTGAAATTACTTATGCAGCAAAATCTGAATCCACTAACTAACTGTGTGACCACAGCCAAGTCGCCAAATCTCTCTGTGCCTATATGACATCAACTGTAAAATGAAGATACTACTACTTACTTCATAGGACTGTTAGATCATTAAATGTTAATATTAATAAAGCACTTTGAACAGTGTCTGACACACAGTAACTACAATGTGTTTGTTAAATAATACTCACTGGTTAACCTCTCTGGTACCAAAAAAAGTCCACATAAAACAGCAAGTTACCATTAAAAAGTTCTTGACCAAGCACAGACTCAAAAGAAGATAAAGGACCTTAGTGGGTAGTCCTCTAATAAAACAACGTGAGGAACAGTTTCTCACTCTAGAGCAGGGTTTCTCAACCTCAGCAGTGTTGACATTTTGGGCCAGATGATTTTCTTTTCGGGGGGGGGGGGGGTCCGGTCCTGTCTATTGTGGAATGTTTAGAAGCATCCCTGGGCTCTACCCAACTAGAAATCAACAGCAACCCCTCAACCACCACCACTAGCTATGAAAACCACAACTGTCTCTGGACACAGCCAGACGTCCCTTGGGAGGCAAAACTGTCCCTGGCTGAGAACCACTGCTCTAGAGATCTACCCGCCAAACTGAACAGTTTGCTCCTGTCAGCAGTTCACGAACCTCTCTCCCCTTCAGTGCCGGATACAATGACCACCCCCTGTTCACAATGCTTTAGTCCTTCAGGATTTTTTTGCTTTTTTTCTTCAAAGAGGCTACAAGTGTTAATCATAGCTTTATTTACATAGACCCAGTTCTCAGTGGGTTTTCTAGCGATTACATCCCCCTCTTCTAGATTAGATAACAGCGGCATCAATTTATCCCCACCCAGTCTAAGCAAATATCAGCTCTTAGGGTAGGAACTTCTACAGGCAGCTAATTTAACCTATTACAGTACATGGTTTTGCTAGTTTAATCTTTTTTGCCCCTCCTAATTTAATTTTATCTTCACATTTTGGAAGTATTTAACTGTAGATCCCCACACATCAGCATGAAGCAGGAGAAGAGTCATTTATTTTGGAACTCCAGCACATATTACAATACAGGATAAAATGGGGGTGGGGATTGTGAAAGTATCTATTAACATTTTACATTCTGAAATAAATTTGCTGTATGTAAACTTTGGGCACTGAGCCAGAGTTTTTCACTGTGCTCAAACAAGGAAGTTGCTACAAACTTGCCTAAGCACTAGAATATAATTTATGATGGCAGCATTCCAGAAAAAGCAGCATAAATGATGAATCCCAATAAACTATCCCTGGTACAACTTCTGGTGGGTTGACTTTGGAATAGTTCTTTTCTTGGAATCTACATTGATCAAATCTTATTAGCTCCCAGATAAACAGTCTACAATAGCTTTGGTGTATGTATATTTAGAGAGCCCATTTTCAGTGTAAGACACGTTAAAAACTGAAGTTCAAAATGTCTATCCATTATCAATTCTAGATCATTATCAATACCTGTTACAAATACTGTCTCTACAACTAAAATGAATCAGCTTAAGCATTCTTCTTAATTACTCAGAAGTGTGTTATATAAGTTGGTTATGAAAGAGCTTTTAAAACAAATTTATAAAGAAATTAACTATCAAAAATTCCTTCCATTCTAGTACCGAATTGAGTGTATATTTTTTCTATCTATATAGTATTAATTCTAATAGGCCTATAATAAAGAAACAAGTAAACAAGCATAGTGTTCTGTAATAACCATCACAATGAATAGCTAATGATCAAGGACAAACTCCTCCAATGTTTACCGACTATGAATTACTATTTTAAATGAGGAAACATTAAAATAAAAAATGAGCTCAAATAATATAATGAACTTATCACATGTTAACAAAAATAGCATTTTTGTGAAAAATAACTATTTTCCAAAATAAAAAATTAGCGAGAAGAGTTTCACTGCTTTACATTTTTAAAATCTTTTTAATGTGTGGCTTAACAGAAAACAGATTCGCTTCTGCATTCAATCTACTGCGATATATCATGTCATGCAGCCTCTGGAAACCTCCACCGTATACTTGTGAGACGAGTGAAAAAGGCAAATAATGCCCTAGTATTGTTACGAAAATAATTTGGACTTCGTGGATCCACTGAAAGGATCTCGGCCTCCCTCTCCAGGGGTTCAGTATCACAGAGAACAGCTGTTCTGGATGTTTAAGGACTCGAAAGTGTACATAACCACAAATGTATCTGTATTTTTTAATTCAGATAACATAAACACGGTCTCAGGTATTTTCTGAACACTACACCCCGTACACCACCATATAATAGAGGTTAAGAAGAGTGTGCAATCACACATGTCAGCTGTGACATATTTAACCTCCTGGTGCTTTTAGCTTCCTATCTGTAAAATAGAGACACAAATGTTTCCGCCTCACAAGGTTTTATTAAAATTAAATGTTAAAACAACTTAGGTGCTCATAACTATGCCTGCATGTAAAAGCTTGATCAACGCTACCTTCATCTATAATTAACATTTTTATGTCATAAAATATTAAACCTGAGACACTTGTTCAAGAAAACAATGCCTGACCAAACCAATCCCAACAAAATGCAGCGATTATTCTGTATTTACTCTTCACAGCTGTGTCTCTTTGGGGGCATGTAACTCAGACACTGGTTTAAAACAGAAAACGAGGGACAGCATTTAAGACGACTCCAGAGCCGAACTCCACGGTTCGAAAACACGGAAGAACTCTGAGGAGCAAAGGGAAGGACTACCCAGCAGCGTCAACCACCGGGCCCAACGGCGAAGCGCACCAACTGGGAGCACCGTCCAGCCAGCCGGCTGTCCCTTCCGGACCGTCCCCCAGGCTGACCTCCGGAGCCACACGCGGAGGGCGGGCTCCGCCCTGCGCCCCGCCCGGCCCGACGGCAACCGCCACAGCCGCCCGGCCCCCGCGACGGGGGCGCCGCCGGCTCCACAGCGCCTCCCACAGGGCCCGAGGAAGACACCAGGACACGGGGCCTCAGGCCCCGCCACCGGGGACGCGGACTCCCGCCCCAGGGAGGTCCGGGACGGCCGCACGGCCGCCGCGCTAACGGGCCGCGAGGGCCCCGCCCCGCCCCAGGGCGCCGAGGGGGCGGGCCCGGCCGCCGCGTCCCCGCCCCCGGGCCGCCGCAGCCCCTCGCCCCGCCCCGGCGGCCTCCTTCCTGCGGGAAGTGCGGCTCGGGTCGCGTCCCCCACCCTCTCGGCTCCGCTGGCAGCGCCCGCATCCCCGCGGCGGCCGCCTACCTCGCCACCAGTACGTCTTGGACAGGTCGTGCCACGTCTGGTGGCGGGTGTGGTGCGTGCCGCCCGGGCCCAGGTGCGCCGCCTCGATGAGGTCGCGGCGCCGCTCGGGCTGCAGCACCACCTCCAGCTCCGCGAAGGTCCTGCGGTGCCGCCGCCGCCGCTGGTAGTACAGGGTCCCGCCGCGCACCACGTAGCAGGCGGCCGCCTTGCGGATCTTCCGCTTGACATTGCCCTCGGTGCCCGGCGCGTACGGCTCGCGCTCGTTCGTCAGGTAGCGCAGGATGGCCCGGTAGCTCTCCTCGCTTGACATTGCTGGCGGCGGCTCCCTGAGGACGCCTGTCAGCGGCGGGGAGGACAGCGCGCCGGGCCCGGGCGGCTGCGGCGGCGGCGGCCCGGCCCGGCCCGGAGGGACGGTGTGCCTGTGGTGAGTGCTCCTCGACGGCTCCCGCAGCGCGCAGGGAGGACCGACGGGTCGGTAACCAGGGGGGAACTGCACTTCGCCAGCGCGCGGGCTCCGCTGGCGACTGACAAAATGGCTGCTGCACCACCGGAAGTGACGCGAATCCCCGGCAGTGGGTGAGGCCGAGCTCTGATTGGAGCGCGCTGGCCCTCCCGGCTGCATGAAGCCGAGTGGGTGACGTCAGGACTGCGGGCGGACATTTTGGAAGCGGGTAGGCCCTTCCTGGGAGATCGAAGTGGCTTTGAGCGGACATCTTAAGTCCTGGCAGTTTCCCCTTTTATTTTTCCCTTCTTTCCCACGCTCTGAGCACGTGTAGGAGCTGGTGGGTAGTGTGATCCCGTCCGAGATACCCCAGGTGTAAAGGAGTCTGTTTGCCCCGTCCACCGCTGAGACACCCGACAAACGTGAAAGCATCATATGTTCATTGAGGCTCCTAGTAACGTGTTAGCCTGTGGGCACAGGACCAGAGAACGCCCCATTCACTTGGAAATGTAGCTTCCAGTTAAGCGTTATAAAACCCAAGTCGCTCGATGATAGGAGTTATTGTAGTCTCCAAGCTTCAACTCCCGGCTACAGACTACTCTGGGAATAGTCGGGATTCTTCTGGAATGATCAGTTCATGTAGTGATGATTTTCTAATATGACGGCAATCAGGTTGGCAGGGAGTGGGAGCGGCTTGCACTGTTTTTTTCGGCTTCATTTGCATATATTTTTACGTAAGTTTAGGGGAAAATTTTTTCCACTTTACACTCAACATAAAGGCCGAGGCAACTTGAACTGCGTTTTCCTACGTGCAGTGTGGGTCTTAGACTTCTAGCTGGTAGGCCGGGGCGGGGGCCCTGGTCACCACTCCCTGGGTTGCATCTGTACCGCAGACAAGAGCCACAGGCAACTGGTGTCGGGCACTGGGGGTGCTTTCCTGGGGCCCGAAAACTCCGGCCAACCCCTCCTCTCCCAGCCCTGGCGCCTGCAGCGACTGGGTGAGGCTCCTTGACGGGTGAGGGAGACAGCAGTTGGCTCACACCTGATGCACCCAGTCTCCGCGGTACTCGAGGATGGGGTGCAGGAATTCCTATATGGCCCAGATACTTGAGGCAGCATCTTTGAAAGATTCTGGCTGTAGGTACGTGAGCTCCCACGCCGAGGAAAGACAGAAATACCTGGCCTGCGATTTACTTAGGGTTACTCTGTCCGCAGTCTGAGACTACAGCTGGGGGAGGGAGGAGTTAGAAGGTGGAGCTGCACCCCTTCCACTGTGGAGTGTGGCATCCAGAGCAGATGTCCAAGTCCACCCTCCAAGACTGTGCTGGGCCAGCACCACCACTCCTCCACTGAGAGATCAACTCCCTTTAAAACTAATTTTAATATAAAAGGTAAATAGATTTAAATAAAATTCTAAGTAAACAAGTCGTGGAAGTGGCAAAGAGCTAAATTAAAATTACCCTACACCCAATTCAGTTTCTGCCGAAACACAACGTGTGAAAGCACTGAGAAGCCCACTAATTCTTGGATTCTCCTGTGCCTTTGGACCAATACAGAGACATATGTTTCAATGAAGTTTTATAGGTGGTCCACTTGTCCTGAGAAAACTAACCTTGCTGTCCTATGAGAACAGGTATTTAGTGTTTTCTAGCTCTTTCTGGGCTGCAGGCTACCCAGGATTCAAGGGTTGTCAGAATTGGCAGTTGTACTTTATTAAGACATTTAGATCAGAAAAGCAGTGCTTTAAGGGGACATTTTATTCTGTGTACAAAAATTAGAATTCATAGCTCTGCATTCAGGCTGGGTATTTTGGTTGGTTCTTTATTTTTGTGGGCAAGACCAGCCCTGAGCTAACATCTGTTGCCAATCCTCCCCTTTTTGCTGAGGAAGACTGGCCCAGGGCTAACATCCGTGCCCATCTTCCTCCACTTTATATGGGACGCCGCCACGGAATGGCTGACAGGCAGTGCGTCGGCGGGCGCCCAGGATCCGAACCAGCGAACCCCGGGCTGCCAAGCGCCAACTTAACTGCTGCGCCACCGGGCGGCCCCCTTTGGTTGGTTCTTTTTAAGCTTTCCTTGTTCGCAGCTAAATTTTCCCTGTAATTTCATAAAGAAAACATTACCCCAATAAAAAGGTTTCTTTTCTAAGCAAAATCTTAATATTTCTAAACAAAAAGATATTCTAATCTATTATCAGTACATCTTGCCTATTTCTTACATTGATTTTACACATCTTTTTAGTTTTCAAGTCCCCCAAAAGGACTGTTTTATTGATTTGTTACCCCCAACACCTAGAACGATGCCTGAAAGAATACTCCTAGTTCCGTCACCTTGGATAGAATGGATGTGGGGGGGAGTGATGATGTCTTAAGTTTACCTTCACCTAGTATTCCTGTGTGTGAATACATACTTCTCAAGAGGATGCAGCTGTTCACTGTTGTATCCTTGCAGCTTGGCACGGTGTAGTACATAATCTATTTCCTTTAGAAGTCCAGACTTATTCTTAACATAAATTATGATTACTATTTTCCATATCACACTTTATATACATACCTCTCTTGAATATCAGCAGGCTACTCAAGACATTTTTGCAGTTTTAACTATGGCTCTGTCAAACTCCCAGCTCAGCAAACTACTTTGGGAATTTGTAAGTATACTCAAGAAATTGTGCTCTTCATTTAAGCTTATTTTCGGGAAGCCAAGAGCAGATTAACACAGCTGAGTTTTAAGCACTTTTAACTGAGCTATCAGCTAATGGTAAGAGGTAAGATACCAGTAAAAAAAAAAAAAGGCAAACAATAAATGTGTGTTTATCATGGAAAAGGGTAATTTAACAATAATTCATTAAAAAGGTTTGCTTTCTGCAGACAGAAGGGATAGAAAAGAGTGCATCTTTTAGTGATCAACCTAAATAATCTGTGCACCATCATAGTACATACAGCCATGTAACCCAAGTTTTACACCTCAGCTGAGCAAAGCTGGCATTTAACCATATAGATCTTATTTACATCATTTTGCTTAACATCTCTCCAACTAAGAGGCTTACATTAAGAGGCATTATTCCCAAGAAATGAACTCTTTGAAAAATGCCTAGCTCTTAAATTCTTAACTTTATAGTTTACATATTACCATGTAGGCCCAACATGCCTATTTTGAGAGTAAAAAATCCACCACAATCTAGTTATAGGTAGATCTTTATTTAAAAATCTGATCTGCCAACTTAGCGTTTCCCACCAACTCGGGGAGCAGATACTTTGACCGGTTTCACAATCTTTTGCTTAGGTGCTGCCTTTGTGGGAGCCTGTAAAAAGATAACATGTTATGTGGCATTATTCCATGCAACTTTTTTTAATCACCCCTCTTTTATGTCCAGATTCTGTATCTATCGTAGATTGCTTTCCTAATTAACTGCATTCTTATTACTCTTGAGAACCCCCCAAAAATGATGTCCACCTTTATATAAAATATAAATGAAAGACAAAGATATTGTCACAGATGGGAGACACAACTAAATGCAACATGGGATCCTGAACTGTATCCTAAGAACAGAAAAAGGACACTTTTTATTAGTCATGTAGGACCAATGTTAATTTTCTGGTTTTGAAAAATTTACTACAGTTATCTAAATTGATAACACTGATGTTATTGAAAAACTTTCTGTAAATCTAAAATTATCTCAAAATAAACTTTAAAAAACAAAAGCCACCTTTATTTTCCCCCTTCCCAATTTCTGTCTAGCACTAACAGCCTCAACTGACTCTGGCAGAGGACCTCTTTGGAGATATGAATCACTCACCCAGAAACCAGTTATGAACATTATTTCCGTTAGAGCCTTGCACTAAATTCCTTAAAAACCTGAAACCTTCATTTACTACAATTGGGATTAAAAATAAATTTTCCTGTTGCTTTAAATAAAAAATCCAAGACAATCCCACAATTACCTTAGCAGCAGCCATTGCTGTCTTTTTAGATGCTTGCTTAGCCTTTTTTGCTTCCTTTGCAGCCCTATGGGGTTAAAAATAACTTAAGACAAAGCACTTTACTCCTTAAGGCTACAGCCTATCAACAAAGAGCTCGAGTGTTTTGGGAAAGGAGAATTATCATATTCCTTCCCCTTCTCCAGTAATTTATAGGATAAAGCCAAAGCGTTTGTCAATAAATGGCATTAACCACCAAGTAAGCTTAATATATATTAAACACTGTATAATAGCTTTAATTAAAAATTGTACAGCAGCTTTAATTGCATATATAATTTCAACATCATTTAGACTATACTATAAACTTCTGTATTATTAAACCTAAATATTTATGATTGATAATCCCTATACGGATGCAAGTGTAAAAAACACAAAATAACATCAGATTGGATTCCTGTGCCTGTAAACCCAAACATAACCTAAAATCCACCCCAATAGCTGAAATGCTCATAATAAAGGCTTCCTTACCTGATAGCTTGTTCTCGTTGAGCCTTCCTAACTTCAGGTTTCTGATTCCTCTTGGCCATTATATCAGCAAGAGATGCACCAGTGATGGCCCTCTGGAATTTGACTGCACGGCGGGTTCTTTTCTTTTGAATTTCTTCCTACAAAACAAATAGATAGGGAACACACTTATGAGCATTGCTTCATGAATTTAGGGAAGAAACTAAGTCTTTAAGGCAGGGGAAATGAAGTCTTTTAAGATCCGCATTTGTCTTACTCTATTGGGCTGCTATAACAAAATACCAGACAGTAGCATATAAACAACAGAAATTTATTTCTCAGTTCTGGAGGCTGGAAGTCAGGATACCAGCATGGTCAGGTGAGGACCCGCTTCCCATCATAGCTGTATCATCGCATGTCGAAACTATCAAGAGAGCTCTCTCTCTCTGGCCTTTTTAATAAGGGCGTTAATCCCATTCATGAGCGCTCTTCCCTATGACTGCATCACCTCCCAAAGGTCCCACACTTCCTAATACCATCACCTTGGGGGTTAGGTTTCAACATATTAATTTTGGGGGGACACATTCAGACCATAACAATATTCAACCAGAAATAATTCATGCAATTATTTGAAATGAAATAAAATATATAAAAATATATCTATACATAAAATACCACAATATGCAGATAAGTTTTCCAATTATGGATTGGTTAAATCTACAAATCCTGGCCATTTATTACCACTTTAGTTTAATTCTAAGGAAGTTAACTGGATAGTACTTTAAAAATGATTTTAGTAAGACTTTATATTAAAGAATTTACTTTTGGAAAAAAATTATCAAATCTCAACTCACTATATTGTTTTTACTTGAAGTACTATCACTGGGAGAATTAGTCAAGTTAGAAAATGATTTATGACAGGAAAGCCACCAAGTGTTATAGAATGTCCAAGAATCAAAACAGAGAACAAACATTTGCTACAGATTTCATACTGGAAACCTAAACCACAGGGCTTAATGAAAACAATATCCTGCAGTGCACCTCTAAGTCCAAGAAAAATTAAAATATACTTGAAGAACTGTTTACTAAGGCAGGGATATGCCAAATTTGTTAAAAATTTTTAAACAATATATGGAGAAAACAGCACATTTGTGATTAAAATGTTTTACTTTCAACTTTTTACTGAGATAGAAATCTTATTGTAGAAAATGCCAATATTTACCTGTTTGTATTTTTCTTATGTCAAATCTATCTTTAAAGTATTTCTTATTGTGGTAAAATATACATAACATTAAGTTGACCATTTTAAAGCATTTTTAAATGTATAATTCAGTGGCATTAAGTACATTCACAATATTGTGCAACCACCACCATTATCCATCTCCAGAACTTTTTCATCATCCGAAACTCTGCATCTATTAAATATTAGCTCCCTGTTCCTCCCTCCCCCCAGCCCCTAGTAACCTCTACTTTGGATTTATGAACTTGCCTACGCTAGGTACCTCATAAAAATGGAGTCATACAATATCTGACCTTTTCTATCTGGCTTATTTCACTTAGCGTAATGCCTTCAAGGTTCATCCATGATGGCTAGCTGTCAGTTTTTTAAGTCTGGATAATGTTCCATTGTATGTATAGACCACATTTTGTTACCCATCCACTGATGGGACATTCGGTTGTTCCCACCTTTTGGTTACTATGTGAGTAATAGTGCTATGAACATGAGTGTACAGTTTATCTGTGTGAGTCCTTGCTTACAATTCTCTTGGACATAAACCTAGAAGTAGAATTGCTGGATCATAGGATAATTCTCAACTTTCTGAGACACCAAACCTTTTCCCACAGTGCCCGCACCATCTTACATGCAGCAATGCACAAGGGTTCCAATTTCTCCACATCCTCACCAATACTTGTAATTTCCCCCCCTTTTTTGGATAATGGCCATCCTAACGGGTGTGTCAAATCAACTTTTAAATAAGAAATTTCTCTTTCCTCTCAACTCTGACAATACCTACTAATGTCTTTCACCCAGGAGGTGCTCACTAAATATTCCAAGTCCTGAATACTAATCCTACTGCCATGGCACTCAAACGATTCTCAAAACTCTTCACCAAACTAAAAGAGCACTTCAAAAAACACACCCAGTCTTCTTGAGAACAAACTAGTATGCTAGAAGACTCCATTGATATCTATGTCAGAACTAATCCTATAAATATTATGCTCAAAACCATAATAACTACTGAGTTTCCACCTACTGTTAACACCTTAAAAACACTTCCATGGTGCCCTGTAACCCAAGGGTGCTAAATGTAATGTCTGACTCCAACAAGGGGATGCTTTCAAATTTCAACCTTGAATTTACTGTACGCCTAAGATGTATAAGGAAACAGTGTCATCAATCATTTTGACTTCCCTCTTCGATGTTTTACAGTTTAAGTGCACCTTCCCATACTGTCTCACTTAATCACAATTTTAGAGCAACAACTGATGCTCAAAACTTAAGAGATGGCCCCTCAACATCAAAGTGCATTTCACTTACCGACTGTCCCTTTTTGTGTTTCCTTCTGTAGAGGACGGTCCAGTTTATCTGCCGAGGATTCCTCTTGGAAAGAAATGCTGACTCGCATTTTGCATTAAGAAATTGGAAAACCTGTCGTGACAAGTCCAAAGTAGTTCCTTACTCAACTACACAAAATAGAAGAGGCTGAACTTGAAATCCTTAGCAAATATTGTAGTCCTATTCTCTCATTTACGACATTGAGGCCACAGAGACCAAAAAGTCTCTCACCATTTGGGAGGTTAACCACTGGGAGGGTGGCACCACTGCGTTTGCTCCTTTCTTGAGAGCAGGCAGGCTGACCTAAGCTCGCACCGCAGGGGATGTGCGTGCGGTGGCAAATCCTGGGAGGCATCTAGCTCCTGTCCCTCCCGGGATTCCAAGAGGACCTGGGCCCATAAAGCATATCCAGACACCGCGGTGGCCCACCTCCCTTACCCCGGGACATTGAAATTACACTCATTTCCGACCTGACTCACGTCAGATCGAGGGTCGAGAACGGTTCCCCTAGAGGCTTCTGATCCTCACGACCACTGCCCGCAGGGGCCCCGAAGCCAGGCTTCCAGGGACAAGGACGACGCGGCAAATGGACCCGCCCAGACTGGCCCGCTCTTCCCCCTCAGCAGCACGCGCTGCGTGGAGCCGACGCGGCCTCTCACCTTCCCGTCGGTCCTGGCGTAGCGCCGCCCGTGTCCGGGGTAGATCTTGTAGCCGCTGAAGCTGCAAAGCTCGACCCTGGAACGAAAAGCGAAAGCCCATTAGGGAGGGTGTTCGCGGCAAGAAGAGGCCATGCCCGGGACGCCGGAGAGGCGCACTGCCCGAAGATGAAGGCGGATGGGATCCAGGGCTCCCGCTTACTTCATGGCTGCGGCCGCCGGGAAAGAGGAAAGATGGCGAAGAGAAAAAGAGGATCATGGGAAGGGACCTTATAGGGTCGTGGGGGCAATCTCCTCCCCCCAGTGCCCTTCGCTGACCCCGGCGCTCGCCGATGGCGTCACTCTTGCCGGCGACGCATTTAGTTCGCCGTCGCGGCCGCCCTCCTCCGGAGGATCTCGCCGGAGGCGGCGGGGGCTCCGGGGAGAGCGGGTGGTGAGGCTCACGGAGGCAGCGGCGGCTGGTGTCTGAGGCGCCCTCTCCTGCGGTCGAACGTCCTAGAGCCGTGGTCCCGCCGCAGGCATCGTGAACTCTGCCTCCTCTAGGTTAGCGACCCGCAGACCGGTACCCCGCGGGTGGAACTTCAAGTCACATTTTGCCTTCCGTGTTGGCCCATTTTCTTAACCAACAAAATTAAATTTTAATAGTTTCGCCACTTACAAAAACAGTAAAGGCATCTAAATTGTCTGCCAGGCGTGCGAATCGAACTGTGCATGACGGCGCTTTGCATTAATGATAATTAGCACTCACTGGGTGCGCTCTCCGTGCCGAAGCATTTGCTACCTTAGTTCATTCCGTGTACGGAATCTCGATTAAGCAAGCGCCGAGGCACGACTGCTGGTCGGGGAAGAGCCAGGCTGAGGGCTGCCGCCTGTCGGAGCACAGGGCCGGTGGTTGCGCGGAGAAGGGCAGAGCTCCGGCCAGGGCCCCCGGGAGGGCCAACGCCTCCATCTCTTGAGCCCTGCTGTGATGCTAGAGACTTCAGCGTATGATGGGGAGTGGCAAGAGGCAACCCTGCAATTGTGTGGGAGGCTGGAGTACTGGACTAGGAGACAGAGCTGTAATGATTGACTTATGCTACCCATATAAGCAGCTCACCCTAAAAACTTAGGCAATAGGTGGTTGAAGAGACCAGGAAAGTCCAACGACGTGGCTGACTAATGTTAAGAAAGCTGTACAGTTATGCTGGAACCAGTCTCAAGAAAGAGTTAACAGCCATCTGCATGGAATTGAAAAGCAAAGCAAAGAGGGGGAATTTGACAGCCTGGCCTACTCTGACCCGCTGTTGAGAATACCCTGTATACTGGGAGACACTGTCTAAACAGACTAAGGGCAGATGGATGCCTCAGGCGGCAACTCGGACATTCCTCCTGCTCTCTTTGTTTTAAATTACTGCTGATTAAACAAATGTTTGATCACTAAAAAAAAAAATCGGGAATAGTCCTGGCTTCTACAAGCTCCAAGGCACAGCTGGATGTGAGTAGAGGGTGGAGCCCAGACTTATTTGCCTGCAGAAATTTGGTCCTGCTTGCTCCACAGAACCCCAGAATTTATAGTCCCTTCCCAGGCATTTTAGAAAGATCTTGTCTTACTGGTCTTCAAAATTGTTTGCCTGCCTAGTTCTGTGGAGGGAAAGTGGGGAAGTAGGTCTCAGGGATTTCAGCTCCTTCACTCTTTCCTGGAGGGCATTCTGGAGCTGGCGTGTCAGGGTTCTTGGTAACACATTGGAGGTATCACACATTCAGTTGTACTCAACCTCTTTTAGAATAAGAAGAAATTATACAGAAACCCCCAAAAGCATTTTACATAGTGTCATAAAGCACAGTTTCCAACACTGTCCATAAATTTTTGCTGACTTTATCATTACATTCTCTTTTATAGACACAAGGCTCAGCTGCATTCCGTTTCTTTTATTTGTGAAGCAATACTGAACCAAAGTTGGTGCTCTTCTCAGCCTCTACCTCCTGAAAACAGAGCGTCCTTCACCTTTTATACATAATCACCTTCTTTATTAGTTTCCTGTGGCTGTTGTAATAAATTACCACAAACTTGGTAGCATAAAACATTGGACATGTATTCCCTTTCAGTCCTGGAGACCAGAAATCTGAAATCAGAATCACTGGGCTGAAATCAAGGTCTCCATGCTCCCTCCAGAGGCTCTGGGGCAGAACATGTTCCCTGCTGTTCCAGTTCCCACCCAGATAAACCTTGAATTCCTAACCCATAGAAACTGTGAGAGCTTAACTGTTTGTTGTTTTAGACTACTATGTTTTGGGAATAATTTGTTAACATAGCAATAGATAATACAGGAGGTGAGGAAATTGTGAAGATGGGGACTTAGTGAACAGTGGTATCATTTGTCAAAAGAGGGCAGATAAGAGGAAGGAGCATGTTTGTAGGGCAGAGGGTCAGTTTTGGAAAGACTGAGTTCAAGATTCCCACAGGACATTAAGCTGGAGTTGTGGAGTGGGAGGTTAAACAAGTTCAAAGGAGTGTTTGGAAGGGGATATATTTTAGGAGTGATGGACCTATGGGTGATGGTAGAATGTGTGGGATAATGTCACCTAGTGTCACAGGTTGGCTTCTCTGGAAGCACTTACTGAGACTGAATTTAGGGTGCAAGATATTTATTAGGGATCAAGTCCTGTGAAAGGAAGAGGGAGAAAGCAGTATTAGGCAGAAGAAGTTAAATCTATCACTGGCCCAACTAAACCTCAGTCAACCCTGCAGGAGCTCTGGAACAATTATCGCTGTCAGAGTACCTGTGTTGGGCCACATGATCAACTCTGTTTATACTCCCACCTTGCTTAGTCACCAGATATGGCTTGCCCCAGAGAGGTCACCACCTAAGTGAGATGGTTCTCAGTAGCTGAGCCAGACCCTACTGACAGCTGGAGGATGCTGCTGATTACGATGCCCGTTGTCGGGCAGCATCCCTTGCTTGAAGAGCGATCTGGATAGTGTATCTCTCTGTTTACCACCCCTAGAGTGACTCCAGTGAGCCAGCAAAAAAGAATCAGGAAATACGGGATAGGGGAATGGAGGAAGCGAGAATTGACTGAAAGAGGCTGAGCGGATAAGGTCAAATGAAAGACATCCATGATAATCATTTCACAGAAACCTTTGGAAGAGTTTTGACAGTGCTAAAATCCTTGTAAAGTTCAAGTAAGACGATGACCGGAATGTGTAAACATGAATACCTTCGGAATGACGTAAGCAGCATTCTTAGTGTTTTCTTCCAACAGCATTTTCTTAGGTGTGGGAGGGATCCTGCCTTTTTATTTTTTTATTTATTTATTTTTTTTATTTTTTTTTGTGGGGAAGACAAGCCCTGAGCTAACATCTGTTGCCAATCCTCCCCTTTTTGCTGAGGAAGACTGGCCCTGAGCTAACATCGTGCCCATCTTCCTCCACTTTATATGGGACGCCGCCACGGCATGGCTGACAGGCAGTGCGTCGGCGGGCGCCCGGGATCCGAACTCGCGAACCCCGGGCTGCCAAGCGCGGACTAAACCGCTGCGCCACCGGGCGGCCCCGGGATCCTGCCTTTTTAGAATATACCACCACCGTTTCCAGCGGGCTGGTCAGTCCCAAGACTCTCAGGCGTTGACTTCAGGGAGGGCTTTGAAAGAAATGCCTAGTAACTAGATTAGAAAATAACTAGGTTTAAAAATTATTCAGCATTAAAAATTATGAAGCTTTTGGGGCTGGCCCGATGGCGCAGCAGTTTAGTTCGCACTTAGCAGCCCGGGGTTTGCGGGTTCGGATCCCGGGCGCCGGCCGACGCACTGCTTGTCAGCCATGCCGTGGCGGCATCCCATATAAAGTGGAGGAAGATGGGCACGATGTTAGCCCAGGGCCAGTCTTCCTCAGCAAAAAGAGGAGGATTAGCAACGGATGTTAGCTCAGGGCTGGTCTTCCTCACAAAAAAAAAAATAAATAAAAAATAAATTTAAAAAAATTATGAGGCTTTCTTTAAAATTATGAAGCATTATTAAAATTAAAAATTATAAAGTTTTCTTAAAATTAAAAGTTATAAAGCATTCTTTTTAAAAAACCTAAATCTAATCAAGTCTTCATATCTAACTACCAATTATATGAGATACAGGGGACAGAGGAACGTGTGAAATGCAGGGATGCAGTTGGCATCTACAGGATGACTTAGTTTCTTCAACAACATGTAAATTGAAAAGAGAGTTGACTTTCTGGACAGGACCAGCTACATAAATAATTTGCAAGGCCCAGTATAAAATGAAAGTGTGGGGTCCCTTTTTCAAAGAGCAGGAAAAAGATGCCCTTGAAGGTACTGAAATATTGAGTTATTTCCTTTCTCCTGCAATCTGTCTCGCGACCTTTCATGGTATTTTTTTTCATGTGCCTAATGTCATGCTTCCTTAGGCAAGGACATTCGCTGGGCCAATGCAGCCCCTCACAGGTGCCCAGGGGCCCACCCTGTGACTTGACAGTGTGCTTGAACATGCCAGGCCCAATATCAACATGCTGTGCCTCGGAGGGGCAAGGAAGTCTACCCAGCCATCTCCGTCCACTGTTCTCCTGGCCCAACCAACAGTGACCGGACAATCTCCTGGGATGTGTTACCTATCTCAATCCCAGATGGAGGTGGGCATCAAGATGCTTGCAGAATAGAATGCAAGACGGTGCTGCCAACTTTGGAAAGAAGGGAGGGAGAGGGGGAGGCCTGAGTCATGGAGACCAGCGACCCTCTAGACCCTGTCCCTAGAAAATGAGGAGGTAGTAGGAAGTGGACCTGCAAGGGAGCTGAGGTTCCAAGCCACAGGCACATGCTCTATTGTCCTATTGTACTTCACTTAAAAACACAAATTCAAAGATACGATTATTAAGCCTTTCAAGACAGTGACTGCAGAGCATTACCCCCCAAGTATGGGATGCTCCTAAGCGAGGGGCCGTGTTCCACTGTGCTGGTTGCAGAACTTGAAGCTGGCTCTGCCTATTGCAACATATACATCTTATTTGAGGCCTGGTTTGAACAAACAAGCTGGACAGGACCATAGCGGTGATTTGAATACTGATTGGATTTTTGATGATATTAAAGTGTAATGTTAATCCTTTAGGTGTTATAATTATACTATGATTATGTTTAATTAAAAAAAGAGTTCTTCTATTTCAAGATACATACTAAATGTTTACAGATGAAATAGCATGATGGCTGGGATTTGCCTTAAAGTAATCTGAGGGAGGGGCTAGTGAATAAAGACATGGATGAGAAAATGATTGACTGGGAGTGGATAATTGTTACAGCTGGGTGTTGGGTAGGAGAGTTCATCAAAATAGTCTATAGTATTATGTACTCTTTCAACTATATTTCCGTGAAAAAAGGTTTCAAACAATTATAATGTGCTTTGGGATTTAAAGTCCCACAATTCAATCCTGAAAAATAGGAAGAGTAAGCCCCATCTGTATTATTTTGTAATTTAAAAAAATTATTAAAGCAAAAAAAACTTCACATGAGAATATTTATAGCAGCTTTATTTATGGTAAATATAGGAAACAGTCTAGGTGCCCCATCAAAAGGTAAGTATATAAGCAAACTATAACATATACAATGGAATACTCAGAAATAAAATGGAATGAACTATTGATATACACATCAACATGAGTCCCAAAAACATTATGGAAAGTGAAAGAAGCCTTCCAGAAAAAAGTACATACTGTATGATTCTGTACACATCAAGTTCTACACCATGCCAAACTAACCTATGGTGGAAAAAAATCAGAACAGTGGTTGCTTCTGGAGGTGGAGGAGGATTGAATGGGAAGGGGTATAAGGGAACTTTCTGTGTTAATGGTAATGTTCTATATCTTTATGGGTTTTGGGTTAATTATACAGTTTGTCAAAACTCAGGGAATGTTCATTTAAGATTTGAGCGTTTCGTTGTAAGTAAATTTTGCTTGAAAAGAAAGGAAACTGTAAATAAATATTGAGCACTAGTTAATGAAATACTTGCTGAAGTAAGTGTATAGGGGGAGGTGCACCGGTACATCGAAAACAAGGTGGATAGAGGGCTGGATGGAGAGAGGTGATAAACACCATAAAATGTTGATAAGAGAATCAAAGTGGTGGGTTTATGAGTGTTCACTGTAAAATTCTTTCAAATTTTCTGTATGTTGGAAATTTTTCATAATAGAATTTTGAGAAAATAAAGGGAGCCATCTTCTGGAAGAAACTGGTGTTACTGATTAGCTCAAAAAGGAAGAGGAAGGAAGCATGGTGTTTCTGTGATTTTTCCGTAATAACTGCTTATTATTTTCACATACTCCATTGGTTTCACTCATGAGACCAAGCTGTCTTTTTTGGCTGGAAATCTTTCCTCCCTTCCGCTGGCTAGCTTCCTACTCAGATTTTAGTTCCCCTGGAACAGAGGTCTGCAAACTTTCTGTAAAGGGCCGGATACTAAATATTTTAGGCTTTATGTGCTGAGATAAAATTGAGTATATTATATAGGTATTTATATAACGAGAGAAAACCAATTTCCACAACATTTTCATTGATGAAATTTAAAATATAATAATATTGAGTACAAGTTTTTGTAAGAAACGTCTACAAACGAGAAGAATGAAATTCTTTTTAGGGGTGGTGGAGGATAACATTTCTCTTAATTAGGGTTCAAAGTTATTCCCTATCATCAAAATCCATTGCAAATGTTTACCTGTTAATCCTGATTTGTAATGAGATTTTATAGATTTCATCTTTGAAAAATGTCTTTTCACCCAGATAAATACTGCCCAATGCTGATATCAATCCAAGAGCATATGGTTTAAATTGAGCCTGTTAATCTCTTGGAAGGCAGTTATAGGGTTGTAATAGATTATTCTTTTGGTATCTTCCTTTTAGGATGTCAAGATTAATAGTTTCCAATTGAAAGTTAAGTGAAAGCTTCTCAGAGCACAGTTAAACGGGTCTTGGAACATGGAAATTTCCTTTGCATTTGCACTGAGTTCTCTCAAATACTGCTAAAACTGTAGTTTGAGCTCAAAAGATGTAACACTGCAAATTTGTGTGAGAATGGAGAGCTTCCTTTTTGTTTTAACTTGTGAATCAACTAATGTTAGTTATTGTCAAAATGACTTTACCACAGAATAAATTGTGCATGTAAGTGCTGTTTTGTCTTGTAATTTTAGGTTGAATTCATTAAGAAGCAACATCAGGTTGAATTCATTAAGAAGCAACATCAAATGATGAAAATTAGAAATTTAGCAAAAATGAATTCTAAAGCCATCCAGTCGGTATTCCACAAAAGTGGTTAAGAGAGATTCTTCTCATTTAGAAATATTTCAATCTAGGCCCTGAGCTAAAAAGAAAAAAAAAAATCACAATAAAATATTACCACTGGTAAGTCATTAAATGCTGTGAGGTAGGGCAAGTCAGAATATTCATGGACTGATGATGGTTAAGTCCACGAGAGCAAATGAAGTTTATCATTGACACTGCTAGTTCAATAACACATGGTTGATTCAAATGTTTTCTGGTATTGTATTCCTTTAGCGCAGGTATAGTTTCATTGCATAATAAACAATGCTTTGCCATTTAATTTGATGATAAAATAATCTATACTTCACCGTACCTTAAAGATGGGATATTTTAAGACCACTTTTTTCTTTTTTTGTTTTGACATGATAGGTATATGCTGGTAGTAAAAATAATAAAATGTCACAGAATGGCGGTACACCTGACACTCCAAATACTGTCAAGTGACTGATATATGACTGTGATTTGCAGTGTGTAGCAGCAGTGTGAAGTGACAAGAGTGCCACACACGGTCCTGATCATACTCTATTGTAAGAACAGCCATGGACAATAGGTAAATAAGTATGGCTATATTCCAATAAAATTTTATTTATGGACACTGAAATTTGAATTTTGTATAATTTCATGTATCATGAAATATTATTATTATTTTGACTTTTTCAGCCATTTAAAATGTAAAAACCATGGTTAACTGTGGGTTGCACAAAAGCAGGTGGCAGGCTGGATTCGGCCCACGGGCTGTAGTTTGCCAACTCCTGCTAAAGAATATCTACATAAAGTAGCCTCTTCTTTTTCTCAGATACTAGCTGATATCTAGGGGAAAAATAAAATAAAATTTTTAGTATCTCATCTTAAGATGGCTAACTCTTCTATATTCATTATTTTGGCCCTGACATTGCATGCTTTTTAGGATTGATGCTTTAAGACTGTTCGGTCTACCTTCCTGAAATCTTGTTGCTTTGGAGAAGCCTGAGAGAGCTTCCTATTTGTTCACTATAACTTCTGGACAGAAACCCAGCTAGAATCCCCTTATAATAAGGCAGAATAGTCAGCCCCTCCGTTCATATATTCCTGTAGAATTTTACTGTTGAAATTTTCTAATTTTAGTTCTAAACTTCTATTTGATTTACAGACCACTTTGATAGTCTGAAAGAGCTGCAGCCCGTCTTCTCGACAAGTGCACAGACAAAATATGCAAAACTATCAGTGTAGACCCTGTGCACTGCTTGGTTTTTATTATCATGTGTGTAACACCTATTATAATAATAAAAGCATGATTCTTTCTGACTTCAGAACAATAGACTTTTCATTTCATTGTGTTTTTTGATTGTAAGAGCAATATATGATTTTTAAAAACATTCACGATAACAATATGACAAATTCATGGTGAAAATTTTGATAATCCTACCCCTTAGAGCTCCATTGTCTAATATGGTAGCTACTTGGCCACATGTGGATACTAGCACTCATGAGCTAGTCCTCACTGAGATGTGCTGTGTGCAACATACACACTGGATTTCAAAGACTTAGTTAAAAATAACATAAAATATCTCATTAATACTTTTCATATTGTTTATATGTTGAAATGCTACTGTTGTAAATATATTGGGTCAAATAAAATTATTAAAAATTTAATTGGTTTCTTTTTTCTTTTTAAAATATGGCTACTAGAAAACTTAAAATTACATATGAGGCTCACATATTTCTATTGGACAGCGCCACCTTAGCAATAATAAAAAATCACTAACTTTTGTTGAGGGTTTATTGAGCTAGGCACTGTTATGGATTCCTAACGTGATCTAATTGATTGAATTATTGCAGTGGTGATGTGGATTGGGAATTATTATCACCATTTTTCAGAGGGCAGAGCACAGAGTTTAAATTACAAGTCCAAGATCATACAGCTAGTAAGTGACAACACTGGGATTCATCCCTAGCCTGGCTTTGGAGAAGAGGCGCTCCTTCAGCATGTTAATGACCTCTGTGTTCAAGGTGTCCGTGGTTCAGAGTTCGTTGAAATTTTCCATACTTTTCTCCATATATAATTGTTTTTAAAAACTGAGATAATAGTATACTTACTTTATTGCAACTTGCTTAAAAAAAACCCAACAGCTTATACCTCAGACATCTTTCCATTAACCAGGTGTGCTGGTTAGTGGCTGGCACAGCAACATCGCCACTCCCGCTCTGATTAAAACATAACGTTCACGAGTATTCCTCGTCTTGTGGTTTCTTCCCATCTTCATGCACTTCAGGCTCCTAGTTTCTCTTGGGCCTTTTTGTTAGTCATAGACACTGTAGTCATCATTTTTCGTCTGTTGTCATTATGGCAAAACTGATTTTTATTTCATATTCTTTTAAAAATGTAATATTTTGAATAGGCAATGCATTCATATGATTTTAAAAATTACATAAATGTAGTCAGTGAAAAGTTTCTCCCCAATCCTTTCCCTCATCAATTGACTTCCTTTTCCTTTTCTGCTATGGACTGAATGTTTTATGTCCCCACCAAATTCGTATGTTGAGGCTACCATCCCCAATGTGATAGTGTTTAGAGGTGAGGCCTTTGGGAGGTAATTAGGTCATGAGGGTGGAGCCATCATGAATGATATTCACGTCCTTATAAAGGAGACATTAGAGAGATGACTGCTCACTCGACCATGGGCGGATACAGCAAGAAGGGGGCGCCTACAAGTCAGGAGAAGGGCCCTCACCATACATCAAATCTGCCATTATCTTGATTTTGGCCTTCTCAGCCTCCAGAGCTATGAGAATAAATGTTTATTGTTTAAGCCACCCAATCTATGGTATTTTGTTAGAGCAGACTGAACTAAGACATCCTCGCCTCAGGTAACCACAGTTAATAGTTTCTGTGGATCTTTCCAGAGTTTCTTTCTGAACACAAAAACATGAAAAATATATATATATTCTTAGTTTGCAAAATCACTAAATTCATTAAGGCTACAACCAGAGAAATAAAATGTGCAGTAATAGTATTTCAAATTATCAGAAAAGTTAATATATAGTTGCACATGGATTCAAAATTCTGTCTGTCCTTGGATAAATTACCTCTTGTTGGGTTGCCAGAAATTAGCATATTTTAAACATATACTAATATGTATTAGTATATATAGTTCCATATATACATGCAATATTTGGGACATATTTATATGAAAAATTCATTTTTTTATCTGAAATTCAAATTTAACTGGGTGTTCTGTATTTTATCTGTCAACTGTAATCTCTTGGGATCTACTTGCATGGATTTTAAAAATTAGAGCAAAGATATGTAAAGTAGTTATCACAAAGCCTAGCACATAGCAAGAGATAATAATGATGATGATGATGATAAATAATAATGAGGAAAGCTATTGCTCATTTGGGGCTTCTAGACCCACCTTTGAATAAATATTTCACAGTGGCAGTCTTTCCTTCCATGTCATAGGTCATAGATAAGAGAGTAGGACCATAAGAATCTACCAGTGAATACCAACCAGAGAAGAAAATGTTTAGTTTTATGCACCTTTCACATAAAGATTTTTTTATTGTAAAAAAAGGCACATTTTCAAAATCTTTACAGTGTCAAAATTCTTTATATTAATACCTTCTTAGTTTTAAAACTTTAACACGTTGAAGTTATATTTACTTCTTTCAAATCTAAGTTCTCATCCCAATTAGAAAACCTCTTTGTTTTGTCAAGGTCAATTGCACTACCCACAGATGCTGTTCCAGTTCCCCATCTACCTAGTCTCTTAACTCTGTGTTATCTAAACTTGGATATAATAGCCTCCTGAAACTGCTCCAATAAAGTTTACCATCCACTATTACAGCCGTCTCCTTCCTCCACCATTCTACTTTTCAATTCATCCTTGTACTATGAGCAGTTTACTTTCCTAAAACACCAGTTTCATTTTGTCAATCCCTCACTCAAAAACACCAAATGAAAAGTAGTGGAATGAATGGTGGGAAGTAGGGTGAGGCCAGATCCTGGTGGCCTTTGAAAGTTGAAGTTCAAGAGGGAAGGTTTTGAGGAGGGGATTAACACGTAAAAGGTGTCGTTTTACTTAGACCATGCCAGCTGCAGCGGACAGATGAATTAGAGATGGGGGAGATGGGTCAGGGCGATCAGCTGTTGCAGAGATCAGGTATACTGTGCTGATAGGAAGGAAAGTCTTCCTTGGGGGCCTGGTCCTGCCAAATAGTGCTACCTTGTTGAGAGGGTCACAGTGTTGGTTACGAGAATCCTCCAAATCGGTTGGAGCTTACAGAGTTTAACATATATACAAGTTGAGGCAATTCAGAGTGTGGCAATCTGATTTTGGATGTAAAAGCTGAATCCAAAGCACAAAAGAGTTTCTGTGGTGTGATTTTAAAGGGTTGCTGGTTCACTTGGGCGTGTGGGACTGTGCCCAGGAATACCTGACCGCTCTCTTTAAGAGCCATGACTATACTTAGTTAACCCCATAAAAGGAATCCTTTGGCCCTTTCCTCAGGATCCCAGGTCAGATGAACCAGACAAAACCCTGGTTCTGCTATTGCTGTAAACTTGCAGGAATCTGTGCTCCTCAAGGACACTCCGGGCTTCCAGGATCCCCTCCCAAGTGATTACCCTGCTAAATTGGAGAGAACTGTAAACCCTTTCTCCCTCCCTGAGCTAGAGACTCCTCAATCCTTACCAGCTTATTCCAGGAACAAAGGTTGGAGGAGGCAGTGTTCAGGCTTGCAACGTTCTTACACCTGTATAGTAAGACTGTGCTTTCTAGGTAAGGGTCTCCTGGTTAGAAGAAAAAAATTCCTAGTCTTAATACCCTCTTCAGAACTAGGAAATTTGTTTTCAGACTAAAACAGTGGGAAATAGAGTAAAAAAAAAAAAAAAAAAGGCAGTGTAGTCAAAGAGATAGGAGGAGAACCCAGGAAGGAGGGAATGCTCACAGAATCAAGTGCCTGGAAATCTAGAAGCAGGAGTTACTGGATTTTCCCAAAAAGAAATTATCAGAGATTTTGGACATTGCTGTTTCACCAAGAGGGGAGTTCAGAATTAAGACTGCAAGTGGAAATGGAGTGGGTAATAGAAATTGGAAGCTCCTTTTGTACATTCTGTGGTGCTATCAGGTTAGCTCCTTACTTCCTGTGAGCATAGCTTCGTTACCACCTGCCCCCACCTGCAGCTTGTGCTAATGTCTTTTCATCTTCTACTTCTGAACTGTTTACAGGCTACCCATCTTTTAAGCCCCAGCTATGTTTCACCTCCTCCTTCAAGTCTTCTCTGAAGATTATAGTTTCCATTTCTTCCTCCATTCCCTGAAATCTTATTGAGTTCACAGTTATACCAAAAGTGTGAGCCTGCTCTCCTCCACATCGGCAGTGTAATTGTTGAGTTTGGAGACTATAGTGTAAACTTCTTTTGTATACTCCCTGGAAAAATTCCAGGTTCATACTTATTAAATATACTCCCAGGTCTAAAGTTCTGTTACCTATTCAAGAACAACCACTTAAAAATATAAAAGCTTCCATTCCACCCCCAGCATGCTTTAACTAAATTTTCAAATAAAATGTATCCATTTTGACTATCTCAACAAGATCGCCCAAGTCACTCCTATAGCAGAATTGAAAACTTCCAACTTATTCAGAACTGTGAAAAGAAGGGGCAGCCCCTACAGAGACTTCTAGCAATGAGTTCCCAGATTCGGTCTGCATTAAGTAGTGACCTTATAATCATCCCCACGGTAAAAGTGTCAAATTTCACAAACAACTAGAAAATGGAGTGAAATGATCCTCTAACAATCGTTTGCTCATCTGTCAAACAACGGAGTCGACCAAGTCGACTCACTCACTGAGGCTCTGAGTCTAACCGGGGTTTACGTCATCAGGCGTAGGCAGCCGATTGGGCCATCTGTTGTGCAGTGCGTCCTGGGAGCTGTAGTTTGCGTTCCCTCCTCCAGACTACAAGCTCCACAGAGCCGCTGGAGGACGGTTGCTTGGTGTTATTAGCAAGCGGGAAGTATGGCGGTGGCGCGCGTCGACGCAGCTTTGCCTCCTGGAGACGGTAAGGCGATCCCTACCCGTGAGTCCCAAGATTTTCTACGTGGGACTGAATTAAATAGTTGCCTGGTGGAGAGGACAAGCCTGGGTTTAGGGGTGCAGTTCTGGACCAGTTCTTTTGATGCGGGGCTGTGGGTGGTGCGGTGGCGCGCTACCCTCTGGGAATTGTAGTCCCCCGGCGCTGCCTAGCTCTCCGGCGTCGCGGCGAGGGCCGAGCGGGGGACTACAGCCCCCAGGGGTCTTCGCGCGGCCGGGCATCCCGGCTCCCGCGCTCCTGAGGCTGCCTGGGCGGTGGGTTTCGGACTGCGGTGACCTTCCTTGGATTTTAGTTTTAGTTCTGGGCGCCCAAATGCAAAGTGCAGGATCTCCCTCTTTCGCTCTACGCGTCCCCCTTTCTCTTCGGTTCCTAGAACGTTCAGGAAACCTCGAACACAGCTCTCTAGACTGACGTTGAACCGTTCCTGGAAGTGTCCGGTGGCCGTGATAAAATCGGGGGGTGATGCGGTGCCCGCAGTTCTCCGCCCTTCGTTCTGCAGGCGGGGTCCTGGGATCGGGTCCGGTCGCGCCCAGCGGAGCGCGGGGTGTGGTGCTTCTGTGGCCGCAGCCGCCCGGCGTGAGCCGCGCTCCTTTGTTTGGGTTTCAGCTCCGAGGCTCGGCGCGGCCGTTTGGGTTGGGGGCAGGGCCGAGGGTCGAGGCCTGTCCCCCCGGCTTAGGCCAGGGACTCGTTATCTGGGGACTGTAACTCCTTGGGAGGCGGGGGATCGATGGTTCTACGAGGTCTGTCGACCCCTTGGAATTGTGTGCAAAGTCTGTGCATTTTCCTGGGACAGTACACATCTTACACCAAATTCTCAGAGAATCCCACGAACCCCAAATACTGGAAGCCATCAGACAATGGAAAAACGTTGAAACCCTTTTGCACAGCAATCTCGCATAATTATTTCCCAAAGTAATCTCAATCTGGGTATAAATTTAAAATTGGCAGTTTCTCTGGCCCCGCCCCTCTCTGAGTAGGCTTCTCCTAAACTCCACACCCCCAGCCCACCAAGGTAACTTACTGACAGTGACAGCAGTTTACACTTATAGAGCACTTTTTATAGGAGCTGGGTGAAGTTCTGAGTGCTTTTGTTACACTACCTCATTTTCTCTGTAGAACATTATAAGGCAGGTATCATCATCCCCATTTTACAGAGTAGAAAAGTGAGCCCGAAAGAGATCAGTAACTTGCCCAAGATACCACAATGGTTAACTGGTGGAGCCAGGATTTAAACGTTTGTTGTACTAAATTACTTTATTGAGTGCTATTCATATTTCTCTTTTCATCCCCACATCAATTTAATGAATTAGGTATATTAGTCCCATTTTGTAGATAAATTAACTGAAACTTTTCTTTGATTTTCAAAATAGTTTGGGCACTTTAAGATGTACTGGTAGTTGGGTTGCAGGCAGGTTGACGTCTATCAAAGGATTAGTTCCGTTTAAAATACTATCATAGGGGCCGGCCGGTGGCATAGCCGTTAAGTTCGCCGGCTCGTCTTCCTCAGCCAGGGGTTCGCGGGTTCGGATCCTGGTCATGGACCGATGCACCGCTTGTCAGCCATGCCGTGGCGGCGTCCCATATAAAGTAGAGAAAGATGGGCACAGATGTTAGCCCAGGGCTAATCTTCCTCACACATACACAAAAATACTATCATTATTTAGGCACCAAACATGGAAGTAATAGTTCATATTTAAATGTGAAGAATTCCATAGAAACCTGAGTAGAATATCACAAACATAGGTGTAATTTGATATTTCTGAGGGAAAGTGAATAATTTCAATCTGTAGTCATTTACAACTTGATTGCTTTAGTTTTAAAATCTTAATATTTATTATGCTTTAGTGTTTTCTAACTCTAAATGTATAGAGATTTTATGAGTATAATTGCATCCCTCTGCTCAGCTGTTATAATTGTGTTTTCTAACAATTTTCCTTCTCTTTACAAGGATCAGTGGTCAATTGGTCAGGGCAGGGACTACAGAAATTAAGTCCAAACTTACCCTGTGAAGCTGATATTCATACTTTGATTCTGGATAAAAATCAGATTATTAAATTGGAAAATCTTGAGAAATGCAGACAATTAATACAGGTAGGTATTTCTATCTAGGAAAATAGTTCTATAGGAAGAATTTATTTTTGTACAAAATAAAACAATAAAATAACCTAAAAAAAAGTAACTCTGCAGGCCTAGAAAGCAGTAAATGTTGCCTTAAATTTTTACATGACAGTTTCTCCTGGAGATGAACACATATATGCTACACTTAGAGTAGACTAGAAAAAGAAGCATTTGTTAAAAAAGAAAACGTTTTCTGTTGACAAAATATTGTGGTGTTACATTGACAAAATACTGTGGTGTTAACCTTTTACCTAAGGATGGGATAGAGTTCATTTATTCATTCATTCATTCAACAGATGTGTCTGGCACTGTTCTAGATTTTGACTGAGACAGTATAAGGACCCCATTCTTGTGGAGTTTACATTCTCAAGTAGTTGTTGAGTTAAAAATGTTTTCTGTTTAGTAGTTGGAGGAGGTCTGATTGCTCAGCTTTGTCTGTATTTTCTGTTGCTTAGGAAAAACAGCAAACTAATAGTTACACTGTAGAATATTTACACAATGTATGTGAAAAGTACGAATGGGGTTTGTATATTTGGGAATGCTCGGGTATATAAACAAGTGTTTTTAACCACCCTAATGTGAAAGTAATATATATATTTATTTCTGTGAGTAATGACATGTTTCCTTTCCCCAGTTGTCAGCGGCTAATAATCGGCTAGTGCGGATGGTGGGCGTGGCCAAACTGGCCCGACTCCGGGTCTTAAATTTGCCCCACAACAGCATCGGCTGCGTGGAAGGGCTAAAGGAGCTGGTACATTTGGAATGGCTGAATTTGGCGGGAAATAATCTCAAGGTGAATTTTTCTTAGTGATTAGGTTTTCTTTTTTCAATTTACAAAAGTGTTCTCTATAAAAAAGAGATTCAAGCAGTATAGAAATATGTAGAATAAAAAGTGAAAGTACTCACTCTTACTCCCCAGGGATAATTTCAGTTAACGTATACTGATTAAAAATCTCATTGTAAAACACATAATACGGTATAATATTCTTTTAAATGTGAACAAAGAATCTATATTATACCTAGAAAAGTTGATCAAACAGGAGAATGAAATGTTAGGAGGGAGACTGTCTCATGCTGAATTCAGCTTTAAGTAAATGTTGGATGGTACGGTGGAGAATATACTGTTTTAAAAGTCAGGAGATCTGGATTCTAGTCCTGCTTCCACCACTTACTAGCTCTGTAATTTTGGATAAGTTAATAAATATCTCTGTGTCTTCTTTTTCGATAATGCTAGATGAGGAGACTCGATTGAGCAGTTAGTTTAGCTAGGTACTATTTTAAGCACCTTAACTGTATTAACTCATTCAGTCTCATGACTGCTTATGAGGTAGGTATAGTCATTATGCCCATTATATAGATGAGGAAACTGAAGTACAGAGAAATTAAGTAACTTGCCTAAGGTCACACAGCTAGGAAGTTGCAGAGCTGGGATTCAAATCCAGGCAGTTTGGCTCCACTCTTAACTTGTAAACTCTATGCTATATCAGCTGTCGTGTGTCGTCACTAAGGTTTCTTCAAGCTATAAATATCTGGGATGATATGATCCTCTACTCTTATAGGGATAATGAAGATGGAAGCTTGCTACATAACAGTTTACCAAGTTCTTTTAGCACTGCCTCCTCATTCTCTTGCTGGGCCCTGCTTCTCTGCTTCCAATAATAAGCAGAGGAAGCAGGAGACTCAGCTACAAGGAACAAGGGAAGAATTTCACTTTTTGACTGTGTGCATGAACTAATGTGGTGCTTTTCTTGTGATAGGCCATGGAACAGATCAATGGCTGTGCAGCCCTACAGCACCTCGATTTATCAGACAATAACATACCCCAGATAGGTGATCTGTCTAAATTGGTATCACTGAAGGTAAGTGTGTTTTCTGACTGTGTCGTTTCTGAAATTTTGTACTAAAATACGAAGAGAGAGTGGTCTGATTGGCCTGTTGTATATGAAGAACAGATGTGTCCATTGTGATAAAAATTCTATTAGAATACCAGAAGTTAAGTATGGAACATTTTGTTGTTAGTTTCTGTAACTGATTTATTTTAACTAAAACTGGTCATTGTAGTTTAGGTTAATTCTTATTTACCACTCTCCAAACATGATGAAATTCTCTTTACATCCAACCAGCCACTGCCAGCAGCTTTCATTATGTAGTACATAACATGTTGGTGAGGTTGAGAGTAGTCATTCCCGAACTTGAGTCTGTTTTTTTTTTTTTTTTAATTTTTCGGTGAGGAAGATTAGCCCTGAGCTAACATCTATTGCCAATCATCCTCTTTTTGCTGAGGAAGATTGACCCTGAGCTAACATCCGTGCCCATCTTCCTCTACTTTATGTGGGATGCTGCCACAGCGTGGCTTGATGAGTGGTATGTAGGTCCACACCCGGGATCCAAACCTGCGAACCCCGGGCTGCCAAAGTGGAGCACATGAACTTAACCACTATGCCACCGGGCTGGCCCCTTAAGTCTGTTTTTTTGACAGTCAGGATTGCTGTCTTTTTAGTAATAGGTATTACTAAATTCTCAAAATTTACTTCACTTTAATGTAGAAAATAAACCTGTAGCATGAAGAACTTTTTATAGTGGGGAATGTGTCATGCAACCAAATAAAAAGCAGTTGGAATCACAGCTTCAAAAAACATATGGAGGCTTTTTCCAAATTTTTGCTTCATTGGATATTATTAGTATCAGATGAACTCTTTAAGCCTCAGAAACAGTATTATTAGCTCAGTTTTTCACACATCTTTAGCAGAAATCATTTTTAGCAACAATTCTAAACAATTTGATGTAGCCAGATCCTAAGAGAATTCAAATGAACTAAAGATGAACATTTTTTTTCTGGAATGGAAGCATGATTATCTTAGAATCCTGAGTGTTGAGTCTTCGGTTTATTCTTCATTGTTGCTGACTTAATTTGAGTCAGCTTCATCTGCAGGTGGTACATTCTACCTTCCTCAAGCTTTTAGTTTCCAAGAGAATACAGCTGCAAATTATGAGTTGTGGGTTCTCTCTCTTTTGGAAAATTTGCTTTGTACATGATTGTTTTAATGAATGTTTTCTTTCACTTTTCTCACCCTCTATTATGATGTTTTAAAAAGAAATGAACAAGTATGTTGGAAATTGCTCAAGTGTTAATAATTTAAGTCTCACAAAACACTAGTTGCTGCACCAAGCATGTGTTCCTGGACAAGTCTTTAAACTTTCTCGAACTTAGAGCATGGCTGGGAAAAGAGAGAGCTGGACTGGAAGACCCCCTAGAACCCTTCGAGCATTAACAGTCTTTGATTTGTGTGCGATGAGAAGATAAGAAAATAGATCCCTTTATTTTCGTACACATTCTTTTGGTTTTGTCAAAATAGACCAATTTCTTTGTAATCTTTTCATTTGTAATTCTTCCTCTTTTTACTTTCAAGACCCTGCTTTTACATGGAAACATCATCACCTCTCTTAGAATGGCACCTGCTAATCTACCCAGAAGTCTTGCTATTCTTTCTTTGGCAGAAAATGAAATTCGGGACTTAAATGAGGTAAAATTTGAGAGTATTCTATGGGATTCAGAAAACCGGGAAGTCCAGAAGAGATGCAGGAGAAAGTTGTGAGCTCACTTTTAGACTGTGAGCATCTTGGAAGAAACTGCCATCAAGATGAAACACTGGGCTCTAGATGGTCATTATTTTTCTTTCCACTTTTTCATAATGTCAGTGGTTCCTTAAGGCTTAATTTCATTTGTAATGCTGCAATTATCATTCCATTTGGAATTGATTGGTGGTAGAGGGACATCTACATTAAAGGGGTTAATAAGGCACATTTTGCACATTTCTCTGGCTGCTAGTATGTTTTCAAATAGGGTTTTCTCTGCTAAAAAACAGTGCTGGTACCTTCTAAGGGACTTTGTGCAGCAAGGACAGATGGCCATATTGTTGGAGTTTTGGAAGTCAGTGGATAATATAAGAGTGTTTCTTGTCGCTTTTCAGAACAAGAGAGAAATTGTTACATTCTCAAACTGCCAAAGATGTGTAATCAGTGGATGCCCTGTGCTTGACACTGGATAGTCCATTTCATTCAACAAAGATATCCTTTGTTCCAGATCTCTTTTTTGGCATCCTTAACCGAATTGGAACAGTTGTCAATCATGAACAATCCTTGTGTGATGGCAACACCTTCCATTCCGGGGTTTGACTATCGGCCATACATCGTCAGCTGGTGCTTGAACCTCAGAGTCCTAGACGGATACGTGATTTCCCAGAAGGAAAGGTGAACATGTTCTTTACCATCACATTTATCACAGAAGTTACTGAAAAGACCATTTCCGGCTTACTACAGATTATTCACTGAATATTTACTGAATAAGAAACTGAATATTTCTTAAAATGTGCATTTAGAAATTAAGATCATTAGTGTAATCATATGGCAGACTATGTGCTGGTCATTTAGGATTTTTTATCCTTTCTGAAAAAGGTTAAGAAATAAACATCAGGGGCCAGCCCAGTGATGTAGCAGTTAAGTTCGCACGCTCTGCTTCAGCAGCCTGAGTTTTGCAGGTTCAGATCCTGGGTGCTGACCAACGCACCGCTTGTCAAGCCATGCTGTGGTGGTGTCCCATATAAAGTAGAGGAAGATGGGCACAGATGTTAGCTCAGGGCCAATCTTCCTCAGCAAAAAAGAGGAGGATTGGCAACGGATGTTAGCTCAGGACTAATCTTCCTCACAAAAAAAAGAAATAAACATCAGCCCCAGAGGTTGGGGCTAGTGAATTTAACTTAGTGCCCAACATGCAACTGTTTGATTTCTGAAAGTTCTTTGGTTAATCAGTTGTTTGGGGCTTGGAGCGCTTTTATATAGAAACCATGTTATGGATGCTGTGTAGGGTCTCAGATCAATCCCACAAAAGCCTGTAATCCACCATATATGTGAGGACAGGATTAATAATACCTTAGGACCCACTACCCTTTATGACAGTGACTCTGTGGGAAAATGCATGCAGAGTCCCGCGTTGGAGCTGGTAGCAGACATCCTGCGTGGTCCTCCCCTTCTCCTCCCTGTGAAGCCGCAGGAGTGGGAGCTCCACCATCTCCGGATCACTGATGGTTTCTGCGGCTTGGAGCAGGGCCCCCTGCATGATGGGGTCTTTTGGACACTGGCACCTGATCAGTGGAATCAGCCGTAGGGGAGGTAAGGGCTAGGCTGTGGACAAGAGCGGGTGGAGTTAGAGGAGAGAGGGAGGACTGAGAGGACTTTCGTCTCTTTACTCTGCCTCATTTCACTCCCTGCTCTCGGTGCGTCCATGCATTCATGGACCCACACACATTCTTCCTCACCGTTTTGTCCTGTGCTAGAGACGGGTAGTCATTGGAGGGCTTTCCTGAGGGAAGGATGAGTGTAGATTTCTGACAGGGTTTTCCTTTTCCTTCTCCCTGCTGTTTCATCTAGTTGCTCAATAGGCCGTGGGACAGTGAGGAATGGCAGCCAGAGCTGCATGGGGTGCTGCTGTGGAGGCGGGACGTGTGTCAGGTCTAGTTGGCCTACAGAACGGGGCTTTTCCTTTCTCCTGCAGTACGAGATGCTGTGTACTCAGAAACCTTATTTTGTTTCAAACTATGGATGGTTCTAAAGCTGGGTATGGGTTTACTTGGATTAGCTTCTCTGGCTCTTTTCTTTAAGAGAAAGAACTACGTTGTGGGATTTTTGTGTGGGAGTAGGGCTGGCACATTTCCATGTGTGGGAGGCCGCATGGTGAGATGGGCGGAGGTGAGGGTTTAGTGTAAGGAGAGACCTGGGAAAAGTGACGAGACCTAGTCAGAAGAGACAAGAGAAGGCTTCACGTCTTTCCATGCCACCCTGCAGCTGTGTGGCCTGGGCAAGTTCTTTAGCTTCTCTGAGCCTTAGTTTTCTCATCCATAACATGTGGATATACTGCCTAGCTCTCAAGGATGCTATGAGGGTTAGGGATAATGTATATAGCATCATACTGGTCATGCGGTAGGTGTTTAATAAATGATCACTGCCAGTGTTACTTGAGGATGGGACTAGGGGTTGAAGAGTTTTGTAGAAACTAAAGCAAGTGTTAAAAAGCAGAAAATATTTGTCGACTAGATGAATAATAATGTAAAGGTTATGTTTCTACACTGTGGAAATGGTTTTAATCCAAATCACTTGAAGATGAACTGAAATTTTCTTTGAACTTTCTCTATAATATTTTGCAAATGTTTAATTGCACAGACTTAAGGAGGTGGCGAAGAATAGGCTTTCCCTTGGGATAGCCTCCTCCCTGTGGGTTGTCCTCCACTGAAGAAGGGCGAGAGGAAGGAGGAAGTGGGAGGGTAGCACAAGAGCAACCCTTTCTTAGATTCTTTTGCTCCCTACATTTAAAAAAGTTGCACAGTATCACGTGACTCAGATATAGTCAAAAAATAATATTTAAAAATACCCATATAATCACCACTGAGGATAAGAATAGAACATCACCTGCACTCTGGAGGTCTGCTTTGCCCCACTCTCATCATAACTTCCCTCCCCACTAGAGATAACCACTATATTGACTTTTTTGAGAATTCAGAAACATTGTTTTTGTCCTGGTCATTAAGGAGTCTTCAAATCAACCAGTTCCCACCGGAGTAGCTAAAAGGATGGACAATACCAAGTGTCGGTGAGTATATGGAGCGATTGGAACTGTCATACGCTATTCAAGGAGTGTAAATGGTGCAACCACTTTGAAAAACTGGCAGTATTTACTAAAGTTAAATGTACAAATACCTGATGACCCAGCAATTTGACTTCTGGTATATACCCTACAGAAGTAGGTGGTTATGTCTACCAAAAAAATTGTACAAGCATGTTCATAGCAGCCTTATTCATAATAGCTCCAAATGTTTGAGCCATTTGGGAAACAACCCAAATGTCGGCCCATAGAAGAATGGGTAAATAGAGTTATATTCAAACTAGGGCACCTCGATTGTTGTTGATGCCACACTAGAGAGAAAAATGCTGCTGCCGTCAGTGTGGGAGACAACTCTGGAAGTATTCTGTTCAGGAGGGAGGATTATTCTGAGAGAGAGCTGTTGCCTTAGAAATTGACGGGGAGCCTGAGCAGAGTTCAAAACATTTTCCTGGTTGACCTTGGGAATCACCCTGAAGGACAGAAAGAAATTTCCAGTTTTTGTATCTACCCAGCCTGTTATTTGCTAAGAACATCCAGGTTAGAAATTTTCTCCTTTATGAAACGTATCCCAGGTTCTTCGATGACTTCGGGTAGCCAGATCCTGAGTGTGTGTCACTGAAAGGAGTGAGTTGAGGAGGCCCCCACTCTGGGGTGCTGCAGCTGAGAGCTTTCGCAGCGAGGAGCACACCAGGAAAGACCTGTACCTTCCCGTAGCCGCTCAGTACTTGCAGTTCTTTCTGAGTTTGTTTCCATCTTGTAATATTTACAGGTCCTAGTACCAAGCTACACCTCTTGCTCGGTTAGGGATCAGAACTTAGTCAGGGAGCAGAACTTTGGAGATGTTTCTTTTTTGAAAGGACATTTAAAATAGATACAGAAGTAGAGAGAGTAACCTAATGAACACCTGAATACCCATCACGTGGCTTTAACAATTATCAACATTTTGCCAATCTTGTTTCATCTATCCTCCACTTTTTTTTTTTTGAGTATTTTAAAAGCAAATACCAAATGCCATTTCATTCAATACTTCTTTTTCTTTCTTTTGGAGAAAGAGCAGATTGTTTTAAATTCTCTCTCTTAATAGTCGTTACTTTGGGCCATCCCCATGGCCGAGTGGTTAAAGTTCTGTGCGCTCTGCTTTGGCGGCCCAGGTTTGTGGATCTGGATTCCAGGTGCAGACCTACTCCATTCATCAGCCATGCTGTGGAGGCATCCTACATACAAAGTAGAGGAAGACTGGCACAGATGTTAGCTCAGGGCCAGTCTTCCTCAGACAAAAAAAGAGGAAGATTGGCAGTGGATGTTAGCTCAGGGCGAATCTTCCTCACCAAAAAAAAAAGTCGTTACTTTTTTTTTGTAAACCGTTCAAGAAAAAAATTATATTCCAATGATTTGAAATTAATATGTTAGCTGAATGAATTTTAATTTTTTCTTTGAATTGGCCATGGTGTTTTAATTGGCAGGGAGATTTTTTTTACCTAGGAGAATATCTTAGGGAATAATAAACTTGTATAATGGTCTGTCTATTGATGAGTGTGAAGCAAAGGTAGGAAAAGAGATCTTACAGTAGTTGATGTTCCGCAGTTTGTGGTTTTCCTCACACACTTAAACTGCGGAATAGTCAAGCCTGAGCCTTCTTGCATGACTTAACCAGTTATCAGGACAGTTTCTTTTCAATCTATAATACACCTTGGGTGGCTTGGCAATTTTAGACTGATGTGGATACCTTAATATGAAGGTCCAAGAAAATGGTTGTGAATTGGAAGGGATTTTCAAACTATTTGCAATTCTGAGTTAATGGTATAAAAACAGAGAAACAAAGTATACCAAAATGATCCAACCTCAACTTCAAGTTGAAGGGCAGATTTCAGAATGGTAAATTTGAGGCAATGGCATGTTAATTAAAAAAAAATTTAAACATATGCAAAAATAAACTGAGTAGTATAATGACCTCCCATGGATCATCATCCAACTCAGCCTTTTCAACTCAACCCGTTCTCTTATATTGTTTTGAAGCAAATCTCAGATCACACATAATTTCATCTGTGAATATTTCAGTATATAATTCTAAAAGATAAGGGCTCTTAAAGAAATAACTACAGTACTATTATCACATCTCAAAAAATTTAACAATAATTCCTTAATAACATTGATATTAATTCAGTGCTTACATTTCCAGTAGTCCTCATAAATGCAGTCTTTTAATGGTTTCTTGGGAAACAGGATCCAAATAAGGCCATACATTGTGATTGGTTGATGTCTCCCTCTCGTTCATTGTCTGGAAACATCAGCTTATTCATATTGCGTGCTCCGTGGGTGGGCTCTGCTGACTGGGGGTTCTCACTTCCTCCCATTCCCTCACGGTAAGTGAGATCTCACGTGGGGCTGGAGTTAGCTGAAGGCTTGACTGGGCTGGATGTCCAAGATGACACTTTTTTTTTTTTTTTTTTTTTTTTTTTGTGGGGAAGACCAGCCCTGAGCTAACATCTGTTGCCAATCCTCCCCTTTTTGCTGAGGAAGACTGGCTCTGGGCTAACATCAATGCCCATCTTCCTCCACTTTATATGGGACACCGCCACAGCATGGCTGACAGGCAGTGCGTCGGCGGGCGCCTGGGATCCGAACTCGCGAACCCTGGGCTGCCAAGTGCGGACTAAACCGCTGCGCCACCAGGCGGCCCCAAAGATGACACTTTTAAATGTCTTGTAACCTCTAGATTCCTCCTCTTTTATTTTTTTTGCTTTCTTCTCTCTTTTTTTGGTTGTTGTTGAAGAAATCAGATTATTTGTCCTATAAAGTTTCCCACTGAGCTCATTTTACCTTTTACATCCCTGTGTCCTTTACGTGCTCCTCTCTCCTGTATTTTCTGTAAATTGGTAGCTGGATGTGGAGGTTTGATCAGATTCAGGCCTTTTTGTTGGGGGGAGGACTACTTTGTGGGTTCTGTCGAGAGGCACACAGTGGCTGGTTGTCTCACGTTATTAGTAGCTATTAATGATCAATGCCTAAATCCATTAATTCATTAAGAGTTGCAAAATGATGAAATTTTTATTCCATCATTCATTTTTCTATTAGCTGGAATATGTGTATGAAGTAACTATTTGGTTACTCATTGCAATAGTTTGTATAGGAAAGATAGAGTTAATAATATTTAATTCTTACGCTTTATTTTTCAGTTTTTTAAAAATTATTTTATTAAGGTCATATTGGCTTATAACAGTGTGTAAACTTCAGATTTACATTATTATATTTCAGTTTCTGTATAGACTGCATCATGTGCACCACCAATGGTCTAATTTTTGTCTGTTACAGTATATATGTGCCCCTTTACCCCTTTTGCCCTCCCCCCATCCCCTTCTGGTAACCAGCAATCTGTTCTCATTATCTATGTGTTTTATCTTCCACATACGAGTGAAATCATGTGGTGTTTGTCTTTCTCTGTTTGAGTTATTTCACTTAGCATAATACCCTCAAGGTCAATCCATGTTGTCGCAAATGGCACAATTTTGTCTTTTTTTATGGCGAGTAGTATTCCATTGCATCTTCTTTATCCATTCATCTGTTTATGGGCACTTGGGTTGCTTCCAAGTCTTGGCTATTGTGAAGAATACTGCGATGAACATAGGGGTGCATAAATCTTTTTGAATTATTCATGTCATCTTCTGTGGATAAATACCCAGAAGTGGAATAGCTAGATCATATGGTATTTCTGTTTTTAATTTTTTGAGAATCTCCATACTGTTTTCCATAACGGCTGCACCAGTTTGTATTTCCACCAGCAGTGTATGAGGGTTCCCTTTTCTCCACATCCTCTCTAACACTTATTATTTCTTGTCTTGTTAATTGCAGCCATTCTAATGGGTGTGAGGTAATATCTCATTGTAGTTTTGATTTGCACTTCCCTAATTAGTGATGCTGAACATCTTTTCACGTGTCCATTAGCCATCTGTATATCTTCTTTGGAAAAATGTCTGTTCATATCCTCTGCCCATTTTTTGATCAAGTTCAAGTTGTTCATGTTTTTGTTGTTGAGTTGTATGAGTTTTTTATATATTTTGGAAGTTAACCCCTTGTCAGATATATGATATGCAAATATTTTCTCCCAGTTGGTGGGTTGTCTTCTTAATTTGTTGATGGTTTCCTTTGCCTTGCAGAAGCTTTTTAGTCTGATGTAGTCCCATTTGTTTATTTTTTCTTTTGTTTCCCTTGCCTGAGTAGACATGATAATCGAAAAGATACTGTTAAGACCGATGTCAAAGAACGTACTGCCTATATTTTCTTTTATGAGTTTTATGGTTTCCGGTCATACATTCAGGTCTTTAATCTATTTTGAGTTAATTTTTGTGTATGGTGTAAGATAATACTCGACTTTCTTTTGCAGGTGGCTGTCCAGTTTTCCCAGCACCATTTATTGAAGAGCCTTTCCTTTTTCCATCATATGTTCTTGGCTCCTTTGTCAAAGATTAGCTGTCCATAGATGTGTGGTTTTATTTCTCAGCTCTCAGTTCTGTTCCATTGATTTCTGGGTCTGTTTTTCTGCCAGTACCATGCTATTTTGATTGCTATAGCTTTATAGTATATTTTGGTATTCAGGGAGTGTGATGCCTCCAACTTTGTTCTTTTTTCTCATGATTGCTTTGGCCATTCAGGGTCTTTTGTTGTTCTATGTAAATTTTAGGAGTCTTTGTTCTACTTCAGTGAAGAATGTCATTGGGATACTGATTGGGATTGCATTGACTCTATAGATTACTTTAGGTAATATGGACATTTTAACTTTGTTTACTCTTCCAACCCATAAGCATGGAATATCTTTCCATTTCTTTATGTCTTCTTTAATTTCTTCCAATAATGTCTTACGGTTTTCAGTGTATAGGTCTTTCACTTCCCTGGTTAAACTTATTCCTAGGTATTTTATTCTTTTTGTTGCAATTGTAAATGGGATTGTATTCTTGATTTCTCTTTCTGCTAGTTTGTTATTAGTGTAGAGAAATGCAACTGATTTTTGTATGTTGATTTTGTACCCTGAAACTTTACTGTATTTGCTGATTATTTCTAATAGTTTTTTGGTGGATTCTTTAGGGTTTTCTATATGTAGAATCATGTCATCTGCAGATAGTGACAATTTTACTTCTTCCTTTCCAATTTGGATACCTTTTATTTCTTGCCTAATTGCTCTGGCTAAAACTTTCAGTCTTTATTGAATACAAGTGGCTAGAGTGCACATCCTTTTTTCGTTCCTGTCCTCAGAGGAATAGCTTTCAGTTTTTCACCATTGAGTATGATGTTGGCTGTGGGTTTGTAATATATGGACTTTATTATGTTGAGGTACTTTCCTTGTATACCCATTTCGTTTAGAGTTTTTATCATAAATGGATGTTGGATCTTGTCAAATGTTCTCTGCATTTTTTCATTCTTCATTTTGTTAATGTGATATATCACATTGGTTGATTTGTGGATGTTGAACCATCCCTGCATCCCTGGAATAAATCCCACTTGATCATGGTGTATGATCCTTTTAATGTATTGTTGTATTTGATTTGCTAACATTTTGTTGAGGATTTTTGCATCTCTGTTCATCAGCAATATTGGCTTGTAATTTTCATTTTTTGTGTTGTCCTTGTCTGGTTTTGGTATCAGGGTAATGTTGGCCTTGTAAAATGAGTTAGGAAGCATCCCATCCTCTTCAATTTTTTGGAAGAGTTTGAGAAAGATAGGTATTAAAATCTTTGAATGTTTGGTAGAATTCTCCAGAGAAGCCATCTGGTCCTGGACTTCTGTTTTTTGATTACTGTTTCAATCTCTTTATTTGTGATTGGTCTATTTAGAATCTCTATTTCCTCTTGATTCAGTTTTGGGAGGTTGTATAATTCTAAGAATTTATCCATTTCTTCTAGGTTACCTAATTTGTTGTCATAGGGCTTTTTATAGTATTCTCTTATAATCCTTTGTATTTCTGTGGTGTCTGTTGTAATTTCTCCTTTTTCATTTCTGATTTTATTTACTTGAGTTTTCTTTCTTTTTTTCTTTGTGAGTCTGGCTAAGGATTTATCAATTTCGTTTATCTCCTCAAAGAACCAACTCTTATTTTCATTGCTCTTTCTATTGTTTTTTTAGTCTATTTTGTTTATTTCTGCTCTGATTTTTATCATTTTCTTTTCCTACTGACTTTGGGTGTTATTTGTTCTTCTTTTTCTGTTTCTTTTAGGTATAGTGTAAGGTTATTTATTTGAGGTTTTTCTTGTTGTTGAGGTAGTCCTGTATTGCTATAAATTTCCCTCTTAGTACTGCTTTTGCTACATCTCATGAGTTTTGGTATGTTGTGTTTTCATTTTGATTTGTCTCCAGGTATTTTTTGGTTTCTCTTTTGATTTCTTTATTGATCCAATAGTTGTTCAGTAGCATGTTGTTTTGTCTCCAATATTTGTGACTTTTCTAGCTTTTTTCTTGTGGTTGATTTCTAGTTTCATAGCATTGTGGTCAGAAAATATGCTTGCTATGATTTCAATCTTCTTAAATTTGTTGGGGCTTGCTTTGTTTCCCAATGTATGGTCTATCTTTGAGAATGTTCCATGTGCACTTGAGATGAATGTGTATTCTGCTGTTTTTGGATAGAATGTTCTCTATACATTAAGTCCATCTGGTCTAATGTTTCATTTGAGGCCACTGTTTCCTTGTTGACTTTCTATCTAGATGATCTATCCATTGATGTAAGTGGGGTGTTAAGGTCCCCTACTTTTATTGTGTTGCTGTCAGTTTCTCCCTTTAGGTCTGTTAATAGTTGCTTTATATACTTTGGTGCTTCTGTGTTAGGTGCATATATATTAATAAGTGTTATGTCTTCTTGGTGGAATGTCTCTTTTATCATTATATAATGCCCATCTTTGTCTCTTGTTATCTTTTTTGTCTTGAAGTCTGTTTTGTCTAATATGAGTATGGCAACACCCACTTTCTTTTGCTTGCCATTTGCTTGGAGTATCATCTTCCATCCCTTTACTCTGAGCCTATGTTTGTCTTTAGAGCTGAGATGTGTTTCCTGGAGGCAGCATATTGTTGGTTCATTTTTTTAATCCATCCAGCCACTCTCTGTCTTTTCATTGGTAAATTCAATCCATTTACATTTAGAGTGATTATTGATATATGAGGGCTTAATACTGCCATCTTATCTTTTGTTTTCTGTTGTTCCAAATTTCCGTTGTTTCTTTTTCCTTGTATTTCTGTCTGCCATTTCAGTTTGGTGGTTTTCTGTGATGTTTTTCTCAGTTTTCTCTTTATTTATGATTTGTGACTTTGCTCTGATTTTTTGTTTTGTGGTTACCATGAGGTTTGTATAAAAGATCTCATAGATGAGATACTTCTTTCTCTGATAGCCTCATCTCCATTAGCCTGAGCAGTTTCCATCCTTTTCCTCTTCCCATTCTATGTTTTTGTTTTCACAAATTATTCTTTTTTGTGTTGTGAATTTGTAACCAAATCAAAGAGGTTAGAGTTATTTTTGCTGCTTTCTTTCCCTTTATCCTTTATATTGTAATTGTTTACTAACCTATTGTGATATAGAGCTGCAATTTTCTGATTCTGTCTGTCTATTTATCACCTTGCTCAAAGCTTTGTAAACCTTTGTCTTTTTGTTTTAGGTAGGAGGGCTCCTTTCTACATTTCTCATAATGCAGATCTAGTGGTGCAGAACTCCCTGAGCTTTTGTTTGTCTGGGAAAACTTTTATTTCTCTGTCATATCTGAAGGTTAATTTCACTAGATAGAGTACTCTTGTCTGATAGTTTTTGTCTTTCAGTATTTTGGATATATCATTCCACTGTCCCCTGCCTGTAAGGTTTCTGCTGAGAAATCTGCTGAAAGCTGGATGGGAGTTCCTTTGTAGGTTATTTTCTTCTCTCTTGCTGCCCTTAATATTTTTTCTTTGTGTTGCTTTTGACAGTTTTGATGTTATATGAGAAGGTCTTTTTGCATTGAAGTTATTAGGAGTTCTATTAGCTTCATGTACTTGCATGTCCACTTCCTTCCCCAGGTTTGGGAAGTCCTCAGCTGTTATTTCTTTAGATAAGCTCTCTGCTCCTTTCTCCCTCTCTTCTTCTTCTGGGATACCTGTTATCCTTATGTTACTTTTCCTAACGGAGTCAGATATTTCTTGAAAAATTTCTTCATTTTTAAAAAGAATCTTAGTTCTCTCTCTTCATCCATTTGAATTATTTCTAGGTTTCTATCTTTGAGCTCATGAATTCTCTCCTCCATATGGTCTGCTCTATTTTTAATGCTTTCTGCATTACTTTTCATCTCATTAGTTGTGTTCTTCATCTCCACAGTTTCTGTTTGATTTTTTCCTTAGAGTTTCAGTCTCTTTGGTGAAATACTCCTTCTGTTCAGTAATTTAAATCCTGAGCTCATTGAACTGAGTTTCTGAGTTTTCTTGTAACTTGTTGAGTTTCTTGATGACAGCTATTTTGAATTTTCTTTCAGTTAGAGTGTAATCTTCTGTGCCTTCACGTTTGGTTTCTGGAGAGTTGTCATTCTTTCTTTTCTGCCCTGTTACTGTAGTTCTTCATGGTGTTTGATGAATTGATCCTTTGCTGGCGCATCTGTGGTAGTAACCACCTTCCTTATTTGTGTCAGGCTTTGGTTACTTTGGTTCTGAGCTGCTTCTGGTTGTATTTGAGAGCCTGCACTTTCCACCCTCACTGCTTCTGCTAGAGGCGTCATCAGTGCCCTCCTTGTGCGGCTTCTGCCTCTGAGGTTGCTGGTGCCTTAAAAATAATGAGTTGGTGGTTCACTAGCATCCTCCAGCTGTGATCAGTTAGCCTTTTTTTTTTTTTAACTGTGATTATGAACTAGTGGATTTATATGCAGTTGATGTATTTAGGTACTTTAGTTTGACAGTGAATGGAGGGAATACTCATTGCTTCTTTGAAAATAATTTTAAAATATTTGGAACCATTGTACAACTCTGTGGAAGTGCTCCTAAGGAAGAAAAAAGGTTTAAAACATCATAAGAGTAAGGAGAGTGAATCAGAAGGATAGATATTTTTGAGTTTGAATTTTATTTATGAAAAACATCCAATGATGCTATAAAGGTAAATTAAGAAGGAAGCCCACTGTTGCTTAAAAATATGTCTTGTCTACCCCGGTGCCATCTCCTCTTCTTTATGTCCCCAATTCCAGTTTGAAAGCTGAATGGCTCTATAGTCAAGGCAAGGGGAGAGCATATCGGCCTGGTCAGCATATCCAGCTTGTCCAGTATCTGGCCACAGTCTGTCCTCTCACGTCTACACTGGGTCTTCAAACTGCCGAGGATGCTAAACTAGAAAAGATTCTGAGTAAGCAGAGGTAAGCCCATTTATTTGTATCAGCTGATGAACTCACAAGTGAAAATACCTCAGCCTGTCGTGTGGGGTTAGTAGGACTGAGGCAAGTGCTGTGGCCCACATTTGTGGGCAATGGGCCCCTGTCACTGCAGCAGTTCTGCAGGGGAACTGAATCACACAATGCAGTGCAGGTTGCTCCACAATAACTCCATTGCTAATCATTTCTTGAGTGGGGAGAGCCAAGCAGTATGGGAGAATGGGATTTAAAAAAAAATGTATTTGTCCTTTCAATGTAGGTGTTTCATGTGGGTTTTTAAATACTAACATTAAGAAGTATAACTAGAAGCATCTTGTAGTCACTTTTATCAGTCAGTGATCCTGCCTTTGAATGTTTGTGCATGTGTATGCATATGAGGGTGTCTATGTGGTTTAAAAATAAGTTTCTTAACCTTTTCTATCTGATGTGTTCAAATGAGACTTTGTAATTTGCTTGTGATTAAAGGTATCTACTTTGAAAACTTGTAAACGTCTACCTTTCTGACAGTGTTACTTAGGAAGCAGAAAAGCTTTCTTTTTTTGGTTTGTGTTAAATCACGTCAGATGTTATTGATTTTTAGGTTTCACCAGAGGCAGTTGATGAACCAAAGCCAAAATGAAGAGTTGTCTCCTCTTGCTCCTGTTGAAACAAGGGCACCCCTTGTACCTGAGCATTCAAGCCCTGTTCAGGACTGCCAGACAGTCCAGGAAAGCGGTACGAAATTCATGATCTCTGACCCTTTTTCTCCAAGTTGGTTGATCTGTTGGGTACCACGAAACAGAAAAAAGTACATATTTTCATATTTTTTGTTTGTTAACTTAAATGAACGTTTGGATCTTATATTTTATATGTATGTTTATACACAGACATACATATATAACTATTATATTTCTAATTTTTAAAAACATTCAGTAGACTGCTAACTTTTTATATTGACCTGATAGTTTATTTATTTATTTATTTATTTATTTTGGTGAGGAAGACTAGCCCTGAGCTAACATCTGTTGCCAATCCTCCTCTTTTTGCTGAGGAAGATTGGCCCTGGACTCACGTCTGTGCCCATCTTACTCTACTTTATCAAGCCTGCTGCAGCATGGCTTGATAAGTGGTGCGTTGGTCTGTGCCTGGGATCTGAACCTGTAAAACCGGGCTGCCAAAGCAGAGCACACTGAACTTAACCACTACACCACGGGGCCAGCCCCTGGAATTCGTTTTCTTAAAAATACTTGGTTTGATGTTTTAGGCATATTGGAGGATATCGCTGAAGGCATTTTATTATGTTTTACTATATTTCAGGGATTAGATTTCATTAAAAGGATCTCCCTGTTTAAATATTTAGTGGTTTAAATGATACTCTGTTCATTCTTCTAGAACCCGTTGTCCAAGTCAATTCTTGGGTTGGGATAAGCAGTAATGATGACCAATTGTATGCTGTTAAGAATAACTTTCCAGCCTGTGTACACACTACAAGATATTCTCGAAATGAGCTGCACCTGGAAGACATCCAGACGGATGAGGACAAGTTGAACTGTAGTCTTCTCTCTTCAGAGTCTACTTTTATGCCGGTTGCGTCAGGACTGTCTCCAGTTTCACCTACAGTTGAGCTGAGGCTACAGGGCATTAACTTGGGCCTAGAAGATGATGGTGTTAGAGATGAATCTGTGAAAGGGCTGGAACACCAGGACTTTGACAAGGAAGAGGAAAAGGCTTTTTGGGCTGCAGATGAGAATTCTGTTCAAATAATGAAAAGTGCTATCAGTACAGAGGTAAATGAGAAAGATGGGCTATTGCCCTGTCCTGAGCCAACAGTTACCAGTGCCCTCCTGAAGGATGACGCCCACAGTCTTACATCTTTTCCTGAGTCAGTTGGACACAATGTCCTTCATACACAGCTAGACAGTGAAGAAACCATGTCTCAAACAGCTTCAGAGAAACTTCCCTGCAGGGTTTTAACCCAGAGATCTATTGCTTTGGGACAAGATAAAGTTGCCCTTCAGAAATTTAATGAAGCAGCCACCAAGCTTCAGGCCTGTTGGCGGGGCTTTTATGCCAGGAACTACAACCCTCAAGCTAAAGATGTGCGTTATGAAATCCGGCTGCGCAGAATGCAGGAGCACATTGTCTGCCTAACTGACGAAATAAGGAGGTGGGTCAAAGTCTTGTTGAGTTTGTTTGTTGGTCTGGAAGTGTCAGAGTCTTCGAGTTGATTCAGAACACTGCATCATTGCTGTTGTGGCCAGAACATTAGTCACACCGTGTTGCCAGTCGTGCTTGACTTGTCTCCTACAAGATACTGAAAGCGTCCGGACAGCAGAGACTGTCGTGCATCTCCATCTCCAGCACAGCAATTGGTGCACAGATGCAGTATAGCAATAAATGTTGAACGAATGCATGCCTTGTAGACATCTATAAACCTAAACATAGAAAGGTACAGAAAATGTAGAAAAACTGAATAAGTATAAAAATGAGAAGATGAGTAAGTTTACATAGAACTCAATAGGTGTTATAAGAAATAAAATAGCAAAGATTTAAAGGGGGCTAAAATTCTGGGGCAATGGTCAGAATTTTCCTTAATTCCTTGGCTCACATGTTTTACCAACTGTCAACTGAGGAAAATTAGGATTTTGTAAATTTATTTTAAGTATTAGTATTGCAACTAGCAATATTTATTAATATTATCAGGTGGAAGAGGAGGAGGCAGTAAAAGAGACTGAGAAGGGACAGCACGAATGGTGAGAAAACTAGGACAGTGTGTGTCCCAGCTCCAAAGCGGAATTTTTCAGGCGATGAGAGATGCCGTAGGAAGCACAAAGAACTCTACATTAGATTTAGCAGCTGGAGGTTATTGGTGACTGTGTTGATGGTCCCCAACACTATCTTCCTGTTTGATCATTTGCTAAAAGGACTCACAGAATTCAGGAAAGCTATGCTGTTCGTGATTATCGTTTATCACAGTGAAAGGATACAGACTAAAATTGGCAAAGGAAAACGGTGCCTAGGGCAGAGTCCAGGAGAGACCAAGCACAAGCTTCTGGGTGTCCTCTCCCAGTGGAGTTGGACAAACAGGGCTTGATTCTCCTGGCAACGATGTGTGACGGCACCTATGAAGTATTGCCAACAGGGGAAGCTCACTTGAGCCTGATGTGCATGGTTTTTATTGGGAGCAGTCACGTAGGCATTGAGTGCCCGTATGACTGACCTTAACTACTCAGGCCTCAGCCTCAGTCAGACTGATACAGTGTGGCCCAGGCCTCCAGGTGAACAAAACAGGCACTCACCAGAAAGCACATTGTCAACATAAACTATCTGGTTTGGCCCAAGGCCCACAAAGGCACTTTTATCAGGCAGGATATTCCAAGGGCTTGGAGATTATCTCCCAGCAGCCAGCCACGGCCAGTCCTATCTTTGGAATTTAGAGGGTTTGAACACCCCAGTCCTGCTGAGTTTTACCTTTCCTGCCCAGTGAGCTTCCTAAGAGCAGTGCCAGTGGTGTAACGGGATGAAGGCAGTTCAGAATCAGTGAAGGAGAGGTGAAGAGTGAGTGTAGCCAACTCTTTGGGGATGTGTTGCCATGAGGAAGAGAAGAGAGTGGGTGGTTGTTGGAGGAGAATCTGGAGTTAAGGAAAATTCTTTTTTAAAGATGGGAGATATAGAGCTTGTTTATGTGTTAATGGAAATAATTCAGTAAAGAGGGAAAAACTGATGGTGCAGGGGAAAGAAAGAAGTGCAGGAATGAAGTTCTTGAGAAGGTGAGAGAAGGGATCCAGTGCACAAGTAGAGGGAGTGGCCTGAGGATGGAGCAGGAGCAGGTAAGGTGGTGGGTTTGATGGTGGGGGATGGGGAAGTCCTGGCTGATGGATGCTTCTCCTTTTTCAATAATATAGAAGACATGGTCAACATTTGAAAATGAGGGGACAGGTGAGAATGGGGGGTTTAAGGAGAGAGATGTGAGGTGTGAGGTAATCTTAAAAGTGAACTTATCAGGGGAATGGAGGAGGATTGCTGGACAGTATGAGGAGAAACTTGAGTGCAAGACAATAGGTCAGGTTGTATGATTTTCATCAGCAGCTCTCAGCTCTTCTGTTCTGATTTGGGCATGGTTAATTTGATGCAGCCAGGAATGTTTTCTTCCAGGTGAATATGGTGGGGGAGAGGGAAGGGCAGGGGAGCTGGAGATAATTGGGAGGGAATGATTATAATGATGGATCTTGGAATTTAGATGAGATGAAAGGGAAGATAGGAGGAAGTGATCGTTAGTTTGGAGGCCTACATGAAGACTGGATGTCTAGATTGTTGCAGTGCACAAGAGCAAGTGAACTGATTGCATAGGAGGTCCTGGTTGTGTGGGTGCTTGAAATCATTTTTGAAAATGGTGTAGTCAAATGACTGGGTGTAGAGTGAGACTATGAGAATGAGTGATGGTGGCTTATTGTTAGATAGAGCATCCACGTGAATGTTGAGATCTCTAGAAATGATGCCAGGAATGGGGCAGAGGGAAAGACTGGGGCTGAGACTTCAGTGAATGGGGGTGGATAATGGAAAGTCCGTACTTGAAAAAGAGGGGAAATTTAGCAGGATGGCTGGAGTTTTTGCAGGAGAAAGGTAAAGAATCGTTTGTAAACAGCAGTGAGAAGCAATCGTCTGACCCTGATGTATGAGTGAAAACAATAGCTTCCACTTGAGAGGGCTCCAGTACCCTTAGAAGTGGATCTGGGTGCCGGCCCAGTGGCGCAGCGGTTTAGTCCGCGCTCGGCAGCCCGGGGTTCGCAGGTTCGGATCCCGGGCGCCCGCCGACGCACTGCCTGTCAGCCACGCTGTGGCGGCGTCCCATATAACGTGGAGGAAGATGGGCACAGATGTCAGCCCAGGGCCAGTCTTCCTCAGCAAAAAGAGGAGGATTGGCAACAGATGGTAGCTCAGGGCTGGTCTTCCTAACAACAAAAAGAAAGAAGTGGGTCTGATTTGGTCAAGGAAAAGTTCAGAGAAGACATTGAGTGTATATGGGAGTCCCGGATGGCACAGGAGAAGGGCTGGAGGGGCTAGAGAAAGTGGGTCAGAGGTTCAGAACAAAATGGTGGGGACAGTCTGGGAGATAATGGACAACTAAGGGAACCTGAGGTTTGTGATGGGGTAAGTATGGAGAGGGCGGCAGTGGGCCCAGAGTAAAACTTTAGTGAATGAGGGGAGGTAATGGATAGGGACGTCTGCGGATGACAGCAAGGAGTATGTCGGGGATTGGGGCAAACAGGGATGTGCAGTTTGCTGGGATGAGTCCTACTGGTCTCTTAGAAGAGCGTGTTTCAAGCTGTGATCCTAATCCTTAACAGTTTTGGAGCCTTTGAGTAACCACTCCTTTCTGCAGCTCCTGCGCCTTTGCTGTGTTTGGCTGGGAAACTGAGGCTAAAAAAGAGCCATTTAATATCTTGTTTTTCATCACTGGCAATACTTCATAGAAACAATATAATCTGAATTTCAGTCACATCTCATTTGGCTTCTACATTGAGTTGTAGTTTAATACTGATTTCAGCTTAGATATTCTAAAAGTGGAAAGGACTGTTGTTAGATTATTAATCTCTTTACAATGCATGTGCTTGTTAGTTATAACAAGAAGTACCCTTCCTTGTGTCAGTAATGGATTTTGGGTTATTGTAGATTAAGAAAAGAAAGAGATGAAGAACGTATTAAAAAATTTGTACAAGAAGAGGCTGTCAGATTCCTTTGGAACCAGGTAAACCCCCTCCTGCTGATTTACCTAATGTGTGAACAAAGGAAAGTTCTAGTTTGAGGTAATCGTAGGGTAGTCAGGCATATTAAAGCACCGTTTCTCGAGGTTAAAGATGTGGTTTGTGTTTTTTGCCACTAACTCTGACAAAGGACAGAGAATTTGGTTACATTTTATTTAATCTGAAGAAAAATATTTTCATAATTTTGATCAGAAAGATAAAGAAGTATTAAAGCTGAAGGAAAGTGACTAAATTGAGGGATGTTGCTATAACTTTCCAATAGATATAAAAAACCCAATTTGAAGTTTTATGTAGCTATCCATCTTGTTTTATCTGTTGAGAATATTTGAATAACAGGTGACTAAGATGGTGTATGATGGCTACAATGTGCATGTCCTAAAACGTAGCATGGCTTTTTGGGAGAGAAAGTTTGAATCCTGTGATAGCACTCTTTTAGGGACGGTTCTGACAATCGGTTTTATTGTTATTGTATCCTATCAAATATTTCTTGATGATAATTCCTTGGAAATATTTTTACAAAAGAATGTGTTATATGGGATTTTACCTACAAAATTAAAAGATAATTATTGATTTTTAAGGTTTTATAATTACTAATAATAGGGGAGTTGTTAAATAAATCATAGAGTAACAATACTGTGCAATACTATGGAGCTGTTAAAAAGAATAAAGTAACAGTATGGACTGTCATGGAAAGATCCCCAAAATAACATTGTTCAGTGAAAAACAGCAATTTGCAGAACTTAGGGTTCCACTTGTTTTTAAAAACTCCCTGTGTATTTGGAAATACATAGTAAAAGGTCTGAAAGGATATGTATCAAACTTCTGTGGGTGATTAACTTGGAACGTAGTAAAAGGGAAACTAAGAAATTCTATATATTGATTTCTTGTTGCAGATTTTACAGTCAAGTTTTGAGATTTTAAGTGTACCTGAAAAATGTAAAGGTCGTATTTTCAAGAACTCAGGATATTTTTAGGTAGTTTGAAGTTGTATATACTATATTGTTAGACAATATTTAGGAACTCTTATCCCAAATGGATATCTTAAATGAGACTTTTATTTTAGAGAAACTACTTATATTAATAGGCTCTAATCTGTCTTATTAAATAGACCTTATTGTATGTTACTGAGTACATTATTGACCCCTTAGTCAGCTAGATATGTGCTGTCATGCTTCTTTCTGATTGTTTTTCCAGTAGAAGCAAGAGAATTGCTTTGGCCCATCCTTGCTCTCCTGGTGAGGGCCTTTTGTTACCAAGGACATGTACCACTTGTGCCCACCTGGTTTAGGCTGGGGGAGCTGTGGAAAGGGTAAAGGGAGTCAGACCATTTCTAACTCCAGTTCTGCCATTTACCAGCTTCATGAGTATTGGAAAAAAGCTCAAAGGACAATTGTAAAACAGGCATGATTTTTATTTTATAATAAAACTATACCCTTTGGTTTATAGGTCAGGTCTCTACAAGCTTGGCAACAGACGGTGGACCAGCGTCTAAGTTCCTGGCATACTGATGTTCCCCCTTTATCAAGTACCCTGGTGCCATCTAAACCTCCTTTATTCACCCAAAGTCAGGAGCCTTCTTCTGAGCAAAATTCTGATTGGTTCATTACTCCTGATGAAGCGCCTCAAGAGAAATCCTTACCAGAATTTCCAGACTCTGGATTTCATTCCTCCCTAACAGAACAAATTCACTGTTTGCAGGATTCTTTGGATTTTGAAAAAAGTTCCACAGAAGGCAGTGAAAGTTCCATAATGGGGAATTCCATTGACACAGTCAAATATGGCAAAGAGTCAGATGTAGGGGATGTTAGTGAAGAACATGGTGAATGGAGTAAAGAAAGCTCAAACGATGAGCAGGATAAAAGTCTGCTTGAACAGTATTTAACTTCAGTTCAACAGCTAGAAGATGCTGGTGAGAGGACACGTTTTGATGAAGGGACAGGAGATAGTAAGCTTTACATAGCTTGTTCCCCTGAGAAGTTAGATGCCTTATCTGATAGTGCTTCTGTAGATGATACTCATGGCTTATCTCCTACTTTGCAGGATGAAATGAGCCAGACACCAGAGAATTGTAAATTAAATGCAGAGGTTCAAGGGCAGCAGTCAGAATGTGATTCTATGTTTCAAGTATTGCATGTTGGTATTACTGTGTAGCACGTCTGGTTGCTTAGCAAGCAGAAATCCACTTAACTTTTCTGAAGAATGTTTTCAGTTGTCTTTTCTTTTTTAGAGGGAAATATTCCCCCCCAATTTTGTTACTATTTATATAGAATTTGTATTCTTGTCTCATATTTTCCACATTCTAGGTACTGAGCTGAATCTTCGTTTTGATTTTGTTAGCTTTTTACTTAGCTGTAATGTATCAAACAATATTTATATTGAAAGCTATGTGCACTTTATTTCTTAACAACTGAATTGCATCAACAGTGTTCCTGTTTTTTTATGTACTCATTCCTTTCAGAAATTAACTAGAATATCTTAAAGAAGTTAGAAAAATTTACCTTAAAGATATAAATAAGAGAATTTTGATTCTTCTGTATATGAGGAAATTAATTATGTAGTGAGGAATGCAGTTTGTTAAAGTGAATATAAATGACAAATATGAGGACTGTGAACTATTGAAATTTGCCATTCTCCTTGTAGTAAGAACATGTTTTTAAAGACTTTGGAGTTAAGGAAAGCCTTCTTATAAGCAAATAGGGAGAAAAGGGTAAGATTATAGGATTTTTCAGTGGGGATGATTAAACTGTTTGATGGAAAAGTTTAGTTAATGTCATGCATCAGTTTTAACATATGAAGCAGAGTATTCTATCCAGAATTAAAAAATCAAGCTTATTTCAAGAGGCAACACAAGAATATTTCTCTTAGATGTGAAGAAAGCAGGCTCTAGGCTCCATTTACTTGGAATAATGTCACGGCAAACATTTTTTATCTTTTCATTTAGTGCTTTTTTTAACCCCACAGATAAGCATTTATGTGCCAATATATTGCCAGAAATTAATGTATATTCATTCATCATCTCTGTTCCTGCTTTATATTTCCTTAAGTATTTCAGCAGAAGGTCCATGGTCATTTTCTTCACTTTTTGACCTCTGCTTCATAGTGGAGAACATTTAAAATAATACTAATGGTAGAATATGAATGACTTTTTTTTTTTTAAAGGACTATTTTCTATCTAAATCTCTGAAAAAGTGCCACATTTGAAAGATAAATTAATGGTGGTTAAGAAAAAGAAAACCTCATTTATTTCTTTACTTGTTAAAAAGAATATATATCTGTAACTTCAGGAAGAAATGATAGTACTGTGTTTGAATGTTATGGATAGATGCATTCTCAAATCAAGGATAAATTTTGGAAGCTTGATATTTTAATCTTTGAGAATGTTATAATATCGTTGAACAATGCACATCTGATTTCCCCCAATCTATGGACATACAACTATTTAAAACTATGGCAATAGTTAAGTGTTCTCTAAATTTAGGTGCTAAATATCTATTCATTGTTCTGTTATAGTTACTAGGTCCCCTTCTTTGAAGTTATATAAAATAAAACCTTGTGATCCTTCAAGAATACAGTCAGAGATCACATGTTATACTTTGCTGTTAAGTAAAATGTTTCTTCAGTGTGGTAAGATATATTTTTCTTGGTTTATGAATATGTAGCACTCAGGTTGGAGGACTTGGATTTCACTCCTAGAAATCCAATCTCTTGAAAAGGAAATAAGTTTCTGTCTCATAAATGAAACAGCAGTCCAAAAGGATTTTCCCTAGTGAAGCATGTGTAATGTTGAATGCATGTTAAATAAAAATAGAATTTTTTACTTTTTAAATAATGCTAATTATCTTTTATGAATGATTTTGAATTTCTTCTTAAATATACCCTATTTTTCTATTTTACAGTTAAGTGCCTCATTTGCTGCCCATAGTTAGACAAAGAAAAGCCACCTTGCACTGCACTGGGACCACAGTGCTGCTCCTGGCACATGAATTTCTCACAGAAGCTCATAAAAGCTGGAAGGTCATGGTTCAGTATTACCTGACATCTTCTCCCTCTCCTCTTTTTTTAAGAAATGGCAAAACACAGCTAAATTCATTTGAACATCAGCAATTGTCAGCAAGATTTACTTTTTTAAACTTTGCCTTAGTTTTCTATCCCATGAATAAGTATTCAGCATACTTTTATTTTTAAATTGGCAGAATATGATAATAATTAATATTCTGCTCTTCATTCTATTTAACTTTACTAGTGTTTTGAAGTACAAGAATATTAAGTAGCCCCCTACCTTAGCTGTACAGATTATCTTGACTGTAGATAGAATGAAAATAATGTAAATTAGAATGCAGGAAAACTGTGGCATAGACTTAATATATTTAAATAGGTTTACAGTGTAATTTAAAATACTTTATGTAACTAAGATATTTGGTTTTAACTCCGTGGGCTCTTCATTGGTCTGGCTAAGGAGGGAATGGGTCCAGTAAGGTTTGGGGAGTCGAGCTTTAACATGGTCTTTGTGTTTCTTCTAACTGGAGAGGTTTAGTTCAGCTGTGCTATTTTAGTTCCTGTCCGTTCTCTTGATTTATGGAAAATTCAATATATCAATTAGATATTCTTACAGAAGCACAGAATCATGCCATTTGAGAATTGGAAGAGACTTTAGAAATTATCTAATCTCTTTGGTTTTTTGTGTTTTTGGGGGTTTTTTTTTGGTGAGGAAGATTGGCCCTGAGCTAATACCCATGCCAATCTTCCTCTACTTTTTGTATGTGGGATGCCGCCACAGCATGGCCTGATGAGTGGTGTGTAGGTCCACACCTGGGATCCGAACCCATGAACCCTAGGCCGCCAAAGTGGAGTGCGTGAACTCAACCACCGCGCCACTGGGCTGGCCCCTCTAATCTCTTTGTATTGAAGATGAAACTAAGGCACAGAGCAGTTAGATGACTTGTCTGATGTTTTAGCTAGTTAGTAGTAAATAAACTGTGAAAATGGAAAAGTTATTGTATTCTAAAATCTTAATATATGTTCTCTATTAATCTTTACATTTAGTGAGTCAGTAAGAAAGTCTCTGCATATTTTTCATTCTTTTTGAAACAGAAAAAAACTTCTAAGAGAGCTAGAACTCTTCTAGTCAAGGCAAAGTTTCTTGTAGAAAACAACTAAATCGTTCAGAACCCTGAGTGAATTTTCTCCAAGAAATGTGATTTGATTAAAATGGTTTTTAAATAGTAATAGTAGAAATTAAAATTTTAAAAGAGTAACTACATCTGGAGTCCATTTATTTGGTGACATGAAGTGTAACAGGTTGCAGAGATAAATAAAATTTTCTAGTGAAATGCTGAGGTTGATTATGTTTCATCTTTGGTGTTGCAGAACAATAGATGTTAAAGTTTTAACTCTCCTGGTGTGCAGAAAACTCCAATCATGACAGTTGATACGTACATAATATAGTTTGGTTTTATAAATATAAAAGGCCTCATAACATGCATGTTTTAGGAAAATATTTAGCCACACAATTGTTTGCATATATGCAAATAACTTTATTCGTGAATAATGTGGGTGCCATTCTCAAGTGTGGATTTTTATTTTGTTTTGGATTATTTGAAATATGCAAACACCTGACCAGTGTGTTTTCCTGTTGTCTAATTAAGACAAGTCTAGTTCCACTTTTTATAAGTATTTTCAGAAACAATATGGGCTTAAAATATTATATTATCTCCCTTGGTACTTGTTTTGGTGCAGATTCTTTGAATCAGACTTATAACAGTAATATAAAATATAAAATCTTTTTTTTCTGGTGAATTAAGTAAAAAGGGAAAATATAAAATGAGTCTGATCACTTTCCTATTCATAAAAGAAAAAAGACTTCATTATTTAGTGTATATTTTTATTTTGTCATGTACCTTATTAAGGGATATTTATTATATTGTAATATTTTAACTTTTAAATATATTATCCCCTCATTCATGAAGTAAAGCAGAGAGGGTCTGTAAGGAACATTCTAAACATTTTTAGTGATATTGTTTTCACTGATCAAACCTATTGTGCCATGTTAAAATTAAAAGTCTAGTAAACCAAGTAGTCCTTACAGCCTTGGAGAGAAACAGATAATTGTCTTCTTATAAATGAGGTGCTTTTTATTTGTGAATGAGCAGAAACACTAAATTTTAATTCCTTAATTGATTTAGTGGATAGCAGGAATCATTCTGTAGCGGCTTTGTTCATTTTGTAATTAAATTTCTTTGAGCGTTTTGTAATTTTAATGTTGACAATAAGAGTTTAAAAATAATTTGATTTTTGGACCATTTTTAGATTTCTCTTTAATTTTGTTGTAGAAATAGTGGATTAGTTAAAGTGGTTATGGTCTGTTTTATGAAGGCTTACTATTTTATATTGTACTTATTTAATTTGTATTTGAGTCTCTAATTCTAAATAAAAAGTTTGTATATTTGAGTGATTCATCTGTTTATTATAGTGGTAATGGTTGTTATTCACTGTGCTTATAATTAATGGATAATTAAAATTCAGAACAAATTGCAGAGGGAATTCTAATGAAGGTCCAGAGTATTGTTGTTATATAAGTGAATTTACAATAAAACAGTTCTAGCCGTATGAAAATGGATATGAAATGAAAGGAATGCTAATTTCATTTTATTTGGTGTAGATTTCATTACTTCTAGGCTCCTCACTGGAATTCTGTGGGTAGAGAAGAGCAGATATTATTATCCCCCAAAGGGCATAGATGACACTGTCAGATGCTGTTGAAACAGCAGGTGCTGAAAGTTAGGAAGTGAATGAGTAGAAGCCCTCTTATTTGACACAAGTAGGACCTGTAGTGGGTTGGTGTTCTGGACTGAATTATGTCTCCCCCAAATGCAAATGTTGAAGCCCTAACCCCCAGTGTGACAGTGTTTGGAGATAAGGACTTTAAGGAGGTAATTAAGGTTAAATGAGGTCATAAGGGTGAGGCCCTAATCCAACAGTACTAGTGCCCGTATAAGAGGAAGAGACACAGGAGATTTTTTCTCCATGCACACCCAAAGGAAAGGCCATTTGAGGACACAGCAAGAAGGCGGCCATCTGCAGGCGGGAAAGAGAGGTCCCACCAGAAACCAATCCTGCTGCCACCTTGATCTTAGACTTCCAGCCTCCAGAAGCATGAGAAAATAAGTTTCTGTTCTTTAAGCCACATGATCAGTGGTTTTTGTTACGGCAGCCCTCGCAGACTAATACATTTGGTTAATAAATAAATTGGTTAGAGCCAGCAGTCATAAAAAATGATATATAAACCTTAAACTTTAAAAAATATCTTTATTGAGATATAATTGACATTCAGTGAATTGCACATATTTAAAGTGGACAATTTGGTAAATTTTGACACAGAGACAAAATAATTAACATATTTATCATCCCCAAAAGACTTCTCATCTCCTTCATAACTCCTGTTTTATCTGGTTTCTTTCACTCAGCATAAATTTAGAGATTCATCTGATAGTTCATTACTTTTTATTGCTGAGTAGTATTCCATTGTATATATGTACTATGATTTGTCTTTTTGCTTTTTAAAAAATTTTATTAAAATATTTCTTCCCGCTTTATTGAGAAATAGTTGACATATAACACTGTAAGTTTAAGGTGTACAATGTGATGATCTGATATATGTATATACTGTAAAATGTTTGTCACAATAAGTTTAGTTAATATAACCATCACCTCACATAGTTACTGGTGTGTGTGTGTGTGTTGAGAATTTTTAAGATCTATTATCTTAGCAACTTTCAAAGTTTTATGGTATCAGGTCTTATGTTTAAGTCTCTAATCCATTTTAAGTTAATTTTTGTGAATAGTGTAATTTAGGGCTCAAGCTTCATTCTTTGGTGTGTGAATATCCACTTTTCCCAACACCATTTATTGAAGAGACTGTCCTTTCCCTATTGAGTATTCTTGGCTCTCTTGTCAAATATTAGTTGGCTGTATATGCAAGGGTTTATTTCTGGGCTTTTGATTCTGTTCCATTGGTCTATGTGTCTATTTTTATGCCAGTACCATACTGTTTTGATTACTATAGCTTTGTTATGTAGTTTGAAATCAGGAAGTGTGATGCCTCCCACTTTGTTCTTCTTTCTCATCTTTGGCTATTCGGGGTCTTTTGTAGTTCCATGTGAAGGTTAAAATTGTTTTTTCTGTAAAAAAAAATGCCATTGGAATATTGATTGAATCTGTAGATGGGTCTAGGTAGATTAGACCTTTTCCCAATATTAATTTTTCGCATCCATGAACATGGGATATCTTTCCATGTATTTGTGCCTTCCTTAATTTCTTTCATCAGTGTCTTATAGTTTTCAGTATATAGATCTTTTGCTCTTTGGTTAAATTTATTTGTAAGTATTTTATTGTGTCTGATGCTATTGTGAATGGGATTGTTTTTTTAATTTCTTTTTCAGATGGTTTATTGTTAGTGTATAGAAATGCAACTGATTTTTGTATGCTGATTTTGTATCTTGCAACTTTACTGAATTCATTGATTAGTTCTAACAGTTTCTGGTGGAGTCTTTAGGATTTTCTGTATGTAAGATCATGTCATTTGCAAACACAGACCATTTTTACTTCTTTCCAATTTGGATGCTTGCATTGGCTAGGACTTCTAGTATTACGTTGAATAGGAGTGATAAGAGTGGGCACCCTTGTTCTCGATCTTAGAGGAAAAGCTTTCAGCTTTTCGCCTTTGAGTATGATGTTGGCTGTGGGCATGTTATATATGGCCTTTATTACATTATATGTTCCTTCTATACCCAATCTGTTGAGAATTTTTATCATGAATGGATGTTGAATTTTGTCAAATGCTTTTTCTGCATCTATTGAGATGATCATATGATTTTTATATTTCATTCTATTAATGTGGTATATCACATTTATTAATTTGTGTATGTTGAATTGTCTTTACATAGTGTATGATCCTTTTAATGTACTTTTGAATTTGGTTTGCTAGTATTTTGCTGATGAAATTTGCATCTATATTCATCAGGGATATTGTCCTGTAGTTTTTTTTTTTTTCTCGTAGTGTCCTTATTTGACGTTGGTATCAGCATAACGCTGGTTTCATAAAATGAATTTGAGAGTGTCCCTTCCTCTTCAGTTTTTTTTGGAAGAGTTTGAGAGGGATTGGCATTAATTCTTCCTTAATTGTCTGGTAGAATTCCCAGTGAAACCATCTGGTCCTGGGCATTTCTTTGTTGGGAGGTTTTTGATTACTGATTCAATCTCTGCTCATTGGTCTGTTCAGATTTCTTTCTGATTCACTCTTGGTAGATTGTATGTTTCTAGGAATTTCTCCATTTCTTCTAGGTTGTTTAATTTGTTGTTTTGTAATTGCTCATAGTAGTCTCTATGATCCTTTGTATTTGGGTGGTTTGTATTTATTCAGTTGAATATCTCCTCTTTCATTTATAATTTTATTTATTTGGGTTCTCTCTTTTTTTTCTCGGTTAGTCTAGCTAAAGCTTTGTCAATTTTATCTTTTCAAAGAGCCAACTCTTAGTTTTGTTAATCTTTTCTATAGGGAGAGAAAACAGATTAGTGGTTGCTGGGAGTTGAGAAAGGGGCTGCACATGGGAATTGTTAGGATGAAATTATTCTGTATGGTACTATGGTTGTAGATACATGATCCTATGTATTTATCAAAACCCATAGAACAGTACACGAGACTGAAGTTTTACTATATGTAAATTTTACCCCCAAAATCTCAACTAGCTTGTCAGGGGCTCTTAAGATGGAATGTGGACTATGACAAATGACTCTTAACTGTACTACAGATGTATGACATAAACTCAATGAAAGGGGTAGGAAAAAGGGAGATGATCTAAGTAACTTTGGAAAACTGTTTTGACTGGATAGTGTAAGTGTCTAAGTCTGTTTGGGCTGCTGAAGCAGAACACCATAGATTGGGTGGCTTATAAACAACAGAAATTTATTTCTCACAGTTCTGGAGGCTGGCAAGTCCAAGATCAAGGCACCAGCAGATTCACTGTCTGGTGAGGGATAGCTTCCTGATTCATAGATGGCCATTCTTGCTGTGTCCTCACAGGGTGGAAGGAGCAAGGGAGCCCTGTGGGGTCTCTTAAGCAGAACAAAGGAATACACATTGAGTCTGAAACAGGAAAAGATATTCCCACACAAGGTGACAAGCCCGACACATGCTGTAAGGACTCTTGTATCTCTTGGTAAGGAAGTGTTCCAGGCCAAGGCTGCATGCATGAAAGACTTGCATGCATGAGACTTTTTCCCAACAAGAGGCAATTAAGGTTAACTGAGGTCATAACGGTGGAGCCCTCATCCGATGAGATTGGTGTCCTTATCAGAGGAGGAGAGACACCAGAGAGTTCTCATTCTCCCCCCACCATGTAAGGAGACAGTGAGAAGGTGTTTATCTACAAGTCAGGAAGAGAGCTTTCACCAGGAACTGAATCAGCTGGCACCTTGATCTGGGACTTCCAGTCTCCAGAACTGGGAGAAAATAAACTTCTGTTGTTTACACCACCCAGTCTATGGTATTTTATTATGGCAGCCTGAGCAGACTAATCCAGGCACCAAAAACCTCTTCTTTCTTGTCTCCTACCTTTGGCAGCATCCTCTCATGGTGTTTTTGGAATAGGGTGGTTGGTACCTAATGTGACAACAGTCACTTATTTTGAACAATGGTTTGATGATTTCTGGGGCCCAAATTTCAGTCATTTGTTCAAAGGGAGGAAACAAAGGAACTGACATGGGCTCAGAAGTGCTTGTGCCCTAAGGTTCTGCCATCAGAGACAGAGCCAGATTTGCTGGTGAATATCCCCCAAGTTAGCTACATCAGAAACAGGCTTGGGGCCGGCCTGGTGGTGTAGTGGTTAAGTTTGCATGCTCCACTTTGGCGGCCCAGGGTTCGCAGGTTTGAATCCTGGGCACTCATCAAGTCATGCTGTGGCGGCATCCCACATACAAAATAGAGGAAGATGGGCATAGATATTAGCTCAGAGCCAATCTTCCTCAGCAAAAAGAGGAGGATTGGCAACAGATGTTAGCTCAGGGCCAGTTTTCCTCACACACACACACACACACACACACACACACACACACACACACACAAAACCAGGCTTAATTTGCTTTTGCTTATCTAACATTAAGATCCACACTTTGTTTTGCTTAGAGAAATAAAATTTAGTAACATCAGCATCTAAGCCATTTTTGCAGACAGGTCAGAAATGACTAGTTTCTTTGGTTTCATAACATTCAAACCTCAGGTTCTCGTTTTTTTCCCCCAGCTTTCAAAGTTATCATAAATGCAACATTTAGAAATTCCTTATGCTCTATCATAACCTGAGATAGGGAATTCAAGAGGAACAGATTTGGGACACTGTGCTAGGTACTTTTCACTTGTCATCTCATTTATTCCTACGTGCAGGTAGTGTTGCCCCTAATTTACAGTTGAGGAAATGAGCTCAGAGAAGTTAAGTAATTTGCCTAGGATGGCACTGCTATTAAGAGGCAAAGCTGTGGATCAGACCCAGTCAGGGTAGGATCCAAAGCACATATTCTTTGCAGGGTCGTATTCTGCATTGGGAGTATAGTAACTTTGCAGTGAGAGATCTTTTAAGAGTTGTAAAAATTAATAAACTTCACTTAAAATGGAGTTGGGAGCCCAGAAGGGGGAGCTCTAATGCCCTATGGCAATTGCAGAGCCCAACAGGAAGAAGAAAGACTTCCTCTTCTCACCCAGCAACAGCTTGGCCAGTGAGAGACTGTTACAACTCAGCCAATGAAAAGCCATTACACTTCCAACTCCCAGTCCCTCCATTGGACTCTTTGTTTACAATAGCCCTCCCAGCTTTCTCTTCCCCTCTCTAAGAGTTTCTCCTCCCCTTGCTGCTGGGGGTTTGCACATGGCTTGTTATATGCCACAAAACTCCAGGGAATAGACTTTTGGATTCACATGACACCCTTAAGGAAAGCACCAAACCCTGACTAGACCTGCGTATCATCTGGGACTTGAAAGTAAAGATCTCCCAGAATTGAAGCAGATGACTGCTGATGGGACAGCTTCCCCAAGTTATCCTGACCAGGCTTATTGGAAGTTTGTCTGCCAAACCTTTGCTGATGACCTAATGCTTCAGATGATCTCCAATGCCTATGATGTTGATAACATATGGACTTTAGAAAAGAAAAATGCCTGAGAATTCTCCCTCCTGCCCCTCCTTGTTACTTGAATGTGACCTCAACAGGTTTCCAATCTGTGTACTTTCTCTCCCACGTGGGACATGACACCCGGGAAAGGTCATTCCTGGCATCTAGGGGCAAAAGGCCGATGAAACTGGAAAAACATGACTCTATCAGCGATGTTTTCATAGAAAGATGTCGATCAAAAGGGGAAATGTAAAAATTAATAAACAGAAACTCAGCCAATGAAAAGCCACACACCTGGAACTCCCAGTCTCCTCCAATGGACTCTTTGTAATAGCCCTCCCAACTTCCTCTTCCCCTCTATAAAAGTATAAAAAGGGAGAACTTCCCTTGCTGCTTGGGACTTGTACGCAGCTTGCCATGGTCGCAGACTCGGAATTGCAATTCTTTGCTGATCCCAAATAAACCCATTTTTGCTGGAGAAATACTGGCTGTTTGCTTAAGGTCAACTGAATCTAGTAGTGAAGGCCTATTCCAGTGGCCTCTCTGGTCCCAACCACTCTTGTTTCTGGCTACAGTGACTGTAAAATATATGTAACATCACTCAAATGCCTCAGAGTTATGAGTGCCTGTGTGAATGGGAGTTAATCAAGATCACTAATGTGGTCCAAACTGTAACTGCAGGCCCTCCAGGACCAGTTCAACTTGACCCCATCTTATCAACAGAGTAATTGAGTGGTTTTTCAGGAATTGAGACCCCCTTGTCCAGTTCAGGCCAGTTGAGACCACCAACCAATCAATGGGCCTGCGCAAATACTCAATAAGTGAACTTTTTGACATCAAGGAGCTAAAAATTCCACTCTCAGATCACAGTTACACCACCATTTTGTGAACACGTGTCCTATGAAGAGCCATGAAGCTTGACTACGCTTGCACATATCATCAATTACCTCACTTCTTACTTCCAGTCATCTACCTCCACACTTCAGACTACCCTGCCCTTTATCCCATAAATTGTGCCCCAAGCCCTGGATCAAGGAGACAGATCTGAGAGCATATGCCTCTGTCTCCTTGCAGATTGATCTGGCAATAAAGCTGATTTCTTTTCCCAAAAGCCGATGCCATAATAATCGGCTTTTTTATGTGCATGGGGCAAGAGAACCCCAATTTTGTGCAGTAACAAAACCATGACCTAGTAGCCCACATGTCCTGTTTAAATACTTGCCACTTGCCAGACAGTCAAACTTGGAAAGGTAGGTGGAAGGGAGTCTACCTACTGGGAGATAGGACTTAGAACAGAAGTCTATCTTATGGGGCTGTTCATCATTAGGCACAGAGGCAATGGAAAGTACCTTTTATGACTACAAAAGGCCCCGGAATTTCCTCAAGGAAGAAGGAGAACGAAATGGTTACTCCAGAAGAGAGTGCTCTATGTAGAACCCCTATTATTCCATTCACAGGTCTGGTCACCCATGCATGTAGTCCTGCCATGAAAACATCTGAATGAGCACGTAGAGTCCATTGTGGTCAGTAAATGTACAAATAATTAACGTTACTTGTAATTTATATTAAGTCTTCTCCTTCGGCCTTGAGATAAGAGTCTGGGGCAGGTCCACTCTGAGCCTGCGTCTGGCTCGGATCCAGTCGGTTAACCCCCTGAGCTCGGGCGCCCGATCCCTCCCGCCTCCCCGGGCAAGGGCTCCCGGCCGTCTCCTAAGGACTCCTCTCAGTTCCTGAAGTGCACGTAGCTGCAACGGACTTCACCGCTTAGACGAATGTCCCAAGCAGGATAACCCAGAATTGGGGGAGAAAGGACTCAGGCGTTTTTGGCCAGAAGGCCCACGTCATACACAGGGAGAGTAAGAGGAACCGGCTGCTTCAAGGGCGAATGGAATAAGGCGACCAATTTCAAGCAAGCGAAGATTCCAGGGCCTGCCGTCTCCGAGCTCGCGCTAGGCACACCCTGCCTCTCCGTTCGAGGGAACACACCATTCGGGCACCGAGACGACAGCCGGCCCAGGGAGGGGCGTCTCCGCTTTGGTCACTGTCGCTGACAAGAAAAAAGCCTTGAAACGGATGCTCCCTGGGGAAACCCTGATGTGCGAAGGCGAAGAGGAGCTGGGTCCCGAGAGAGGCCAGAGCTCAGGCCACAGGGCGACAGCGGCGTGACCCCTCTGCGCGCCGGCGCCGGGCGACGCCGAGCCGGAGGCGCCAGCTCCGAGTTCTCGCCTCGCGGCTCGCGCCCGGCGCCCGCGGCTGTCAGTCAGCGTCGTCGGCCCGCCCCTCCCGGAGCGCGACCAATCGTAGCCGGGGGTCGGGGGTGAGGCGACATAGCGGGGCCAGGAAGCGGGGGCCGGGCTGCCTGGCGCCGCGGCTACGGAGCGGGGCGTCCGGGTGCCCGGCCGCGGGGGAGCGCACGGCGGCGGCCGGACCCGGAGGTGAGTGCGGGCCCCTGCCGCCCGAGCGTCCCCTTGCTGCGAAGCCCCTGCCCCCCGCGCGCCGGCTCCCGAGTCCCCGGCCGGTGCGGAGGAGCTGCAGCCGGGGTCCGGGCCGGGGCCGCTGAGCCTGGAGGGGAGGCTCGGGCCCCCGCGGGCGGAGTTGGAGCCCGCGGCCGCCGCAGCCTCGGACCCGGCAGGTCGGGGGCGGGGTCGGGCGCTGGTCTCCATCCTCTGGACTCGCTGCAGCGCGGGCAGAGGAGCCGCAGCGCGGCGGAGCCCCGACCCGGGGCCGCTCAGGACCCCTCCCCGGCACCCTGCCCAACCCGGTGCGGTGCAGCTGGCGGGCCCCCTCGGCCCCCTCCCGCCTCATCGCTGCCCCGGGCGCCAGCTGCCTCCCGGCTGGCGGTGCCTCACGCGCTGCGCTGCCCTGGCCGCGCCGAGCTGTCGTCTCGGGACACCAGATTCGGGTCGTGTGGGGAGAAACGAGGGTGACTTGACAAGCCGTGATGTGAAGACCCTGGCCTGTCGCCCATCTCCGCTTGATCAGAGGCCACTAGGGTGGTGGTAAGAGGGATTCTCAGGCCGGATTTCTACAAAATCTATGTGTAATTGCCAAAATGTCCTTGCTTTACATTATTTACTTGAAGGGGATTGTTGCCACGTTTCCTAAAGAGAAAGAATCCCACTGCTCTGGTGGGCCTCCCCTCTTCTCGCCGTGGTTGGTTATCATTTGGAACATCAGGGTGTGCTCGAAGCTGGCGGAACTCCCAGACCCGGGCAACCGTCTGATTCCACGCAGTGGAGGCGGCGGCGCACTGTGGCTCTGTGGTGTTTGGGCTCTGGTTTCCTTTGACGGTGTTTAGTGTCTTCTCTCTCGGTCTGTTATCCCCACAATCTCTCTGGGCCTGATACGGTGCCGTTATTTGTTACTGAGAAAGGAACGAAGGGATAGACCACTGAAGTGGGCTTGGCTGTCCCCATTGCCCTGGAATCGGATTGTCCTGAGGGGACATTGTAAGTTACAATTCGAACATCCTTTTGGAAAGGCCATCCCTGACCAATTAATACAAATAACACCCCTGGCCACCCTATACTGGTGGCCTCCTGCCTGGCTGTATATTATAATCATTTGGAGACCTTTTAGAAAAGCTGTCTCTTGGGCTCTGTTCTCACAGAATCTGACTGGGTTGGTTGAGTGCAGTCCAGCGTTGGCATTTTTTAAAGTTCCCATGATATTAATGTGCGTGGAAGGTTGGACACCACCACCTTTCAAAATGCTCTTTTCTTTTTTGATAGCACCTACAATTCTGTGACTTATTTAACTGATTTATTTACTTCTCTGCTCCCCTACTCCCCCATTGAAAGCATGGGGTGCTGTTTTGGAAGGACAAGGGAAGGCCCAGGTGAGTCAGCACTTCGGGCATGAGAGGTGGGGGTATGGGAAAGAGAAATGGAATCTGGGGAAGCAAGCCCTGCAGGCTTCTGTCCTGCTTCATCTTTGTCCAAGGATTGACCTTACTTATTTGGTTGACCCATCATTGTCATGGTCTTTGATGAGTTTCCAGTTCTTTCTCTAGACCCTGCCTTGGTAAGTTTCAGGGTCTTGGCACGCTGTGAAATACAGCTGCTCTTTGGAAAGTTTGAGATATAAACATTTAGGTTTGGGTACATTCCATGTAAATCTGTGCTTTTGTCTTTTATGTAGGGGGTCCATGTATTCTGAATCAAAATTCCGGACACTTGTTCTGACAAGTACAATTACATTTGTGTGGCTAGCAGCTCAGAGTATTTAGGATGGGGACTGTTCCAGAAACTGGATGTGTGGTTGTCCTCAAATACATTATCTGTGTGAAATGGTTGTCTAAGAACATTAGCTCCCCAGGGGATGGGCTGCTGCCTAATTTTCTTTTTAGTACGGAACTCAAGTATTTCATTTGTGTTATTCACAATTATAATTCCAAGTGACGTAAGCAATCACTTTGTAATTCTCTTGTGAGATGGGGATAGGAAGTCAGGTGCCTAAAGGCAGTCAAGGGTTGTTGCCACAGCCCATAAAGAAGTTAGATGGCTGGTAAGTAGTCTTAATCAAAATCTGGCAAAACAGACTCAATAGATCACACATTTTACTTTTTTGCTTGTCGTTTGAACATAAATATGAAGCATGAGTAAATGGTGGACTGACACTCAGAAACATTTGAAAACAAGACTGCTGAGGTTTAGATTATCAGTTCTAGATATGTATAGATACCTCTTGTTTTTTATTGTAGTAGGGTGGATTGTCAAACTATATGATTATTCTAGTCTTTAAGAAAAAAAGACACGGGGCTTTAATCTTTGGTTTATATTTTTTCGGTTGTATTTATATAGTTTGCTATATATACAGTTTGACCTTCAGCTCAGATCTAGGGGTGATTTGCCATGTTTAAGTTCATGTATATAAATAGCCAGTCACTGTTTTTTATTAGTAGGAAAGGAAACATTCCTGTCCCCACTCCACTATGTTGAACTGAAATCTACAGACATCTCTTTGCTATAAAATTGTACTCTTGATTTCAAATACTTTTTTTTAACTTCATTTTCAGTATCTTTAACCTGTGTAACATGTGCTTGTCTCTGTTGCAGCGGGAAGAATGGTATAAAAATGAAAAAACATCAACATGTGCTTCAGATGTGGCAAGAAAAGAATAAGGCTTCTGTCACAAGTGCTGGAGTTCAGGCCTTTACACTGGAGGAAAGTGAAGTGTAAACTCTGATTTCTTAGTTCTAATAAGCATCTCTTCTTGGGAACTGGAAATTTCCAAAAAAAAAAAAAAAAAAAGGTAAATTACATTCAATTATGTATTTTTAGTGTTTGGTTGATCTAGGAAACTTTTTTCCTAGTGTCATTCCCATCTAGCACTATTTTTCTTATTCAATTGAGATACAAATAATATTTTCCTGCTCTCTTCTCAGGTGGCTTTCTTGATATAATGCCTAGGTTTTTATATTTGTAGGGAAAGAACAGAAACGTGTTAGAGTTCTTCTTTCACTTTGAAATCTTTCCTTTTACATTGAATTGTTTTCCCATATCTGATTTAATGCCTTGTTTCTCCTTATGGCTCTTCTTTAATTATTACTTGTAGAAACCAGCTTTATTCTTTATACTTGTGTTTTCTATTTCCTGGTGAAAAATTGGGACATAAAGATGAAGGAGAAAAACAAAAAATGCCCAGAGGTGACAGCTATCAACGTTTTAGTATGTCTTTTCAGAGAGAGGTCTGCCTAGTGCGCCTCAGGCTGCACCTGCTGAGCTATACAAGTGGGTCCCTCAGATCTCAGTGCTCTCCTTGCTCGTAGCAGGAAGTCAGGTCTTTTCCTGGCAGGAGCCTCCATAGTGCTTTTCAGTAGAAGTCCCTGGCTGTGAGGGACTTGCATATTTGCATTGCTGCCTATAGTCCCGTAGTTCCTTTAGCTCCGGGTACGGCTGCCCTGGCCATCCTTCTGCACCGCTGACTGCTGCTGACTGGCTCTGAAGCACACTGATGTCCTCTCAGCTGCTGGCATCCACACAGGACACAGGCCACGCCTGCCACGGTGCAGCTGACTTCCTGTGGAGTGTCCTCTTTGGTCTTCTCCCTCTCTGGCCATCAGGGAAACCTATGATTCTTATGGCCAACTCCTTGAGAGAGGTTTCTACAGAGGAGCAGTTAGGCCCTGGTAACAGTTATTTCTTCTATTTTGCAGCCATTTCTTTCCTAGAATTTACAGGCACTTTGGGGTGAGTGGGGACCTGGGTGTTGGGGTGAGGTGGTGTTGGGGGGCCATGAAATGGTTAAGTGCAGTCTTGCACAGTAACAGGCGTCCCTGTGGAGGTGGCCAGGGGTGGTGGATTTAGTCCTCTTTAATTTGGGAGATGAACTGCCTCTTACCTAATAGGAGTGTAAGCTTTTCCAGGGAAATTTCTGGCAGTTAGTAAAGTGTGAGGTACAGAGTAGGCCTCCACAGTTATTTGGTGTGTGTGGATTATTGAATCAACTTATGTTACATAAAGAGCTAAGTAATGTGAGGGAATCAAAAAAGTATGACACACTGCGTTCATTAAATTGCTTTTTCTCTGATATGTTTCCTCGTTTTTTAAAAAATATATAGTCATAATTGGTATAGTCTAGTGGGGTAGACAAAAATACATACAAATATAGAGATCAGCTGAGAAGTGAAAACAGTGAGTGCTGTGCGAATTCTGAGGATGGAGAGCATGTTGGACGAGCCTAGCCTTGTCTCCTTGTGAAGCTGGGGGGAGGCAGGGTTGCGTGGTCCCTGTGGTGTGGGAGTGGAGTTGACGGTGGAAAGAAGAGTGTGAGAATGGGGCCTCCCAGGTCCAGGACACAGCTGCAGGGGGTGTCTGTGCAGCTGAAGTGTTCTGAGACCCTCTGCAGCCTTTTATCTCTCCACCCCGCCCTCCAAGGAGGGCCTCGCTGGGAACAAAGCACTAGCACTTTCTCTGCTTACCTATATCAAAATAGCACCTGGGGAGAGCATTTTCTCTTTTTTTTGTGTGAGGAAGACCAGCCCTGAGCTAACATCCGTTGCCAATCCTCCTCTTTTTGCTGAGGAAGACTGGCCCTGGGCTAGCATCCATGCCCATCTTCCTCTACTTTATATGGGACGCCGCCACGGCATGGCTGACGAGCAGTGCGTTGGCAGGTGCCGAGGATCCGAACCCGCGAACCCTGGGCTGCCAAGCACGAACTAAACCGCTGCGCCACCGGGCGGCCCTGATGGGGAGAGCATTTTGAATTTGTCATGTGGAGCGGTCAGGAGTGGCAGTCTCTGAAGTCCTCTGCGTCTAGCAGGGGTGATGAAGGATTTGGATGTCCTGCTACTAACGCCTCAAGCTTAGCTTTCCTCTCCTACATCCTCAGAGAGGAGTCTCTCCTCCTGTGTCTTGTTACTCGGCTGAGGGGGCATGAGGACCACAGAGGTGGTGGGGGAGCTGTTCCCTGTTCCTGCTGTGCAGAGGGACAGCATTCTGTTTTCCAGAGGATGTCAGGATGGTCTGCACAGTATCCCAGAACTCTCATAAAATCGCAAGGTTTCCTCTTAATGGTCTTTACAAGTAATTCCTCTAGTAAGGTTATATAACTTAAACTCTAAGGGAAGGGGAGTGATTTTATTTACTTAGACTTTTGTAGAGATTTAAGTTACTTTAATTTTGCATTTTCTAAGAGTTTGAAGACATTCTGCTTTGCTTTCTTAAAAGTTAAAATCTAAATAGGTAGTTGGACAAAGGTCACTGTATTTACACAGAAGCCTGGGGGTGGGGTTGACTAAGTTGTCTGGATATGAATAGATGTGACGGTGCTCTGGCTCTCTGCTTTCTCCTCATGACCTTGGGCCTTCAGTAAGGTTAAGGAAGAGGACATGTGGTGTCTTTCCTCTCTTCCCACCCTAGGCTTTTGCAATTGGTGATCTTTTTTCTCATCTCCCCTCTTTGAAGGAGAAGAAAAATGTGCTTCTTAAATCAACCCCATACTCTCCTCTATACAAAGAACACCAGCAGAAAAGCAGCAGACTAAACTGAAAGCTCACCTTCAGCTCAGAGAAACCAAGATGGAGTTCTGAGGAGTGGAAGTAGCGTGGTGTCGGCCATGGGTGTCAAGACACAGCCAGACAATGTGGATCAATTTCTTCCGACTGCGGCTCTTCTGTTGTCTGCTGGCAGCGTTGATGGTGGTGGTGCTGGTCATCAACGTCACTCAGGTAGAGGTGAGACTCAGCTTACTTGTCATAACTAAGGGAACCAAATCTAGGGTTTGGGGCTAACTAGCCTGGGAAATGTTTGTTATTGGGAAACTCATCCTAGTCACAGTTGTTTTCATTTATTCAGTAAGTTTTTGAGAGCCTGCAAAGGTTGTATACCGTGCTCATCACCACGGGTAAGTGGTGGAGACAGCAGACATGATTTCTTCACTTACAGAGCTCATGTTCTAAATGTGCGTGGGAGAAAATAACTGCAATAGGTAATCATAATCATATAATAATAAATGATAATTCGAAATTGTGAAAAGCACTATAAAGAAAGCAGGCTGCTCTGGAGCAGCTTTAGAGGGATGAAGAGCCTTTTCAAGGAGGGGACCATTTAGCTGACTCCTAGCAAAAAGCTAAAGGAGTATTTTGGGGGAGGAGTTGATAATGAGTCTGTTTTGGAGACTCAGGGGCCACTTATGGAACCTTCACAAATGCCTGGCACAAAGAAGTTACTTGGGTTTCCCCTCTCCCCACCTCTGCACCCCATGTGTGAACTCATCTATCTTCAAAATTTATGGAGTAGTTTAGATATAAAATGATGCTGCCCTTTCAATTTTGTTGGCTTGTGTTTCTCAGGTTACAGGTCCAACTTAATTATGGTGTTTCTTGCTTATTGGGTTTTGCTATAGACTGAATGTTTGTGTCCCCCAAACATCCCGGCCCTGTGGGAGCTCGGGTTACTGTTCTCTTTCATGCTTTCAAGTGGTTCTTTCCCAGCCTCCAGGAGTTTCATTACACATATGTGCTCTTAAGTACTCTGCTGAATCCTCCAGGGGGACCCTCTATGTATCTCCTGAATTCTCTCTCTGTGCAGCTCTCTCCTCCTGTTACTCTGCCCTGTGCATTCTGATCAGCTCAGTCTTTTAGACCCTCGGCTCCATCTCCTCAACTTAAGTAGTTCACCAGGCCCCACCTGGGTTCACCTCGAGCCTGGAAATGCTCTCAAGGCTGTAAGCAAAGGGCAATTACAGGGTCACCTCCTTTGTTTCCTGTCTTTCAGGCATCATTGTCTTTTGTTATCTGATGTCCAGTGTCTGGAAGATGATTCTTTCATATATTTTGGCCTTTTTTTTTTTTAAAGTTGTTTCAGGTGGAAGGGTAAATCTCAGTGTGTCTCTGTCCCGGCTGAAAGTGGAAGTCTGAGGGACGTGAAGCTGAGAGGAAAGAGATAATAGAGAAGCTGGAGAGGAGAAGGATTAGTGGCAAGGGGAGGAGGAGAGGAGGGGTCTGGAGCACAAATGGGGCGTATAACTTTGTGTAAGGTGAGGGACACGGTACATTGTGAATGCTCTTGTTTTCGTTTAACATGCTCCTTCCTCTGACCTAAGAAGGAAAAATGTCACGATGGTTGGTAATGTAGATACATTTGCTGCTGGAGGGCAGGACTTTGAGGAAGTGCTTGCCTGTAGAGGAGGCAGAAGGTGGAAAGAGGGTGGAGCCAGGAGGTTTGTGTGTCGGGGCTTGAAAGAATGGAGTTGGCAGATGGAGCTGACACTGCAGGATGACAGAGGGACAATACATTTCAAGACCGTACGTATGTGTGGCACTCACTTGCATGGGTTTTGTGAGTGTGTGTTTTTGTTTTACCACGTTCAACAGCCTGGGTATAAGAATAGAGAAAAAACATAGTTGTGTAGGTCCAGGATAGGTGAGGGGGTAGGAAAAGGGAGAGAGAGAGACTTGAGAGGGTAGGCCAGCATCCCACATCATTTATGTTACTACAGTCAGGAAGGAATGTTAGAAAATTCGCCTGATAGTCCTGCTTAAGTTCTTGGAAACCTCTGGCCTGAATGTCAGCTAAAAGCTCTACTTATCTGCACAAACACAAACTGAACAATAATGGAGAAGGGAGATGGCAGTGATAAATGATTAAGACAATTATGATATTGAAAATAATAAATAGGTCTTTTAGTAGAGTCTCTTGTCTAAAGAGGTCATTTTGTCCTCGAGTGGGAAAGGCTCTGAAACTCAGCAGTCTCCCATCCCTTAATCCCCCTTCCATCCTGTTTCTGATCCTGACTATTCTCTTCTTGTAGTTAGAGTATCTAAGCATTTTCTAAAGAGTGCAGGTTCAATTTTAATTAAAAATATCACGTAATATGAGAAGGAGGTGCATGTATCAATATCCAGCAAAAGGTCGTGGGGAGAATTGTTTTTTTATCTGATAATCACTCATTGAGCATGATCTGTATTATTTATTTGTTTTTTCCTTATTCATTGATAATTTAAGGTTATAAAAACAATACCAGTGTATTAAGACTTTCGGCTGCAAGTAAAGAAACCTGGTTCAAGAATGGTAAAGGATGTTATTCATTTAGAATAGAAGTCAGGAGGTGGGTTGGGCATAGTTTGGGCTGTTTCTCTGTAAGCTTCTCAGCTGTGCTCTCCTTTGTGTGAGCTTTTTTCTGTGGCGTCCTCTTTCGAAGTTAGATTGTAGGATGCTGCCATAGCAACAAGTGGTTGCTTCCTTGTACATGTCCAGCTTAAGAGACAGTTTGTTCCCTTGAAACCCTCTCAAGAGATTACTTGCATTTTTTCACTTGCAAGTAAAATTCAGATAGCTGTTCCCAGAGCACTGGTGGTGTCTGGATTTGGCTGCACACATCCATCAAAAACCCCTAGCAACCGCTTCTGGTTTTTCATAGTCCAGAATTGGGTCACTTGCCCATTCCTGAGTCAGTCACTTGGAATTGTCCCTGATCAGTCAGGTCCACCCCTGAGCTGACAGGTCCGCAAACAGCAGTGCTGTTTTTCAGTAGGCAAGGAGTGAAACGGATATGGGACAGGCAACCATCATGTTCACGCCAGTCTCCAGCTTACAGTGGCTTCAGGAGTGATCATCGGTGTTTCCTCTTGGCTCTGACTCTAAAAAGATGGCAGACCCTGAAATTGCCTCTGTCACTGGCCTGGAATAGACTTGCCATTTAGGAAAATTAAGCAGAGTGATCTTTTCGTGTTCTTTTTCATTTGTGAGTAAAATTCAGGTGGCTTAGCACCAAGTGTCTGGTGATTCTTCATTGGGCGGCATGGGTCAATCAGCTGGTCAGGAATAGTTGGTGTGGCTAGCCAAAGAACAAGAGTGATGGGAGAGGATGAGAGGAAAAGGGTAGGAAGGAGACAGGGTATGATGTGGGCACATGTGCATGATTTGGTCCTTAATGTTTTGCTATATCCTCACAACAACTAAAAAGGAGAGGAAGGCTGGAATATTTCCTAAAAGGTAATAAATAGGTAAGGGAATATGTTCCTTCATTGAAATATAACTGACATATAGCATTGTGTAAGTTTAAGGTATACAATGTGTTGATTTGATACATTTGTTATGACAGTATGATTACCACCATAGTGTCAGCTAACACCTCTATCATGTAACATAATTATTATTTCTTTTTTGTGGTGAGAACAATTAAGATCTTGTCTCTTAGCAACTTTTAAGTTTATAATACAGTGTTGTTGACTGTGATCACTGTACTGTGCAGTAGATCTCCAGAGCTTATTTATCTACTAGTTGCAAGTTGGTACCCTTAAACACCAGCCCCCAATTCCCCCACTCCCTAACCCCTGGTAACCACCATTCTACTCTTTGTTTTTACGAGTTCAGCTTTTTTAGATTCCATGTCTAAGTGATATCATACATTATTTGCCTTTCTCTGTCTGACTCATCTTACTTAGCATAATGCCCTCAAGGTCCATCCATGTTTTCACAAATGGCAGAATTTTCTTCTTTCTTGTGGCTGAATAATATTCCATTTTGTGTGTGTGTGTGTGTGTGTGTGTGTGTGTGTGTGTGTGTATCCATATTTTCTTTGTCTATTCATCCACAGTGGGCACTCAGGTTATTTCCAAATCTTGGCTATTGTGAATAATGCTGCAGTGAAAGTGGGAGTGCAGATATCTTTTTGATACCTTTTTTCATTTCCTTTGACTATATACCCAGAAGTAGGATTGCTGGATCAATGGTAGTTCTGTTTTTAATTTTTTGAGGAAGTTCCATACTGGTTTCCATAGTGACTGAACTAATTTACATTCCCCCCAATAGTACATAAGCTTTCCCTTTTCTCCCCATTCTCATCAGCATTTGTTGTCTCTTGTCTTCTTGATGATAGCCCTTCTAACAGGTGTGAGGTGATATCTCACTGTGGTATTGATTTGCATTTCCCTGATGATTAGTGATGTTGAGCATCTTTTCGTGTACCTGTTGGCCATTTGGATGTCTTCTTTGGAAAAATGTCTATTTAGTTCCTCTGCCCATTTTTTAATTGGATTATTATTTTTTCTTTTTTTGTTACTGAGTTGTATGAGTTCTTTTATATATTTTGGATATTAGCCTCTTATCTGATAGAAGGTTTGCAAATATCTTCTTCCATTTTGTAGGTTTCCTTCTCATTTTGTTGATCACTTCTTTTGCTGTGCAGAAGCTTTTTAGTTTGATGTAGTCCCGCTTGTTGATTTTTGCTTTTGTTGCTTTTGCTTTTGGTGTCATATCTAAAATCATTGCCAAGACCACTGTCAAGGAGCTGCTGCTTCTAGGATTTTATATCAGATCTTATGTTTGTATCTAATCCATTTCGAGTTCATTTTTGTGAGTGGTGTAAGTTAGGGGTCCAGTTTCATTTGTCTACATGTGGTTATCCAGTTTTCCCAGCACCATCTGTTGAAGAGACTATGCTTTCCTCATTGAGTATTTGGGCGCCTTTGTCAGATATTAGTTGACTGTATTGTGGGGGTTTATTTCTGGGCTCTTGATTCTGTTCCACTGGTCTGTGTGTCTGTATTTGAGTCAGTATCATACTATTTTGATTACTGTAGCTTTGTAGTGTAGTTTGAAATCAGGAGTGTGATGCATTCTTTGTTCTTCTTTTTCAGGACTGCTTTGGCTATTTTGAGTCTTTTATGATTCCATACAAATTTTAGGATTGTTTTTTCTATTTCTGTGAAAAATACCATTGGAATTTTGATAGGAATTGCATTGAATTTATAGATGGCTTTGGGTAGTGTAGACATTTTAATAATATTAATTCTTCCAATCCATGAACATGAGATATCTTTCCATTTGGTTGTGTCGTCTTCAATTTCTTTCATCAAAGTCTTGTAGTTTTCATTATACAAACCTTTCACTTCCTTGGTTAAACTTACTCCTAATTAGTTTGTTTTTGATGCTATTGTGAATGGAATAGTTTTATTTATTTATTTTTTAAATGTTTTGTTATTAGTGTATAGAAACACAACCGATTTCTGTATGTTGATTCTATACCCTGCAACTTGACTGAATTTGTTGGTTAGTTCCAATAGTTTTTTGATTGACTCTTTAGGATTTTCTATATGTAAGATCATATCATCTGCAAATAATGACAGTTTTATCTTTTCCTTTCTGATTTGGATGCCTTTTATTTCTTTGTCTTGCCTAATTGCTCTAGTTAACACTTCCAGTACTATGTTTAGTAAGAGTGGTGAGAGTGGGCAACCCTTGTCTTATTCCTGATCTCAGAATAAGAGCTTTCAGTCTTTCACTGTTGAGTGTGTTGTTAGCTGTGGGTTTATTGTATATGGCCTTTATTATGTTGGGGTATGTTCCTTCTGTACTCAATTTGTTGAGGGATTATATCATGAAAGGATATTGTAGTTTGTCAAATGCTTTTTCTTCATCTATTGAGATGATCATATGATTTTTTATCTTTCAGTCCATTAATGTGATGTATCACATTTATTGTTTTGTGTATGGTATATAATCTTTTTAACGTACTGTTGTATTCGGTTTGCTAATTTTTTTTGAGAAATTTTGCATCTATATTCATCAGAGCTATTGGCCTGTAGTTTAGTTTTCTTGTAGTGTCCTTGTCTGGCTTTGGTATCAGGCTAATGCTGACCTCCTAAAATGAGTTAGGGAGTGTTTGCTTCTCTTCAATTTTTTGGAAGAGTTAGAGAAGGTTTGGTGTTAATTCTTCTTTAAATGTTTGCTAGAATTCACCAGTGAAGCCATCTGGTCCTGAGCTTTTCTTTGTTGGGAGGTTTTTAATTTTTTTATGAGGAAGATTAGCCTAGAGCTAACATCTGTTGCCAATCCTCCTCGTTTTGCTGAGGAAGCTTGGCCCTGGACTAACATTTGTACCCATCTTCCTCTGCTTTATATGGGATACCACCACAGCCTGGCTTGACAAGTGGTGCGTCAGTCCATGCTTGGGATCCAAACCTCTGAACCCCAGGCCGCCAGAAGCAGAGCATGCAAACTTAACCGCTACACCACCGGGCTGGCTCCTGTTGGGAGGTTTTTTTTTTTTTTTTGGTGAGGAAGACCAGCCCTGAGCTAACATCCGTTGCTAATCCTCCTCTTTTTGCTGAGGAAGACTGGCCCTGGGCTAACATCGTGCCCATCTTCCTCTACTTTATATGGGACGCTGCCACGGCATGGCTGACAGGCAGTGCGTCCACGGGCGCCCGGGATCTGAACCCGCGAACCCCGGGCTGCCAAGCGTGGACGAAACCGCTGCGCCACCGGGCCGGCCCCTGTTGGGAGGTTTTTGATTACTGATTTAATCTCCTTACTAGTTATTGGTGTGTTCAGATTTTCTATTTTTTCCTGATTCAGTCTGGTAGGTTGTATGTTGCTAGGAATTTATCCATTTCTTCTAGGTTATCCAATTTGTTGGTGTATAATTGTTCATAGTGTCTCTTATGATCCTATGTATTTCTGTACTATCAGTTTTAATGTTCCTCTTTCATTTCTGATTTTATCGTCTTTGTTTCTTAGTGTCGCTTAAGGATTGTCAGTTTTGTTTATCTTTTCGAAAAACAAGCTGCTCTTAGTTTTGTTGATCTTTTCTGTTGTTTTTCTAGTCTCTATTTCATTTATTTCCATTGTGATCTTTGTTATTTCTTTCCTCCTGCTAACTGTGGGCTTAGTTGGTTCTTCTTTTTTCTAGTTCCTTGAGGTATAAAGTTAGGATGTGTGAGATCTGTTTTCTTCATATATGCATTTATTGCTATAAACTTCCCTTTCATAACTCCTCTTGCATTAGGTTTCAGTATGTTGTGTTTCCATTTTCATTTGTTTTGAGAAATTTTTTGGTTCCTCTTTTGATTTCTTCTTTGACCCATTGGTTGTTCAGGAATGTGTTACTTAATTTCCCCATATTTATATTTTTTCCAGCTTTCCTCTTGTTCTTGATGTTTAGTTTCATACCACTGTGGTCAGAAAAGATACTTGGTATGATTTCAGTCTTCTTAAATTTGCTAAGACTTGTTTCGTGGCCTATCCTGTGTTCTAATCTGGAGAATGTTCCATATGCACTTGAGAAGAATGCGTATTTTGCTGCTGTGGATGGAACGTTCTATAAATGTCTGTTAGGTCCATTGGTCTAATGTATGATTCAAGTCGACGTTTTCTTGTTGATTTTCTGTCTGGATGATCTATTCATTGCTTAAAGGGGTATTGAAGTCCTATTATTATTGTATTGTCTTTTTCTCCCTTGATTTCTGTTAGTATTTGCTTCATATATTTAGGTGATCCAAAGTTGAGTAGGTATAGATTTATGATTGTTATATCTTCTTGATGAATTGACCCCTTTATCATGATATAATGATCTTCTTTGTCTCTTGTTATTGTTTTTGGATTAAAGTTTATTTTGTCTGGTATAAGTATAGCTACCTTCACTTTCTTTTGGTTTCCACTTGCGTGGAATATCTTTTTCCATCCCTTCACTTTGAGCCTGTCCTTAAATCTGAAGTGAGTCTCATGTAGGCTGCATATTATTGGGTCTTGTTTTTTTATCCATCTAGTCACTCTGTGCCTTTTGATTGGTGAATTCAGTCCACTTACATTTAGAGTGTTTATTGATTTGTAAGGACTTACTAATGCCATCTTACTAATTTCTTTCTGATTGTTTTATGTTTTCATTGTTTCTTTTTCTATCTGTTTCTCCTTTGTTTGTGAATTGGTGATTTTCCACTGTGGTATGCTCTGTTTTTCCTTTCTTTCTTTTTTGTGAATCTACTCTATGTTTTTGCTTTGTGGTTACCATGATGCTTACATAAAACATCTCATAGATAAGACAGTCCATTTTAAGCTGGAAAACAACTTCAGTTGCATACAAAGGTCCACCCTTTCAATTCCTCCCTTTTATATATATATATATATATAATATATATTTTTTAATATATATATTATTATTTTTTTTGTGAGGAAGATTAGCCCTGAGCTAACATCTGTGCCCATCTTCCTCTACTTTATGTGAGACGCCTGCCATAGCATGGCTTGACAAGCGGTGTGCAGGTCTGCACCTGGGATCCAAACCTGCACACCCTGGGCTGCTGAAGTGGCGTGCAGGAACTTAAACACTGCGCCAGCCGGCTGGCCCCTCCCTCTTATATATATATATATTTTTGTTGTTGTTGTTGCGAGGAAGATCAGCCGTGAGCTAACATCCGTTGCTAATCCTCCTCTTTTTGCTGAGGAAGACTGGCCCTGGGCTAACATCTGTGCCCATCTTCCTCTACTTTATATGGGACGCTGCCACAGCAAGGCTGACAGGCAGTGCGTCGGCAGGTGCCCGGGATCCGAACCCGCGAGCTGCAGGCTGCCAAGCGCGAACTTAACCGCTGCGCCACCGGGCGGCCCCCTCCCTCTTATATTTTTGATGTCACAATTTACCTCTTTATGTTGTGTATTAGTTAACAAATTATAGGAGCTATAGTTATTTTTAATACTTTTTTCCTTTAATCTTTCTAGTTAAGTGGTTAACACATCATCTTGTTACAGAATTAGTTTTCTAAATCTGACTGTATATTTACCTTTACCAGTGTCTCATTTACTTTCATATGTTTTCATGTCCCTGATTAGCATCTCTTCATTTCAGCTTGAAGAACTCTTTTCAGCATTTCTTGCAAGGCAGGTCTAGTGGTGATGAACTCCCTCAGCTTGTGTTTGGGAAAGTATTTCTCCTTCATATCTGAAAGATAACTTTGCTGGGTAGAGTATTCTTGCTGGCAGTTTCTTTCTTTCAACACTTTGAATATGTCATTCCATTCTCCCCTGGCCTGTAGAGTTTCTGCTGAGAAATCCACTGACTGGGGCTGGCCTGGTGGCGTAGTGGTTAAGTTCACACGTTCCACTTTGGCAGCCTGGGGTTTGCCAGTTTGGATCTTGGATATGGACCTACTCACCGCTCTTCAAGCCATGCTGAGGCAGCGTCCCACATAGAAGAACTAGAAGGACCTACAACTAGGATATACAACTATGTACTGGGGCTGTGGGGAAAAAAAAGAAAAAGAGGAAGATTGGCAATAGATGTTAGCTCAGGGCCAGTCTTTCTCAAAAAAAAGAAATCCACTGATAGCTGAATGGGTGTTCCTTTGTAGATTACAATCTTTTTTTCTCTGGCTGCTTTTAGGATTCTCTGTGTTTTTTTTTTTTTTTTACCATTTTTTTTTATTGATGTCTTAATAGTTTCTCTCTCTGTTTTTTGATGGTATCATTGTAATGTGTCCTGGAGAAGTCTCTCTGCATTGAGACAGTAAGGTGATCTATTAGGTTCGTGAACTTTGGTTGTCCAAGTTTATGTATCCCTATGTTTGGGAAGTTCTTAGCTATTTCTTTAAATAAACTTTCTGCCTCCTTTTCCTTCTCTCCTCCATCTCAAACTCTGATTATTCTACTATTTGTATGTTTGATGGTATCCCATAGATCATGTAGACTTTCTGCGCTCTTTTTTAATTCTTTTTCTTTGTTCTCTTCTGGTTGGGTTATTTCAAAGTTCCTGTCTTCTAGCTTTTAAGAAAGCTGTCTTCCATTTGATCTACTCTGCTGTAGATGCTCTCTGTTGCATTTTTCATTTCATTCATTGAATTCTTCAGCTCCAGAATTTGTTTGCTTCTTTTTTTATGATTTCTAGCTCTTTGTAAATTTCTCATTTTGTTCATGTATGTCGTTGTATTGACTGTGTTTTCTTGAAGCTCTTTGAGTTTCCTCAAACAGCTATTTTGAATTCTTTATCAGCTAGGTCACTAAATTCCATGCCTTTGAGCTTAGTTATTGGAGGATTATTACCTTTTGGTGATGACATGTTTCCTTGATCTGTCATGTTCCTTATAGATTTGCATTGCTGTTTTTGCATTTGAAGTAGCAGGCACCTCCTCAAATCTTTACTGGTTGTCTTCAGATTGGGTAAACTTCACTGGTGCTGTCATATCTGGGGTTTTCTTGGCACTTGTATGGTTACACCTGCTCCACACTTCTTTTTGTGGCATAAATCTTAAGCTTTTATGTCTTCTCCGGTTCTTACAACCCACCAGGCTAGCTGCTAACCTCTTTTGTCTTCCATAAGGTGGCACTGTAGCTCAAGTTTGTGGTTTCTTCCTTCTCCATTGATACTGGTCTATTTTTCTGATAGAACTGTATTTACCAGACTCGCCGCCTCCCTTGGGAGAACACACAAGAAGCTGGTCTCACAGTGCAGAGAGGTGTCGGTTTAGCACTCAGGGCATTGGTGGTGCCTGTGTGCTCAGTGGGGAGATTATCAGGTGAGGTTCTCCTTGTTCAGGACTTTAGCAGGAAGTCCACCCACGACCCTACAGGAGAATCCTGAGCACAGTCAGCAGGAACTGTGTCCTTTCAATGCCCTTTGATATTCTTTTTTTTTTCTTTTTTTTGTGAGGAAGACTGGCCCTGGGCTAACATCCGTGCCCATCTTCCTCTACTTTATATGGGACACCGCCACAGCATGGCTTGACAAGCAGTGCGTCTGTCCGCTCCCAGGCTCCGAGACTGCGAACCCCAGGCCTCCGAAGCGGGGCGTGCGAACTTAACCGCTATGCCACCGGACCGGCCCCCCCTTTGATATTCTTATTTGTCTCTCTCCCAATCTCCTTCCTCCTACCAATCATGGAGGTCCCGTCTCAGTACTCTGGGTGTTGCTGGAGAGAAATGGGTTCCTCCAGAGGCATCCCACACAGCACGGATAGCTGGGCATGAACTCACTACTCTCCTTTTCCCCCGTTCAGACCCATGCCGTGTCACGTTGGGGGAGGGTTGATGCTGACAAAGTTTCTCTTACCCTCTCCAGTGCGTCCAAACTTGTTTTTTTCCTCCAGTGGCATGCTGGAATCTCCCCTTGGGAAGGCTGGATTTCCACAAATCTTTCTTGTCCGTCGGTATCTGCCCAGGTCAGCACTCTCCAAGTTTTCCTGGACTGCAGCTGAGAGGGGTTGGGGCAAGTTCACTGGCTCTGTTTGTTCTGCAGCCTGTACTGAGGTCTTTCTGCCTGTTACTAGATGCACATGTGGGCGAGACTCCTCCTGGGTCCCTTGGCATATGGTGCTGGATCCCACAGAGGCACTTTTGTTTGTGGATGGATGCCTAATTAGTTGTTTAAAAGGTAGACAAAAAGGAGAAATGTCTTCTGCTGTTATGATGCTGGTGTCAACCCTGCTAAAGGAAAAATTTTCAAGTCATTTTGTTTTCTTCCTATTACCCTTTTTAGTGAACAAATACCATGTGCTCCTTTAACGTGGAGGCTCCTAATGAAATCCTTTCAACTGAAAATGTTTGTATGTAAGTGTAAAATGAGGGGGAAAAAGGTACAGATTCTAAGAAGATCATTAAAAATCCTTTTTGTATTTTGGGATTATTTTTACCTTGTGTGGGATTATTTTTACCTTGTATAGGATTTTGAAGTGGTTTGGCATATATGGGGAGCATGAGGCTTTGTTTTAGTGGTTTATAACAGGTAATGCTAGCTTTTGAGGAGAGTAATTTTTGATTTTGCTTTGTTGTTACAGTTTTTTTTTCCCCTTGCAAGTTAACTCATTGCACAATGTAAGATGCAGTTTTCTGGGTTAAGTACTAAAAAGGTTCTGCACCCAATTTCCAATGTGTGTGTGTGTGATTTTTCCACACCAGCAGGCAGTTCTTAGACACCAGCATGGTGTCCTGTAATTCAGCTCAATTCTGATGCTGTCTACTGGAGATAGCATCAGATCCCATAGGTTGAGGGCTCAGTCCTATAAGACTGTCTCCCCCTCCCGCTTCTGACGCCAGTTGCCGGTCCAGGTTGTTACCTGTGCTTCTGACCAGCTATAGATCGGAGGGTCCATTGACCTGTGCTTTGGGTTCAGTTAATTTGCTAGGGCTCACAGAACTCAGAGAAACGTCTTACTTACTAGATTACTGGTTTATTATAAAAGGATATAACTCAGGAACAGCCAGAGATGCTTAGGGCAAGGTATGTGGGAAGGGCACAGAGCTTCCATGCCCTCCAGGAGTGCACCACTCTCCCCAAATCTCCAGGTGTTCACCAACCTGGAAGCTCTCCAAACCCCATTGTCGATGCAAATAATCCATAACCAATCTGTAAATCAAAATTGGGGTGAGTTTATTATGAGCCAAATTTTGAGGACCATGTAGCCTGGGAGAGTCCTTTCACAAAGAAATGGAGCGCTCCAAAGAAATGGGGTGCACAGCATATCACATATGAATGCAATGTCCTTATTACAATAGTCATCAGATTGCCCTGTCGCCACAGCAATTGGTGGACACCACATGTAGCAAGTCTGCTGTCTCGATGGCCACAGCAGGTAGCAGGTCTGCTGTCTCGAGCTGGGTGGTCACAGGATGAGCACAACAATCAAATCCTAGCCTAGGGAGAAATGCTTATCCTTAAGGAAATGCCAGTGTGGGGGAAGTTACATTCTTATCTTAAGGGCATGGTAAATGCTTAAAGCAGATGTACAATGCATGTTCAAAGGCCAGTCAGGCCCTTTTTGGAAAAGCAAGGTCAGGCCGAATTAGTTTTACACCAAGTGACTTCCTCATATACTCCAATATATCCTATTGCTTGCCATTTTATTTATTACCCATCTCTTGGGTTTTTATGGAGGCTTTCTATAGGCATGACTGATTAAGTCATTGGTCATTGGCGATGGATTCAACCTCCAGCCACTTTCTCCTAACTGGAGGTCAGGGGGTGGGACTGAAAGTTCCAACCCTCTAAGCATGGTTCTCCTGGTAACCAGTCCCTACCCATAGATGCTTTCCAAAAATTACCTCATTAACATAAACCTAGTTGTGGTGGAAAGGGGTTTGTTATGAATAACAAGACACTCATTTCACCTTGATGGCTCTGAAGTGTTTTCAGGAACTGAGGACAGGAAACCAAATATTATAACAAAAGATGCTCCCATTGCTTATATTGCTTAGGAAATTCCAAGGGTTTTGGAGCTGTGAGCCAGGAACTGTGGACAAAGACCAAATATATATTTCTTATAAATCACAGTATTGCGGGTACATAACTATTTTTTCCTATCCATTTGTCCATCTGTTCTTCTACTTATTAAGAAAATAATTAATGAAAACTATAAAAAAACTTCAAAGAATAGAGAATGGTATTAAGCACATAATTGAATTCCCTCCCCATTCTTTACTTTCAGTGTTGTTTCTTGGATGCAACTGCTTGTTGTTAATTATTTGGGAGTTAGCACTAATTATGCATCACATACTTATATCTCAATTTGTCGGCTTTATACTGTATCTCCTGACCCTTCTGTCCACGAAAAATAACCAATAACCATTCTATAGATAAGAGAAATAAAGTGAGTTTTACTTGAGCCAGAGTGAGGATTATAACCCAGGAAGGCCTTAGAAAGCGTTCCAGAGAAGCATGGTTTTCAGTACAGTCTTATATCTTTTTAGAACAAAGAACATATGTTAAACACACCCAGGGTACATTTTCATCAAAGTTTCAAAGAAATATTTAGTTGCAAATTAGCAGGTTAGCATGACCCTAATGTCAGGAAAGGGACTAATCTGGGTATTACCAAGAGGGCGTAGGAGGGAAAGTACACATTCTTATGTTAAGAGAGAGCATTCTTTACTTTAATGGTTAAGTGGTTGTTCAATGTATGCTTTTTTTTTTTTTAATGAGGAAGATTGGCCCTGAGCTAACATCTCTGCCCATCTTCCTCTATTTTGTATGTGATATACTGCCACAGCATGGCTTGATGAGTGGTGCGTAGGTCCGTGCCTGGGATCCGAACCTGTGAACCCTGGGCCGCTGAAGCGGAGTGCTTGAACTTAACCACTATGCCACCAGGCTGGCCCACAGTGTATGTTTGATAAGCTGTAAGTCAGGCTTTTTCGTTTAAGCTGAATCAGATTTGAACCCAAGTAGTTATCCTATATACCTCAATATGTGAGAATCTCTTGTCATTTCCACTTGAGGCAGTATAGCATGGGTAGTTAAGAACCCAGACTGAAGTCAGACTGCTTGGGTTCTGGTTTGCTGCTTATAACCTACATGATCTTGGGCAAATTATTAAGCCATTCTGTGCCTTAGTTTCCTTGTCTGTTAGGTGGACATAATAATAGGACTTACCTCATGGGATGATTTGAACATCATATTGAAAGATTCACATTAAGTCTTTTAGAGTGTCCAGCACATAAGTGCTTATTAAACATTGGCTGATACTGCTGCTCTTGTTAAGATAGTGAAAGGTGAGATCTTCTGCTGACTCACACTTTCCATTACTTTCTTTCTAAAATTTGTAAAATTATTTTCATTTCTATACATTAAATAATGTATTTAAGTCTTTTTTGCCCTAACAGCATTAGACAATATATCTTAACTCCCTCCTATAAGCGAGGAAGAAAAGCACTCCTGCGTTATTTTACATTTGACTTCTGTTAGCTATAATATTACTTTTGCATCATCAGGTTTCATAATCTTTAGATTTATTGCTCTAACTATAATTAAGGCTGATGTCTATTCTTATGCTTAAAAATCATAACATACGGCATTTACATTATTACGATTATGTAAATGTTGTTCAATATAGAGCATGATCCTTTGAAGCCAAACCTATATTTCTTGATGGAGAATGTTCCAAGCATCAAGGTCAAATGGATCTTTTTAGTTTTATTTTTAATTTTTATTTTTTTTTGGTGAGGAGGGTTGACCCTGAGCTAATATCTGTTCCAATCTTCCTCTATTTTGTTTGTGGGACGCTGCCACAGTATGGCTTGATGAGCGGTGTGTAGGTCCATGCCTGGGATCCAAACCTGCAGGCCCTGGGCTGCTGAAGCAGAGCATGCAAACTTAACCACTACACCACTGAGCCAACCCCTATTACACTACATCAGTTGCTTAATCATGCTACATTTTAATTTGCTTAATTTTTTTTTTTTGAGGAAGATTAGCCCTGAGCTAATATCTGTTGCCAATCCTCCTCTTTTTGATAAGGAAGATTGGCCCTGGCTAACATCCGTGCCCATCTTCCTCTACTTTTTTTAATGTGTGGAACACCTGCCACAGCACAGCTTGATAAGTGGTGCGTAGGTCCATGCCCGGGATCTGAACCTGTAAACCCCGGGCTGCCGAAGTGGAGTGCTCAAACTTAACCACTGTGCCACTGGGCCAGCCCCTTGGTTTGCTGATGTTTTGTTGAGGATTTTTACATCTATTCATGAGAGAATTTGGTCTGTAATTTTCTCATAATGTCTTTGTCTGGTTTGGCTATTAGGGTAATGGTGGCCTCATAGAAAGAGTTAGAAAGTATTCCCTTTGCTTCCATATTCTGACAGAGATTGTAAAGAACTGGTACAATTTCTTCCTTAAATATTTGGTAGACTTCACCAGTGAATCCACCTGGGCCTGGTGGTTTTCTGTTTTGGAAGGACATTAATTATTGATTCAGTTTCTGTAATAGATATTGGCCTATTCAGATTATCTGTTTCTTCTTGCATGAGTTTTGGTAGATTATGTCTGAAGAAATTGGTTCATTTCATGTCACTTATCAAATTTGTGGGCATAGAGTTGTTCATAGTATTCTCTGATTATTTTTTTAATGTCTGTGGGATCTGTAGTGATGTCTTCTCTTTCATTTCTGATGTTAGTAATTTGTGTTCTCTTTTTTTCTTTGTTAACCTGGCTACAGGTTTATTGATTTTATTGATCTTTTCAAAGAAGCAGCTTTTTCCTGTTTTCAATTTCATTGATTTCTCCTCTAATTTCTTTTCTTCTGTTTATTTTGGAATTAATTTGCTTTGCTTTTTCTAGTTTCCTAATGTGGAAGCTTAGATGATTGATTTTAGATCTTAGTTCTTTTCTAATATATGCATTCAATGCTATAAATTTCCCTCTGAGCACTAGTTTCACTGCATCCCACAAATTTTGATTAGTTGTGTTTTCATTTTCATTTACTTAAAAAATTTTGATTGGTATTTCTTCTTTGACCCTTGTGTTATTTAGAAGTGTGTTGTTTAATTTCCAGATATTTTGGGATTTCCTAGCTAATCTTTCTGTTACTGATTTCTAGTTTAATTCCATTGTAGTCTCATAGAAGACACTGTATGATTTCTATTCTTTTCAATTTTTTAAGGTGTGTTTTATGGCCCAGAATGTGGTATGTTTTGGTGAATGTTCCACATGAGCTTGAGAAGAATGTATATTCTGCTGTTATTGGACAAATAGTTTATAGATGTTCATTATATTCATTTGGTTGATGGTGCTGTTGAGGTCAAGTATCTCCTTACTGATTTTCTGCTTGCTGGATCTGTCTATTTCTGATAGAGGGGTGTTAAAGTCTTCAATTAGAATAGCCAATCTATTTTTTTCCTTGCAGTTCTATCAGTTTTTGCCTCACATATTTTGACTCTCTGTTGTTAGGCACATACCTGTTAAAGACTGTTATGTCTTCTTGGAGAATTGACCCCTGTATCATTATATAATGCCCTTCTTTATCTCTTATGACTTCCCTTGTTCTGAAGTCTGCTCTGTCTGAAATTAATATGGCTACTCTCACTTTCTTTTGATTAGTGCTAGCATGGTATATCTTTCTCCATCCATTTATTTATTTATTTTTTTGAGGAAGATTGGCCCTGCGCTAACATTTGTTGCCAATCTTCCTCTTCTTCTTTTTTCTCCCAAAACCCCAGTACAGAGTTGTGTATCATAGTCGTAGAGTTGTTGCTGTTCTATATGGGATGCCGCCTCAGCATGGCTTAGTGAGTGGTGAGTAGGTGCACACCCAGGATCCAAACCAGCAAACCCCAGGCCGTCAAAGCAGAGTGGGCGAACTTAACCGCTACACCACTGGGCTGGTCCCTCCATCCATTTATTTTTAATCTATATATGTCTTTACTTTTAAAGTAAGTTTCTTGTAGACAACATATAATTGAGTCTTGTTTTTTAATCCATTCTGACAATGTCTGTCTTTTAATTGGTGCATTTAGCCCATTGATGTTCATTGATATAATTGGATTAATATCCACCATATTTGTTACTGTTTTCATTGTTCTTGTTCTTTCTTCCTGTTTTTGTCTCCTCTTTTTTGGATGTGTGGTTTTAACTGAGCATTTTATAAATTCCATTGTCTCTCCTTTCTTAGTATATAAATTATACTTCTTATTTTACTTTTTTTTTGAGGAAGATTGGCCTTGTGCTAACATCTGTTGCCAATCTTTCTCTTTTTTTTTTCTTTTTTCCCCCCACAGCCCCAGTACATAGTTGTATATATTGTAGTTGTAGAGTTGTAGCTCTTCTATGTGGGACGCCGCCTCAGCATGGCTTGATGAGCGGTGAGTAGGTCTGCACCCAGGATCTGAATCAGCGAACCCCAGGCTGCCAAAGCAGAATGTGCCAACTTTACCTCTATGCCACCGGGCCGGCCCCTTATTTTACTTTTTTAAGTGGTTGCCCTAGAGTTTGCAATATGCATTTACAACAAATCCAAGCCTACTATCAAATAACACTATACTGTTTCATGGGTAGTGCAGTTACTTTATAACAACAAAATATCCCTAATTTCTCCTTCCTGTCCCTTCATTCATTTTACTTATACATAAGTATAAGTGGTCAGTTATCTAAATCAACCATGATCTCTAAAACAAAGGAGTGGGGATGGGGGTTGGGGGGAGTTGGGGGTGTGATCTGGTTCTTTATCTGGTCATGTGTCTGGCAATGTGTTTTTTTGGGATAGCTATCTTTGAAGTGGATGCCTCTTTGAAATGGATGCCTTGGCAATCAAAGTCAGGCATGTTAATTACAAAAAAGAAAAATCAACTGTCAGGGCTTACACTACAGGATGATTACAGAGATTTCCCATATATTCCCTGCCCCCACATACATAGCCTCCCCCATTACTGTCACCACTTATTAGATGGTACATTTTTTACAAAGGATGAACCCACATTGACACATCATAATCACCCAAGGTTTGTTGTTTACATTTGGGTTCATTCTTGGTGTTCTTTATTCTATGGGTTTGGAAAAATGTATAATGATATCTGTTATCATTATAATATCATACAGAGTATTTTTTCTGCCCTAAAAATCCTCTCTGCTCTGTCTGGCATTTCTTTTTGATTGTTTCTTAGAATTTCCATCTCTGTCCTTACATTACCCATTTGTGCTTGCATGTTGTCTGCTTTTTCCATTAGAGCCCTTAGCATGTTAATCATAGTTGTTATAAATTCCTGATCTGATTATTCCAACATCCTTGACATATCTGAGTCTGCTTCTGATGCTTGATCTGTGTTTTCAAATTGTGTTTTTTGCCTTTTAGTATGTCTTGTAATTTTTGTTGAAAGCTGGACCTGATGTACTGGGTAAATAGGCTGATAAATAGGCTTTTAGTAGTGGTAAGGTGTTGGAGAGGTGAAGCATTTTATAGTCCTATGATTAAGTCTCAGTCTTTAGTGAGCCTGTACTCCTAGGCTGTGAACTCCAAAAGTGCTTCTTAGTCCTTCCCACACCCCTCAAGTTGGACAGAATGGTTAGAATGGGCTGGAGTTGGGTTTGTTCCTTACCCCAGAAGGTTAGGCTCTGGTAAAATAGTTTCTCTTGAGGACCTTGTTAAGAAGAACATAACACTCTGGTATATATCAAAATGATTCCTTTTTCCCTTCTCCTGCTGGAAGCGTGAGGAGATTTTTCTCTGGTATTTACTGTGGGAACCTGATTGAGCTCCTGGAGGTAAACTTCACAAAAGTGTGGGGATCCCTCTATGACTTTATTCCTCACCTTGATTTCACTGTGTTACAGTAAGATAGCCCTGTAAAACTAATGAGCTCTGGTTTTTGAAATAATGCCATCCCAAGTAGTTTTATTGACATTTAAACTGAGGCAGAGATTTATTTGGTTGAATATAAGGAGTCATTGTAGCTTTGGTTTCTCTTGTTTGTGTCTTCCTCTTCAGTACTTGGACCATGAGACTGTTTCAGCCACATTCATCGACAGTAGTGGACAGTTTGTTTCCTCCCAGGTGTCAGGAATTAGCCGGAATCCTTACTGTGGCTATGAGCACCAGACTCTGTCCAGCCGGGAACGCGTGGAGGAGGACTCCTTGCTGGCCGCCTTACAGTGGCAGGTGCCTGACGTGGGCCCAGTCCCATTTTTGAAGAGCACTGACCCTTCTTCCAGCTACTTTGTCATTTTGAACTCTGCAGCCTTCTTCAAGGTGGGAAGCCAGCTAGAGGTGCTGGTTCATGTACAGGATTTTCAAAGAAAGCCCAAGAAGTATGGTGGAGACTATCTGCAGGCCAGAATCCACTCTCCTAAGCTGCAGGCAGGGGCTGTGGGCAGAGTGGTAGACTACCAGAATGGGTTTTACAAGGTCTTTTTCACGTTGCTCTGGCCAGGCAAAGTGAAAGTGTCCATATCTCTGGTCCACCCCAGTGAAGGGATCAGAGTTCTTCAACACCTGCAGGAGGAGAAACCAGACAGGGTCTACTTCAAGAGTCTCTTCCGTTCAGGAAGAATTTCTGAAACTACTGAGTGCAACGTGTGTCTTCCCAGCGGCCTGCCCTTGTGTAACTTCACAGATCTCTACACTGGAGAACCCTGGTTCTGCTTCAAGCCAAAGAAGCTCCCTTGCAGCAGCAGAATTAACCATTTCAAAGGCGGATACCTGAAGGGCCTCCTCACTGCTGCTGAGAATGCTTTATTCCAGAGGTACGGGTGCCTTGTTCTAGGGGGTAATTGAAGAGTCCCTTCCCACTGGCCTTGTCCCATTTAGGAGACTTCTGGTTTTGGTTATGTGCTTCTTCTCTCTCTCTCAACTTTTTCCATTCAGAAGAGGTGGTGAATAAGAAAATAAATACAGATTTATGTTTTGTGATTAGTTTTTTAAAAGTGAAGTTTAGTGCTTATTCCAGTTCAAACTGAAGACCTGTTACCCTTGAATTTTTGTTTTTTTACCTTCATATCTATGTTTTACTTCAGAACTACATAGCATATCTATAGCTGTATAAGCAAGATCACTTATTCACAGATGGAAGAACCATCCAAGAACAGGGCGACTAGAGGTCTTATAGTCAGGTCAATGTTTTAGCTTCGTGTCCAACAAACTAAAACATTAGGTGACATATTATCAGTTGTTAAAATCATGTAAACATTCATTGAAAGGCTGAAGATGAATATGGCAACATTGCTGAGTTGATTTAATGATAAGCATGGGAAGCCAGGAATACCACAGCAAATTATATTTTTTAAGTTGACAGTTGTTAAAATTACTGCATTATTGTGCACAAATTCCTGTTTTTGAATGCAAGTGTAAAACTTTTTCAGCATAATGATCAATACATGAAATAACAACCGAAGGTATGGAATCAGTGTGAATTAGAATTTCTGTTTTCTTCAACAGTCCATATAGTTCTGAAATGAAATAATATTCCTAAGAAATAAAAAGTTAGAAGAGCTACGTGGTCAAAAAGTACAATTATTTGAAAGAATGTAAAAATGTTTTTTATTTTTTAATGAAATATATTCTTTTAAAACATTCCCTGGTAGAGAGGTATTTTTGCTCAGTATATTCGGACACCTTAAAAAAATTTTGTTTTGTGTCCACTCATTACTTGGTGGGGAAAAAGTTCCTACCGTAAGGTATGTAGACTATAGGAGCTTCTAAAATAAAACCCTCTGATTTTCCACTTCTCCTGGAGTCAGCTTTTGGTCGTAACAGCTTGTACACATTGGATGACTCCTGCCATGCTTTCGAAGGCCAGCAGAGGGAGCACTGCTCAGTGTAGTTACTGTACCGTTCCTGAGAAGGCTGCCAACTTTTGTACGGCTCAGGACAAAAGGACGTTAGCTTTAGTTTTAATCCTGGGTTCAGATCTCAGACATGCTATTTATTGATGACTGTGAGTAGATTATTTCATTTCTGTGCACTTTTTGCCTGTGTGTGAAGACTGCTCAGTTACCACCTTTTAGAGTTGTCAGTCCACTTAGTGGCCCAGCAAAGAGAAGGAAGCATAGCTTGTAATTTACTGAAATTCCGTGTGGAAAAAAGTGGGAGAAAGGTTAGAGAATTAAGTTAGTATAAAATTTAAAAATATTCCTGACACTAAACCCTACCATTAAAACCGAAAAGCACCTGTAAATCCAGAGGGATAAAATAATGGCTGTCTGCTCTTTAATTTGGATTTGCTGCTTTATTGTGTCTGCGCGACTAGATTGAGGTTAAACATTTTTACAGGAAAATTACAAAGGTGAAATTTTCTCCCTTTTTTGCCTTAAAGCTCCAGACTTGTGAAAGCAGTTAAATGTGCTCTCTTAAAAGTCCTGTCCTCTCTCAAATGTCACTGATTTAAGCCATGAAATTCTGGTATTCTGTATTGTAGCTCCCTGTACTTCCTTTCTTCCCATTAGAATGTCAGTTCCATGAAGGAGGAGGTGTGGTGTGTTTTGTTTACTGACTTCTAGGACAGTGCCTGGCAACTAATAGAAACTTAGGAATTATTTGAAAACAAATCTCTTTTGAACTGATTTTTTTTTTCCCTTTGGTGAGCAAGATTAGCCCTAAGCTAACATCTGCCAATCCCCCTCTTGTTGCTGAGGAAGACTGGCCCTGGGCTAACATCCGTGCCCATCTTCCTCTACTTTATATGGGACGCTGCCACAGTATGGCTTCATAAGCAGTGCGTCGGTCTGTGCCCGGGATCCGAACCTGTGAACCCCGGGCCACTGAAGCAGAGTGCACGAACTTAACTGCTACGCCACCGGGCCAGCCCCTGAACTGATTTTTCATGAAACAAAAAATCCTGACTGCAAGTTCCCACATCAAGACAGTTAGCTTTTTTTGTTTGTTTTTGGTCTACCAGTAAGAGGCCTAATTATTGTGACCCGGTGTCTGGAATAGTTACAACGAGTTTTCAGTATCTTCTCCTGGACTCCACTCTGCCCCACTTCTTCACGCAGCCCTCCATCAAGTATTTTCCGAGCACGGACTCTAGTCCAGGGCCTGTGCTAAGTGCTGAAGACAGAAGGTGAATGGGACACGATCCATGTCTTCGAGGAGCATACGTTTTAGTAAGGGAGCCATAGTCATGGTGAACAAAGTACCACCTGAGCACGTGTCCCCAGGGGGACTCGTCTCAGTTCTGGGCAGGGCCTAAGGAATCTGCTGTGTGACTTAATGCTGCGTCAGCTTGCAGCCTGCAAACAAATAGTGACAAAATATACACTCATCAGTGTGAGCCGTTCTCCGAGTCCAAGGGGAGTAAGTAATTCAAGCCAGAGTGTGTCGTTTTGGAGTTTGCACTCTCAGGGCTAAGCAATGACCACTTAGGAACCTAGTTAATTCTTATTCAGTTTATATATCCATAGAACCTGCTTATTACAAGAGGCCTAGTTTGTTAATTATTAATTGTGTTGATTAATATTTGAGTATTTCATCTTAATAAGGTTCTGTGAAGTCATATCCATTTTTTTAATTTGTGAATAAAGATATATATTGGAAAATAAATGTTCCTGAATCTAAGCTTGTGCTCTTTTTATTCCTCCTGAAGTGGTGTCAATATCAAAATGCCGATCAACTCCAGTGGACCTGACTGGGTGACCGTGATTCCCAGGAGGATGAAAGGTAAACAGGAATGAACTCCAGGACTGGTGGTGGTTCTCGCTAAGTGGGTTGAGGCTCTGTAGTTTCACTGATGTTACAAAAACTTCTTTTTCCCTTTGCTATGCCATGGTGACTTCTGGGCACAGTTGAAAATACTGAGAGAGCTGTTTGATTAAAAAATCAGTTAGACCTTATGAGCATTAATCTTAGGTTTTGCTGTTTATGCTCGAGTAAAAGTTGTCTTCTTCCTTGCTTCCCCTCTGGCTTCACAGGAGCCTTCAGAGCTATGCTGTCCAATATGGTAGCTACTACCCACATGTGGCTATTATAAATTTAAATTAATAAAATTAAATAAAAATTCAGTTCTTCAGTCACATATGCTCAATAGCCACATGTGACTAGTGGCTACCATGTTGGACAGCATTTTATAAAGAATGTATCCATCACTGCAGAAAGTTCTGTTGGATATCACTGCTCTAGAGATATTCAAGAAATGTGTGTAAAATTGTCATGGAAATTTTTAAATCAAAAGCACTGGGTTAGTGAAAGGCAGTTGTCCTCAAACTGTGGTCTCTGGAGTAGCAGCATCAGCATTACCAGGGAACTTGCTGGAATTGCAAATTCAGAATATGGAAACAGAAACCCAGGGGGGTGGGCCCAGCAATCTGTGTTTTAACAAACCTAGGTGATTCTGATACAGGATATATATTTTTTAAATATATTTTTAAATTAATTAATTAATTTATTTTTTGTGAGGAAGACCAGCCCTGAGCTGACATCCGTTGCCAATCCTCCTCTTTTTGCTGAGGAAGACTGGCCCTGGGCTAACATCCGTGCCCATCTTCCTCTACTTTATATGGGACGCTGCCACAGCATGGCTGACAAGCAGTGTGTCCGTGGGCGCCCAGGATCCGAACCGCGAACCCCGGGCTGCCAAGCGCGAACTTAACCGCTGCGCCACCGGGCAGCCCCGGTACAGGATATTTTTAAGAGTAAAAGAATGAAATTCAGAAGAGTAAATGCATGTGTTATGTTTTTGCAGAGTAGATATAACTAGTGACTTTTAGAAAGAGAGGATGAACATTATTAAGGAGGCTTATGCAGATGGCAGGCAAGGTCCTTTTAGCTGCTGAAAGCATATATATAGTACCTCCACAGCAGATATTGCAAACACTAATGCCACAGAGACTGGGTATTTAACACACGTGAATCCAGCAGGGCGGGTGTTAGCCATGTGTGCGCCTGTGTGAGTGGTGCGGAAGGACCCGACGAACAAGGACCATCGAAAGCGGTAGCCTCTCCTCAGTTCCTGCTGCATTGCCGTGCAGAAACGTAGACCAAACATGGCCACATCTATACATGTGTTTTTTCCATGAAAACCCAGAAGCCTTAGTTTCTAAACGTGATGTCTTCAGATTTCAAAACATTGGCATCTAATTCAAAACTTTTAAAACATCATAATTAGAATTTGTTTGTGGCCCAGATGCAGGCAGGAGCAGTCTGCATCCCTGGTCTGCACTCTCATGTGCCACAAGAAATCTCTGTCTTTCCCTGATGAGCTGTATTTCGGTTTACTTGAACCCAGTGAGTTACTAATTTTAGAGGACACATGCGTGCAGCATCATTGATGGAAATTACTTATCTTCTCTCTGCCTGGCCCTCGGCCCTGCACTGAGCTGTCAGCAGACACGGTACCCAGACGATTGCTGCGCTCCCCACTCCCTTGTGTCCGACGCCTCAGGGGCCCGTCCCACGGCCGCGTCTGTCCTCTCCCACAGCCTCAGTGGTCTGGCTTGCCTGCCTGTGATGTCCCGAAGTGTCCAGGGGGATGGTCAGAAGGAGGAGCTTTGGGAGGCTTCCTTGCATCTGACAGGTCTTGGGCTTCAATCAGGAAGTGCTTGCTGGTTTGTGATGTACTGTTCTGTTTAGGGAGGAGGCAGATTCAGTAACTAGTGAGGCTTCTGATGGATTTCTAGAGGAAGAGAGCAACCATGAATCTGTAGGAGCAGAATAGCCTGGCTTTGAGAAACCATCTCAGAGCGGGTACATAATTGGAAAGAAAAGAGAAGGACAGTTGATCTATATGCTATCAAAGAAGTCAGCTTGGCAGAACTTCACTGAAGTTCACCCTAGTGACCAGCAGGTGGCACTCAAAGATCCTAAATGAAGGGTTCGAATCCTCTCTCCCTCTTTCCTTCCTTCCTTTCATCCTCTTTTTAAATTTTTTGTTTTCAGATAATTTTAGAGTTAAATAAGAGCTGCAGAAATAGTACAGAGTTCCCATATAGCCTTCACCCAGCTGCCCCTCATGCCAACATCTTAAGTAACCACAGAAGACTTATCAAAACTAAGAATTTAGTATCAGTGCAATATTATTAACTGAACTATAGAGTTTATTTGGATTTCTTCAGGTTTTCCACTAATCTCCTTTTTTCTGTCCCAGAAGCCAGTGCAGGGTCCAACATTGCCTCTAGTCACTGTGTGTCCTTGGTCTTCCCTCTGTGACAGTTCCTCAGTCTGTTGTTATCTTCCATGACCTTGACACTCTTGAAGAGCACTGGTCAGATATTTTTTAGACTGTCTCTAAGTTTGGGTTTGTCTAATGTTTTCTTGTGATTAGTTTGAGGTTATGCATTTTTGGAAAGAATAGCACAGAAACAACATTGTGCCCTGATAAGGGGTACGTGATGTTGATATGTACTGATAATGATGTTAACCTTGATCACTTGGTTAAAGTGGTGTCTGCCAGCGTTCTCAACTGTGAACTTATTTTGTCTTTATATTTACTCACTATTCTGGGGAGATACTTTGAGACTGTGGTAGGCTGTATAATGGCCCCCAAAGATATCCAGATCCTAATCCCTCAAATTTGTGAATGTTACCTTACATGGCAACAGAAACTTTGCATGTGTGATTAAGGTAGGGGGTCTTGAGATGGGGAGAGATTATCTGGATTATCTGGGTGTGCCCTAAATGCGAACACAAGTGTCTTTCTAAGAGGGAGGCAGAGGGAGATTTCAGACAGAAGACAGGTGTGCAATGTGAAGATGGAAGCAGAGAGAGATTTGAAGATGCCATGCTGCTGGCTTTAAAAATGGACGAAGGGGCCATGAGCCAAAGAATACAGCTCTAGAGAAGGCAAGAGAACAAATTCTTCCCTAGATTCTCCAGAGATCATGGCTCTGCTGGCACCTTGGTTTTGACCCAGTGATACTACTTTGAACTTGTGGCCAGCAGAACTCTAAATCTGTGTTGTTTTAAGCCACTAAATTTGTGATAATTTGTTACAGTAGCCACGGGAAACTAAAACAGAGTGTAAACATTCTGTTTCTGCTTAAACTTTCGCCCACTAATTTTAGCATTTGTCAGTAGATCTTGCCTGCAGCCATTATTTCTGTGGTGTTCTAATGGTGACTTGTTATTCTCTCTCATTCTTAAGACATTTATTAGTTGGAATTTTTCTGTGAGGAAGAGTTGTCTTTTCTTTCCCATTTATTTAATTACATCAGTATAGACCCATGATTATTTATTCCATTCTGTTCAGCTTGTTCCAGTTTTAGCAACTGGGAACTTTTTTAGTTTGGCTTCTGTGCCCTTTTGACATGCGACATGCTCTCATCCTTTTTTTTTTTTTTGAGCACTTCCTTACTTTCTGGCATCACAAGATATTTCAGGCTTATCTTGTATTTTCTTTGCCCTGCCTTGGAAGGGTTCATAGTCTTTCCACTTTTATTATTTCACTTATGAATCCTGTATTTTGAAGGTTTTTTTTCCCCTTTGAAATTTTGTTATGTATTAGTTAATTGATTTTCCTGCAAGGTAAAATTATCCTAAGATGCGTATTTCGAGTCTGGGGGATTGCTTGAGATTGCCAGTGCTACCCCCATGCGTGGGTATAATTCCAGTCAAAAGCCAAGAAACACAGCTGTTAATTAGACAAGACTACCTCAGCAAGGGCAAGTGTCTGGTTTCTGACAGGCTTTCCCAGTGTCATAATTACTGCTGAATTTTCATAAGCACCTGTCCTGTGGTCGCCAGACCATTAATACCCTAACGGCTTAGGGACTTTGATGGCTTCTAACCTCAACAACAACTGAACTAGAGCTCATATTTTGGGGGGAACTTACTGAGAGTTTAGGATAGGACTAGATCTAAGAGCGATAGAATAAATACTAACATCTTTGTAGTCCTTTACTGTTTTTCTTTATCTGTTGAAATATGTCTTATATACAAGAGCGCATACAGGTCATAAGCAGAAAGTACAATGGAGTTTTACATTTGTTACGTATCTTTGTAACTGTGGTAGGCTGAATTCTAAGATGACTCCCAGTACCCATGACTGCATACAATCCCTTCCCTTCAACTGTGTTATAGGATAAAGTTAACTTGAAAAAAAAAGAAGTTATCCTGGATAGATCTGACCTCATCAGATAAGCTCTTAATGGGGACCGGGTTCTTCCTGAAGAAAGAGATTGAAAGTGTGAGAAGGAGTCCATGTTAGGGAGACCCTTCATCGCTGGCTTTAAAGATGAAGGAGACCACGTGGCAAGGAGTGGTGGCAGCTTCTAGGCGCTGAAGGGCCTTCCCTGACTGACAGCCAGCAAGGAAATGAGAAATGTAGTCTTATAACCACAAAGAACTGAATGTGGCCAACAACTGGAATGAGCTTAGAAGAAGATTCTTCTCCAGAGCCTTCAGAAAGGGACACAGCCCTGCTGACATCCTGATTTCAACCTGTGAGACCTGAGCGAGAACTCAGTGGGCCATGCCCCAGACTCCTGACCTACAGAACTGTGGAGAAGAAATAAATGCCCCTTGTTTTTAAGCCACTAATTGTGGTGATTTGTTACACAGCAATAGAAAACTAATAAAGTAACCACCACCCACATCAAGATATAGAATGTTTAGAACATATAGACTATTTCCAGCACTCCAGACTAGCCCTTTACTATTAAAAATGTGCTTTCACACTATTGCAGTATTGAATTTTCACAGCAACCCTTCAAAATAACTAGTAATTTTATAGATAATGAAACCAAGGTCCAGGTCCAGTTAACTTAGAAAATCAAAGGGCTCACATCCTACATGTAAAGTCCAACTAACTGATGTCACGTGCGGAAGGAAGCCCTCTCCCACAACCATGTCGGTAATGAAGTGGTCTTTGTAATCAGTGCTGCCTCCACCACTGCTGTCCTCACAGCTCTCTGAGAAACTTTGGCAAGTCGCTCTGACTTGCTTTCTTCATCTTTAAAAGATATTTGGGAGCCGACCTGGTGGCATAGTGGTTAAGTTTGCGTGCTCTGCTTTGGTGGCCTGGGGTACGCAGATTTGGATCCCGGGTGCAGACCTATGCACCACTCATCAAGCCATGCCGTGGTGGCGTCCCATATAAAGTAGAGGAAGATGGGCACGGATGTTAGCCCAGGGCCAGTCTTCCTCAGCAAAAAGAGGAGGATTGGCAGTGGATGTCAGTTTAGGGCTAATCTTCCTCACCAAAAAAAAAAAAAAATTTGGATTAGCTATTCTGAGTTCCTTTCCAACATTCTCTGAATCTACAGGTATTGCTACCTATACAGCATTTTTAGCTTTTCTCTGTAAAATGCTTAGCTTAAAGGGGACTAAAATATAAAGAAAGAAAACCAAATTCCCTAGGTTTTGTAGACGGAATTCAAGGGTAGACTCAAGCCACTGTAATCACTGTGTAGCTGGGACCTTCTCATCTTGCCAGCAATAAACAGGGTATGCTACACAGCTGGACATGCTGTCCTCATTCCTTATCTCCCTAGGTGGCACCCAGGCATCCCCCGCTCCTGTTCCCTGGTCAAGGAATTGTTTGACTCCACTTTGTCTCTGTCTTGTCTGTCTCTCCCCTCAGGAACCATGCACTCCCCTTTGGCCTGTCTTTTACTGTTCTTACTTCTACGGATAATTCCATGCCACAGAATTAAGGGACCTTTGCACGCACCTGTGTGCACACACCTCTCCCATCCTTAATTCATGCTGTATCCCTCTCCTTGAGCTCTTTCTAGAGAGCTTAGGGAAATTTGTCTCTCTGCCTTTTTCTCTCTCATTTTGTTCCATTTGTGACCCAAATAGCCCTCATTATTGCTAATGAATGACATGGGAGGTGCTCTTTGGAGGAAAATGTAAGCCATGGGCTTTAAAGAGAAACCAAGATATTTTAGAGAAGCAGGAACGTTACTTGCAAATATTGAAAACTCTCCCTTCTGATTTCACATGAGTATCTTCATATCTGCCTCTCCAACCCCCTCCCTGTAACTTCTTCCTTTGCAATCAATATTCAAGATAACCATAAAATTGAGTAATAATTCATTTCTGTTTTTTAATTATTTTTATTCCACGTGTATAGTACATTAGGGGTTATAGTGTCTATTTAAGAGGCTTCCATAGCTCAGTTATCTTACGTGAAAATGCATCTGAGTTCCGAGAAACGCTGACTTTTTAAACAACTTCAGACTGCTTGGAATCCTGTTAGTCAGGAAGTATGTTTGTCCCAGCTGACCGTAAGAGGGCAGTGTAGGCACATGCATATCACTATAAAAATCCGGTCTGTTACCTAGCGCTGCATGTTTAAAGATTAATTCAGGTTCAGTCATTGATTTGCTTTGCTTGACTTAAGTCTGGTAGTACATCTAATTAACATTTGAATGGAAATGGTAATCGTTTCCTGTGTGATGTACACTTTTTAATTTACTTTTTATTCTTTTGTGAGGAAGACTATCCCTGAGCTAACATCTGTTGCCAATCCTCCTCTTTTTGCTGAGGAAGACTGGCCCTGGGCTAACATCTGTGCCCATCTTCCTCCACTCTACATGGGACGCCGCCACAGCACGGCTGACAAGCAGTGAGTCTGCCCGTCCCCGGGATCCGAACCTGTGAACCCTGGGTCGCCGAATGGAGCGCGCGAACTTAACTGCTTCGCCACCGGGCCGGCCCCCTACACTTTTCTTTATAACATGTATTTCACCCAGAAGAGCGGGTAAAAAATGTACCTTTAAAATCACTGTAAATTCCCATCCTAGTAAATGTTTTCCTTGGGCCTCAGGCCTCCGTCGGGAGCCCTCCGGCCGTGCAGCCTGGACGAGCTGCTGTGATGCAGGAGCCCCAGGCGAGGTGTGGTAACACGGGAATCCACACTCAGTCACGTGTTGAGAAATAGTTTTTGAGTAAACCAAATATTTACCCCACTCCCCATGTTTTCTTTGGTAATCACATTTGCTAAATAAAGCTTTTGAAAATGCTGTTTACTTTACGGTTTGGCCCTGAATCCGCAAAGAATTAGCAGATGTCTAAGAAAAAAGACTAAATATGCACTATCTGTCAAATAGGGCATCTTCTTTGGAGGGAATAAAACCAAAAGAATTTTGAGTAATACAGATAATATCAAGAAGTCAAATAAACTGAAAATAGTCACAAATAGGGACTCAAACTTAAATTTCTGAGCCGTATAAGCATTTGGATTTTGAATTGTGTTTAACAGGTGAGACTAGAATTACTGGATTATGATCAAAGTTTGAACCTTCAGGTGTGTAAGGAAGTGATATAAAATGATTGGTGGTTTTTTGAAGATTGTAGATTTGAGTAAGTGTTAGAAATGAGTAAGTATATGCCTTCAGGGAAAAAGCCAGAAAGAAAATGGCTGGCATCTACAAACATCTATTTTCGAGAGGTGATGTGGCGCAGGGACTAAGAGTGTGGGCTTTGGGGCTCATCTGCTTGGATCAGGTCCTGGCTTTGCCAGGTGCTAGCTCTGGGGCCCGGGTCAAGTTGCTTACCTGTTCTGAAAGGGAGGGATAGTAATAGGACCTACCTTAAAGGCTTATCGTGAGCATCATATGAGATAATAGGTTTAATTGCTCAGAGCAGTGTCTGGTGAAAGTAAAGTTGCAGAAATATTAGCCCTCTCTGTCTGTTTTGAAGCATGTAAAGCATGTTCTTTCCACAGTGGCATTTTCCAAGGGAGGTGTTAGGGCAGAAGGATGTTGACTCTACCTCTGAAAGGTGACCTGGTGCTTGTGCGATCGTGTGTAGCTAGGCTACAGCTGTGAGTACACACTGCTGATGCATTTTAATATTGTCTACTGTGCATACCTTTTGTATTGTGGGGAATAATTCTTTAGACTGTATGTCATTGGCTTGTTCTCTGTATTCAGTGGTGGTTTTCTGAATTAATATTTGATTATAGGACCCGTGGGTTAAAACTCTGCTTGTAAAGGGGAGAGAAGCAGTGGACTCATATTACTATGCAAATGTAAAATATGAATTTAAGTTGCTACTTGCCTCACAGGCATTTGGATGAGAAACTCTTCTGTTCTGGGATAATGCTGGACAATGCTTATATCGACACATTTCCTTGGTTTTTTGCCTGCCTTTATTTTTGGCTTTGATAGAAACATGAATAATCAGAGGGGATGCTCAAAGTTCCCCATTCCCGTCTGTCCACCACCACCCTTACACCCATTTCAGATCTTCCCATTTTTGTGCAAAGGAGAACCTTTTGTAGTGAGGGGAAGGTCTGGGATTTCTTTGAGATGTGACAGCAGGAAATGTTACCCATATGCCAGCAGGCTAACAAATATAGGGGCATAATTGTGTTTCTTGAAATATTTTTCATGTATGGTTTGTTGGAGGAGTATTTCAGAATATCTTATTTTTTCCTTTCTCTTTTCAGAAACTAACAACCTTGAACTATCTCAAGGCTCAGGAACTTTTCCTTCTGGGTATTATTACAGGGATCAGTGGAGGCCCAGAAAGTTTAAGATGCGCCAGTTTAATGACCCTGACAACATTACAGAATGCTTACAAAGAAAAGTGGTGTATTTATTTGGTGACTCGACAATCAGGCAATGGTTTGAATACCTCACTGCATTTCTTCCAGGTTGGTACTTTGCTTTTTGTTTCATAGCTCTTTCCCACATGTACAAAATCAGCTTTGAAGTAAGCAGGCTCACTCCAGTGCCTGAAGAAAGGCAGCAGGCGAGGAAGCAGTTACTGCTTTGTAGGACTGAAGGGACGTCCTAACCCTGGAGGTGGGTGATGCTTCCTGATCAGCGGTGGGGCTGTGATGTGTTGATGGAACCGTGGAATCTGGTTGAAGTTCGTTCCACTGGTTAGCTGCGCAACCCTGGATGTTTACCTCTCAGGGCTTCATTTCTCCATGTGTGAGACGAGGCCGCTGGACAGTGCCACCTCACAGGTGTCTTTCACTTCTAACATTCTGGGCTGTAAAATAGAGGTGGACGTTTCCAGTTGTTTTTCTCCTAGTTTTTGGTTCAACTCCAAGTTTATAATAGATTTAACTGGAAGGAAGCAGCCAAACTGACTGTGGTCCATTTTAATGCATCCATGCAGCAAAGCCATCCCTGTGTCATCCATTGGGCCTTCCATTAGTGTGACCTGAGGTGGAGTTGGCTCCTCCTGGGGGAGGCTGGGTAAGTTCCAGCATTCTTAGCTTCCTGATATCACTGCTGGGCTCTGGGCTGCTCTCTAGACTCGGAATAAGACCCTACTCATTGGAGGGCCACCCTTATTCACAGTAGGCCTTTTCCTCTTCCTGGAAGGGGTGTGGATGGGGTGACGAGGGGTGGATTCCCGGTGGCAGAACTAAAGACCCTGCTTGCAAATTAGGGAGCTGACAAAGAGTTCTGTGGAAACTGGTTTTGATGGCTGCGTATGGGCAGCGCTTTTCATAAAGCAAATTCCCGCGGTTGGTTGTGAGTTGTTGTTTGTGATGATTTTCTTTTTTCTCTTTTACTTATTACATCAACTAGGTTCAAATTTAATTTTTAGAAGGAAAGGAAGAAGCAGATATGACCCCAAAAAGTAGAAAGTTAATTCTGGTTTTTGTTTTGCTTGTTTTTTATTGAAAGAGACATAGCTGAGATCTAGTTGATACAGTGTAAGTTGAAAGTCGGACGAAGGGAAATAATTTGTGCGGCATGACGTGAGGCACGGTTTGATGCTGACCAGGCAGGCCCTCCAGGGGTCTGTAGTTGCCTGATTCTTAAGTTCTCAAGACCTGGCTCAGTGTTTCCTTTCACAGCAATGATCACATGGAGTGTCCTGATCATTTTCCACCTACCCCGTGCAGACAGATTTTCACCCGATGAAGTCTTGTGTCAGTGCTTGATCTTTATCAAAAGAAAGAAGGGTAGCTTGAGCTTCTGTTCAATTTAAGTGGGGCCAAATGCTAAGGAGTAATGAGTTAGGTAGGAAAGTCTAGCTGAGGAGCTTGGGACTGCACGGAGGAAAAAGTGAAACCTTTAACCCTTAAGCGTGATATAGGACAATCATAGTTCGATGCTCCTTCTTCAGAACTGACTGTAAACCCCTTGAGATCAAGGACTGTGACTTATCCCTCTGAGCATTGCCAGCTTTTAGCACCATAGTGGCTGGCACTGAACGGGGGCTTAGGAAATGTTAATTGGATTGGGTTGCCAAAAGTTAGTCTGTTCTCTGTAAGGCACTTATAGGGATATTTAGGGGTATGAGACAGACACCCTTTCCTCGTGAGGCATGTGTTAAGTGATGAATTGTACAGTTTTTAAGGAGTTACAAGGGAGAATAATCAGCAATTCCTGGGATCTTCAGAAGATCTCAGAGGAGCTGGACTTGGAAACACATCTTTGATAAAGGGGAGGGAGCAAAGGGATTCCCACTTGTGCTGCTGTCTGTGTTCTTATGACAGAGATGGAAGTTCTCAGACATGAACGTGATTCCCCGTCCCACTGAAAGTCAAAAGAAACAGGGTTGCTCCTTTCTTTCGCTTATTGCAAAAAGAGGTATTGGTTACTATCATGTGTTCATAGAAAAGCAGAAGTGATAGCCCTTGTCCTAGAAGAAATAATATTTATCTGGTAGAACAGTAATGTGTAAATGCCAAGTTGATTTTTAGATATTCAACAATCAGTGCAAACAGGAAGATTTCTTGGCCTAAGAGAGGTAAACAGGCGATTTCCTTTTGAGGTATCGACATAGGTATAGAATCTATCACTGATGGAATTACTTGTAATGTCATGTTTATGGAGTGATTTAAATAATAAATATGTTACAGTAAGGGCCCATGCAGGCCAAGGGGCCGGGAGCAAGAAACGTAGGTGCCCCCTGTACATGTGTATTGTACCTTTGTGGTGGTGTGCTTTTATTTTAGAAACTGCTCTTTGAAGCCGCTAAGTGCAGAATAATCAAAATATATGTGCTTGGTTCAAACATGTTTATGAATTTGAGTTTTCCTCGTTTCAGATTTGGTAGAGTTTAACTTGGGTAGTCCCAAGAACGTGGGTCCCTTCCTTGCGGTGGACCAGAAACACAACATCCTGCTCAGATACCGCTGCCATGGCCCCCCTATCCGCTTCACCACTGTCTTTAGCAATGAGCTCCGTTATGTGGCGAATGAGCTGAATGGCATCGTGGGAGGGAAGAACACGGTGGTGGCCATAGCTGTATGGTCTCATTTCAGCACCTTCCCCTTGGAAGTGTATATCCGGCGGCTCAGGAACATCCGTCGAGCGGTGGTCCAGCTCCTGGATCGAAGCCCTAAGACTGTGGTAGTCATCCGGACAGCCAACGCCCAAGAGCTGGGGCCTGAGGTGAGCCTTTTCAACAGCGACTGGTACAACTTTCGGCTGGACGCCATCCTTCGGAAGATGTTCTCAGGGGTTGGAGTATATCTCGTTGACGCCTGGGAGATGACCTTGGCCCATTATCTACCCCACAAGCTACATCCAGATGAAGTTATTGTGAAGAACCAACTGGACATGTTCTTGTCCTTTGTGTGCCCTGTGGGGACTTAGCCTGCCCTGAGGGGACTGGAGGAATCACATTCAGTGACCTTCTCTACCACCTGCATTACAGAAAGTTTATGGGTGGCCTGATGGAGAGATGGCTGCCATTGATATGTACAAAATTTCAAAAAGAGCTGACTTTATATAATGACTTGTCAGGAGCTTAGAAAATGCAGGTTTACATTTATATCTACCTATAGGATTTTTTCCAATCTTGACTTAGCCATGGGAGAACTATTATTAACAGCATCTACACTGTAATGCCCTTGTAACCAAAGATGCTAATGAGTGTGTATTAACTAGCTTCTTCTGGGAGGGGAGATTACTGGGCTAAAAAGTGTGAGAAATAGTCCAACCTAAATGGAAGGGACCAGTTTGATTGGCAGTGGAGTGCTTGTAGCTTATCTGGTAGAGGAGATAGAGCATATCTGCATGAATAACACTATTGGTCCACCTTCTTGGGGTGAACTAATGAGGCTCATAGTAAGTGGCTCATGTACCACACTGAAGACTCTGTGTCTCAGGAGTTTCTCTCGACCCACTTTTTCTGAATTACTTGAAAAGGCCAATGTCCTCGGTCAGAATTTTCTAGTGAGAATATTTACACTGTCCTGCGTTTATCTGGAAAAGAAGCAAAAGAGAAATATGAAAGCAGTATATGTAAAATCGTGCTGAATTGACATTTGCATTAGGTGATTGTTATTGATTTGATTCAGCTAAACTTTACATGATGAATTCTTATTCTAAAATAATCACTTTTGGAACTGGAAGGGGGAAATCTATAAAGGGAAATCTATTTTTGTGTTCTGAAGTTTGAAGGTTTTAAGAATTGACTTTTATGTAAAGAATGCTATTGTTTGTTATAAAGTTGTGGAAATTACTTCCATCAGTTTCAAGTGTTTCTTTTTTGGTTTGTTATTTTGAATTGCATACCAAAATTAGAAATTAAAATCTAATTGGAAATCAAAGGTAGATTTTGAACTCTATGGCAGGTATTTCTTGATTTGGGCATAAGGCACACACATTCTCTCATGTGTGGAAGTAAAAAGCTGCTGTTTCTACTGGCTGTCTTAAAATAACTGAATTATCAATTTTACTTGACTGTCTTTATCTTATTAATTTTAAATGAGTTTAAGTTAATTGGGGCCATTTAGTAAGTACTCTTTTCTTTTTTGAGCCACAATAGGTTACAATCTAGTTTTCTTATCCCGAAATGGACATGTGAAGGAACTGGAGAGGCTTTAGAGATGAAGACATTCTTAAAGCATGAAAAAATGGACTCATAGAAGAATGGGTCAAAGAATTTGGATTTTTAACTAAAACAGAGAGGTTAAGATCTTCCTTTCCTAGCCTTGAGGGCCAGCACGGGAAAGAAGATTTTTAATTATTTTCTGAGTCTGAAGAGTTAAATATAGTAAGATAGCTTAATTTTAATGGTCTTTAAGCTTTAGAGTCTAAGGATTTAGGGGCTATGCCTCTGGGATTGTGGAATCCACCTTTGTGACAAGTGCCCAGTGCTTCTGATGGAATGGTGGGATTCTACACTGGGAGAAACACTGACTAAGGGAAGAGAAGAGATAGATCTAAGGAAATAGTATTGCTTGTCTATATTTCGGGGGCTTTACCCATCACCTTTAATTCCATTGTGATCTGTCGTGATCCCAACAGTGAGGTGATATTAGCTCCGTTTTATAGATGAGGAACCCGAGTTTGGATCTGAACTAAGGTATGTGAGAGTCCATAGCCCTTTTCAACCACAACTTGTTGGACTTTTGTAAAGAGAGGTTTTCTTTTTCATGAAAGAACTTCTGAGCATTTTCTCAAGGCTGAGTCATCATCTTCCCAGGGGAATTTCAATTTCCACTTCCTCTCCAGGGCTTTGGAGTGATGCTACTTGTTTGTGCAAATGATTTCTTGTAATCTTGTCCACTTTTTATTTTTTGATTTAGTGACATAAAGTCCTGGAGATTTGATGACATAGTTTCTTGAAGTATTCTCATTCACTTCTGTCCCTCTTCTAATTTGTCTTTCTACTGTCTGGTGTGGAAGTTTAAAAAAAAATGCCTAAGTGTAGAGTTTGGAATATTACCTAAATCTTTCTCAGAACAATTAGACACAATATTTTAATTTCTTCTGAAAAGTTTATTAGGTCAAAATGACATAGTTGTGAATATTAGCATGCCAGCCGAATAACAAAGTTTGTTTTAAGTATATGTTTTCCATTGTAAATATGTAGGGCATCATAATTTTTAAAAACTGTAAAATCAGGGCAGGCCCGGTGGCATAGGGGTTAAGTTCGTACGCTCCGCTTCAGTGGCCCAGGGTTCGCCAGTTCGGATCTTGGGCGCGGACCTACTTACCGCTCATCAAGCCAGGCTGAGGCAGCGTCCCATATAGAAGAGCTATAACCCTACAACTATGATACACAAATATGTACTGGGGCTTTGGGGAGAAAAAAGAAAAAAGAGGAAGATTGGCAACAGATGTTAGTGCAGGGCCAATCTTCCTCAAAAAACCCCTGTAAAATCTAGAAGAAGAAAATCTGTGGAATCTATAATTCTATTATCTGAATGCAATGAGCAGTAGCATTTTAGTATATTTTCTTTCAGGTTTTTTTTAACTACACAGCTGTAATCACAGAGAATATGTAATTTGTATCTGTTTTTTTTAAATTTAACATACAAATATTTTTCTATGTTAAATAGTCTTCAAAACTTAATTATAAAAGTCTGCCTAACAGTTCAACTAATAATGTTATCATTATTTACATAAGTTGGCCATTATGGTTGGACATTTAGGTTTATAAGAAGATATTAAAACAGTGGTTTATGTACCGTTTCATTGGATTAGAATATGGATTTTTATTTTGGAACAACAGCATTAATTTCATTTAGTAGATCTCCTCATATTCGAGAACTCAAATGATTGACGTGATGCTACTTGTGAAAGACAATCCATAATAAGACCCTTCTATGCAAATTATATTTCACAGAAGTTATCCTATTCAGAGTAACATTTCTTTAGCAAATAAAAAACAGACCTTTGGTATTCCAATGTGATCCATTTTACTATTCTGAACAACCATCATTTTATTAAATACCAATTGACTGACACTTCCTGGCTTCAAGTATTAAGTTTCATACTGATACAGCGGGGTGCTTGACAAGAATGTATATGGCGAGCCTGTACCCATCCGTGTGTTACATGCCAGAAGTGAGTCTGCTTCTGGGGAGTCTATTAAAAGAACAATTACGAGAGAGGTACGGGAAAATAAACACCCAGAGGAAACAACAGAAACAAGACTCCCTGCCCCCTGAAAAAAAAAAAAGCATTCTCTTTGTGGGCCTGGGTAAATGCCGCTTTTAAACATTAGCTAGTTGCTTACACCAGAAATTCCACTTGAAGTGTCTTCATTCTCTTGTGTTAAGCATCCTTCTCCCCAGAGTCTGCCTGCAGTGGAGTCCGGGGCCCTTAGAACGCCTGAGTCCGCAGTGTGCGATAAGTGAATATGAGCTCAAAGGTGCTGTTTCTCTGTGAAAGCGAGACCACAGTCCCTGGGTGCTAGGGGCACTTGGGGATCCTGGGGGCATGGGGGATGGCGGGAGATGAGAGGGTTGTTGAGGGCAGAAGTTTCTCGGATGTGGAAGGTAGGAGGGCACAACACACTTCACCAGCTTCAGTGTAACCTCTTGAAAGTGTGCTTACATTTTAAGGTTTTGAAAAAGTGTGAATTTAAGTGTGTTATACTTTGCTTTTTAATATTCTACACTGAGAGGAAGTCAGGCTTCTTTGAGAAGGACCTTCTGTTTTCAAGTTTTAAGGACCTGGTGTTTGGCTCTATTACACATTTCTGGTCTTTGTTATAAAGCTGGATTCTAACACTGCCTGGGGGAAAAAAAGGAAGCAGTACAGAGACGACAGGAGCAAGTGTCCCAAAGGGAAAAAAAGCCACAGTGAAACCAAATGTGATAGGAGAAATCCTTTCAGTGTTGTGCAACGGATCATTCATTCTCTGTCAAATTCGCCCCCTCCCCCATGAAAACCCACGTGATCTTCACGTTACCGGACCGCCGCTTTCTGTCGCGGGTTGCGGGTCCTTTGATTTGTCAGTGAGGCACAGGACAGCGACCCTCCTTGTCGATTGCCGTGTTTAAGAAGCTGTGTTGTAGAAAGTACCTCTCCCTCCCCCACGCACACACATTTAGGGGCCTCACAGAAAAAGCGAAATGAGAAGGCCAATCTAGTGAGGAGGCAACCCTAACGCCCGGCAGTGGAGCCGGGAGACGTCTGCAAGGCATCCCCAAGAAAGCGTCTGCCCTCGTGCTCCCGACTCCTGTGCGCGGCTCCAGTCCGGGTCTTGGAGCCGGCCCTCGCGGGGAATGTCCGGGACTCCGGTCGGTACCTCTCGGCCTGGGAATTTCCAGCGTGCAGAAAAAAGTCCACGAACCTCGTCCTCGCTGCCTCTCCCGCCTCCCCTGTGCCCACGCATCCCGGTTCCAACCAGAGCCTGACCGTGCCCTGTGTTTTAGAAACGGGTCCCCAGCTTCCCCCGCCCCCATCCTCCAGCGCGCGAGCCCTATAAAGGGGGCCGGGGAGAGGGGCTGGCCTCCTCCGGCCACGCGGTCTTAGAGAAAAAGGCTGCTTAGCTGCTCTGCTTATCATGTAACCTCAAAAGGAAACTGATCGTCTTTCTCATGCTTTCACGTACTTGGGCGATTATCGCTGATCACAGCTGGAAACAATTGATTTGCCTTTACGTATTTGTATGACTTGACTCTTCAAACAGAGGTATATTTTTATTATTTGATATTTAGTATGAAAAAGTATCTTAAATGCTAAGCTTTTGTACCCCCTCCCCCCCAAATTCAGATACTTTCCTTGGGAGTCACTTTCTGACATTTGAGTAATCATACTTGTTTGGGGGCAAGATATTGGGGGGCAGTTTTTTGGGGAAAGAAAATCTGGGATGTTTTTATAGTTTGGTGATGACTATGAATCATGTCTGTCTGCCTTGAAGGGCCAGGAAGGACTAGGATGCTGATGGAGGAGGTGGGTAGCATGGGTGAGGAAAGGAGTGTGACAATTTATCTTTCGTCAGTGATGTAGAACTGTGATACCCCAGAGCAGAAATCTCCCAGGAGGTTCGCCTGTGGGTTTAGAGGCCTGCTTTCTCAACAAGGGTAGGCATAAAAATCACATCTTTATGGACAAATATAGCTGAGTAGATCGAAATGTTGTATAGAATGCTCTCATTCATTCTTGTATTCCGTAAAATTAAAGACAACTATTAAAAGACCATATCATGAATGAGCAAAACCTGAAATTTGATGACTCTCAGATTTATAACAATCTGAATAAAGTATTTTAAGGGATTTTGTGCAAATGAAAGCACATTTCTAGATAGGATGGATTACAGAGTCTCTCCACAGGGGTTAGTGAACTGGCTGTAGCGTGGTGGGGGTGTCCCCAAAAGGATGACATTTATTATGTAAATTTTACACACTTGGTAATGTATATTCCCCTACTTTAAATCTGGCTTCTAGAGACATCCATTATCTGGTCAGGTGGGATATTTTTTACTTCTCTTAGACAGTAGGTTGTTTAGACAAAGGAGAGAAAAAGTTCCCAGGCTTGTTCACTACCCTCAATAATCCCTGATAGAGGAGGCATCGGCCACCCCGATCATGAAAAGTGCAGATCACCCTGGAGTCTTGTTTGGCTTCAGAATACAATGTATGATCCCCTCCCCTTCCCCATCATCTTTCTAATATCATTTTGTTCAGGTTGAAGACACAGGTGGGCAGGGTACAGGCAAGGAGGCTGGGGTGACATAAGAGTGAGTCTGGGACGAGTTAGCACAAGAAATCAGGCACAATCCGGATAGTGTTAAATGTTTGGCATCATCCTTTCCAGCATGGAGATGATGACCACGGTCAGCATGATCTAGTCCGGATACAGGCTTTTCCTCACTGAGGAAATGGAGGCAAACCTTTCTTATTCTACTTTGTCCTGAAAGAAGTCCTACTCTCAGAATTCAAAAAGCCATGGAGAGCACTACCGAAGGGGACAATTTTCTAATTGTTCTGAGACCTACAGTAAATTGCTCCTGAGAAAACCATTTCCTTTTGGCTCATGGCTGACACTGATCTGGCGGTCTCTTAATTTCCCCCCAGGTTAATGGGAAGATCAGAAGGCTGAATGTCACCTTTTGGCTTTCTTGACCTGATGCTGAACTCCTGAGGGTGAGAAAGGCAGATATTTCTAAACAAATGGGATCCTGATGTTACCTGGGCCTTGGCTGATGTAGCCGAAATGGGCAGTGGGATGTTTTCTAAAATTTCTGAGATTCTTGGATCTCTTAAATCAATCAATTTTTGAAGTTGCTTCAAAGTTACTATGAATTTTACTTATAGACATTTTACTGTGATTTCTTGTGAACTAGGAATTTTTGGTGGTTTAGCATCTTATTAACCAGTTTGAATTTCCACTGTTTTCTGTCAGAGGAGGACACGTGAATACATCTTACAGGGGAATTCAGCTCTGTGCTGATAGTTTCAGGGTTATGTAATCTTCAGCAGGCTCAGAGAGCATCGTGTCCTCTACGGTTTCGGTGAAGACACTCATTCACTCATTGAAGCTGGCAAATGTGGTTTCTGAGTAAAGCACTTCCTGTTCTTTTAATTTGGGACTGTCTGTGAGGTAAAACACTTTCCTTCCAGAGTTAGTGGACGAAAATATTTTACTGCTCCTTTGAGGAGTTGCTGGATAGGGGATTAACATTCATTAAACCCTTGTTTTGGGACTTGACCAGCTAGATCTCATTTAGCCCTCAGAATAGCATCTGAGGTAGACGTCATTAGCCTTGTTTTATAGGTGAGGAAATTGAGGCTCAGAGGGATTGAGCAGTTGGTTCAAGTCCCCCAGATAGAAAGTGACAGAGCTTGGATTTGAATCTGAGGGGCCTTGTCTCCATAGCCAGTACCCTTGCCACCAGGCCGCTGGGATATTAGCAGAGGTACAAGGAGAGAGGTCATCTTCTGTCCAGGGCTCTGATTTCCCTAGGGTCCTGCCCTTTCCCTGGCTCCCCGCTGGCTAACACTTAACTCCCTGTTCAGATTTAACTGACACAGTTGTAGTTGATAACCACATAATCCTTCACATTTTAAGACCACCGGAAAATCTTTTGTACCTCAAAGAATGAAGCAATATGGTGGAATTGATGGGGGTGGTTGGGCTAATGTTTGGGGAGAGGCAGCCTCTTACTTATTAAGCCATTTTTGGACACAACAGCTGGGATTATAAAGAAAGGGGAATCCTGCTGCTCATTCACTGGCTCCTCTCAGGATGATTCCTTCAGTGCGGGAAAGCTAAGGCTTGGAAGAGCATTCCTAGTCACACCTCTAGTGAAGGGCCGCTGCTGCTGCTTCTGAAGAGAGGAGCTGCAGGCACCTGGCAAACCCATTCACCTGCTCTTTACCATCCCTGCTATTGCAGAGTTAACTAACTCCCTGAATTAACTTCTTTCAAAGGTAGCCCCCTGGATAGAAATTTGCATGTTTTGTATCTGGTGATTTCTTTTTTTAATTTCCCATGATCCTTTTCTAGTTTGCATTTCCTATAGGCTTTATAGGATAAGGTGAGTGGAGTAACAAATAAATTTACTTAGATGGCTAAAAAGTAAAATGCTCTGATGAATTAAGGAAGATTTTGATGTTTTTCTTTTTAGGCAGTGCTTCTCAGACTTTAATATGCATAAGTATTACCTGGAGATCTTGTTGAACTGTAGATTGTGTTTCAATAGGCCTGGGGTGGAGCTTATAATTCTGCGTCTTTAACAAGCTCCCACATGATGCTGATCACACATGATGCCCAAGGTCCACACTTTGAGTAGCAAAATGATAAGGCTCCTTAGGTTCCAGGTAATAAGAAAATTATACTGTTTTTCTATAAGAATCTTCATATGTCATTTTTCCATGTAGGAAAATAAATTCTGTCATGGTTATAAATAACAGTTGTAATGCTACATTCTCTATACATGATACCAAATATCTGAATTAACCTGGATGTTATATCTACACGATGGCAACTTCTAGATGTTTGGAGACATTAAAAATGAATTTCTCACTTTTTGTTTGGATGTTTAGCAGTGTGCAGATACTTTTAATATTGGTATAAGACTTTTGGACACATTTGAGCATTGGTTAGTATGTGTGTATCCCCAGTCCTCTGATTATTTCAGTCAAATTTGCTATTTGTCACAGCACCCATTTTCTAGAGTGGCTAATACCATAAATTGTGCCTTCTCAAAGAGGGTGATATTGGGGCTGGCCTGGTGGCATAGTGGTTAAGTTCACACACTCCGCTTTGGTGGCCCGGGGGTTGCAGGTTTGGATCTCAGGCACGGACCTACACACCGCTTCCTACACGCCGCTTATCAAGCCATGCTGTGGCGGCGTCCCATATAAAGTAGAGGAAGATGGGCATGATGTTAGCTCAGGGCTAATCTTCCTCACAAAAAGAAAAAAAGAAAAGAAGGTGATATTGTCCCCAAGAGGGAAAATTGGTTCTTGGGGGGAAATATCTTAGATATTACGACAGTCTGTGACCCTCTAAAGGACCATAGTACATAAACAGATATACGGAGTGTCTGTGGTTTTAACCTTTCATCAGGGGACGATTAGAGAAGAAATGTCTGCAAAGGCTCTGAGGGTGTGATGCCAGCAGGCTGAGACACACAGCTGTAAGCACTCTGCACACACTTATTCAATTGAAGTCAAAAGGATGCTTCTCAGGCCTGTTGTCTCTGTGTCCTACTCTGTGTCTGCATCATCGCCATGAATTTTTAAAGTACCTGCTTCCTGAAGAGAGGTGATTTCTTTTTTTTTCATATTTTTTATTTTAGGAACATTTTCTTCTATTATATCCTTAAATGTGTTTGACATTTTAAGACATTATGATAAAATATACATCACATAAAATTTACCATCTTAACTATTTTTAAGTGTACTGTTCAGTGGCATTAAGTACATTCACGTCGTTGTGCAACCATCACTGTTACTCATCTTCAGAAATTTTTCATCTCCTCAAACTGAAACCCCACATCCATTAAACAGTGACTCCCCATTCCTCCCTCCCCCAGCCCTTGGCAACCACCGTTCTACTTTCTGTCTCTATGAATTCAACAACTCTAGGTACCTCATATAAGTGGAATCATATACTATTTGTCCTTCTGTGACTGGCTTATTTCACTTAGCGTAACGTCCTCAAGTTTCATCCATGTAGTAGCCAAGTTTCATCCATGTCAGAAATTTCTTCTTTTATAAGGCTAAATAATATTCCATTGTATGTATATACCCCATTTTGTTTATCCATTCATCCCTTGATGGACACTTGGATTGCTTCCTCCTTTTGGCTACTATGAATAATGGTGCTATGAACATGGGCGTACAAGTGTGTGTTTGAATCCCTGATTTCAATTCTTTTGAGTGTATACCTAGAAATGGAATTGCTAGATCATATGGTAATTGTATGTTTAATATTTTGAAGAACCGCCATACCATTTTCAACAACAGCCACACCATGATGATTTCTTTTTAACTTGTTTTGTGCAGTGTTTGGCAGAGTGCAGTGAAAAAATGTGCACACCATGAAAAGTGACAGGAAGAGATATGAAATTCAGAGTAAATAATCTGCTGAATGATTCAGCACCACGACTATTAAATCAAATCAACCTCCCCTACACACTCACCCTTGTGGGTCTACATACTACGGTGTACACACTTTCAAACATGTGCATGGCTGAGAATAACGCCTATGGAATTGTTGAGATGATGCACTTAAATCCATATGGGTCAGATCCCTTTCAAGATGTGGACCACTAGCTGTGGAATCCCATATTTAAAAGAAACCGAGAGAGGCTTATGGGAGGTTTACTCACATCCACAGATGTGAGTAAAGATTTACTGAAGGGAGAACACCTTGAGGAGGGGAATCATGTGAGTTCAGATGGTCACCCTCCTCTTCCTTTCCTCTGCCTCCTTCCCTCCCCTCTGCAGTGTAAGCACATGGTCACTCCATGAGTTTTGGTTGAACAAATAACCCAGAATGGGAAAAAAAGTGAAAGAATTCTTTAATTAATTTATTTCTAGTCTGTGAACAACTATTTTGAAGACTATAAGAACTTTCTGTTGTATACCTCTGTCAAGGGTAAAGGAGGTGGGTGTCATTAGGGTTGGAGGAGACTGAAGTCCATCACTGGGCAGGGCTGCCGAGTCTACCGCTGGCATCTCTAGGATGGCGATAGATGACCTGGAACTGGCTGAAGGATGGCAGATGCTGATGCATCATGGACCTGCCCAGCCCTGCTGTTCTGTGCTGATGTCTCATTTCTTTTAAACAGCCAATGGAAACAGTCTTGTTTGTTTTTCTGTGGTGTTGAACAGCATCCAGCATTAAGAAAGGGATTCTTAAACACAACACTAATGTCAAAATCGAGGGTTGGTGCCAGATTGCAAAGTGCTCGCAGCAGGCAGAGGTGCACTGTGTGATGACACTGATGTTGAAGGACATGCTCTCTCCATCCCATACCTCACTTAGTCAGTTATTCAGATTTCATGGTGGTTCATTTTGGGGGGCCTTTCCTAAAATGCAAATAGCCTTTAAGAAAGGTCACCATTTATGTCTTGGTGTGAGTTAATTTTGAAATCCCTTCTTGAGGTTTTCCTGGAAGAGAAGGGGACAGAGACTGCCCGATCAGACTGCAAGTGTGGGTGAGGTGCGGCACAGGGAGTGGAATGTGAAGGGGAAAATCAGACTCCGTGCCTCCCCCGTCCTTCTCCTGGCATAGTATTTCTGTTCATGGTGCCTTCACCTCAGGGCCTCAGAGTTCCCTCTGACTCAGTGCTCTCTCCTGTGTCCAGTCTGTCGCCAGTCCTATAGGTTATATGTCTGAAGTACCTCTCGAAACTACTCCCCTTCTGTTCCCATAGGCACCGCTCGAGTTCAGTTCTTCATGACCTGTCACCTTGACCATTGCAGAGTGTCTGTCCTGCTCACCTACGCTCAGCTGCTGCTTTATCCTTCCTAGAGGATGGCTTTGATCATGCTTTTACCCGGTTCTGAACCCCTGATGGCTCCCAGGGCTTATCCCATTAACCCCACCGTTCTCAGGTGGCATCAGGGCCTGGAGGCTAGGGCTCCAAACCTGACTCCATGATTCTCGTCTTCACCTGTATTCTCTTCAGCTTGGGCTGGTGGTCCAAAGAGGCTAGAATGCTAACAATCAAATATTAAATAGAGCTTTGACAATGGACAATAATTACAACTATCATCATGGAGTGTATCCTATGTGCCAGAAGCTGTGCGAGGCACATCGTGTACACCGCCTCATTTAACCTACATTCTGACCGAGTGCAGTTAATATACCCATCTTATGGGTGAGAAAACAGAGTCTTAGAGAAGTTAATTAAAGCTACATGGTTATTAAGTGAATGAAGCTGGGATTTGAATGCAGGTTTGTTTGGCTTCAAAACGCTATGCTTTTAAGCAAGGGATTAAGAGTATTACAGGCAAGAATTCTAGCTTGGATAAAAGTTTGGGGCAAGAATTAGTGTGCTGTTTTCCAGAATCATTCATAAGGACTGCGTGTTGAGCAGTAGATGGAAGTATGATGGGATAGTGCCTTAGTGTGCTAGGGCTGACATAACACAATACCACGGACTGGGTGGCTTAAATAACAGAAATTTATTTTTTCACAGTTCAGGAGCCTGGAAATCCAAGATCCAAGTGACAGCAGGGTTGGTTTCTCCTGAAGCCACTTTCCTTGGCTTGCAGATGGCGACCTTCTCTCGTGTCCACATATGGCCCTTCCTCTGCACACACATCCCTGGTGTCTCTTCTAATAAGGTCACCAGGCAGGCAGATTGGCACATCCTGATGGCCTCATTTTAACTTAATTACCTCTTTAAAGGTGCTGTCTGCAAGTACAGTCACATTCTGAGGTATTGGGGGTTAGGGCTCCAACATATGAATTTTGGGAAGACACAGTTCAGTCCATAACAGATAGATATGATGCCGCTGGATTTTAGAGGATGTGAAAACCAGGCATGGGAGTTTAGTTTTGATTTGGGAGGTCATAGGGTGCAATTGTGGTCAAGCAGGGGAAAGCATGAATATCATGGCTTTTCCCAAACAAACTTCCAGTTGCTCTTAAACGTGCTGGTAGTGAGAATGAGCATTAAGGGGTAGGTGGGAAGCATTTTGGAGAAGGAACCATTAGGACTTTTCTGGAGTGGAATGAAGGAGCAGGAAGAGTCAAATCTTTAGGTCTTCTAGAAATGTCTAGAAAAATAAAGGTAGTCTTTTGGTGGGAATAGAAGAGCAAAGGGGAGGGGAGTATGGCAGGTTTGGTTTTCTACCCATCCATTACGCTCTTGGCAACATGGAATTGAGCTCAGAGAAGAGGTCAGAGCTGGAGATAGGCATCTGGAGTCTTCATCCAGGTCAGAGTTGAACCTGTAGGAGTGGGAGGCTCACTAAGACGTCAGAGAAGATGGGAGGTGAGTCTTCAGGTCTCAAGCTGCTTTACTGCCATGTAGGTTTGGAAGATACTGTGGAGGTTTTCCAGGACCTCTCCAGCTGAAATAGCTCCTCTGGCTCTCTCCCTTGGCCTTGTTTGTTTTCTTCATAGCACATTACCCCCTCCCGGCATTAATTCCTATAGCTATTTGATTATTGTCTGTCTTTCCCAGGAGAATGTAAGCGCCCTGAGGGCAGACTGTCTTTTTGTTCACTGTGTTCCTAGTACCTGGAAGAGGGTCCAGAACATTATGAGTGCTCAGTAAATATGTGCTGAGTGAATCTATGAACAGGTTAATTTTTATGATCAGTAGAACTTGAATTGATGATAGATTGCTGGATATTGCCTTTTCATCTTTTCTTGAAATAAAATTTGGTTCTTTAACAAATATCTTTAGATAAATGAACACACAGACACTTATATTTGAGAATCTTGAAATATGCAACCTATAAACTTAGTTTTGTTTCTGTTTTCCCTTAAATTGTGCTTTCTCCAAATCAAGATCACCTAGTCCCTTCTCTGCAACAGCACTTCTTTATGAGAAAGCAGGTGTGACTTTCTTTAAAAATCCAGACATTTCAGCAATCTGATTACTTTTTTCAGATTATGTTAGCATTTACTTTTTTTTTTTTCGGTAATTTTCATAGAAAGTTATTGATGGAGTCCTTGGTTTCTGTCAGGTCTCTTTTCCTTTTACTCACAATACCTGTATTTAAAAGTTCCCATCTCCTTGTACCTATGTGGTTGCCAGCAGTCCATGCAAACATAAGTCTATCACCTTTCTCTATAATTTCTCCAGGAGGACTGCTGGTTATGGTGTGTCTCATAAGATACAGCTATAGGAAGGAAAGGCATTTAAACCAAGTCCTTTTTTCTAAAGGATCATTATCAAAGGGGAATCTGAATCCACTGATACTTCCTACAGATGAAGACCCTTATTAAATCTAGTCTGTCTTGTTCAGGTCGTTTGAGAGGTATGAACAGCACTAAAATTACGGGGTAAAGTAATTTAAAGCAACAGTTCTCCAGCAGATGTGGAGCTTCTCCTTACAGGACAATCAAAATCACCGGGAAACATTCTCAAGGGCCACACCCCCAGAAGATCGTTGTGACCAAGAGAGCACCTCGTGGATGGGAGTGTCTTACCTCTCAGGTGTGCGGGGAAGCAAAGGGGTGGGAATCTCTGGTCAGAGATTCTGAGAGTTAAAGTGAACACATTAAACTAAAAGATGACTTTGTTTCTATCTACCATCTACTCTTTATCACTGATTGCCTTTTGGTCCCCAGACTGTTCGCTAGACTTTTGTGGAACTTTTAAACTGTATAGGATGATGTAGGCTGATGGGGAGAGGACACTCTGCAGGGCAACAGGACAAGTCGGTAAAATCCAAAATGAGGTTCAGAGATGGAATTTGAGCATGCTTGTTGGAAATAGACAAAAATGGAAGGATGTTAACAGGAGAACCTGTTTACGGAACCTCATCGCCAATTTGGTGCATCTTTAGGAATTGTTCATTATGATAGTTTTCTGACTTACAAATTCTACAATTATAACTTTTTTTTTATACATTGGGCTCCTTTCTAACCAGTTTGATTGCACAAATGTGAAAGTGCTCTGGGGGAGAAATGCTGTGCAGACACAAGGTATGACGAGACAGGTTTCTGTCCAGTGTGTAATCTGTCCCTCCCTGCTCCTCCCAGCCACACAATCACAAGTTGGGTGGAGATTTACTCAATGGTCATAATAATTTGTAGGATCAAGAAGGGAACTAACACATATTGTCTAAGACGTGTCGAATACTTTACATGCATTGTATGTTATCTCGTATGATCTTATCAATTTGCTTCAGATACTAGTATCCCAGTTTCTATGTGAGTGAACCGAGGCTCAGAGATTCAGGGACTTGCCCAAGGTCACTAGCTGGTAAGTGCTAGAGCTGAGTCTGCAGCTTCAGAGCCGTGACGCTGCAGTGCCTCTGAGCGCTTTTCCTTAAAGCAGGCGTTGGCAAACTTTTCCTGTAATGGGCCAAATAGTGAATGTTTTAGGTTTTGTGGGCTAAGAAACAAGATGGAGGATATTATGTCGGCACCTATATAACCATTTAACACGTAGTTATTTACAAATGTAAACACCATTCTTAGCTGACAGTTCTGTGCAAGAGGCTAGATTTGGCCTGCAGGCCGGAGCTGCTGACTCCTGGCCTAAAGTATCCACCAAGTGTTGCAAAAGCAGTTTTGGGAGAGGTGAGGTGATTGTTTGAACGAATAATTGTTGTTAACGTTGTATGAAATTTGCAGTTTTTTAGTAACTGAGAGTTCAGGTTTCCTCATTAATTAATTCCAATATTAAATTATCCTTTCAATCACCAAATTCTACTCATGGCTATACATGTTTGTCATATTTGTCTGCTGTTGTGCGATGTGGTTGGCAAGATTTCATAGCTGTGTATTTCACCTTAATGTTTGACCATTCTCCCAGGCATTAATTACATTAGAGATAAAGTATATATGTGAAGTACCTAACATAGTATTCAGTACCTGGTGTATCAAAGTATTATTATATGGTGGGTCTATAATTTTTTTTAATTTTTTGGGTAATGATGTCTGTTCTGCACATGATTGTGGCTAATTTCTCCTTCTCAGCTCTTTTTTATACTTAGTCTTTCTGTCTGGCACATGATACTGTCTTCGCTTATAGAAATTCAAAATAAACCCCTGTAGACTTACATGAAAAAAAGAAACAAAAACCCCAAAAGCCTCCAAACTTCAAGTCTTAAATTCTGAATTAAAAGTTCTAGAAGTACAATTCTTCTTGATAAAATGTGGCATATAAGGCATTCATGTCTTCATATAGAGCATGAAATTATTTCTCATCCCTAATCTAATTTGACAAATATATGTTATCTGTGTTACAAAGGGAAGGGAAAAGGAGAGTATGACTATAAAAGTTTTGAAAAACAGAAGTAAACCTCTAAATCAGTCTGATCAACGTGTTCATTAAGCAACTATGTATTGCGCATTTACAAGCACGGTGTCTATTTCTATAGTAACAAGGCGTTAAGCTCAAATTAACCTACCTTTCAAATTTAACCTTTTCTTCTGGGAAAAGAGAAGATCTAAATCATTACCTAAAGAAAGCAGAATGATGCTTGCAAGTTTCTTAGCTTCATGTAGGCCAATGTCTTGTACAAAGGGAGAGTGAAGGGTTTTTCTGTCAGAAATCCTTGCTTAATTACCTCAGATCCCAAAATTCAACTATGAAACATTCAGTCCTTTGGGTTTAATTGATGGCCTTTAGATTTTTTTCTCCTTAAAAAGTGAAAATATTCCCATGAAAGGTAACAAAGTTATTTATGTACATTACAGTGTGAATCAGTTGATCAGAGTTTTCTTCCTGAAAGCTGAGTGAACTTCCCAGCGGATGGAAGTTTTTATAGTAGAAGGATTTATAGGGAAGAATAATTTTGGACTATGTGCTACTGTCTGGAATCTGCAGATTTGTGTGGGGGAAAAAGAGTGGCGAAAAGGAGAATGGAGGGGAGAAAAGGGAGTTTGGAGGAGAAACTTTTCTTTCCTCACCATTCTGTAAGGCAGTTCAGAATTGACAGTATTCCCACTTTCAGTATGTATGATGGTGGTTTCTTTCATGTGTGTGGGAATGAAATCTTTGAACTGTCAGAAGGCAGAGAAAGCAGAAGCCATCACAGGACTTGTAAAGCTCTGCCCTTTTGGACAAAGCTCACCTACATCATTTATATTTCTATGTGTGTCTGTTATAGATAAAGTTCATCATTATAACTAGAAACCAGGAAACACCACATGAGCCAAGAACAGTTTACTGTAAGGTGAATTTCAAGACAGTGCACTTGTTTCACGTGGATGTTTATGTGAGTTTTGATCATTACTTATTAGAGGGTGTGGTATACTGGGCAGCCCCAGACCGACACTGAACATCACTCCGTCATGTGTATCATATGATTTTGCATGAATCATGTACACATTCCTAGTATGTGAATATTTTCTCAAGTCCAATGGGAAAAAGTTTTCATTTCTTTAGAAATGAAGTGTTAAAGGGGAAGACAGATTTGTTTTCCAATTTACATACGTGGATTTCAGCCTGTTGCTGGGCTGGAAGGTATTTCAGGACGCTGTGGCACTGCTGGGATTCAGCCTCTGTTTACAGGGCGTCTGAGTGACTGGGCTGTGAGGACAGGCCTTGCGTACCTACTGGAAAGCAGTGGAGTTACTTTACATGGTGGACGACTCCCCTGGCACATTACAGGTGCTCAGAAACTATTTGTGGGACAAAGTGGTACATGGCATCTCTTTTTGATACTTTTAGGCAAGAGGAAGCTTCAGAGCGGTGTCACCAGGGACATTCCAGCATTAATTTTGCCTTGACAGGACCAGTCCATAATATGCGAAGTTGTACACGCTGTACATACAGTACTTAGAGGAGTTTCAAGTTCATTCCGTCAGCACTGAGGAGAGTGTTCCGAGACGTGCAAATCTTTTGCTAATCCATCCATGTGACTAGGTTACTAGACAGGTATACTTACCTGCTTTGAGAAATGTCCTCAACAGAAATATAAGGATATATCGTGCTTTGCTATCAGATATTAATAATTTGCTGCAAACAGGAACTAGGAAATTATTTCAAAGGAGAACTTTTTGGTCTTTCTAGGCCCAAACACACAAAATAATATGTTATGCCATTTGTAAGGAAGCAGTTTATGGATCTTACTAACTACAGATGTCTGTGCCGTGGCCTGGGAGGTCAGATGTTGTCGATGTTCTATTGGGAAGTATGTAAGTCTCAAGAGAACTGAGGGTGTGTATCTCAGTAACAGTAATAGTATTTGAGTATATGACCAGAATGTTCACATCTCTGCATATAAGCTCCACAAAGACAGGGATTTTTGTCTGATGCCTGCTGTGCCCCAGGGCCTAGAAAACTACCTGCCATTTAGAAGGCCCTACCATATTGAAGAATAAATGGAATTTAAAAATATATGGTATAATTTGTTTCTCTGCATTAAAAAAATAATCTGTTAGAATACCTAGAAGTTTAAATGTTTCTTGAGATGTTAAAAATGTTTTACATTGCTATGGAGATAATAAATTATTATTTTTCAGGGAAAGCATCCAACACATCAATATTACATAACATGCTACCTGTTCTGAAAGCTCTTGAAAGCATTTTACATTCTTTACAAGGTTGATGTGAACCAAAGAATCCTGGGTGAAGACAGCCAAGTTGTTTTTTTTTGCATGTGTGAGGAAGATTAGCCCTGAGCTAACATCTGTTGCCAGTCTTCTTCTTTTTGCTGAGGAAGACTGGCCCTGGGCTAACATCCGTGCCCATCTTCCTCTATTTTGTATATGGGACACCGCCACAGCATTGCTTGATAAGCGGTGCGTCGGTCCCTGCCCAGGATCCAAACCTGTGAACCCTGGGCCGCCGAAGCAGAGCACGTGTACCTAACCACCACACCACCAGGCTGTTCCCCCAGAGGGTTTTTTTTAATTATTTATAAAATATATGAAAATAGTTTTATAGTAATCCAGGTGCTGAGAAGGAAGGGATTCTAATTCAGGGGGCCAAAGGGTCTATTCTGATGTCTGTCTGGTATTGCACATAAAATAATTTTGGAAGCATTTACATTTGTTTCTACCACTCAATTAAATATTTACTAAGTAAGAGGCAGTTGGCTACTTACAAGGAATACGTATCCTGGGAATTTCTGGTGGAATGAGACTCATAAATGGGTAATTTCAGCACAGCTTTACAGCTATGATGGAAGTCTCTGTGGGGACATGGAAGAGGGGCCCTTAAGCCAGACGGGGTGAGGGAGAGGGTGTGGAGGAGGGTCAGGGAAGGCTCCAGGGGTGTTGGATATTAATCTGAGTCTTGGGGAAGATGAGCATGAGTTGGCCAGGTGAGGAAGGGGACAGCATTCTGTGTAGTGTAACGGCAGAAGTGAAGTCCCAGCCCTGTGCGAACTCTATCCAGTTTGGTGTTACTGCAGGTAATGAGGCAGACGAGGCTTGTGAGGAGGCAGGGCTTGGACACCTGCCATTGTAAGAAGATTGAATTCGATGCTAAAGAGGATAGGGAGCCATGGAAGGATCCTTAAATAGGGTAGAGGAATTCTTAGATTTGGTTGTAGATATGGCATGCTGATGGAGTCTAGTCTGGAGGATGGATTTTAGGTGGGCAAGGCTGGATAGGCAATCATTGGGCTTCGGTGAGTGATGAAGGCCTGTGTTGGATGGTTGAAATAGAGATGGAGAGGAGAGGAAGCTTCCAGAATCAGATGTCCAACAATTATTAGTCTAATCTGGAACTATTAGTTTAAATGATATATTGCCTACATTCTACCAATAAAATTAAAAAAGATCTTTATGTACTAATTTATTTTAAAAACTATATTTTCTAAACCAGAAAAACAAATTTAGTGAGAAGAGCAGTATTGTTCTACATTTTTGCAAATCTCTTAATGTCTGGCTTTACAGAAAACATTCTCATATTTGTGTCTGCATTTAATTTGTTGCAATATGTTGTTTTGGTTGAAGTATATGAAGAAAATCTGTCCTCATACAGATACATAGTTGGAAAAGGAAGAAATGTTTTAATAGTCATTTCAGATAGTTGTGGATATGCTTCTTTAATAGTATACCAAAATAAGTGATATTCCTTAAAGGATAAATGCAGTGTGGAATCTGAAACCATATCAGTTAACTTTTTGTACTCTGATACATTAATACCCATTGGTCACCTGTACCTGGAATGGATCTTGTGCCCATGTGTGATTTTTGTAATGTCTTGCAATGTTCGTTTGGGAAATATTAGTTAATTGTTATGCAAATTTTATAAATGTTGCCACATTTCATTATATAATATCAAAGAATCACATTTGTTAATAACATATCACCACTGACCTCATCAAAAAGGTCTTCAAACATTGGGAAGCTCTCAAGTTCAGGGTGTCAGACAGCAAGTTCCCAAATTCTAATTTTCATTTGAAGCCTTGAATTTTACCATTGGCAACAAATACTGTCTGTTTTTCCTTGACATGACAGGCTTATTTTGCTCATTTTAAAAAAAATATCTGACAAATACTCAAGTGTGAATGACCGCAGTTTGTCAGTCAAGTAAAATTGGTGTTCTGTGAAAGATAGTGTGATGAGTTCAGCTCACAACTCAAACAGTATTTGATTAGAACAAATGGCAGTGTCACATCGTTCAACCTAATACACCAAGCGCCTTTCTGGACAATCATCATAGAATATTAAAAATATGTACGTTTCAAGGGTCAAGATTTAATAAAATTAATAACTTACTGTTTCATCTAGAACTTTCTTAAATGAAAGTGGCGTCTTTCTTTTTCTTTTTCTGCAAGTGGGTAGTGGTGAGGGACAAAATGACTCGAGTTCATTTTCTTGCCCCTGTCTTGATCTGCTGTAAGGCATCAGCAGTTTTACCCACCATTGCTTCTGTCAGGGCGAATGTCAACACAGTTGTTCTAGGATAAATGATGAGATTCAAAAAAATTACTATACACTTCGAATGTTTCAGCACCTCTTCTGTTTGTGGTCAAGCATTCATATAAAAGTCTTTGATGACAAGCTGGTGCTGATACCCAATGAATACAACCTAAACAGGAAGTCCAGGCAGCCTGTAGGTCTGTCCATTTCTAAGACAAAGCTGCGGTTCTGCAGGCAAGATCAGCTTTCCTGTTTGCAGTGAAATCTTTAATTTGATGAGTTACTATATCATTGGAAAGGGCGGTGCCATGATTTCTTTTGCTGACTTTTCATCTAGAAGGCATTCAGCAAAATAGCCTCTACCAGTCTTTGCTGGTCCCTCACCCATGATGTTCACTTCTTCAGCCATTGCAGTACAACTCACCCTGTAAGATACTTCACTGGCTTTTTCATCTCAAGTTTGAAAAGTTGCACCAAATAATTTTTGGTTTTTTGAAAGTTTATTACATCTGTATTTAAAAATTCAGTTTCTTTTTTAAAACTCTGAATGATTGGTCTCAAAATGGTGATACAACTTAACTGGCACCATCATACTGAACAGAAATGTTCTATTGCATAAGACACACTAAGGTAAATTGTTAACGTCTATAAAGCCAAGGGGGAGATAGCACTGTCATATCTGTACTTCTTATGTAGTTTCTTCCAGTTGCTTTGGGATAGATTTCTTCCTTCCATGAGTCAGGGAACTCTCTCTGTCATTTTCATCTTTTTCTGTATCTTTATGTGTAGACAGTGCATCTGAGCCTTGAGGAAATGAGTCTTCTGATCTCCCTTTTTAAAGCAAAAGATCAGGCTCCAGAGTCAGACAGACGAGGATTTTAATCTTTTCATCTATGATGAGCAGTGTGATCTTTGGCAAATTCTCAAGACCTCATTTTTCTAATACAGTTTCTGTGGTCAAGAATATGGGAGTGGCTTTGGTGGGGTGGTTCTAGCTCAAGATTGCTCATGAGACTACAGTCAAGATATTGGTCAATGCTTCAGTCATCTGAAGGCCTGACATGGAGCTGGAGGATCTGCTTTCAAAATGGCGCACTCATATGGCTGGGAAGTTGGTGCTGGCTGTTGGCCTCAGTGGATTTTTCCAGAAAGTCCTTGTAACATGATGGCTGTCGCCCACAGAGTGAATGTTCAACGGTATTTGATTAGCACAAGGGCAGTGTCATATCATTCCACCTAACAGACCAAGTTGAGTTTATATTTCAACATTTAATGAAGCAAAATCTATTTAAAATTTATTTTTGTAGTGATATTAAGAAACAATCATTCTTAACTATGTGTGGGAGGGCTTCTGGGCATTGGAGGCTGTGGTCTTCTCAAACAGTAGGATTGCTTTGGCATTTCATAGAAACCTTTGAACGTTTATTTTGAAACAGTCTTTCACTGACCATATTTATCTCTATTAAGTCCTCCAGAGGCCATGATTTTGAATTTTTGTATACCAAGTGAAACAGATTTGAATTTTTATATACCGAGTTTGAATTTTTATATACCAAGTGAAATAGGAAATAATTTTAGGGGGAGAATTAATTTTGTAAAAAAATTTTGTCCATGAAGTTATTTGAGTGGCCATTTAAGGCCTTTATTATACATAAAATATGTTAGTAGGGAGGAAAAAAAATCCAAATAGATTTTGAGAAAGCGTAATATCTCATTTGGAGCATGTTTTAAGTGATTTTTGGTTTCTGAGGAATTGCAATTACTGGAGCCTTGTATTTTCTGCAAATACATCAAGGGAGTTGTTTCCTTTTTATTTAAAAAAAAAAAATTACCAAAACCCAAAAATTAGGAGAAGGGAGAGGCAGTAAGAAGTTTCAGGGGCAATACAACACTTGTGAGAAACAAGGAAATATTTACTTTGGAACCCCCACTAGGGTCTCACACCACCTATTAATACTGAGTAACAATTCAAGCTCATTGTCTCTTTCCTTCCACATCCCCCCCCCCCCCCCATTCTACTTCTGCTGACTTCCCTGGGATCTGAAGCTGGAATCCTGTTCACCTGGTCATCTGGCCCCAAACCACAGCCTGATGGGGGACCCATTCATTGCTCCCCACCTCCAACCGGGCTAGACCTGTGGATTCTGCCCTGGCGATGCTGCCCAGGCTTCTTTCTTTTCCTTTCCAACGCACTGCCTCTGCCACAGGGTCAGGTCACTTCTCTCCCGGGCTATTAGAGTGGTTCCTGATGGCCTCTGGGCCCCTAAGGTGCTGCCAGATTAATTTTGCCTGCCCCAAATTCTTTCATGTCCACTCAGTGTTTATTAAATAAAGACCCAGTGTCTCCGCCTGCCACTGGAGGTGCTCCACCCAAAGGCACCAAGTTACCTTTTACGTTTAATGTTATCATCTTCCCTTTGACTATCCTGAAAGGGACTGTAAGCTTTCCTCGGTGGACTCTTCTCAATTCTTTGCTCATGCTGGTCCCTCATCCTGTAAATGCTGTGGTTTGAAATCCTACCTATCCTTTTGGGCCTATCTCCTTTACAAAGATTTACCTCCTCTTTTCCCTCCGCCAGCCTTGTCTTTCATTTCAGGACATTCTCTGAACTTTGTATCCCTCACGATATTTAATCATAATCAGTTTCTTTTAATATGGCATGTGTGTACTTACCTTATCATTCCTACAAGATTATAATGTACTTGAAAGGACATCTTTTTGTCCTGGGAACTCCCAGCCATGGTTTTAGCAAGTAATAGGACTTCAATTAAAAAATGTGTAAATCCATCAAAAAAAAAGTAAGATAGGCAAGACCAAAATTCCTGTGTTTATCAGACACCGTGTAAAGTTAATACACTATGAAGAATAAAGAAATTACATCTCTATAAACACAGACACATGTATGTGTACCTATCATTTGGCTAAGATGGCTTTGTCCCAGCACTGAAGGATACAGGGGTGTAGGGCACTGCTTTTTATTCCCGGCCTGCGCCAAAAAAAACGTGGTTGTTGCCCCGATTATAATTTGAGGACAGAAAAATGGCTTCGACACCTCTGTTTGGGACCCTGCCGAAAGGAGCGTTGGCAAACGCTTCCTAAGTTAGAGACAAGGGGCTCTGAGACTGGAGGAGCCGCCTTCACTCGGGCAGCGCGGGCCGCGGGGCGCGCACCGGCCGGACTTCCGACTCCCGGGAGCCGCGCCGAGCTGCTCGCCGCCGCCCCCTGCAGGCCGGGCCCGCGCCGGCGCCCTCTTCCCGCGCCCGGGCTCGGCGAGCGCGCCGCGGGCAGGGCCGCCCCCTCGGCCGGCGGGCGGGCGGGGGCCGGGGCGCGCTCGCCGGGCTCCCCGGGCGCGGGGCAGGACTGGGCGGGGCGCGGGCGGAGGGCGCATTGCCTCATCCTGTACGGTTTACGGGAAACCCGGCGCATCCGGAGGCGGGGCCGGGGGCGGCGGGCCCTTCTCCCCGCCCTCGGCCCGGCTCAGGTTAAATAGCTGGGCCGCCCGGCGCGCCCGAGCCCACGCGTCCTCCCGCCGGTCGGTGCCCGAGCCGCAGAGCAGCGCAGCCGCGGAACAGCCCCAGGCACAACCACAGCCACAGCCGGGCGCACAGAGGCCGCCGCGCACGAGCCGGCGGCGCAGCAGGCGGCGAGCGCCGAGCCCGGGAGCATGATCGTGGACAAGCTGCTGGACGACGGCCGCGGCGGAGAGGGGCTGCTGGACGCGGCCGGCGACGGCGGCCTCATGACCAGCCCGCTCAACCTGGCCTACTTCTACGGCGCGTCCCCGCCCGGCGCCTCCTCGGGGCCCTCGGCGCCCGGCTCGCCCGGCTCCGACTCCTCCGACCTGTCCTCCGCCTCGGCCGCCTCCTCCTGCGGCGCCGTCGAGTCCCGGCCGAAGGGCGGCGCCCGTGCCGAGCGCGTGCCAGGTACGGCCGCCGGGGTGGGCCGGGTCCGCCGGGGCGCGGGGTGGGCGGTGTGCCGGCTCCGGGGCGCACGTCGGCGGCCCCTGCGCCTTCCGTGGCGGCGGGGCGCAGTCGCACGGGCCGTCGTTTATTAGGCGACTACTGGATGCCTCGCCCCGTGCTGGCGTGTGAAACTCGGTGCCCTTGACCGTCTGTGAACCGGCCACGGTCCAGTGACTTCTGGGGGGAGCGAACCGCATTCGATCTTGTCTTTTCTCGTTTTTTAGAAACGGCCTTATGAAGCTCTAATTCACACACTGCGGCCAGGTTTGGCTCTGGTGCAGGTGTCACTTTTTCTCGGGGCTACTTCACTGAAAGGCTGGAGCCGCGGTGAGGGTTTGGGGACTGTTTAAGGTCATGACTTAGTTCTTTCTCAAAAGTCTTCGTGGAAATTTTAAGTAAACGGACCTTAGGTTAAAGAGAATAAACCGATGCCATCAAGGTGTAGGGTGACGGTGGACTGAAAACCAGCCCCATCGATGCCTTTAGTCGGTGCTGCCTGCGGTTTGGGACGGCGGCCCCGCATCCTGCGGTCTCGTTCCTGCCCTGCGCGTTCAGAGTGGTGAAGGCGAATCTGGCGCAAGGTTTCCTTCTCGGGGTGTCTGGTCAGTTTCTTTCCCTAATGAACCGAGTTGCATAGTTTGGGGGAAAACAGGATGCCACGGTGGGCGGACTGAAGAACGTTTAGATAATCTCAAATGGTGGAGAATCTAATCAGCGTGAGTGTAAAGAACGTTCTCTTCCAGGTGTTCCCCGCTGCCAGCCACTCCTGTTTCGGTTGTCTTTTATCTTAAAAAGTGATTTAAGCCACTCGGTTGTATAAGGTGCTCCCTGTATGTTATGTGTAGCAAATGCAAAAATGTGTGTGTGTGTGTGTTTAGAACCTTTTCTCCCACATTTGGCCTTCATCTGGCTGAAACTATTTTGCCAGTTCCTTGGTTTACCACATAGCCAGAGGGGATTTCTGAAACTGGATTTTTCTCCCAGTGACGTTGAATTATTAACTGTTGTCATTCCGGAGAGATACTGTTAGATTCTGGCAAGAGATCCCTAACCTTAAACATAAAACCAACTAGTCGTTCAATTTGCCCCATTATTCAGTTGTTTCTCTCATGTGTTTGTGATATATATATGTTCAAATTATGCCTTGTTTCTTGTCCCATCTTATTACTTGTTTCCACTCTTAACCGAGTGGCTGAATTATTCATTTCCGGACTTTTCACATGTTTACTTTGTGTTCAGCTCATCCCAAGAGGTTGTGACATAGTGGTGGTCAGAAGTGGAATGCTGTACTCATAGACTACATTCTGAAGTGCATTTTAAAGTTTAAGTATGAAAGGAGATTATTTCCTTTTTACTTCGAAGGCCTATGTGAGCAATTTAAAAACGGTGAGGGGGGCCGCCCGGTGGCGCGGCGGTTTGGTTCACGCTTGGCAGCCCGGGGTTCGCGAGTTCGGATCCCGGGCGCCTGCCGACGCACTGCCTGTCAGTCATGCCGTGGCGGCGTCCCATATAAAGTGGAGGAAGATGGGCACGGATGTTAGCCCAGGGCCAGTCTTCCTCAGCAAAAAGGGGAGGATTGGCAACGGATGTTAGCTCAGGGCTGGTCTTCCTCTCAAAATAAAAATAAAAACGGTGAGGGGAAATCCGGGGGGTGGATGGGGGTGTGTTTAAGCTCAGAGAATTTCAGCAGCTTTCTTGTTAGAGCTGAGGACAGTAATGAGAAACAACTCTAGGCTTCGGTACATCGAGATCTTTGGGGGAAGTTTGTTTTGTGCCTTTTTAGGTGACTGGCATTAATAGACTTTTAAATTTCTACGTAGACATAAAGCCTGTGGTTTGAAAAGCTAAAAATTCATCATTTATCCCTTGCTCCCCCAAGATTTTTCAAAAGTCAAGCATAATTATAGATTTATGAGAGCCAGAGTGGTAAAGTCTGATCCTGTCTCGTGGGTAGATAGGGCTGAGAGGCAGAGGGGCTTATTGTGGGTTTCTCTCTTGGCTTCGGAGACCCCTGAAGTCACGTTTTTATGAGCTTTAATTGCTTAGGGTGCCCGGTGGGGAAAGGTATCAGGCTGCATAGAACCCTTGAGGGGGGCTGAGGACCGACGTGCAAGGCCATTGAGCGGAAGGGGTTGGGAAGGCTTTACAGTCTGTTGTTGGGGACTTTATACATCAGGCAGCTGTGCTTTCCGGTTATTAAGACCTGTGTCTGTGAAGGGATTTAATCAGGATATGTTTTGTTTTCTTTCGAACAGTTGAGCCCCATATGGGGGTTGGCAGGCAGCAGAGAGGACCCTTTCAAGGTGTTCGCGTGAAGAACTCGGTGAAGGAGCTCCTGCTGCACATCCGAAGTCATAAACAGAAGGCTTCCGGCCAAGCTGTGGATGATTTTAAGGTGGCACCTATGTTTTGTTTTGGGTTGAGGGGCAGGGAGGTTAGTCTCTCAGGGTTGTCATGCTCTGCTGACCTGGGTCCAGTAGGTCTTGTGTAGACCACAAAGTCCACAGGACAGTCTCTGCCTGTCTGCCGTCTTCCTATTGCTCAGCCCGGCGCTAGGCACTTGGTAGGTGCGCATGAGAAATTTAACAAATGAATAAATGAAGGCACGTTGAGGGCAAGGAAATAGATGGGGGTCAATTGAAATAGAATATATTGACTAGAAAGGGAAACTCAAGCAGCCTTATTAATTTCATCTTGACCTGAGTTAAATAAGGTGAAAGGGAAAATGGGGAAAGTTGTAAGATAGGATAAAAATTAAGATGAACAATAAATATTGTTAGACTAACTCTATCAAAGGTTTATGGTGAGCTGTAAAGAGTGGTAGAGATAAGTCTATTTATTGATGTGTGTTAAGCAGGAAACCATTTTATACACACTAAATTGGAAACTTTTTTTCCTTATAGACACAAGGTGTGAACAGAGAGCAATTCACAGGTAAGAGTTACTTCTATTCATAATATTATGGGGGCTTTAGAGTAAAATAATTGTGTGATTGTGGGTAAAATTTGTAAAATAAAATGATCCCAGATTCCATATTTCTTTCTTTGGTGCAGAATTGAAGAACAGAGTATCATACAGTGGGAAGAGGAAAGGACCTGATTCATTGTCTGATGGACCAGCTTGCAAAAGGTCAGCTTTGTTGCATACCCAGTTTTTGGTAAGTATCTCACTGTTTTTCTCTGAATACCCTTCGGAAATTGTTCCTGGAGTAATTTTGGAAGGGAGCGTGCGACTTACTTTTTCTTTCTTTCCAGACGCCACCTCAAACCCCAACGCCCGGGGAGAGCATGGAAGATGTTCACCATGGTGAAGCCAAACAGGACGGCAGCGCCGATCTGCTGCAGAACATTATCAACATTAAGAACGAGTGCAGCCCGGTTTCCCTGAATACCGTCCAAGTGAGCTGGATGAGCCCTGTGGTGGTCCCGCAGAGCTCCCCTGGAGAGCAGTGTCAGGACTTCCACGGAGGCCAGGTCTTCTCTCCACTTCAGAAATACCAGCCATTCCAAGGCAGCAGCTCCCCGCACTTGCTGGATCAGGCTTCCATGTACCAGTATTCTCCACAGAACCAGACCATGCAGCAGCAGCAGCAGCACTACACCCACAACCCAACTCTGGAATACAGTCCTTATTCCAGAACTTCCCAGTCCCCCAACTATGAACCAAACTTCTTTGTTTGTCAAGAACCACAGTTCTGCCCAAACGAAGGTTTTGCATCCCTTCTAAGTGGTCATGGGGCATCTGAGAATGTTGCCGTTCCCATTCAGACTTCCCCCAGTCTTCAGCAACAAAATGATGCCCGCCTGCAGAACTTCAGCATGATGCCACGCGGCGCCTGCGAGGCCATGGCGGGGCACGATACAGGCTCTGTGCCTTTAAGCACTTCGCTGCCATTCCAAAACATCATCGGAAATTCAATGAACACCACACAGTTAGGGAAGTCATTTTTTCAGTGGCAAGTAGAGCAGGAGGAAAGCAAATTGGCAAATATCTCCCAAGACCAATTTCTTTCAAAGGATGCAGACGGTGACACGTGAGTATCCATTTACCTCATGTACCTTACTTGCTAAGCCATCCTTGTTGGATGCAGTGGGCACAGGGTATACCTAGGGTATGCCGAGTTAGACCTTAGTGAGTGGTTGCTAGTCAACATGACTTGTGTAGGTAGAGACCGCTCTTAATGGTAGCTAATATTTCAAGAAAGTTTTCTTTTTTTCTGGCTGAAAAATTACCTGTTCTAAATTAATAAAAATATGTGTGTCTTCTTTCAATAATTGGATTTGAACGACCAGTATCGACTGTGTGTGTAGAGCAAAATGGATCATGATTAGTTGATCATGATCAACTGTGAGTTGGTTTGTAGATTGGTTACTAATCTATCCTGACATCCCTGTGGCCTTGGGCAAGTTACATAACCTCTCCACGCCTCAGTTTCTTGATGTGTAAAATGATAATAGCTCCCTCGTAGGGTTTTTGTGAATATTAAAAATAGTAGATGTAAAGCAATCAGCATGGTGCTTGGTCTTATTTCTGGCAGTCTAACTCGTCTGTTGCAACTCAGATGCATTATCAACCTAGCAGAAAAGACAAATTATGCTCTGTGAGGTTTCACTTGAGTGCACCAACATATCAAGAAAGGGGCTAAAGGAAGAATTTTTTTTAAAAAAGGTGAACTTAGTGAAATTGGAAGTAATTCACCTCTTTTCCTCTCCTTGTTGCCAGGTTCCTCCACATTGCTGTTGCCCAAGGGAGAAGGGCACTTTCCTATGTGCTCGCAAGAAAGATGAATGCGCTTCACATGCTGGACATTAAGGAGCACAATGGACAGGTGAGGGTGTGGTCATGGGGAGAGGAGGGCCACGGTCTCAGGTGTATGTGGAGGTTGTTTCAGAGCTCAAGACCAAGAGACTTTAGTTAATATTAACTTGGAGCTGTTGACTCTTTGCCACCGTCAACCTTGAAGTTATTAAGGTTAACTTTGTAGTTATTTGACCAAAGACCAACTGGGTATCATAAAGCCGCACCCTAAGCTTGTTTCAGTTTCCTTGTGTTACCGTATCTTAATGCTTATAGATAGGATTTATTTTCTCCATGTGGGTTTTCCCGTCAGTCTTATTTTAGGTTTATATTCTTTGTTGTGATGGTGTTATATGTTTAAAAAAAGTGTTTTCCCTCTGAATGTCCACAGAGTGCCTTTCAAGTGGCAGTGGCTGCCAACCAGCACCTCATCGTGCAGGATCTGGTGAACCTCGGGGCCCAGGTGAACACCACCGACTGCTGGGGCAGAACCCCTCTGCATGTCTGTGCGGAGAAGGGCCACTCCCAGGTGCTGCAGGTGAGAGGCGGTGAGCCAGCTTCGGTCGTCACGGCCGGAGAGTGGGTCTGGACTTTAGAAGTTGGGTGTAGGCTGCCTGTTGGAATAATCTCTTTTGAGTTGACTTATTCATTCCTTAGAGTACTGATAGATAAGTGTATGTGCAGCTTGTCTTTTGCTAACAGATGTCTGTTTTTAAATTTTGCAGGCAATTCAGAAGGGAGCAGTGATGAGCAATCAGTTTGTGGATCTTGAGGCAACTAACTACGAAGGTAAGCAACTGAAACTGTGTTGGCTGAAGAATCATTTATAGAGAGGGGCCATTAGTCTAAAGGTTCATACCAAGAAGAAAGGGAGGTAATTAAAGCTAAAATATTCTGTAGATAAAATTAGCACTGAGACCGGAGGGAGGGATTATTCGGAATGCCTTACTAGCTCTTGTGGAGCCCATCTGTAGGTCAGATCAGAGGCCATCCTCGAGGTTTTTAATTACAGAACAACTGAAAGCCTCGATGGGATGCTTGACCGCTGCTTCATTATCCTTTTCTCCAGGCCTTACTCCTCTGCACTGTGCAGTGGTGGCCCACAACGCTGTGGTGCATGAACTCCAGAGGAGTCAGCAGCCCCACTCACCTGAAGTGCAGGAGCTTTTACTGAAGAATAAGAGTCTGGTTGACACCATTAAGTGTCTGATTCAGATGGGAGCGACAGTGGAAGCTAAGGTAAATTCACAGGAGAGTTTGGAGATTGGATGGGGGGAAAAGCAGTTGTAGAAAAGATGTTGTTCCCAGGTAGAGATTAAAACTTGTTTTCCTCTTTTTAAATTAGTGAAGTGAGTAGCAGTGTATGGATATTGAAGAAGCTTAGATTTTAAAAGATCATCTCATCTGCTTTCTTGATTTGCTTTTAATCTATTATCCAAAAGATCATTTAGCTGTGGAATAAATTAGTCTTTGAAAGGAAAAGAAAATACTTGAAATTGATATTGTCATTTGGCTTCCATTTTCATACTCTGATAATAAAGGTTGTGCTTTTTGTAAGGGTTGCTTCACTGTTGAGAGATCTGGACTTAATCTTCTGTTTTCTTAAACTGGAAAATATTGTATTCTCTTTAAATTTGAGCTTCATTTACTGAGTGTCTCCTGTGTACAGGGCACTGAGGTAGGGGCTGTGGGGGAAAAATTCCTAAGTCATAAGCTCCTTGAGTCCTTGAGGAGCTTACTGTCTGATAGAAGAGGTGAGAGACACAGCTAATGATAGGTCGGCACGGTGGCCACCAAGTCTGCAGACACAGGCGAATGCATGAGAAGTGGTTGATCGTGTTACATCACAAAATGTGATAAAACAGTATCGTCTGTGTCTCCATTTTATGGTCCCCTCTGTGCAGAGGCAGACTGTGATAGGAGGCATGTAGACAAATTGATAGGATTGAGCGAGTCCATCCAGTTTGGGAGTAAGGAAGGTGTTGGGAGAAGGGAGCATTCAGAGTGTCTCCGGGGCTGACTCAGAGGTGAAAAGCGTCTCCAGGGCCTGGTGTCTGATGGTCACTGTCTTCCCTCTCGCTTTTGACAAGGATCGTAAGAGTGGCCGCACAGCCCTGCATCTGGCAGCTGAAGAAGCCAACCTGGAGCTCATCCGCCTCTTTCTGGAGCTGCCCAGTTGCCTGTCGTTTGTGAACACAAAGGTACTTTCAGGAAGCTTCAGTAACTGCACCCGGGCTGGAATGACCTTTACACCTTCTTCAGGCTTTTGAGCTGCTTTCAAGAAAGTCCCCCTTGCTGACTGGCGTCATTTTGTCTCTGTCCTCAGGCCTACAATGGGAACACTGCTCTGCACGTCGCTGCCAGCCTGCAGTATCGGGTGGCACAGCTGGATGCAGTCCGCCTGTTGATGAGGAAGGGGGCAGACCCAAGTACCCGCAACCTGGAGAACGAGCAGCCGGTGCATTTGGTTCCTGACGGCCCCGTGGGAGAGCAGGTGAGGGCTGCAGAAGGGAGAGGAGAGACTTTTAGGGGCTTGGGAACATAAGGGGACATGAGGTTGTGTGGGGCGGAGGCCAGCGGGGCTCGTCAGGCGGGCTCTGTCGGCGTCTGTGTCTACCGTGGTCGCTGTAGCACCATGGAGTCAATTGCTTTGTTTCTAAAGGAAGGGTGAGGAATTTGAGGGTTTATCCATGGACCCCAAATGGTCAGAGGTCGGGTAGTCCTGTCTTTTCTTCCATGACACAACTTGGGGTTATAGTAAGTCAGAATGGTCTGAGGTTTGGAAGCTGGTGAGGGAGGAGGCAGCGAGGTTCCCGCAGACACCAGGGAAAGAGAATCTTAGTTTTGTGAGTAAGCGATGAGTTTCACATACTGTGGGTATTAAATGAGTCAGTACCTGCCGAGTGTGCAGGATAGTCCCGGGCACGTGGTGAGTGCTCAGTAAATGTGAGCTGTGATGATGGTTTCTGTGTACTAATACTCAGTAAGATGTGGGAAGATTACTTATAGAATTTAGAACCTAGAGAGATTTTATACTTTAAACAAAATGATGCATTACTCATCATGCGATTACATATTATCTTTGGAGATTGACTTGTTTCACATGACTGAACTTTTCTTGTTAACAAGAACTGAATCTTTTAAGAACTTAAGATATTTTTAATGGAAATCTTTCTCTGGGGAAATGGAGGGTGATTGTGGCTATGGGTAGGTCATTACATACTTTGATAATCATGAAAGAAAATGTATGGAAAGCAATTCACAGTCCTTGTCATGACCATAATGCTACAGGAACCCGTATTTGTAGAGCTCTCTATAACTTAAAATGAATCTCTTGATAATTTGTGAGGAGCTTTCATGTATATTATGCAGTTAATAGTTACGCACACTTTGCAGTAGAAGAGTTCAGCTGAGAAAATAGAACGTCAGAGAGGTCGCAGGGCCGGGAACCAGCATTAACGGTGACCGGCAGAGTCCGGAGCTGGTGTTCGCCTCTGCTTGCCTGTCCGTGCTGTGCAGTCACACAGCAGTGTTTGCAGGGGTTACTGAGTGTGGAGACCCGTTGGTTCTTCACTAAGTGTCAGATTTTTCTCCTTTCTACTTTGCATTTTTGTGTCTGTGTGTGAGGGGGAGGGTCTTTTCCTTTGCTTCTATTGTCAGACTACTGTCATTGTGTCTCCTGGCAGCTGTCAGTTGCATCCTGTACCCCAGTCTTCTTTCTTCTAATTTGTTGCTTTTAGTCTGCTGTGGGCGGAGAGACAGATAAGAGCATTTGTCAGCCTGGGGTCTCAAATCCATCACGAGGCTCTGAATGACCCAGGGGCTTCCCCGGGATCCGTCAGGTCGTGCACAGAGGCTTTAATTCTTGGATATCGTGGAGGCTCTTTGACTGGAAGGGTATTAAGGGTTTCCTTGGGTGTGTGAAGTGGATCTGGGTTCTTGTTTGTCGAAGCTGACTTCAGGAGAGGGGGGCTATCACCATATACCATAGCTACCGCCTTCTATTAAATGTTCTGACAAATGGCAGGCGTCAAGGTTAGCAGAGGAATATAGGTCTTATTTAAGCTGTTGGAGGTTTTCAGCTTCAGGTAATTTTTAATGGAGATGCTTTACTTTCTTGCACTGAAAGATCATTGTAGATCTGTAGAAAGCTTCAAAAGGAGTTATAGTATTTTTTTTAAGTCACCTTAAAATGTTGACACATATTGTTATGTACTTACTTATGAGTTGACAGGAGTGGTGGAGAGTGTATAAGAAAGGAATGAAGCTCTGAAGGAAATATGGTACTTTGACCATAAAAAAATTAACCTCACACATCCTGTTTATTGCCATTCCAGATCCGACGCATCCTGAAGGGGAAGTCCATTCAGCAGAGAGCTCCACCGTATTAGCTCCACTGACCTGGAGCCTGGTCAGCAACACTCACTGTCAGTTAGGCAGTCCTAATGTATCTGTACATAGACCATTTGCCCTATATTGGCAAATGTAAGTTGTTTCTGTGAAACAAACATATTTAGTTCACTATTATATAGTGGGTTATATTAAAAGAAAAGAAGAAAAATATCTAATTCCTCTTGGCAGATTTTAATATTTTATACCCAGGTATCTGGGATCTAGACATCTGGATTTAATATGAATGGTAAAATTGACTTCAATTAACAGTAGCTTTTGGGTAGGAAAAGGCTTTGATTTGTGGCGTCAGGCATTGCTCATGTAGCTATTGTCAGTTTAAAAGCAGGTAAACTGTAAACATTTTTTTAAGAAAAGTGAAAGCATTTGAAAGGAGAAAACTAAATCTGGATGTAGTGTTGAGGCTTCGTTTGGCCTGATGCAGTTCCTGATAGTTACTGCTGGTGATGGAAAGTCTCTAGTCATTGGACTAGATGAAACGCATCGTGGTTAAAATTTGATTTTTGCAAACTGTATATAATTGTTATTTTTGTCGTTAAAAATATTTGTACATGTAAATCAATAAAATAGAAAAGAGCAAGTGAATTGTCACTGTTTTTTGAAATGATGCACATTCAAAGGAGCTGTGTCATCACCCAGCTGCCGTCTCTGTAGATGAAGCAGATGGAGACTTGTTCCCTAGGGGCCGACAGAGCTCTATTTGACTTGTAAATATGCTTTTTCTCATGCATTGAGATCAGACACATTGTAGGGAACTCCATGCTCTTAAAAGAGAACATCTCTTTATGGCTCACTTTCTAGAATTTATAATTTACTTGCTCTGTTGGAATTTTGTTTTACCTTTATAGGAACAACAAAAAGTCAATATTGACACGTCTTACTTGTTTTCTATTGTCGAATAGTGATAATGCCCCAGGACGTTTTCTATTATCATTCAGAAAAAATGCTTTGTTTTTTTAGTAACCTTAATTCTGTTATTTTGCTTACCTCTGGCATACCCTCACGAGCGTATTTGGCTTTGATTGCACACTAATTCATTGTAATAAATTTGATTCATTAAAAATCTTTTTTTTTAAAAATGAGAAGTCTCACATGCAACTGACTGACTAATCATCTTTGTAATTTGAATCCTTTTAAAAAGATAACCTGTGGATCGATCACATTGTCTGACCCGGTATGTCTTGTGGACAAAAGTTATAGTTATTTGCTATCTGAAAATATGGCTGTGATGTGAACTAGCCCATTCACTCTCATGGAGAAGCTCATGCATTGTTTTAAATAAACATTAATTAAGTAATACTAGTCATCTTAAGGATGTGCATTTTCTTTTCCTAGTCCCTTATTAATATTTTCCTAGGTTGAAAAAATGCTATTACTTACTATTTGAACTATCTTTAAAGTAGCTAATATATTTTAATTTGGATTTTTTTGAGAACATGTTTCCTGAAGGTATATAACAACAAAAAACTCTTTGCCAAGGGGCTGGCCCCATTGCCGAGTGGTTCAAGTTCCGTACATTCTGCTTCCATGGCCCAGGGTTGTGGGTTCGGATACCGGACACAGACCTACACCACTCACCAGCCATGCTGTGGCAGCGACCTGCATACAAAACAGAGGAGGATGGGCACAGGTGTTAGCTCTGGGCTAATCTTCCTCAAGCAAAAAAAGAGGAAGATTGGCAACAGATGTTAGCACAGGGCAGAGCTTCCTCAGAAAAGAAAAGAACTCTGCCAAGTTCATAGATGTTTCTTACGTTCTGAAAATATCATGGAAGTTTAATAAATATTGATCATTTAGAAGTTTATGTGCTAAAAAAGCTAAATTTTCATGTTTATGACTTTATTTTTTACACTTTATTTTGTGGGAGCAGTGAACATAGGAAAAAAAATTTGGAGATCCCCAGGATCATCCTGGGAGGTATAAACCTCAGAATGGCTGTAAATGGAATCCTTCCCTTTCCCCACATGCCGTTTTGACGTGTGAGAACAAACACGTCAACATCTCAGTCAGCATCAGTCAATTGCTGCACATGTATTCCAGTTCTCATAAGCTCTTTTGAGAATCTGGTGAAAGCTGTGAATCCTTTCCCTGTAAAAATGCACCTATGCATATGTCCACAAAGGCTGCCTACAACCTCAGGGGCTGCACTGCCACCACCAGGAGTCCATGACTCACAGGTTTTAAGAATCTACTATAGTTCCATGACGGACATCACATACAATTTTTCTTCTTTCATGTAAATGAAATCTTGAGTTAATTTGCACTGCAAGTGCAACCTGATAACCAGAACAATAGAAATGATGTACCCCCATTGAACGTAGATACACAGTAAGCTTTTTCCCAAGTGAGCTTATATGTTCTCTTGATCAGTCCCAAGTTCTCTTATAAATAATAATTGAACCAGTGCTTAGCAAGCATGTGATTTTGTGTGTGAAAAGGTGTATGATAGATAAATATGAGGGATTCAAAGACAAAAGACATATTTCTTATCCTTAAGATGCATATATGGGAGACGTGGCATGCACTTTATTAGATACCATAAAAAAGGGCAAGAAATGCAGAGATTCAGAAGAGGAAGAATTTGTATCTGAAGAGGGAGACCTAGGGAGACTTCAAGTAGTGCATTTGAGCTGTATCTTCAGAAGAGTTGATTTGGATATTCATGGGCAGGAGAGGGAGCTGAAAGAGACAGAAACAGAAACAGAAAATGACATGAACCAAGGCCAGGTCAGGGAACCACAGTGTAGTTTGGTCAGCCTCCGGATGGCCAGTAACTTTCATCTCGTGTTCTACCTCTGACTGGTATGTTCTCACCACTAGCATGTTGAGAAAGATCCTCTAGCAGTCTAGCGCTTGGCGGGAGTGGGTGCTGGAATTGATTAGTGATATCTGCTGCAGGGCTGTGGGGGGGCTCTTGGTGGAATTTGTTTTAAAGAATGAGCCCACAGAAGCCAAGACTATGTGTTCATTGCTGCAACCTCAGTGCCTAGCACAGCGTCTGGCACATCATAGGAGCTTCATAAAATATTGTTCAAATGAGTGAATGAATGTACGCCAATCCGGGTTGGGATCACTGGTTCTGGGGGAAGTGATGTTTCCAGCCAGAGTTGTGTTATTCAGTATTAATGAACTCGTGACTGTCATAGTTCTGAACTTAGCCATAGAATTTAACAGTGACATTGATGATATGTTAATGAAAATGGGCACAGTTACTCTCTTGTTTAAAAATCAGGCAGTCCCGCTTTGCAAAGGACTAACTCTAGTACTATAGTTTGGTATTTCACTAAGGAATTGCCAGTGTCAGGGACCAAATCTTCCAGCTCCATTTGTTAATCAAATCAGTAACATTTAATCTCCTTTCTATATTTTTATAGTTAATCAGGGGTGGAGAATTTTCTCAAACTCCTCTAACCTTTAGTAAATGTAAACTTGAATTCAGTACCGCTGACTCCATTTTCTGATAGCATCAGTTCTGTATTGAGTGGTCTCTCTGAGATCAGTCCTGGGTACAAGGTTTTAGATTAGTTGTAACCAGATGGCCGGGTTTAGGTTTTCCTGCTAGTGCCCTGGATTTGTCCTTGAGGGGAGGATGGCCTCATTCATCATCACATCCCCACACCTGGCACAGTGTCTGACACATACAGATATTCAATAAATACTTCTTAAATTGAATTTAATTTTATGGCTCCCTTTTTAATTTACATTTTCTCAGCATATTTTTACTTCAATGTATAAATGTTTTATCACTTACATGGAATTTATAACTTAATCCAGCAATACTTCTATCCTTCAGCTATACATCAAGTCTGGTTTCACTTTATTTTCTCAGTGCCCTCGCTCCACCTATGCAGTATGTGTAGATGCAGAAACCTCACGTGGATGGCCTGTTTCCAGGAGGAGTAAGGGTGGAGGTCACTCTTGGTGTGTCCAGCTCTCTCGTGTATATTCTTTGTCCTCAGACCCATGCTCCCCTGCTCCCCCGTCACCCCGTTCCCCTTGCTGATCAGCCCGAGTGGGTTTGGGAATGAGAGCAGCCAGACAGCTCATCTGGCTGCTGAATGCCCTGGGTTCAAGGTTTCAGTTTTTGGTGGACATCAGCATCTTTTGTGACGCTTATTAAATGTGCAAATGCCCTGGCCCCACCCGAGCCTTCCTGAATCAGAATTCCCAGGATTTTCAGGGCTTCTTGCAGGTATATGGGAAGATGCTTCTTGTGCTCAATCTTAGTCTAAATTAACTAGGAAATGCAGACTTTGGAGAGCAGCTGTGACAGGCAGTAGCCATATGGTGGTAACAGAATGTGTTGCTGGAATGCCCGTGGGGATGAGGTAGCAAACCGATGAAGGGCTGCTGTGTGCCAGGCCTGTGGGATCCCGTGTTAGAGAAACTGATCTGAAGGAGAGATCAGAGTCACCTAATCTGTTTTTTTTGGTTTCAGAAAACGCTTCTAAAATCATTCTGGTTTTTAATCCTCAGGTGTATCAGTCTCCTAGGACTGTGTAACAAATTACCACAATCTTGGTGGCTTAAAACAAAAATTTATTCTCTCACAGTTCTGGAGAGTCTCTTATAATGACACTTGTCATTGGATTTAGGGCCCATCTGAATAACCCAGGATGACCTCATCTTGAGATTCTTAATTACATGTGCAAAGACCATTTTTCCAAAGGAGGTAACATTCACAGGTTCTGAGGGTTGGAATGTGGACACACCTTTTTGGGAGGCGCCATTTAACCAACTACACCAGGGGAGAAGGCTTTATAATCTTTTCTGCTACCATTATTTCTCTTACAAAGCGATTAAGATGAATATTTCTTTTTGAGCGACCCTATAGACTGTCTTCAGAATCTATGAGCATTTTTTATGCATAACTATTGATTTAATGTATGATTCATCATCTCCATTTCATTTCTTAGCTGTAATACCTGGTGTTGGCCAGGAGACTCATTTAGCACTGATAAACTTTAGTATAAACAATAAAATAGTTATTGAGCTGTAATTTAAAAATTATTATAATGATTAAAAGAGCTTTAATTATTTGAAACTTAGAACAAAGCTTCTCTGAGTCTCATTAGTCATTCTACTCTCTGCTACGTGTATGAATAAACCCGCTACTCTTCACTTGAGATCACATTACCTAGAGACACCCATGTGGGAAGCACATGGGCACGAATTAATGTCTGCATTTTAGACTGTCTGACCTTGTGATGGTAACACCAGGGTAGGCACTTACTGGAAACTGCAGGCGTGAACATGCAGGGTCAACTCAAGGAAATCCATGGGGTCAGACAAGAAATATTAATCCACTTTGCCACACTCCATTGAAATATCCTGCTTTAGGTCTAGATATTCTTTCAGTGACAGGATTCTGGCTGTTAATCTGAAAATAAAGATTCAGTAGTTCTGCGGACTTGGTAATTAGATCCCCATATGTTTCCTGTTGGAGCAGTACCTTTGGGCTTGACAATAGGCACTGATTTCAGATCGTGAAACAATACTAGATTCCTTAGCTTAATTGATTTGGGGCTTAAGTTTGAAATCGCCGTTTATTTTCTCAATTCATGGTATCTTAATCCACATGGCCTTCTCTCTGCATTTGCAGCCAAATGTCTCTCAGGCAGGACTTTCGTTTCAAGTACTCGTATAAGAGTTTCAAGTGCTCCTGGAAGACTCAGGTGTCGACTGCCCTGGAAGTGAACTGCTCCTCTCTCCGGGGCTTAAGGTTTCTCAGCTTGGGCATCGTCTCAGTGGGAGCCCGCCCACCGAGAGCCTGTCTTTCCGATTTGGCTCCAAATGTTTCTACATTAGGTATCACTTGCATTCAACTTTTAAAAGCCCATCTCTCCCTTTTTGCTCCCAAGAAGTATTCCTTTCAGAATTACTTTAAAACTTCCAAAAAATTCTCCTTTTTAAGCTCTTGCAGATATGGAAACAAGAATTATTCATCTTTGAGATAGCAATTTTGTCTGGTGCATCTTCTTATGTCTAAAGAAAATGTAAAACACATCACTTGGGAAAACAAGCAAACACTTGGATCTTTTGGGTGCTTCTACTCAAAAGATTCCTGGAAAACCTTTTAAAAAGGTAAATTTCTGGACTAGTAGAAAACTTTAAAAATAATATACTATATTACTTTGTTTAAAAGAAAAATAATGAGACACCTCTAGGGTCCCACAACATGATTTTTGTATAGACCAAATAAAGCTATATTTTAACAGGCAGATTTTTCCAAACAGACCCTCTAAATTTGGTGAAAATCTGTCCAGTTTTTTCATGTGGTGCAGTAGACAGAGAAAGAGGTCTACAGACAGAAATTTAACTTACACAGCTTATTAATTTCCGAACATGTTCCAATCATACAGACTAACGAGGTACATCATTCAGGAATTTGCAGACAGTTGACAGGTTCTTTTTATAGCGTCATTCTATTTCCAAGGCTACGTACATGCGACAGTTTTGTTTCATCCCTCAGCTGAAGTTGTTATATCAAATCTGTTATCAAGGTCAAAACATCTGTTGAATTAGTCCTTTTTTTTTTTCTTTCCATTTTCCCTGCCACCTCCCCCCCCCCCCCATGTCTAGGTTTTTGTGACTTCATTCCTGGATTACCACAATAGGCTTTTTAAAAAAACCCTCATTTTATTATTGAAACATTCAAACACACCCACAAGTGGGGAGAATAGTGTATTGAGCCCTCATGTACCCACCACGAAGCTTCATCAAGTATAAACATTTGGCCATTCTTTTTCTTCCTTCTTATTTTTTCTGGAATACGTTAAAGCCCACCCCACTCATCATAGGATGTCAGTATGTATCTCTAAGATATAAGCAATTTGTGTCTCCCAGAGCGTTCTAATTATTCTTCCTCTCATCTTCTCGTTTTTCTCACCAGTCCAAAAATTTCCAGCCATTTGGCATACTCTTACAGAAACCTACCGAGGTTTTCACAGGCTCAGTATTGCTTATTGCATCTAATGCAAACTCTTGTATTGGTTTGCAAAGCCATCTTTACTTCAGCTTCCCCCTTCTGTCAAATCTTCCCCAGCAGGCTACCAGGGGGGTCTCCTCACTACTCAGCCAATGCCCTGTTTTTACTGTCTCTGGTCATGCTCTTGCTTGCCCAGATTCTGTGCATCCTAGAAAGCTCTGCTTGGGTGCCACTTCCTCTATGAAGCTTTTCCCAGCTCATACTGACTACTCTCTTCCCTGAACTCTTGGGATTTAAACACAGTTCCTCTAACTTTAAATCTGATATTTTCTGTGATCTTAATTATTGTAATCTGGAAAGTGGGCTCTGAATTACTGACTTCCAGCATTTGTTTTTAAAGACGACTTTATAATGTTTGGGTGAATTGTGTCTCTAGGGATACAAAGGTCAGCGGTGCTGGACAGAATCTAGCATTGGTATGACAGGCAGAATTCTAAGATGGCCCCGTGATCTCAGCCCCTGGTAGTACTCCTGTGATGATGTTTCGTTACATGGCAAAAGTTTTTCAGATGTAATTAAGATTACTAATCAGTTGACCTTAAGATAGGGAGACTATCAGATGTCCCTGATCTAATCACACAAGCCCTTTAAAAGCAGAGAGTTTTCTCTGGCTGGTCGTAGAAGAGGAAGTCAGAGAGATACTAAGCCCTAGAAGAATCAACCCACAGTTATTGGCTTTGAAGATGGGGGAAGGGGACCATCAGCCAAGGAATGCAGGTAGTTTCTAGACAGCCAGAAAGAAAATGGGATCTCTGTCCTACATGCCCAAGGAACTGAATTCTGCCAACAAGCTGAATAAGCTTGGAGGGAGATTCTCCTCCAGAGCCTTCAGGGAAGAGCCCAACTCAGCTGACACCTGGAGTTTGGCCTTGTTACACTCCATGCGGAGAATACAGCCCGCACCACTCAGACTTCTGACTTGCCGAGACAATAAATGGGTAGTGTTTTAAATTGTTAAGTTTGTGGTAATTTGCTATGCAGTAATAGAAAACTAATAAAGTAGGGAACACAGCATTTGAGCTTGTAGTGAAATTTTACGTATTTCTTGCTATTCTTTTTTTCCAGGTTTATTAAGATATAATTGCCATACAACACTGTGTAAGTTTAAGGTGTACAACATAATGACTTGACTTACATATATTGTGAAATGATTCCACAAAAAGCTTAGTTAACATCCATGCCTCATATAGTTTCAATAAATTTTTGTTTTTCCTTGTGATGAGAACTTTTAGGATCTACTCTCTTAGCAACTTCTAAATATATCGTACAGCAGTGTTAAGTGTAGTCACCATGTTGTATATTACACCCCCAGGGCTTATTTATCTAATAACTGGGAGTTTGTACCTTTTGACCACCTTCACCCAATTCCCCCACCTCCACCCCCAGCCTCTGGTAACCACAAATCTGTTCTCTTTTTCTTTGAGTCTGGTTATTTTTTAAGATTCCACATATAAAAATATGGAATGCTTCACAAGTTTGCATGTCATCCTTGTGCAGGGCCCATCCTAATCTTCTCTGTATTGTTCTAATTTTAATATATGTGCTGCCAAAGCGAGCACACTGCTATTCTTATGAGGGCTCTGTATCAGTAAGGGAGGTTTCCCAGTAAGTGGAGGCACATGTGGTCACTGCACGGGTGAACAGTGCCCCTCGTTTATGACACCTCGCCCTTGTGCATGAATTTCCCACTGCAGATAGGAACATTTCAAGGAAAAGAAAGTCTGGCTTCCCTATGGCCTGTATTTTCAGAAAAGTCTGTAAGAGGGTCCTGGAGCAGGGGAAGGAGCTCAGGACAGCTTACCTGACCGGCAGTAGCATTGGTTCACTCTGTGGTCAGACTCTAACCGTTGACCTCTGCTGTGGGGCAGATTAGGTAGGGAAGGTACCCCCACGCTCTGCAGCAGCCAGATTCCAGGTGGTAGAACTTGTTCGTAAAATAAATACAGACACTCACTTCAGGAACTGGGCAACAGATAGTTATTGAGGACATTTAGGAAGATGAGAACTGAAGTTGCAGTTTCTTTTGCTGCCTGGAATCAGACACGATGGGCAGGGGCTTTACTAGTTTAACAGGCATCTGTTTCTCCAGCCGCACACAGATAAACGCACAGGTGGACATTTGTCTGAGGTGCCTGTGTGTGATTCACAAAGAACTGGTTCCTCATAAAATTTATTGCTGAATGACTCATTGCAGGATGATGATGAGGATAAGCCTTCTAATTTAAAAAGTGAGGCAAGTATCCTTTAAAAAATCAACTTTGTGAGGTATAATTTACGTACAATAAAATGCATACCTTTTAGGAGTATAGTTCCATAAAGGTGTACACCCATGTAACCATCACCACAATCGAGGCAGCACATTTTCATCACACCAGAAAGTTTCCTCCTATATACCCCTTTGCAGTCAGTCCCTCCCTCCACCCATGGCTCCAGGCAACCAGCGATCTGATTTCCATCACTCGAGGTTAGCTTTGCCTCTCCAGCACTTCACGTAAATGGAACCACACAGCGTGTACTCTGCTGTTGAGTTTCTTTCACTCAGCATGATGTTTTTGAGATTCATCCACATTGTTGTATTAGTAATTTATATTTTTATAAATGTATTTTTAATAAATATTTTTACAAATATTATAAATTATTAGTAATTTATATTTTTATTGATGAATAATATTTTATTGTGTTAGTAACACAGTTTGTTGGCCATTTACCTATTGGTGCATATTTGGGTTGTTCCCAATGATGAATCAAGTTGCTATAAACAGTCTTTGTGTAAATGCATGTTCTTATTTCATTTTGGAGAGTAGCTAGGAGTGGAGTAGCTGTTTCAGATGATAAGTGTATGTTTAACTTTAAAAGAAACTGTCAAACTGTTTTCCAAAGTGATTTTACCACTTTTTACTTTCCATTGCAATGTAGAAGAGACCCAACTATTCTCCATCTTCCTCAATAGTTGGTATCATCAGTCTTTGTAAATATTAGCCTTTCCGTTGGATGTGTAGTGGTGGCCTATTATAGCTTTAATTTGCAATTCTCTGATAACTAATGATGCTGAGTATCTCTTCTTGTGCTTATTAGCCATATATATATATATATATATATATATATATATATATATATATATATCTTCTTCAGTGAAGTGTCTGTTCAAGTCTTTTGCCAATTAAAAAATAATAAGATTGGGGGCTGGCTGGGTGGTGTAGCAGTTAAGTTCATGCGCTCCACTTCAGCAGCCAGGGGTTCGCAGGTTCAGATTCTGGGCATGGACAGACGCACTGCTTGTCAGCTATGCCGTGGTGGCGTCACATATAAAGTAGAGGAAGATGGGCACAGATGTTAGCCCAGGGCCGGTCTTCCTCAGCAAAAACAGGAGGATTGGCAACGGATGTTAGCTCAGGACCAGTCTTCCTCACACACACAAAAAATAATAAAATAATAAGATTGTATTATTGAGTTCTAAGAGTTTTAAAATGATTCTGGATATAAGTCCATTGTCAGATATATGTATTACAAAAGCTTCTCCCAGGCTGTGATTCGCCTTTTTGTTGTTTCTTGAAAAAAACCTATTTTGCCCCATTTTCACCATCTTCTCTTTCTGGGTCTCTAATTATACATATTTAGACAGTTTTCTATTGTTCTACAGGTTTCTAAGGATCTGTTTACTTTTCTTCAATCTATTTTCTCTCCATTCATTAGTTTGGATAATTTCTATAGATCTGTATTCCTATGTTCAAGTTCATCACGGACTTTCTTCTCCCATCTCTGATCTATTATGAATTTTTTTGTCATTGTACTTTTTAGTTCCAGAATTTCTGTTTAGTTCCTTTTTTTTGGTGAGGAAGATTAACCCTGAGCTAACATGTGTTGCCAATCCTCCTCTTTTTGCTGAGGAAGATTGGCCCCGGGCTAACATCTGTACCCATCTCCCTCTACTTTATACGTGGGACGCCTGCCACAGCGTGGCTTGATAAGCAGTGCATATGTCTGTGCCCTGGATCCGAACCTGCGAACCCCAGGCTGCTGGAGCAGAGCGCATGAACTTAACCACTATGCCACCAGGCTGGCCCCCTGTTTAGCTCCTTTTTATAGTTTACATTTCCCTGCTGAGATTCCCTATCTTTTCACTTATTAAGCCCATATTTTCTTAATTCTTTGAACACATATATATAGTTTAATTCTTTGAACCATGTTTATAGCAGCTGCTTTAAAGTCTTTGTCTTCTAAATCCATCCTCTCAGTAATGTTGGGACTGGTGCTTTTCCCTCGACTATGAGTCATGTTTCCCTGTTTTTGTTTTTGCACATCTGGTAATTTTTTTATTGTATACTGGACATTGTTGGTGATGCATTGTGTAGGCTCTGGGCTTTCATTATCTTCCTTTGAGAAGTGTTGCCTTTTCTTCTAGTAGGCAGCTCACTTAGTAGTTGCCAACCTTGCACTTCTGCAGGCTTTTCTTTATGCTTTGCTAGGGTATATCTCTGGAAAGCTCAATACATTTCCCAAGCCCCTCTATCTTGGCAGGTCCCAACCCCCAAATTCAGTTTTCATTGCAAATCTTTTAAAGGCTTGGTTTTAGACTTTGTTAGGGTAGGTCTGAAGTGGACCATACCCTAGAGCATGGTTCTAATCTTTTCTGGTGTCTCAGATAGATGCCTAGTGTGTTAATAAGTTGATAACGAGGTCTTGCCACTCTGGCTTGGCCCACACTTCAGTGTCTACTGCACTGTGATGTCTAGTGTCTCCATTCTGCTCGTCTCCAAAGTAACTGTGTAACTCCATAATGACTCTCTACAGTTACTACAACCCTCAGGTAGTCTTGCCGTGGGCGTGTGCATCTTAGCCTTGAGCCAAAGGTTCATAGGGAACCTTCTGTAAATTTCTGGGACTCTCTTCTCTCTATCCCCCACATACCCCTTTACTTCCTGGGGCTTTGCCCTACAGATTCTGGCTGCTCCAGCCTCTTCAAGTCAGTAGGATCACTGTGCTCTGCTTGGATTCTGGCTTGCTATGTCACGGTTGGGTAACTGTGCTGGATAGAGATCAGGGAAATCAGGGGGCTCGCCTTATGAATTGCTCCTCTCTCAGGGGCCACAGTGTTGTGTTTCCTGTTGTCCAAAGCTTAAAAACAATTGCCTAATATATTATCTCCAATTTTATCATTAACGACAGAAGAGCTAGTCCGATACCTGTTGCTCCATCATATCTGGAGGTGAAAGTTTGCAAGATATGCTTTTAAGGATTAAATTAGGTAAACAGGAATGGATTTAGTAAGGAGGGGCCCTAAAGCTTCTTTTTGGGCTGAAAAAGCATTTATAATAATCATGAATCCCATCCTATGGCTCAGGACACTGGCTCTACTTAGGAAGTTAGTGTGGTTGGGTAGAGTGTAGTTTCTCTATGTTGTTTCAAAAATTGATCCTAATAGCCATTTCTTCTCTCTAAGAAACAGAGGGTCTCTAAAAATAATAGTAGTAGTAGGAATAATAACAGTAACTTACTACTACTGAGTACTTAATCTTCTAGGTGCTGTTCTTAAGACTTTATTTTCATTAACCAATTTATTCTTTATAATTGCCCAATTATTAATAATTAGTGCTTGAATATTGTTAAGTACTAATTAATAATCCTGTTTACAGATGAGAAAATTGAGGTACAAGTAGGGTAAGTAACTTTCTTGAGGTGACATATCTGGTAAGTGGTAGATAGGGGAAGTCTATAGAAAGCCTTTGCCAGTTTCCACTATAGAAACGTGACATAAGCATAAAAGATCTTAGAGAGAAACACGAAATATATGAATGCACAGGTGGGTAGGTGAATTGGTGAAGGTGTTTGCGAGCACATATATGAGAGGGCGTGTGTGGGCATGTGAGAGCTCCCACCTCAGGGTCTTCCCAAAGGCCATCCTTTTGCTTGACTTCCCCTCTTCACCTTCAATCTACTTAAACTTGTCCTTCAGGGTTTAGCTGCAATATTACCAGTTTAGGGAAGCTTGTTACATGCTCTTATAATATATTGTTCTTTATTTTTTCTATCACTATCGTAATTTAATTTACAGAAATTTTATTTAATGGATGTCTTTTCCACTAGACTGTAGGCTCCATGGGGCCTGTTTCCCACCATGTATCCAACATGTAGCACAGTTTCTGGCATGGAGTATGTGCTCGATGTGTATTTGTTGAATGAACAAATATTCAAGAGTAAGGAGGTTTCCCTTTTCAGATTGCTATAAATTGATTTATCATTGAGAATTTCCTACTTTTTTGCCTTTTCCTTCCTTTAAAAAACAATTACAGGGGCTGGCCTGGCCCGGTGGCGTAGTGGTTAAGTTCACACACCCTGCTTCGGCAGCCCAGGGTTTGCAGGTTCGGATCCCAGGTGAGGACCTATGCACCACTTGTCAAGCCATGCTGTGATGGCATACCATGTAAAGTGGAGGAAGATGGGCATGGTTGTTAGCCCGGGGCCAGTCTTCCTCAGCAAAAAGAGGAGGATTGGCAACGGATCTTAGCTCAGGGCTAATCTTCCTCACCAAAAAGGAGAAATTACATATAGTAAAATTCATTCTTTTAGGTGTACAGGTCTACTAATTTTTACAAAAGAGTATATAACTACCACAACGGTGAAGATATAGAACAATTTCATCTGCCTGCCCAAATTCACTCTTGATAACCCTTTGTAGACAAACTCTACCCCTGACCTTTTACCTCTGGCAACCATAGAGAATTGCTTATTTTACATTGCCCTGGGCTTTTCTTTTCTTTCCCATCCTGCCTTGTCTGTATGTCAGCTATCTTACTGCTCGGCAGCACTCCTAAATACTTTATCAGAGAAATGAAATTGAAGTCAGACAGTGCCTTACCCATCTATGCCCCACATGGAATCATTTAAGAAGATAACGTGACTACTTGGAAGAATAAGAAGAGGGACACAGGTCACTTGAGTTTTTGTCACTGGCTTGTTACTTCTACTTTCTTAACAACTCTGGCATCTGTGCACGTCTTTGTTTCATGACCCTTGCCTTAATTCAGGCTTCATGATCTTGTCCGGATCTTGTCCGACCTCCATACAGATTTCCAGTCCTCTAGTGCTTCTTTGCATATGCTTAATCTCTACATTTTACCCAGAGTGAACTTTCTAAGACTCTAAGACTTGACACTCTACTACTGAACCTCAGCACCGCAGCGTGTCATTCACAGATCTTGAGGAGGCCTCCTGCTGACTTCTTCAGAATCATCCTAACTGGGTCTTGTTCCTTGTCCTCTATGATGTTCTGGTTGTCGCAAATTATTTGATACTTTGCAAATGTGCCATATGTTTTATGTCTTCATGCTTTTATTCATGCTGCCCTGAAAGCCTTTCCTCACTTTATCTACTCACTTAGCACCTGCTAATTATCGAAGACTCAGCACAGGCTGTCTCCTGCCTTCTTCCTAAAGACCAATTCACTGTTACTTCCTTTGTACCCAGTTACCTGTCCATCCCTCTGCCATAACACCCGTAATTCCTTCTTGCATACCTTGCTCACATATTTGTCTCCCACTTACTACACACAAAGCTCTTTGAGGTCAAGTCTGTCTATTATTCATCTTTGAATCCTCAGGGCCTAGCACAGTGCCAGCCACATGGAAAGTGCTCAATACACATTTGTTGAATGCATCAATGAAAAAAGTTTTTATTGTATCGTTACCTGAGCACTTTAATAATTTTCATAAATCTGTTTTAAATTTATCTATTTTTTGATCTTTTAGAAAGTTTTTGATCAGATACTCTCCCATTTTCATGAGAAGCTGATGACCCTATTTTGTGCGGCCACTTGAAGTTCTCTCCAACCTTCCATCAGTCCCTATGCATCTATATCTGTGTGCTCTAGTCAGTTGGCATTATTTCAACTGGGCTTACCCATCCACGGCTGTCTGCTTGCGTATAGAAACTCAACTTGCAACTGTGGAAGTAAAAGAGGGAAAAACAGGGGATGTCGAAAGTGAATATGAATTTCCCATTAGCGGCCAACCGGCTTTGAACTTCCTCTCCACTGAGGCTCAGGGTAAAGTCTCAGCTATCACTGTGCTCAGGTCTGGACTGGCCGTAGGTCACTCTGTTAGTCAGCTCTTCACCTGTTGTGTTCAGGGTCATATCAACTTTATGGACTTTCACCCCAGCGATCTTAGTCCCAGGGTGTTTGGGCTCAATATATTCACCATGGAAGTGGAGATTTAGTCTTTCCTCGTGAAAGTGAAGACACAAAATCCACTAAAAATATTTTGTCCAATTAATCATGTCATTTCATTGTAAAAAAAACAAACACTGACGTAAGATATGATTCTTATTAATATAGCAGCCACATTTGTGATCAGCCAGCTCTCGGCCGGGAGTGAGGGCAGGTGGGAGAAGGGAGGAAATGGTTTCTATCTTTATCTCATTATGGCCAGGGTTAGGGTCTGGGTGGGAATCTACCTCCTCCCAGTTGAATGCCTGCAAGTATAAGCTTGGAGCTATCTGGAAAAGAAACTGTTATCTCTTAGGATAATTATATATTCTAGGAAAGATCCAAGTTGTAAAGAAAGTGTTTAACATTGTGATTTCAAATTTTCATATTACCAGTTTAGGCCACAGCAATGTTTCTCAAATGTTAATTTGCACTAGGATCATCTGGGCAGCGTATTAGAACAGACATCCCTGGAGTCTGCCCCTGGAGACTCGGGTTCAGTAGGCTTGGGGTGGACTCTGTGAAACTGTTTTTAACAATTTCTCTGAATGATTCTGATGCCCAAAGAAGGAAAAAAACTATCCCTTTTCTTGGATTATTGGAGCTGAACAGGCCAATGTGATCATTCTGAAAGGAGCCCTTGGCATTCCAGGTTTGTTGACAGACCAATGCACCTTTATAAAAACAAGTTCCAAAAACCGGGACTTTCTGTCCCAAACCTCATCTATTTTCATTGTCTGGAAGTCCATTTGATCTTGTAGAAAACACCCACGAGCAGAAAGCAAAGGTGGCACCCGAGAAGGAGTCAGGCCAAGGAGAAGCCTCAGGAGTGGGCTGGAAAACCGATCCTTACATTCTGCTGGGATAAGTACTCCTCCGACCTGAGTTTGTGGAGTACCACTGATGTCTGTCACGCCACTGCACCAGAGATGCATTGTGGAGTGGGGTGAGTTTGCTCACCCCCTCCTGCTGTGGAGGAGGTTATAAGGTTATCATGGTTATAAGGGTAGTGCCAACCTAAAGTTTGGACATGTTTGACCTGGTGGTTGTACAAACGGGATGTGGGCAGAGCAGAGAGAAAAGATGCTCAGCTGCTTGAAGAGGTGAACAGATGTGTGGACATCCTGCCTCAACCTGCTTTCTGCTGTGAGTTGAATTCTAAAATGTTGGTTCAATTCTCCAGGTTTGGTTTGGGTCTCCAACAAGATGGGCTTGGTCTCAATGCTTGTAGCATCTTTCTGCTGTATAAGCTCTGGAATGAGGGGCGTCTATTGGAGGGGTGGAGGAGTGTATAGCTGGGGATTTTTACTTAAGTTTCATTGAATAATAAATAACTTATGTAATATGCCTGAGAAGCATGACATTTTCAGAGAGACCTTTAAAGCAACCATTTCCCAGGTGCTATTTTGATCTTGGGAGATTCAGGGGTTAGGGGCAGCACACCAAAAACTTGTGGCAGACTGCAGGAATGCTTCAGCGTGTCTTGGTAACCTGTTACAAGGACAGGGGATGGCTGTGATTTGTTTTTGAAGAAAAGATTTCACCAAACTGACAAGAGAAAATTTCTATCTACTATATCCTCATTTCTGGGGCTGAGGGAATTAGTAGAAATTGTACTATTCTTAAAATAATGAGTCATAATTATCTTTAGGCTTGGAAAATTGGAAAAGGGTGCTAAAAATCAGTGACTCATGGAATACAAGAAGGAAGGAGCCTTAGAGGTCTTGGGTCCACTCCCTGGAATCACCTTTATCCTCTCTTTCGAGTGGTGATCTGGCTTCATATTGTAGACCAGGATCATCCAGTGCTGCTTTTCCCTGACAAGTCACTGAAGTTCAAATGTAAAGGGGGTGGGTGAGGACCTGTGACCTGCCCTTTGTGTCTCTAGGGAGCAGGACCCCAACACCTGCTATCACCAAGCCCAGAAAGTTTTACTCAAGTTTTTGGCCAAGGAATCACTTGGGCAGAACATAAAGTCCTGCACAGTCTCTCTCATCTGCCAAACAGCACTGACACGAGCCGCTCATGGCAGAGTGAGCACTTCCTGGGTGTTTGACTTTGAGTATGTCATTCAGTCTGTCAAGCCTGTGTGTTCGCCCCTGTGAAATGTTATCACCCGTAACTTGCGTGGATTGAATAATACATGTGTAATATATCTGGCATATAATAGAGACAATAAATTATATACTTTTGCTTGGGTAGATAACACTTTTATGATGACATTAAAATTACTCTCTGTTACTGATTGCACTCTTCCAAAGCAGGACAGACACGAGACGAGATTTAACAGGGCACAGTGAGCAGGAAAAAGGAATCTAAGTGAGGAGTAGGTAAAGGTGGCCTTGAAGAGCAAACAGCCCGAGGCGTCTCTCTTCGTAGACAGCATCCTGCCTGTCTGTACTTTGGCAAAGACATGTGTGGGCAAATCCCTCATTTGACATTGTCCTAAAAACGCCGAGCTCCAATGACGACACTTGCATCTTTGGCAAACACTCACAAAAGGATAAGTTCGTTTAAAACATGCAGACACAAATCTTTGTTTTCTGCAAATTAATTTTTGTAAGTATATTTTACTTGCTTTGTTCCTTCACACCCCTCTGTGGTAGGCCTGTGTTATTGTCTCCCTAGCATTCTTTTCCTGGGTCTAACTCTCACCCTTCCCTCTGGCCCCAATCCTTCCCACAACTCTGCCGGTGCCTCCCTTGCTCTCTCCAACCCTCAGCCTCCTACCCTGTGTAGACTTTATTGGAAGGGTATCCAGAGTCAGTAACTTCTCACCATTGCGATAACACTAACACTTAATAAACCTCTTTACTTTACAACCTGATTCCCAGGCATGGCTTGGTTTTACTCTTCCTAATAACCCTGTGTGTAGGTTATTTCAGTTCTGCTAATGAAGAGATTGAGGTCAGGAGAGGCGGCAAAGCAAGTGTGATCAGATCATGACGTGGTTCATCTTATGTTTTATCAATCCCCTGCTTTATCTATTGTACAACATTATCTCTTTCACAGAGAAAAGTCTTATAGCGACTGCTGAGTCCTGAAATTTGCATTTTAAAAGTCTTGATTCTAGGCATTGTTTTAATCAGGACAGTACTTTATGGGGTTGCTTGTACTGTTCTATATTTGTCTATGTTAGGATGGTCAGAAAAGGGAAATTGTCTTGCTGGTTAAAAAACTGCTGAGTATCAAAAAAGAGAAGGAAATATATTATTTAATACAAAAAAGAGAACATTCGAGTTACTAAAACGAAACATGATTTGAATACTTATGAGTCTACAATCTACATGAGTCTACAGTCTTGCTAGTGAGATTCCCTGAAGGCTCTTCTAAAACCTCTGAGGAACTAGCGGAAGGAAAAGTGTTGAAAAAAACAAAGGCTCTTCTGTCAGTTCCCTGTTGTGGTTGTGAGACAAATTTGATGTAACAAAGTGCTATTTCAAGTATGAGCTGTAGTTTTATGCTGATTTTACTTAACTCTAAAGAAAGAACACTGAACACTTTGACTGAGCCTTATAAAACTGAAGCTTTAGTCACATAAATTATTTAAATTTCACAACATTCCTGAAAGATTAGGAAATATTATTCTCTTTTTGTCACAGAGGAAGCCCAGATATGAATAATAGTAATAATAATAATAAATATGATACATTATAAAATTTTTACTTCTTCCCCATAGTGTGTGTTACAGTTGGAATTCATTCTCTGTATGAATGGAATTGCGCTGGGGAGGTAAGGAAGGAGGAGGCAGCCCTATCATGCTTCATCGTTATCTTGCAAGTTCAGTCTTACTCTGATGTGCGTTGGCGACTGAATGACGGATACTTGATTGTCTGAAGAGTGAGAGGCTGTGGTTGCCAGTGGCGAGCTATGAACACTCTCGTGCCCTCAATGAATTGTTTTTCCACTCTTCAACTTCCTTATTTCTATCTGACATATATGCACCTTTCCACAAGATTCATACACACTTTATACATACCCATTATTGACTCTAAAGCAATGGCTTGGACAAACACGCCCAAATTTATATATCCAGATGCAGCCCATCTCTTTTAAAATGAAAGCATTTTTCCACATTATTGTCATTTTCAAGCTTTTGGGATTTCACTATTTCAGGACCTTTTGTTTTTTAATACCTTCAGGGGAGTTAAGTTTTGCTCCTTAGAGTGGAGTTGATTTTTGGAAGGAGCTGAAAGTTGTTTGAAGGCACATGAGATAGATGACCAGGCTGAGTAACATAAACTGTGGTAAAACATTAGCTGAGAATATGAGCAATCCTGCCCGAGGAGTTCCCATGTCTTGCTGCTCTCATCTCTTGTATAAAGAGCTTTTTTTATAAAGAAAAGTGATTTTCTGACCCCAGTGCCTCCCTTTTGCAGTCAAAGTGTCAAGGCCCTGCCTGATTGAGCTCCACTTAACTTGACGGACTTCCTTCCCATGATACTCGATACTCATTAACTCTGGTTATGTGACCTTCATGACCTTTCCTCAGCACTTACTAACTCTGTGCTCTTGCCCTGTTGTTCGTATGGACTAGCCTTTCTTCATTATTCCCATTGGTTTGTACTTACAACTTCTAGAACAAAGGAGTAATAAGGTGGCCCTCTTCATTTCTGCTAAATTCCTCCTTATCTTTAAGGATCTAGATATGACAGTTCCTCTAGCTTCCCAGTTGAAAATTAATCTCTCTGAGCTTCCGTAGCTTCTGTGTTGCCTTCTATTTTGTAGCAGAGCCACTAGATTCTGAGCTTTTTGTTTAAGTGCCTTCAGTTTTGTAGGACTAGCATCCAGCCCAGTGTCTTCTCCTGTTAAATGAGAATAATAATAACAGACCTTATACTCTTCTGTCTTCTTCCCCACTCCCTGCAATTCATTCATTTATCCTCTTATTTAACAATAACTTATAGATTAACAACAATGCACTGTGCAAGCAATGAGCATATGAAGATCAATATGATGAATTTCTTCTTCTTATGGAGTTAACAGCTTACTAGGGGAGCCAGTGACATAATGAAGTGATTGCGAAACAGGGCAATAAGTGCTTTTGTAGAAAAAAGTACAGAGTTAAGCTGTGACCCAGTGGCGAGAATAATGAGTTCTGCCTTTGGGTGGTGGGGGACAGCTCCATAGAACAGAATACATTAGATCTGCTGGTCAACGAATGCATAGATGTCACCAAGTAGATAAAGATCAAAAGGACTTTCCAGAGAGGGAAAGATATATAAAGGCATCAATGTATAAGAAAGTATTGTATCTTTAGTCAACTGCAAAAATTTGAGATCTGGAGGGTAAGAAATGCGATTAGAGAGAGGCAAGGGGCAGACTTTGGAGAGCCTTGTGGACTATACAAAGGAGTTTGGACTTTGTGTACTTGGAAGGGAACCCCAAAGTAATTAAATCAGAGGTAATAGGATTGGGCTGTATTTTAGAAGATCTGGAAGAACGGGGACTGCACTTTGGAGGGGGATGGTGGAGAGGGCCAAAAAAGCAAAACAGGAGGCAGGCTGTCTGGCTGTCTGGTTAGGATGCTAACATAAAAGCCCAGGTGAGGACTGATGAAGGCCTGCACAAGGCAGAGGCAGGAGCCAATGGGAAGGATGGCTCAGACTCGAGAGAGGTTTAGGGGACAGGATAGACAGGACTTGGGGCTGTGCTTTCGGACTGATGTGAGGATCAAATGTCATAATATATGCTCAAGAAAAAAATATGATGCCCTCCATAAAGATGAAGAATTATCAAATAACTAGTGTCGGGGTTTGTAATATTGAATACCTCACATATTACCTAAAAGAAAATGTATCTGAAATGTCTGCCTGATGAAGACTTTTATTTTCTCCAATGTATCAAAAAAAAAAAATGTGACTCTAATGGAAAGATTTGAAGAAATGAAAATTGAAACTAACTTGAGTCTTTTCTGCTAAATCTTTAATCCAGGTCCGGGGACCACGAAGCACAGAACTTGGTGACAATGGCGAGGTGGAGGGAAGTGGGGAGAGAGAGAGAGGAGGGGGTGGAATTACTGTAGGATTCTTGCAGATCCAGGCTCTATGCTCTGCAAGTGTCTTCAGTAGAGTGTGGGCCTTTGCTACCTAGAACCTTCTGAAAAGAGGGTGGTCTCCTCCTCAGGGGCTTTAAGGAAAAGCACTGGCTTAAGTCTTCCTCCATCTTCTTCCTTCTAGGCAAAAGAGGGCCAACCACAATGTCTTGGAAAGATGTATTGCTTTGCTAATTCCTCACAAAAAGTGAGGTCTGGAGGAGCAGCTGAGTTGTTTGCATATGGCAACATCCACAGGAGCGACAACCTGCCAGTTCCTCATGGCTTCATCCACATACTGCCCCAGGGGAATTGGCCCCTCATTGCTCAAACTCAGGAAAAACCCAGGATTGACCACACCCTCCCATAGAGTGGATTCCTCATTGGTGAAATGTTGGAAGGAGGGAAATATACACACAAAAGGCAGAGACACAAAACAGAACTTTATCTTGACTAATTTGAAGAGTTTGAGACCTGGAGTGGTGGGAAATGAGATTGCAGAAAGAGGCAAAGGCTGGATCTTGGAGGGCCTTGAATTCTGTTCACAGGAGCTGGTATATAGATGAGAGGGACCGCCAGAAATAACCCAGTCAAGGAAGAACCAGGATCGGGTTGTAATTTAGAAAGACTTGAAGGCTGTGTGGGGATGGATTGTGGTCCCCAGTGAGCCTGGGAAGGGTGAGATTGGAAGCCCAGCCAGAACACATGGGATCTGAGAAGGTGTTTGCATTATACTGCTCTCCAGGTCCAGGGGAACTTAACTCAGCGATCCTACTGTAAGCAAGGTGACAGGTCTTCATTACCTTGTCATCTTGCATCACTTGTAAGCCTTCTTCATCCTGGCCTCTCAGCTTCAGCCTGAGAATCATTGGCTCTTGCCCCAGGTGGGAGGAGAGCAGAGAACAGGAGGTTTCAGTGGAGCTCCATTAATCACCAAGGAGAGGCAGCTGGTTGTAAAACCCACACAGAGTGCCAGCCAGGCGAGTTCAAAAGTGTGGCTGAAACCCAACAAGCACCTCCCTCTCATTTTGCCCTCCCTACCCTTGGGTGAAAATGAGTCAGGCAAGGGAGTACCCAGGCAGAATGTTGGGGCAGCCTGGGTCTGTGCAAAGAAGGAGGCCCCTTGGCCATTATTAGGGAGAAAGGAAGATTTCCAGGGGTTCTGAAATTTTCTGATTTTTCTATTTTTTTTTCCTATTTAGATGACTTCATTCTTTAGCCTTTTCTCTTATCTAGTTCTTCAGCACAATTTTCTCTCTTCTTAAGAAAACCTACCACTGTGCTGAGCACTTAATAGATTCTTAAAATTTGCCAGTGAACTTATTTTATTTTAAAAGGTTAAATTGGAACAAGGAAGCAAGATTTAGACGTGGTAGATTTGTTGATTATTGGCAGTGGAAACACATGTGGCTGCCATCACTGACTCTCTGGTCCAAGAGGCATCATAAAGGCACAGTGACTCGAATGTAGTCCGCCCACAACTCGAAGTGGTGGTTACTCTCTTGTGAGTATATGAGCCTGGGGGTCTCGTTCCTTCTCAGGCAGCCCTCCTGACAGGCATCTGCTTCCCACATTGCTCGCCCACATTCCTGATTCCCCTGTCTTACACAGAACGACTAGGACCAGTGCCATATGTTTTGCAATAATCGCTCCTTGACTGAATTGGCTGCCCTTTGCAAATAGCTGTTCTGTCCCCTCTTTGCTCCTCTTTTCCTTCCCTCTAGCTCACTCCTTTCAATACGTAAAATATGTAGAATCTGATCTTTACCACCAGTAGCATAAATGCTTGGCTCTTACGCCGTTCCCAACGTGGAGCACCATACACACTCCTATCTTGAGTCTTAGATTAAGGCCTGAGTTTCCATGAGTTGAACTTTGGTGAATTTTTTTTTTTTTTCCTGGAGAATCTCTAGCTTTGCCCAGAAGGATCTGAGGGAGAGGAGATATCCAGAACTCCTGGCCACATGAGATTCCAGAATTTTCCACAATTGCTGTTCAGATTGTCAGGACTTAGTCCCCTTGCTACTGAAATGACTGTCCAAATGATCTTAACATAATATGTTGGTCACACCTCAAGATGCAGATCTGAAATATTACCTCCCTTCCTCCCTCTCTGGACTAAGTGGGTGGTTGGGTGGATGGAATTGTTTCTCCCTGTGGTTGGGTCTCACGGCTTTTGATGGTTGTTTTGTTTCTGCCCTTCTAGTCTTCTTTTGACCAACTCCTTCCCCACCTCTTCATCTTAAACCCCCAAAAACCACAACCACAGTCAAATAATTAAACACACGAAACAAAACCGCCTCTATGTGAATGTGCCTCTGGTCACGCCATCCCTGTGAGAGACGCCTCCCTCATAAACAGTAACAGGCAGAACTCAAGTGAGCCAGGTACAGAGCAGACTGCACCCTCAAGGCAGAGGGAGAGGGAAGGCCAGAGCTTCTGGAAGGGTTTGGGCCTGTTGGTTCTTGGAACTAGGGGGAGGGTGGGGCAAAGGCACTCCCAAGAATCTTGGCAGACTCAGAAGGGAGAGGAAGAAAAATCTCCCATGTTTGCAGCCATCAGGGACACTTGTTCATTCCACAAAATCTGTGACTTGCTTGGCCCCTTGGGCTCCTGGCCTAGCAAGGATGAGAGAGAGGGCTCCTGGGATTGCAGATCTGGCACGGTGGTGGATGGGCTGATTAAACAACTTTCTGATGTAAACTTTTAAGGAGACCTTCTCAGAATTCTAAAGCTCCACCTAAAATCTAACCGAAGGGTTAAGTTCTAAAATGATAGTTATGCATTTTGCAAATTTCCTGTCCTTATAGTCCTAGCAAGGGGTGACAAGGTTACTGGTGAGCACTAAAGCTGGGATGCTTTTAGAAAATACCGTTGCCTGCTGCTCACCTGAGACCCGTGAAATCAGAAATATTATCAGCTGGGGTATTGATATCCCTGTAAGAGTTCCTGAGGAATTTAATGAGCAGCCAGTGTTGAGAACCACTGAATTATTTGGACCAACCTGTCAACAAGAATTTCTAGAGGTTTAGTCAGTATAAACATGGTGTTACATTCTGGGACTAGAGACAAAGAGGAGATGTGGGCCCCCAGTGAGAGGAATGGACGGTAGCGTTGGAGTCGGAGGAGGGCTCAGTCTGAGGAAGGAGGGAACTAGAGAGAAGAGGGTCCAGGAGGTGAAGGAGGAAGATGCTCCAAGGAGTTCAGCCTGGTCAGCAGGGTCTGGTGCTGTAGAGCAGTCCCATGATGCGATAATTTAAAATGCCCCTTATATTGGACGACAGGAGGATTGTTGTTGACATCGGTGAGATCAGTTGCAGCGAGATTTCAGTCGGCTGAGGAGATAAGGAAATGAAGACAAATGTGGACTGACATTTTGAGAATTTTGGCTGTGAAGTGACAGAGAATCTTAAAAAGGGAGCAAAGGGTCTAGGAGTCTTTTTCTTCCGGTTTATATAATTGATATATAACGTGGTATAAGCTGTACAACGTAACGGTTTGATATATGTATGTGTTGAGAAATGATCACCACAAAAAGTTTAACATCCATTACCTCACATAGTTACAGTGTTTTTTTTCTTGTGAAGGGTGTGTGTGTGCTATGTCTGGAGGGAACTGAGTTGGGGGCATTATGGGAGACATTTTGTCCTCTCTGTGTGCCTTTCTCCATGTCTCATCACCACTTACCTCCACCTCACCCCTTTCCCCTGCCTCCTGCAGAACCGTTCTGTCTTCTGTCTCTTCATCGTTCCTTCTTTCCTTTCACTCTGTCAGAATATCACCTTCAGTTGGCCACCACTGCTGCTTTCCTTAAGTATCCTTTTGTCTTTTGTTATGAATGCTCAAAGTCTGATGGGTTATCAACACTACTAGTTCTTTTCCCTCCACAAGGCTAACTGGTTGATGTAGTATGTTGGAGGGCATTATACACTGTTAGAAATGTTTCTAGCCTTCTCAAAAAACAGAGGCCCAAATTACATGGTGAGTAGACATAAAGACATTATGAAGAGCCAGATTTCTGGGCCAGTGATCTTTCATCTTCGTCTTACTGTTTCTATCTTCACTTCTGAAAGCTCAAGCCTCGTAAAGGTGTGGTGGAGGCCCTGAAAGATGGGCTCAAAACATAGTACGCAACAGCTACCAGAGGACCACTCAATATCAACTCGATATCGTAAAGAAACCACAGGTCTGATTTGGTAGGTTTTAACCTCCTGCTCGAATCAGGCAGCCTTTGGACTCAGTTCTGCAACTGGTGTTGGCATGACTCACCTCATGAAGAAATTGATTAAGAACACTGAAAGAATTTTTGAATTGTGGTAAAATGCACATAACACAAAATGTACCATCTTAACCATTTTTAAGTGTACACTTCAGTAGTGTTAAGTATATTTACGTTGTTGTGCAACCAATCTCCAGAACTTTTTCATCTTGCAAAAGTGAAACTCTATACCTATTAAACAACAATTCCCCATTCTCCTCTCCCCCCAGCCCCTGGCAACCACCGTTCTACTTTCTCATATGAGTGGAATCCTACAGTATCTGTTCTTTGGTGACTGGCTTATTTCACTTAGCATAATATCATCAAGGTTCATCCACGTTGTAACATGTGTGAGAATTCTCTTCCTTTTTAAGGCTGAGTAACATTTCATTGTATGTATATAACACCTTTTGTTTATCCAGTCATCCGTTGATGGATACTTGTGTTGCTTCCACCTTTTGGCTGTTGTGAATACTGCTGCTATGAACATGCATATACGAGTATCTGTTTGAGTCCCTGCTTTCAATTCTTCTGGATTTATAACCAGAAGTAGAATTGCTGGATCATATGGTAACTCGAATTTTAATTTTTTGAGGACTTGAAATACTATTTTCCATAGAGACTGCACCATTTTACATTCCTACCAGCAGCGCACAAGGGTTCCAACTTCTCCATATCCATATAAACATTTGTTATTTTCTGTTTTTTTGAGAGTAGCCATGGGTGTGAAGTGGTATCTCATTGTGGTTTTGATTTGTACTTCCCTAGTGATTAGTGATGTTGAGCATTTTTTCATGCGCTTATTTGTATATCTTCTTTGGTGACATGCCTACTCAAGTCCTGTGTCTATTATTTAATTGAGTTGTTTGTTTTTTTGTTGTTGAGATTAAGAATATTTTAAGATTTTTGTGGCATGTATCTAGAATGACATGGTGGGGTCTATATCAGTCCAAGGCTTTTTACTTTTCTCCAGGGCCTCTACCACAGTCCCTGTTGTGAAATACAGTGGGGTCCTTGAGATAAATTCCAATTTTAGGCAGCATTAAATGTGGCTGTACTCGGTTCTTTAATTTTAACTTATGATAATTTGAGTCAGTTTTTTAAGATAAGCTAGATGCTGTGTCTCTTGACATAGCAAACAGGAAGGTATCCACTCTTCTCTGTGCTGATGACACAGTCCTGCGCTGATGGTCGGTTTCTGGTAGGAGGAAGAGCTCAGTGTCAAGTGTGCCATGTTTAGAATGTGTTCCTGGGAAGCAGAGCGCCATAGCTCTATTGACAGATAAGGTAGTTATGTTTCGGGGGTGCTGAGGTGGTGGTGTGTATTTTGGGAGCAGCACCATCACTGGAGCCATGGAGACTCAATTCTGCTTCGAATTAATGGCTCCACAGGAGCCACATTAAAGTTCATAAGTGGCAGGTGCACATGGTTGCCAGCTTCACCCCTAGAAATCTTTCAGGCCAAGGACATCTCTTAAGTGCTGTAGATACAGGAATTTAGGGCTTTGCTGTTCTTGTTAGTGCCTTGGGGACAGATCCAAAGCTGCTTTTTGGAGAAAAGTCTTATTAACCTCCAGGTGTTCTTAGCCCACTCTGTTAAAGCCAGACTACCAGGCAAGAGCATAAATCGGACTCTAGTTTCCCCGCTGTCTACGTATCTAAGCCTGAGACTCTCCTTTCAGTCAGCCGCAGAGAATAGGTAGGAAGACTATGAACTCACCAGTTAACTCGGTTCTGGATTGTCTTCTACAGAAACCTTGTGACAGCCCTGATGGGAAAAATGGTATGTGAGAAGTCCAGCCAAAGAGATGCTCAATATTTGTTCCTTTAGCTTCGCTGAGCAATTTTCTGGTATCAAGTTGCAGTACCCCAAACATGGTTCTGCAGTATATCATTGTGGCTCCACACACACAATATCCTGTGCCCAAACTAAGACCTAACACCATTCCTTCAGCTTTTATGGAGGCCTTCTGTAGGAATGGATGGAATACCTTGGGTTCTTTTTTCTTTTTTGGTAAACCTGCAATGAGCACTGTGCTGTTACTGTGTATGTAAAGCTATACATTGTAAATTATTTTTATAGCCAGGAAAAAAGGCTTCTCCAAAAGCAGTTTTGCTTTCTTTCTTTTTTCAAACAAGAATAAAGTTATGTAGACTCATGAAATCTCTTTGCTGTTGCCTTGGATGTCAGGAAGATCAGTTTTAACAATTACTCTTCTTATTTAATTTTTTTTGATATCAATATTTGCTGACCTTCCTTTTTATTTGGTTTGTGTATTCTTTTTTAACAGCTTCATTGAGGTATAATTTGCCATAGAAATCAGCTGTTTAAACTGTACAATTCAATAATTTTTAGTAAATTTATAGACTCGTGCAACTATTATCACAACCCAGTTTTAGGATATATTCATCATCCCCAGAAGATGCTACAGGCAACCACTAATCTACTTTCTGCCTCCACAGATTTGCCAGTTCTGGAGATTTCATACAAACAGAAGCATACGATATGTGGCCTTTGTGATTGGCTTCTTTAACTGAGCGTAATGTTTTCAAGGTTCATCCGTGTTGTAGCATATGTCGGTATTTCATTCCTTTTTATTGTTGGATCATATTCCATTAATGGATATATCACATTTGGTTATCCATTTACCAGTTGATGGGCATTTGGATTGTTTTCAGGTTTTGGCTGCTATGAACATTCATGAACTAATCTTTATGTGGATATATGTTTTTATTTCTCTTGGGTAGATACCTAGAAGTATAATTGGTGGGTTTAATGGTTAGCTTTATGGGTTTTATGTTTAACTTTATAAGAAACTGCTCAACCGTTTTCCAAAGCACCATTTTACATTCCCACCAACAATGCCTGAGGGTTCTAGTTTCTCCATGTCTTCACCAACACTTGCTGTGGTCTGTCTTCTGGATTATAGTCATTTTAGTGGATGTGAAGTGGTTTCTCTTTGTAATTCTAATTTGGATTTCCCTAATGACAAGTGATGTTAAATATCTTTTCATGTGCTTATTGGCTATTCATGTATCTTCTTTAGTGAACTGTTTATTCAAATCTTTTGCCCATTTTTTAATTGGCTTATTTGTCTTCTTATCATTGAATTGTAAGAGTTCTTTATATATTCTGAATATGTCTTTTATCAGAATATGATTTGCAAACATTTTCTCCCAGTTTGTGACTTGTCTTTTTATTTTCTTAATGGTGTCTTTCCAAGTGCAAAACTTTTAAATTTTGATCTAGTCCACTTTATCAATTTTTTCTTTGATGGGTAGTGTTTTTGAGATCATATCTAAGACATCTTTGCCTAAGTCAGGTCACAAAGATTTTCTCCTATGTTTTCTTCTAAAAGTTGTATGGTATTAGTTCTTATGTTTGGTAAGAGATGTTAAGTCTATGATTCATTTTGAGTTAATTTTTGTGTATGGTGTGAAGTAAAGGTCTAAATTCATCCTTTTCCTTGTGGATATCTAGTTGTCCCAGCATCATTTGTTGAAAAGATGGCTTTTGTAATTGTTGACTCTGCTTTTATTACATTTGTGCCTTTAAAGAAAAGGTGAAGTGGGTAGGGCATAAAGAATTAATGTATGGACGAAGATGAAGAGACTTTCCATCTTCTGTGGTGAGGTTTTTAAGCACTTATGTGAGAGAATGAGCATCTGGCTGATGTTTTAAGGAATAACTTGAACGACAATTTTATTCCGTTTGTTTCCTTCGTCTCCCCCGTTCCCTCCCCAGCCCTGCACTGAACATCTGCTTCTCTTCTGCGAGAGGAAGTGAAAGATTTACATCAGGCATAAACACAGACTATCTTTGCTGCATTGTTCCCTTTTAAGAAAAAACCCACACCCTGCTGGGTCAGTTTAGCATCGAATTACTCTATATCAACAGTTCTATTGCGATTTTTGGAAGTTCGCTTTCCCTGGGAAGTGGAACTGCTCTGGCTGGTTCTCGGGGTTATGTAATAAATCTAGCTGGTCACCTTCAAGGATACTGACAGGAGTTGAGAGATACCATCCCTCAAGTATCACAAAACTTTCTTAATATTTGCTTTACTGATGAATCTCTCACAAGAAATGTCTTAAGAGATATTGGCAGAGTTGGGAGCCCTCCGCATCCAGATCCGACATGTGTCTATGGTGCTGGGTAGAGGTAACCCCAAATAAAAATAGGTTCAGTTGCCTCCTGGGGTTGACTGATATAAGGTAGCAAGACCAGCATCCTTGGGGAAGTCTGTCCCTAGGAAAATACCATCTACCCTGCTATCTTAAGTCTTTACAAAGAACAGGATGATTACATCTTCCTTTATGGAAATTTACTGAGTTCCTCTGTTTTATGGTGCTGACCTAGCAGCTATAACTGGGGCACTTTCCTACTCTGACTTTTCCAAAGATCCCTCCCAATCAGGGCTGTGGCATAGTCATTATCATCATTATCATCATGTACTAGCTAGCTATGTATATAGCACTTATTATGTACCAGACACTCTTTTTCCTGCTTTACATGTATTAATTCATTTAATTGTGCCCTGGGGGCACACATTAAAACTGGTGTTGTTGGAGGGAGTAGGTATAGAAGCAATTGAGGTGGTATTTGGAGTATGGTAAACTTGCTTTCATAAAATAGCTTTGAGGCCAGAAGGAAAGGCTGGAGATGATGCTGGAGGGATCAAGTTGAACAGCAGGGTCCTTTTTGGGGTCTCATATTTTTTCAGCTCTAGAACTCATCTGAGGCTAAAGTACGAGCGAGGAAGGATTGGTCTTCAGCGCTCTGCTTTGCTTAGACGTATTCTTTTGATATCCTTCCTCCATCACCTCCAGAATCCCCATGCTCCTCCAGCTCCAGGCACCCATGTTAGTGTCCTGGCTAAGGGCCACTGAAGGGCTGTCTGGGGCTTGTCCTTGGCAGGCTGGGTCCCCATTGGCGCTTTCTTGCCCTGTGTTCCCGTGTGGCGGCCATTTGCTGGGAGGGGGCAGTTTCAAGGAGAAGGTCCTTGAAAATTCCAATAGGCTGTTGATCAGAACCAGGAATTTCACCTGGTTTAAGATTTAGTTACTATACAAAGTCTGGCTTCCCCCAAGCTTTTAGCCAGGTTTTTATATTTTAGTGTAAGATTCAGGAACAAGTTTTTTTGGGAGGAAAGAAATGAGGGGAGATTCTGGGGGCATAGAGTGTCTGAAACAGCAAGGGAGGAAGAGTTGGAGAGCCTTTGCGCACTTCAGAATCGTGGACAGCAGGGTGAATAGAGATGCAGGCAGGTCCTTCATTGCTGCCCCCGAAACACACCAGCATTGCAATAGTGGCTTTTGTTGTCTGACACAGGGGAATGACTCAAATGGTGGGAATGTCCAGACAGGTTATAGAGATGGAGGTGGGAAGCTAGTTTTGGACAGGCAGTGCCTGGTGGCACCAGGGAAAATACGCCTTAGGAGGCTCCCTCTTTCATTAAGACTGATCCATTAAGGCTGATCCTGCTAGGCTGGGAAAATGACTAAGATGGCCTTAACATTCCCTCAGCTTGACTAAACTTTAGACAGGTTTCTTCCTGACTGTAGGTCACTGATCTCCCTTTTCTTGGAGCATTTACTTTAGAAAACTTGCAATTGTAAGTTCTTTCTTTGCCCCTTTGAGATGTAAATCTTCTCCCAGACTCTTGCCTGTTTTACAGCCCAGGACTGTCTTTCTCAAGGACCTGGGAGCTGTCCTTTGAAATGTCATCATCAAGAAAGATAGCACTCAGTCTCTGTGGGAGGCTAGGAGCCTAACTCAGTGTGCCAGTTAGCAAACACAGATGCCTAATCCCCCTGACCAATCTCCCAGCTAACGTCCTCCAGTACTTTTCCACTAGCTCATCCCAGTACTTAAAAACTCTCCTGCTTTTTGTTTCTAAGGAAGTTGAGTTCAATCTCCCTTCCCGATTGCAATAGACTCGACCTCTGTTTCAATGGTCTTAAAGTCTTCCTCCTGGCCTGTTAAATTCTGTTCTGTGCATTTTTTCTCTGACATATAGAAACTTGCACAGTATTTTACCTAAACTGACTCAGCGAGTTTGGAAAGCCACTAGCCAAGAAGACAGGATAATTTTATCACGGTGCGCTGTTATTTGGACACATTATTGGGGGTCTGACACATAAAACATTTCACATGGTATTAATCACCTTCAATAAATCTAAAACCAAAACCAGAACGCGTCTTATCTTTCTTTACCATGAGAAGTGTAAGATATCCCAATGGATATACACACACAGACACACACACAATTAGTAATAGCTGTCATTGCTTGTGGGCCTCTTGTGTGCCAGGCACTGTGTACTTTATATACATACTACTTTATAAACATTTCCTCATTTAATCCTTACAGTGTTTCTTTGAGTTAGGTACCAGTATTTATTTCACAGATGAGGAAGTCAGAGGCTGAGAGTCAACTACCTCAAATTGCTGTTGGAGTGGGATTTGAACCCAATCAGTCTATAAATCATGGCATCAGGTTTTTTATGGTTGTCCCTCAAGGAGTCACTGAGATGCCTCATTAGGATTCTGGCCCAGAGGGAAACTTGTACTTCCAGAAGGAATTAAGGAAGAGCTTTGGTTAGATTGTACCTCCATCCCACCTCCCAGCAGCATCATGGAAGATTTTACTATTCTTTAGAGAACCTCATCTCAAAGCACGCCCCCATCCCCTGCGTCCCCTGTATCTGTCACTGGTAATTTCGGCTTTGTGGCTGGGCCCAGTCTCTTGGAGCAGCCACTCTGGTTTTCACTTCAGGGTTGCTCTGACAGGGACAGCTGGGGACCTCCCTGGTGCTTCCGGCACATGGCGTGTGTTTCCTCAGTGGAACATGAAGATGGTAGGAGTTTCCTCTCTAATGCGTGCATCAGAGGAGATTCCACCATTTTCTGTGTCATTCTCTCAGCCATCTGTCCTCTCAGCAGCACTTGGGTGATGAAGACGACTCAAACAATGCACTGTGATGTCACCAGGTCACAACCGATGACATCTGAAGGCACGACAATGACCAGACAACAGGAAGCAGACGGCAGTGGTTTCTACTTATTTCAAAACATCAGCAATGCCCGAGAAGGAAACCCCTGTTAAAAAACCCAAGTTTTCCTAGCTTCCAAGTTTTTTCTCTAAGATGGAAGGAAAAAGATCTTTCTAGAACTGACTAACTTCAGCACCTTTTATATCAAAGTCTGTGCATAAAAGCATCACAGACAGAATTTCAGAAGCATCGCATTGGCTAGAAAAGTCTCTCTGGGACTTTGAATGGCTTGGTGCATCGAGGATGGCGATAAGTCGTGTTCTACTACTACTACAACTACTACTGCTCGTGTTTCTACGTGTTTCCTGCCCCCTCCTGTGGAAGCCAGTGACGTTTTATTCTGGGAACCTGTGGAAAGCACTGTGCTGGCCCACGACCCTGGGCCACCTGGACTCAGTGGAGCAGCAGTGAGGTCGCAGAAACGTGTGGCCTCCAGCTTTTCTCCTTTCGCTCTGTTGGTGCGGCTCCCTCTTACCTCTGACACACACAACTCTTGCCTGGAATTTGTGTAAGAATTTTACTTCTATTTATTACTGGTGTCACTTCTCGATATTTTTCAGTGCTGGTAAGATGTTTTGTAGAAATCAGTGTATACTATCCTAGACAAGGAAAATTAAAATTATTTAAAATAATAATTTTCCCAAATTAAAAACTTTGTGGAAAATTTGGAGAGTACAGAAAGGATAAAAATTAATCATAATCCCATCAACCCAGGAGCAACCATTGCTAACAGATTTATTTTTTTTCTTTTGGTCTTTTATTCTGAAGTTGTGCTGTTTTTAAGTAAAAAGACATGGCCCTGACCAAAAGAAATTTACAACTTGAAGGGCAACACAAATGGGAAAAATTAAGACAAAATAAGATTGAAAACCAGAGAACATGTGGGATAATGATGACGGTGATGGTAATGATGACAATGAGAAATAGCAGCTCCAATTATCCCATGAACATGTCCACTCAATCTTTATGTTAAAATGAGAAAATTATAAGAATCCACATAGAGAGTCAATTTAGGAAAATAGGCGAGTCTTTTCTCTGAAGCCCCTCGTGGAGAAGCTACAGTTAATTAGTGGCTACAAAACAATAAGTGGATGAAAATGGCTCATGAATACACTGGGGATTAATTACGAGCCTAGGAAGTCAGAAAGCAAATCTGCGATGATTTAGTACACACCGCGTTTTTGATGGGCTCATTGATTTCTACAAAGTGTCACTTGTCACTGAGACGCACACTGCCTGGAGTCAGCTACTTCCTCGTCTGTCACTTACTGTGTGTCTGCAGGAAGTTACTTCACCTCTCTAATGCTTCCTCATCTACAAAATGGGGAAAAAAGATTGTTGTGAGTATTACATGAGATAATGCATCAAATGTGTTTAATACAGTCCCTGGTGTGTAAGAAGCGCTCAAGAAGCGTCGAGCATTATCCGAGGCGTGTAAGGCAGTGGTTAAGGCAACATGCTCTGCTGAGACCACCTCCACCCCTGTGGCTTTTTCCCACTTGCTTGCAGGACCAAATCATCAACAATGATCTCAATTTAACTACCTTTTTTGTCCCAAGAGTTTGAAAATGAACCAGTTTTTGTCGTTAAATTGCTTTAAGAAAATCATGAATTTGTCAGTCAGGGTAGGCATTCGTGAAGTGCTTCTGGGGAGTCCAGAGTTTCCTAATGAAGACTTTTTTTTATCATAAAACTCTCTGAGAGAGTGGCAGTTATTTACTATTAATGAAGCCACATATAATTCATATATTTTCACCGTTAAGATGGCAAAACCGAAAAAACAACTCTTTACCTTAGAAAATATAATGTCGGATACATTTGGAGTCATTTCAGCTTGACCTTTCACAGTCCTCAGGGCTGCCCCTCTTGGGAAGATGGAGAAAAGTGGCAGAAAGAACCTGAATATGCATTCCTTTCCATGACATTTATGGAAAAGTCAAGAACTTTTTACCCAGTATTCAGGGTGTTTAGCAGATTAGGATAATTTGTAAAACTATACATTTTAAAAACTAATATTTTTTAATTTTTATTTATTTATTTATTTTTTTTGTGGGGAAGACCAGCCCTGAGCTAACATCTGTTGCCAATCTTCCCCTTTTTGCTGAGGAAGACTGGCCCTGAGCTAACATCCGTGCCCATCTTCCTCCACTTTATATGGGACGCCGCCACGGCATGGCTGACAGGCAGTGTGCGTCCGCGGGCGCCTGGGATCCGAACTCGCGAACCCCGGGCTGCCAAGCGCGGACTAAACCGCTGCGCCACCAGGCGGCCCCTTTAAAAACTAATATTTATTATTTTCATATTATAAAATTAAATGATGTTTATTTTAGAAAATTTGGATAGCCGAAACAAGAGAAAACAAAAATCTTAACATTTTAATGTACTTCCTTCCAGTTTTTATATAGTTATATCTAAATATGTTATAGTTTCAATGTGGATCTTTTAATTTCTAAGTTCCCAAAAAACCAGTAAATCAACTTACTTTGGTTTGCTGGGCACTGGTTTTTATCAGAAGACCCTGTTGTGTATGTTGGAGGAGTCTAGTGGTTCAAAATCACTGTTTGGTTCCTCTTGAGTTCCTGTAGGATAGGGTCTTGCTGCTCAAAGTGTGGTCTGGGAACCAGCAGCATTCGCATCAACTGGGAGCGTATTAGAAATGAAGAATTTTCAGCCCCACCCCAGACCTAGTGAATCTCAACTGCATTTTAGTATGATTTCTGGGTGATTTGTATGCACTTTAAGTTTTGAGGAACTTCACCAAGTATTTTTTCTCTGATAAGACAGTCATTGAAGCCTGATTAATCCCTATTCCCAGAACAGCATCCTCTCCTACTAGACATTCAGCTGCTTCCTGGGCTCTCACTTCCACAAAAGCACTGTTGGAACAAGTCTGAGTAGAGATGCACCAAACAGCCTGCAGGAGAAAGTTTCACTAGCTCTCCCAGCCAGAGATGAAAGGCACAAAATGAATCTGAGACATACCAACATGCCAATAACACTGTGTGGATCTAAAGTCTGTATTGTTCAGCACCTTATTACTTTATCAAAGTATTCTTCCTGGGCTCACTGTTGAATGACCAGGAAATGGTGTTGAACCAATTGAGAAACCCAGCAATAAAGTTCATCAAAAGCATTCTCATCAGTGGGGCTTCTGATGCAGGGGTCTATTGACTTGGGGAATTGAGACCAACTTAAAGAACAAAACAGAAGGAAAACACTCCAAAACAACATATTCTGGAAAAGGAGCAGCTCTTAAGATGGGAAGAAACGTGTGTTTTCTCCCCCTCATATCCCTCATTTGCCGGAACAGGAATGCACCTACTTTAAAGCAGGGTTGTGGCAATTTCCTGGTGAGCATGACTAATAATAATAGCAGCCTATACTTGACAGCACTTTATGATTCACAAAGCACTACAGCAGTGCTTCTCAAACTTTAACGTGCATGTAGACTACCTGGGGATTTCGTTAAAATGAGGACATTGATTCAGTAGGCCTAGGGGCCTGAGTTTGCCGTTCTAACAAATTCACAGGTGGTGCTAATATTGCTGGCCTGCAAACCGTATTTTGAGTAGCAGCTTCTTACCATGATTTCTCTAGATTCACAGAAATTCTGTGAAGTAGGTAGAACAGACATTTCTCTTCCTTCCCCATCAGAATATTCGCTCTGTGGGGTAAGGTTGTGGGTGTATTTTGCTCATTGCTATATCCCAAGTGCCTGTAATAGTCAGCTCTCAGTACATTTTTATTGGATGAATGAATGACTGCATCTAATTTTACAGAGGAATTTAAATAATGCTTTAGCTAAAGTCACATTCTAATAAATGGCAAAGCTGGCGTTCTAACCCAAGAAACTACTTAAGTCAGAGAGTTTGGTAGCAAATGAGTCTACTTGAGTGGTATGACTTTCTTTTTCTTTCTTTCTTCCTTCCTTCTTTCCTTGGTAAAAGTAAATTTTTTTGGAGGGAACCTTTCAAATTGAAGTATAACATACAAAAAAGGCCAAATTGTAAGTGTACAATTGAGTAATTTACAGAGAGGGAATGTACTCACAGAGCCACCTCTTGGATCAATGAAGTACCCCCTCCCGGTCATTATCCTTGCCTTCTGAGGTAGATGCTGTTATGACTTCTATCACCATAGAATAGTTTTGAACCTGATAGAAGTAGAATTTTATAACATATACTTTTTAGTGTATGCCTTCTTTCACTCAATATTATATTTGTGTTCTTGACTATATCAATAATCTGCTCATTTTCATTTTATGGTATTCCATTGTGTATATTCCATGAAAATACCATAATTTCTCGTATATTTTACTGTTGATGAGCATTGGGGTTGATTCCAGTTTTGGGCCAATATAAATAGTGCTGCTATGAACATTTTTGTACATGATTTTTGGTGAACATATGTACCTATGTTTCTATTGGATATGTACTAGAAGTGAAATATTTCTGATTTGGGGTACATTCAGTTATTATAGATATTGCCAGCCAAACAGTTTTTCAAAGTGGTTGTATTAATTAATTCTTTTGTCTTTTCTTTGATTTTTTAATGTTGACTAAATTCCCTAGGTAATCACTGAAATTCTACCTTACTTTTTGCTGCATGAATCTTGTTACTGTGACTTTTGGGTCAAGATGGTGGATTGAGCACATACATTGACTTTTCTTCCTCCAAACACTTCATAAAATGACAATAAATAGATTTTTTTGGAGAAAGGTATAAACCTAAAAAGATAAAGAAAATGAGAGAAGACAACAGCAACTCAGTTTGGGACACTTGAGAAAGCTGAATCCCACACCAGCAGTAGGAAGATGAAAAGTAACCTGATTTATACCACAGAATTTCTAAAAGCTGGAGGAATTGGCATACAAGTACTTCTGGAAGAGGAGAGGTAGCGCTGAGACGGACAGTATCGATTCAAAGTCTGTTTCAAAAGCAGTTAGATCCCTTCCCCCAATCCACAGACTGACAGTTGGTTTCCACCCCCAACTCACCCTGAGCAAGGCTGAGGAAATTTTCTCACCAAAGAGTGTAGAACAGAGGGTCCCTGCACTAGGATTTGTCAGCACAGTTTAGGCGGGGAGTACAGTATTGAAAACAGGGATTAAGCAAATTTATATTCTGAATGCTGAGACCCCCTCCTCCCCAGGCATCTTCTACAGTCAGCTCCCAAAATGTTGACAGGCAGATGTACATCTTCCAGATTGGAGCCTGGAAAGATCCTTCTCCAGGAGCTCTACCAGACCAAGAAGAAAGAAGTAACGGTACTGACATGAGGGGAGGGGATCTCTGAGGAAATGGCCCAGCTAGATTGACAGGTCGAGCAACAATGAAGCTCATAGCAATCAAACCCCAACCACAGGCGCAGGACTTCCGGTCAGCTCTTTCAGGGCCCCACTCTCAAATGTGAATGGACAAGCAAGGTCACCAGCTAGCTGAGGTAAGATGTCACCGTGAAACATAGAGACCAAAACAAACACACGGAAAAAGAGCAACCTGGAAAAAAAGATTTTTCACGGGAAAGATGGCTTAAAAAGATCATCTTTAGTGTTCTCAGAGAAATATAAGATGATATTGTGTTCATGAAATAAAGACAGATTGCTTTAAAAAAGGACGATTGGGAACTCTTAGAAATTAAAAATATGATAACAGAAATGAAAAGCTCAACAGAACAGTGGGAAGCTAAAATTGAGGAAATCTCTAAGAAAGTAGAGCAAAAAAAGAAAAGAGATGGAAAATAGAAGAGAAAATATAATAAAATGAGAGGACCAGATCATGAGGTCTGATACTTTTATAACAGGAATTCCAAAAGGAGAGAAAGAAAAGAGGGAAAAGGGAAAGAAGGAAATCATTACCCAAATAGTTGAAGAAAATTTTCCAGAACTAAAGGTTAGAGCTTCCAGGCTGAAAGGATCTATAGATTGCACAGCAGAGTGGATTAAAAATAGACTCATTCCAAGGCACGTCATTCTGCAATTTCACCATACTGGGGAAATCAAGTTCTACAAACTTCCAGAAAAAAAAAGTTATATACAAAAGATAAAAAATCAGAACACCTATGGGTTTTTCAACAGCAACATCAGAGGCTAGAATATAATGGAATGGTGCCTCCAAGTTTTTGAGGAAAAATGATTCCTAACCTAGAGTTCTACACTCAGCCAAATTCATGAGCAAATGTGAGTATAGAATAAAAAAAATTCAGATACTCAAGTTCTGAAAAATTTTATCTCCCATGAGCTCTTTCTCAGAGATCTGCTGCTGGTTATCATTCATCAAAATGAGGGAGTAAACTAAAAAAGAGATAGATATGGAAAATGAGAAATGAGGATTTAATACAAGAGAGTAGAAGGGACTCTCCAGAATGAATGAAGGGAGATCCTAGGACAATAGCTAGGCGGTGAGCATAGAGACAATAGCTAGGCATTAATGTCCAGAATTAAGCACATCAGAAGGCTCCAGAAGAGATTTTCTCAAGAAGATGAAATTAATGGACTGATGCTATGTTTCATAACATATTGACAGAAGTTTTAGACATGTGGCAGAGAGTTTGGGATTGAATTGGTGCCAACAGAAAACCAAGCATGTGAGCAAATATGAAAAAAAGCAACAGTTATTAATTGTCCCCCTCCCCCCATGAAAAAAGCTTGTGCAGGAACGGAATCATAGTAGACTATATGTTCCACCTTTGAAGGATATTTACATAGTCATGGTCATATAAACAATGAATGCTGATGTAACCAAAATCTCAATACACTCTATTGAGTGAATGAGGGGATGGTGGTGGTTATAGGAAAAGTGTGTGTGTGTGTTTGTGGTAGGGGGAGAGGGAGAGGTTAACGAAAGCTAAGCCATACCTTCCTGGTAGGAAATCAATACATAACGACTAAAACTGAAAAAAAGAAACAATATATGCATGTTATTTAGTGATATAGTGATAAATTCCAAAATAATTCTCTGAAGAGAGGAAAGATGTTGCCTCTGGGAAGGGGCTGCTGTTTTTCACACGAGGCCTTGTAAGACAACTCTATGTCTTTTCAAATTATGTGAAGCTATACCTCTGATAAGAATAAAACGGATGAGTGTTATTTGGATTCTACCACTGATGGCTCTTTAACTTTCTTAAGGCTTATTTTATTCATCTATAAGAATAAGCATTTTAATCTATAATTAAAGTTGCCTTATTTTGGTCAGTTGTTCTGGTCTCTATTCCCATGGAATCGTTTGCAGGTAACCTGGGGAACTTTGAAAGTGACCTTCTACTTTTCTCCTGTGCATGCAAAGCTTCTTGGAAGCCGTGAACAGGAAAGAAGAGAGGGGGCAGGAAGGAGGAGAACTTTTGGATATTCCACAAATGGATGATTAGGCTGTGAATTACGGAAAGTCCTTGTTCCCGGATCGTTCAGAATGAACACACTTCCCCTTCCCTCAGAGCTAGAACAGCAAGTTTACCCTGGGTAGCTTACCCAGTGACCAGTGTGGAGAAGGAGTCTTGTGATACAATTAAACGACCACGGCCCTGTAGGTGACACAGCTGTTCAGGTGTGAGTCACTGCAAAATGATCATCATTCTTTCTGTGCAATGAGACTGGTCCAGGTGAGGCCAGTCTCTCAAAGAAGGAAAACCCACCATGGCGCAATATGAGCTGAGGTAAGGCAGTGGGTGTCATGTCGGACATCAAGTTGCCTCTGGCTCAAGTTCCCTTGGGCTGAAGTCCCACCTCTTGCTTGTTGCTATTACCCAGAGCAGTACTTCTCAACCGTGAGTGGGTCTCCGAATAACCTGGAGGGCTTGTTAAAACAGATTCCGGAGTCCCACTTCCAGAGAGTCTAATTCAGCAGGTCTGGCGTGAGGCCCAGAATTTTCATTTTTGACAGGTTCCCATGTGATGCAGCTGCTCGATGTGTGGGCTACATTTTGTGTGGCACCACGGACAGAATTTTGAAAGGTTCCGGTGACCAGCAGATGTGTTTAACAGGAAAGAGTGTGTCAGGCGCTCCTAGGGATTATTTGTTCTTGTTTTTATAATGAAAAATATCCTATAAACAGAAGAGTGAACAAAATATATTTAAACAAATATGTATTCAGTTTTAAGGATAATGTTTAAAAAACCCAAGGTACCCACCAGCCAGTTCAAGAAGTAGAACATTTCAGTACATTAGAGTACCCCTGGAGTGGCTTGGTTAGCTAATATTTTCTTTGGTTTTCAGCATTTATATTCATGATTGAGACTGGCCTGTAATTTTCCTTTTTTGTATTGCTTCTGTCAGTTTTTGGATTCAAGGTTATGCAAAGCTCATAAACAGAGTTGAGGAGTATTTTTTTCTCTCTTATATACTCTGGAATAGTTTGTGTTAAATTGGAATTAAATTATATTTAAAAGTCAATGTATATGCATTCAGTAGCCAAGTATTCTTGCACTGTTTGAAGGAAAATATGTCACAGCAGCCAACAAAAGTGACTTAACTGCTGATTCTGTATCTTGAAAGGTTATAAAACTATTAAAGTTTCCTACTTCTTGAATCAGTTTTTTTAAGTGATATCTTTCTAAAATTTTTCTATTTCACCAAAGTTTTCAAATGTATTTTTCCTTTTTTAATTTCTTTTTTAAATTAAAATATGATTGACATATAACACTGTATACCGTTCAGTGTGTTGATTTGATACATTTATATATTACAATGTAATTACCACCTGTTGCTTTAGATAACACCTCTATCATGTCACATAATTACATTTCTTTTCTGCGGTGAGAACATTTAAGATCTAGTCTCAGCGATTTTGAAGTCTATAATACACTGTGCTGTGCATTAGACCTCCAGGACTTATTCATCTTCTAGTTGCAAGTTTGTACTCTTAAACAACATCTCCCCAATTCCCCCACCCCTTAGTCCCTGGTGATCACCATTCTACTCTCTGTTTCTATGAGTTCAGCTTTTTTAGATTCCACACATAAGTGATATCATATAATATTTGCCTTTCTCTGGTTTATCTCACTAAGCACAATGCTCTCAAGGTCTGTCCATGTTGCAAGTAGCAGGATTTTTTCTTTTTTATGGCTGAATGATATTCCATTGTGTATATATACTACAACTTCTTTATCCATTCATCTGTTAACAAACGCATCTTGGCTCTTGTGAATAATGCTGCTAATAATGCTGCTTTTTTTGAGGAACCTCCATACCGTTTTCCACAGTGGCTGCACCAGTTTACAATCTCACCAACAGTGCACAAGGGTTTCCTTTCCTTCACATCCTTGCTGGCATTTGTTATCTCTTGTCTTCTTGATGATGGCCAATCTAACAGGTTGTTGGAGAAGGTCATCAAGAGGACATGACCTTCAGTTGACCCTCGAGCTGGTCCTGGGCAATCAGACACGCCTCATCTCCTCCCCTTCCTTGGAATGTGGGTTCGGCCCATCATTCTCACAGCTGGAACCACTTTTAAGGAGGCGTCCTTGAGAGAGCAATGTGTTGTTGAGACCACCTGAATGGTATACGTGACTGAACCTAGGTAAGGCCTGTGGATAAACTTTAAGATTCTGGAGGGCGGGTGCAGAGATCTACTCGTCTCGTGGTGCCCAAGACAAGCCTCCTATGTTCCCTTGCTTATTAAACCTGCCACCTACCAATATGGAGTGGCTGCGTCTTTCTTCCATCCTTCCCTGCCCTCTGTGGACGGGGGTCAGTTTGCAAACCAACTCGGGTGGGAGGTGATGTCTCCTTGTGGTTTTAACTTGTGTTTCTCTAATTAGGGATGTTCAGCAGCTTTTCATGTACCTGTTGGCCACTTGGATGTCTTCTTTGGAAAAATGTCTATTCAGTTCCTCTGCCCATTTCCTTTATTAATTTCTGAAATTACTTGTGCTTTTAAAAATTTTTCTTAATCCATCTTACCAGAGGTTGGTAAATTGTATTAGGTTTTTAATTAAATAGTTTTGGCTTTGTTAATTGTGTCTACTATAGATTAACTTTTCTGCTTACTTTTATTATTTCTCTTCTTTCTCTATAATTTTTTGGCTTAATTAACCTGCTCTTTTTTTCTTTTTAATCTTTTTTTTGAGCTTCTTCAGGTTGATGCTTAGCACTTTAATTTTCAAGCTTTCTTCTTTTCTAATACAGTCTTTTAAGACTATTACTCTCCCTCTAGTTACTGCTTTAGCTATATTTCCCCCAGTTTTGTTTGTTACTTTTGTTATTATTCAGTTCTAAATTTTTTCTACTTTCCAGTATAATTTCTTCTTTGACCCATGAGCTATTTAGAAGTTTATTGATTTTCAAACATACAGGATTGTTCTAGTTATCTCTCTTTTAGAGGTGTCAAGCTTGACAAAACTGTGGTGTGGTCAGAGACCATGCTTTGAATGAAACCAGTGTTTTGGCATTTTTTGAAACTTGCTTTAAGGATCAGTGTGGGTCAATGTTTGCAAGTGTTTCAAGTGTGCTTGACAAGAGAGTGTATTCTGCAGTTGGCCGTGCATTGTATATATATCTTTTACATCTTAATTATTATTGTTAATTATATAATTATGTAATAAATGTCTTTTATATTCTTGCTAAATTTTTGTATTCTTGTTCTATCAAGTACAGAGAGATTTGTTAAACTATCCCTATGTGATGTTACATTTATCTACTTCTTCTGCTAACTTTTGCTTAAATATTTGAGGCTGTGTCAAAAATTGCATAAAACTTTAAAATTATTTCTTTCATATGAAATGTACTTTTTGTCATTATGGAGTGACACTATCTTTAGTAAAGCTTTATGCTTTAGAGTTTATTTCACTTGATATAAATATAGTTGCATAATTATATAATTAGTGGCGATATTTTGCTGATCCATGCCTGGCCCTGTAGTGCTCATCTCCTTCTCCCTTCCCTGCTACTCCTGATCCTACTGGGAGTGACCTTGAACACCTGGAAGATGGCTTTGGGGGCT